>OX638067.1:38456689-39141793 GCA_951804385.1 Trifolium dubium
AACTAAGGTTATAATAGTGGATTCCTCCTGGATTGGTATCCCCGAGATTAGGGCAAGTTTGCGCCGAACTGGGTCAACAAACTCTTGTGTTATTTACATTCTGTTCTTTATCGTTTTTGTTATTGTCTGTGTTACGAGTAGACGCTGTAGCAATTGCTAAAGTATCTTACTACTGAGTGCCAGGAATTTCAGGTTTTAAATTGAATTATAACTGTTTTTAGAAAGTGGTTCAGTTTTAAACTATACTACAATTTAGTTTAAAATATGGTTCATTTTTAAACTATACTATAGTTTTTTTTGGTACATAAACTATACTATAGTTTAGTTTAGTAGTATTAAATAGTTCAATTTAAAATATAGTTCAATTCAGTTCAGTTTACAATTTAGTTTAGTTAACTATATTTTTGTACACTCCTAATTTGGACATTTTTTTTTATCAACAATTGATCTAAACCGGTCCAATATAATTACTTCTTTGTAGGTATATTAGTTAGTTTGTTTTTTTTAATTATAATTGTATGTTTGTTTTTTATAAAAGCAAACACATTTGTTTTTTTCCTGTTACAAGGAGGGCATAAAAGCCCACAAAAATACTACCTCTGCTCTTAAATATAAGAGAAAAATTACTTTTTAGATTCATTAGGAGTCAAATGTATTTGGTCTACAACATGAAATAAATACATTAGATTTTCAATAAACCTAAAAAATAATGTTCATCTTATATTTAAGATCGGAAAGAGTAATATACATCGCGACTATACGTGGAATAAAGATTCCTCACATTTATGCAAAGAGCACTTTCAAAAAAAATGAGTTTCTTTTAGTCAAAAAAAATGAGTTTCTTCACATAATGTACACTCCTCTTATGCGAGAGCAGGCGAGTTTTTTGGACCAGACATGTCTGGGCACTTGCCTCGGTTTGACTTAAATAAATTTTTTTTGTTCAGCAAAAATAGAAGAAAAAAAATATGGACCAAAAAAAAGGAGAAAGGGAAAACGAGTCTGCAACGAACCAAAAAAATTCATTCAGCTTCTTCTCTATCGCGCGATCTCACCTCCCTCGTCGTCGCCTGAGTGAGTCGCAGTCGTCTGAACCCTCGCTGTCGGCCGGTCTGAACCACAAAACACTCTCACCTCACCTCTCAACGTCTCTGCCTCACTCACTCGAATAGGAACGAGTCTATGACGAAACAAATTAAATTGTTGCGAGTCTTAATCTCCTACTTATAGAGTTTTAGGTTACAAATTTAATGTCTAATTTGTTATTGCTAATTTTCTAGGTTTTGATAGTGTTTGTGAATTTTGATAGTGTGTTTGAACTTTGAACCCTCTATTTTCATAGTGTTTTTTAGTGTTTTTAATCCCTCTATATTATTTGTTAATTTGCTGTTATAAAACCACCTACTAACTTTGATAGTGTTTTTCAACACTATATTTTGTGAAATGTGAACCCTCTCTTTTGTGAATCCATTCATAATGCTATTTTGTGATTTGTGAAGCCTCTGTTTTGTAAGTTATGTGAACTAGTTTATGAGCCCGTGCTAAGCACGGGTAAAAAATGCGCTTATATATTTATTATATTTGATATGATACAGTTTAATATAAAAAATGCGTTTATATATTTATTATATTTTTTTTGTATAGATATATTTATTATATTTTTTTTTGACGTAGATATATTTATTATATTTGATATGATACAGTTTAATATATATATATATATATATACAGTTTTTAGGGGAAGGTGACCATGTAATCCATAATCAATAAAAAATTAAAAATATTATTCAACAAATCTATTATTCTCTCTTCCCGTTTTCCTCTCTCATTCCCAAATTTTCTTTCCCCTCTCTCTTCGTTCTCAATGTCAGCATTGAAAAACACTTGAAATTGTATACATTGGAAAAATTCAAATTACCTTATTTCTTCAATTATCCATCTTTTTTCAATAATACTATCATATTCTAATGTAATTAGCGACTAATCTCATCAATACGGAGATAACAAATAAATATTTTTCATCAAATTTAAAAGAAAAATAATGAAACCTAAGTAGAATGATACTTTTTAGAAACACACAACAACTCATTAACCCCTTCAACAACATCATTCCCATTATTTGTAAGAAAAGACGTAGTTATCAATAATTTCAATAAATACTCCGGTAATGTTTATTTTTAGATAATTTTTTATGTAATCTCTAAACTTTTGTCAACTTCTATATGTCTTCTACATTCTAATCCCAAACTGTATCAAACACAAAAGAATACATAATAAATAAATAAATAAGAAATGAAAAAACAAACAAATTAAAAATCTTTTTAAAAGTAAAATGTCAGGAAGTGTAAGAGCATCTCTAAACAAATTAAAAATCTACATAAAAGTAAAAAAAGGAATAAATTGCAAATGAAAAAAAAATAGCAAAATCGAAATTGAGGTGAATTTGTCACGATTTTATTTGCAAGCTACACAATGAAAAGTGAAAACAAAAGCAATTTTTTTTTTGATAATAAAAAGCAATTTTTATGTTGCCCCGTATTAAATGTTATTACTTTAATATACTATTTTGACATAAAACAACACTATTAATTTGAATTAATTGCATTATAAGAAACTTCCTTTTATTACATTTATGTTAGTCTTTATATATACAATGGTCACACATTCAATAAATTTTCAAATGGGATTTTAATGGCAAATCATTCCATTTTAACCTAGACAATGTTACTACTTCACTGTTAAATTGCAATTCTAAAGATAAATTCATTGGTACATAATTCAGTTGTTATTAACACTCAAAGACAACATATATTGAAAATTTGTATTGTTTTAACAAAAATTAATATAAAATATGACATGTCCATTAAAATTATTGAATATTGTCAAAAAAATAAATTACACCAGTAATGTATATCCATTAAAATCTTTAGATATTTATATCTTTGTAAACAAATAAAAATATGTTTTGGGCTTTTACCTTCTATGTAATAAAAAAATAATAATAACATGTTTTTTACTAATACTATACGATATATAATATTTTTTTTCAATGTATTATGTTTGACAATAAATTATTTTATAGATGATAGTAAATTATATATTTTCAAATTGAGAAGGCAAACAATTCTAAGTTGAGTTCATGATCCATAATTTTTTTTCTTCCCGTGAGATATTCTTTTAGGTCTTAAATTTAAATCATGCCATATCAATTTACGTGTTGAATCAATTCAAACATAGTTTTGATCCGACGTGAATTAAATCTTCTATTATTGGACAGTAGATTGAATTATGCCCTAAATTAGCCGATCTTTGATGTAATGAGTTTCTAAAAAAGAAAAAAAAAGACTTCTTCTAAATTGTTTGTACTATATATTAGATCGATGCGTGATTATGAAAAGTATAACACAAAAAAAAATTACTTATATTTAGTATAAATATAGGAGTATAGGACATGGGTGCTTGCATTTTATAAAGAGATAGTAGAACAATCAACATAGACTAAATTTGCAAATTAAAGTTATTAGTATTCATATAAATTTTATAATTCTAGGAAAAATAGAAAAATTTGCACAAAAAAGGACATCAATAGTATGAATTTTACATATATTTTGTGCTACAAATCTCAAATTTTTCTCCACAAATCAATCTTCATTTGAATCCCTGAAAACCAAATCACAGAGCCACAAAAAATATATTAATTAAAAACATATTTTTTTTTACGGATAAAAAATTAATATTAAAAATTAGAATGATAAAAAAAATCAACAAATACACAAAGAAGATAAATTAGTTCAAACATCTCATTCACCAATATGATTTCTATTCACAAAATAATATATGAACTTTCCTTCTACTATTAGGAAAAAAATATTTGTACCTTTGAAATATTATGAAAATAATCAAATGAAGGATACATGTGGATTCTGCCCAAATGTCATGAGTTTAGAGAGAGTTTTAGAATCAGGTCCCAATTATGAAGAACTTATATAATACTTTGGATATAAATTAACTCTCAATTTACAATATCTATGAAGTAGTATGCATTACCCTCTTTAGAAGTTCGATAATAACCAATATTTGAGACAACACAAAATTGAAAATAGCTATGAAGTAGTATACATTAACCTCTTTAGTTTCTTTTTTCAATTTGTAAATCAGAGACCTCAGAACCGTTGTATGGATACGACCACCCTAAAAATATAATAGAAAATGAAATTGTTAAAATGATATCATATATCATATATATATTACAAACATTAATAATTCAATAATTCAATAATCAATAATCAATAATCAATATCAATAATCAATAATCAATAATAAAAAATAAAGAAGAAAAAAAGTATATTATTGAAATTGAAAGAAAGAAAAAAGCAGAAGAAAAAAATGGAAAAATAATGAACAATGTTGTACAATTTTTACTAAGTAACATGTCTTTATATAATGCAGGGAATATGGTTTGTTAACAAATGACAATCAATTATTGGGAATCAATAAATCTTTTTAATAGCATTTCCATTTATATTTCATTGACCAATATGATTAGGAATGATAATCAATCTATACTATTAATGTCATATTATACAATATATTTTTATCTATGTTGCATTAAAATTTCAAAATTTAAAATGAACTTCAAAAAACATTAGTGTCCAGAAGAAAAAAAATTATCGTTCAAAAAACAAAGGAAAAAAAAATCATTTTCTTTTATAAAGAATTAAAGATTGTTATTGTACGTCAAATAAAAAATTAAAGATTGCTATTTTAATTATTTTCATTTTGCTTATATATTTTTATTTTTTTTAATTCAACAATCTGATATTTTTGTTTAAAATAGATTTTTTACATTTCGTCAAAAAAATAATATTATTTTAACAATGAATTTATGGTTTTAATTATTTTGATTTTATAAAGGGTTGTGCTTATATTGTAGATAAAAGACTTTCGTACCAATAAAAAATGGAAAAACTAAATAATAGTGATACAATCATAGATAATAATTCTGTCAAAAAAAATCATAAATAATAGTAGTAAAAAGAGAATAAGAGAATTATGTCCGAAAAATAAGAAGAGAGAATAAGAGAATTGAATCTATATTTTATTATACCATTTGTACAACAAAAATATAATTATACCATAAAAGAGGTGTGAATTGATTCATATGCCTTAATTTTATTGCCATTTTAAAAATTGATTATATAAAAAGAATGCAGCAAGTTTAAAAAAAAATTATCAAAAATTCGTCAGTTTTTTTTATATATTTAATTAATGATTTTTTGAAAATGCCACTTTCAAAATAATAAAATTATTTGATGCATTAATTAAATATTTCATAAATTTTAATAGACCATATTGTGAATTTTTGAACAAAAACAATATTTAGTGAAATTTCAATAAATATTTTTTTTTAAAAAAAATACTTATTTTTCTTTGCTAATTGGGATATTTTTTTGTATTGTCAATTTAAAAGAGCAATAAATACACGTACAACATTTTAAGGCTAATTGGGATTTCTATGTTTACATATGTGTTTTTTTCGCTGGCCTTTTTTTATTTTTTTCTGGTATAATAAATGTTCTTTTGGGAATTTAATGTGAAATCACTCATAGAAGAGAATTGCTTTGGTGATGACACGTGTACGTTAAACCTTGAAAAATAGGTCTCAAATAATATATATATATATAGATTGAATAATAACTTTCAATCATTAAATTTCAGAGATGAAGAGGTCAGTTGATTTCGAAAAGGGCATTTGCCTCGTAGTTTTATTTAGCATATTATGTTATGTTTCATCTCTTTAATTTTAATCATTTTGTGTTGACAAAGTGATAAACCTCTTTTATTTTGATTTATGACTATATATATATATATATATATATGACTTCTCCAGGTACTATGAATTTGCGATTAAAATTTTGCTCAGACTCTATAAAAATTTAAACTACGCCACTGAGGGGAGGTGAGGTAAAATATAATTAATTATGTTTGACAAATCTACCACCATTTTTTTAGGCTAAATTGTAGTTTTGCCCCCTCAAGTTTCACAAATGTGCGATTTTAACCCTCCAAGTTTTAAAAGTGCGATTTTAACTCTCCACGTTTCCTAATTGTGCAATTTCATAATTCTTCATTATTTTGACTAAATTTTTTTTAACAAATATTTTGACCAAATATTTAAAAGGTTTTAATATTATTATTTATTAATTCTAAACTTTTATATTGTAAAAAAAATTATATGTAAGGAAACTTTTGGTCTAAATAGTAAAGGGTCGTGAATTTGCAAAAGGGGGGCAAACTTGGGGGTTAAATTCGCTCATTTGAAACTTAAGGGTCAAAATTACACAATTAGGAAATGTGGAGGGTTAAAATCGCACATTTAAAACTTGGAAGGTTAAAATCGCACATTTGTGAAACTTGGGGGCCAAAACTGCAATTTAGCCTTTTTTATTAAAATCCTAAATTATCCTTGTTGAAATATTAAAAATTTAGGTATTTGTTTTTTTTGTCTACAAAAAAAAAATTAAATTTTCTACTCATTATATATATTTTTTGGTTATATATCCATTAATTTTTTTTGACATAATATATTTTTTTTATAGTTTAATCCTTATTTTGAGTTTATATGGTTAACGATAAAAAGTAAATTACTTCTCCCCTCCCCTCGTTAAAAAATTGAATCAAACATAAAAACATTTAATTTTCACCTACTCTCCCCTCCAAAAATTCTGAATCTGCTAAAAAACAGGGGGCTGAACATGACAACTTATGTTCTCCATCATACATTATACATGACAAAATTTGTTTAATATCATAAAATATTTGTCCTGTGCTATTTTGTCTTGTACTATCTGTATTGTTCTGTCAAATACTTTCATTTTGCAGATCAAACCATCCCTAAATTTGCCATCTCGACAAAAAGATATATTTTAGTTTTTATAACCCTAAAATAACAAAAGGCGTAGCTTCAATTTTTTTTTTTCTCTTTCAATCAGAAAAACTAGTTGAAGTCGCACGGAAACTCAGCTTCGCCGGAAAACGCAGGCGGAGTTGGTCGTCGACCGCCACAAACAGTAAGAAATTCCATTCAGGTTATCCTTTTCCTCAATTTTACTTTAACTATTTTCCTTCCTCTACACTGTAGCGTGCGCGAGGTTTCACTATTTCCACTGCGATTCGCGGCAACGCTTCTGTGATTAAATTGCGTTGCGTCGCAGCTGAACTCCACTCTGCAACGCGATTCCGCGCCGAGGCGGTGCAATTGATAGTATATGTCATAATCGATAGTAAGAACTAAGAAGTTAGTGAGTTCATAACTCAAGTTTACTCATGTTCTGAAATTAGGATTGTTCTTCTGCTCATGTGAATTTAACTGTTTGAGTTTGAATTAGGCTTTTGATTTTTAATTTTATTTTGTATAATCCATTTAGAAATCATACTGATCGCTTGCAAAATATATGCATAGAGAGCTATGAAGCACTGACACAGACACCGGACACAACACGGACAGGACACTGACACATCGACACTGATATAATTCAATGTAATTGTAAGTGTGGGAGACAGTGTCCGTGCTTCTAATTCAATCGTTTAAGCCACTTATTGTTATGTGGATTCTATGCTTTTGAATGTGATTAAGTAGGTTTCACTATTCTTCTTTTATGATGTTGTTAATGGCTATGTTGTGTGTTTTTTTATAATTGAAATTAGCTTGAACGTGTTTATTGGCTTTAGTGACCAGGTTTAATTGAGTTTTTAGAAAGAACTCTAATAATAATATTACGACAGGTTTGTTGCCGAGTTAATTGATTTTTTGAAAAAAATAACTCTAGTAATGCTTAATTGTTGAAGGAAATCAAAAGATTAATTGAGTGATAAGTGGCATGTAGTGATTGAGTTCTACTCAACGTGGTTTTGTCTAAGTTTAACCCAGCCTGTATTGAACCCGCATATCGTTGGGTTTGATAGGGTTTAAGGTCTGGTGTGGGTTCCAAATTGGCCTAGTTAAAATTAGGAGATGGAAAGGGAAATCAAAAGATTCTATTTTGTTTTCTCTTTTTTTTCTCATATTTTTTATATCAATATTTAAATATTATCAGTAATATTAATAATTAATAGTAATTCTTAGGTAATCACTTTCTTCTCCATTTGTTTGGTTTTTGGGGAAACTGGATATTTTGAAACAACTGGATGAAAATAAAAGTCGTTTCAACTCACAAATCAATCAAATGCACTTGGTTTTGCAATGCTATTTTAGGTTACCCTTTTACTTGTATATATATAAAATACTAGTTTTTTTGCCCCCTTTTCAGGTTGGAACCAAAATGCCGGATGTTCAGATACTTGTTAATGAATTTGTGAATCAGCTTAAAAAACGGTAAATTGTTTTTTCATTGGCACTGCTTATTTTATTTTATTTTATTTTATTTTTGATTACAAAACTCATCACTGGCACTGTTTAAGTTCAGTGAATTGTGTATTTAGGAACGTTTTATGACTTTTGAGGTTTAGGAACTGATTTTTGTTGTTATTTTTCTTCTCTCTCTCTCTCTCTCTCTCTCTCTCTCAGTTTGTGTTTGTTGTTTTTGTTATTTATTTATTTATTTATTTATTGATGTGTGATTCTAGTAAAATTGAAGGTTCTCAAGCCACAGCAAAGCAGACAGCAGAGTTGCTTCGGTCTGTGATTTCAAGCCAGAGGTTGCCACAAACAAACCAGGCTACAGCTCTGATTAATGCAGTAAGAGCTGTGGGGGAGAAGCTTATCGCTGCTAATCCTGTTGGTATGCTGAGATGGAGTTTTTGCTTTTTTTTAAACTACAATTATGCATTATGTTTGTGATGTGTTCATTGTCTTTATGGAAGTCAAGTATGTATTTTGGGGGTTATTGCTGCTGCCTGATTGCCTGAGTTTGAATTAATCTCTAGCTTGTCGAAACTTTTCAATTGAACTATATTTATTATGGTTCTTATGATAATGTTTTTACAGGTTTGTAAGTGTTTAGGGAGCAGTTAAATGACAGGCGGCCTTTTAGTAGAAATGTATATGTGAAAATGAAGGGGGAGAGACGGAGAGTGAGGGGAAACTAATTGAATCTAAGCTGTAACTACCAACTGTTGTAACATAATTCCTGTTTTAGACAGATAGTCAAAACAAGGAGAGGTGATTCACTCTTAAATGAGCCCTAAAAAATGTTCTCATTCATTGCTCAAGATCACATTGATCTAAGGGATGAACAAAAAATTCCTGTTTGATATTCCAATCATTTTCCTTAAATACCAGTTGATTCTATCATTAAATAAGAATGAAAGATGCCAAAGGTAGTTTCAAATTATATAAGTGGCTTTGTTTAAAATACTCGTGGTTATTGTAAGATTTTTTTTAACATTTTTTTGTTCGTTAATTTTTATGGAGAACTTTATCCAAACTATCTATATGCCTAGCTTTACTTTTGTGGAAGGTTTTTCTTAAGGTTACGTTGTCATGCACAATGGTTTATTGTGATTTGTAGATAATAGAGATTGATTTATTGTTTGGCTGTCATAAAATGATATGTATGTGATTGCAGAGCTTGCTGTGGGAAATATTGCGAGGCGTATTTTGCACATTATAAGGGAGGAGGATCTTTCCCTTGCCACAGCTGATATAGCTGGTTTGGAGCTATCAGCTGTAAGTGATGATGAAGATGATGTGGAGCGAGATGATTATCCTGTTTTATCTGCTGCTGCTGTTGCAGCTGCTGCAAGAAGCACCTTGCGCCCACCATCATTGCAAACTCTTCTAGAAGATGCACCTATTTCAGCTGCCATTCCACACACATCATCTTCAGGAGGTGATTCTGAAGGGAAAAGTAGATGTGAGTATGGCACCAGACTATTAAGATTGCAAGTGTTATAAAATAACTTTTTATAATATTGTTAACCATGTTATATTTTTCTTTTCTTTTCCTTCTAACTTGATCTGAAGGGCATCATGCTTGTCTTTTTACTTGATATCCAGTGGAGAAAATAAAATTCCTCTGCTTTTTAATATAAATAACTTTCTTGGATTTAATTAATGCTTATATGTCATAAGTTTACTCACTTTTTTTATAGACACATCAGAATGCCTCATTGACATTACTGTATACTTTAATTGTTGAACACTGGGCTGCCCTTTATGTTTTTTTCCTTCTAGTGGCATTTGATAACAAAATTTCTGTTGTTCTGATATTCAACTGCTTTTGTCATTTTGAGTTTTAGTTTCTTTTTTCATTGTTTCAGCTGTTGATAAGGGTTCAAGAGGTCGGAAGTTGAAGCATGATGTCATTGAAGCAGTTAATGAACTAATTCAAGATATATCTACTTGTTATGAACAAATAGCTGAACAAGCAGTAGAGCACATTCATCAAAAGTTCGTCTCACCTTTATCTAATCTAAGATGTGTGTGTTTATCTTTTGCCTGTTTAAAAGTGCTATACTATGCCATATGGTGGACGTACAACTATTTCTAGATGGGTTAAATTTCTTAATCATAAACTAAACTGTCATTGTTCTTCATAACAATTAGATACTATTTTAAGAGCACGGTGCTTTTTTTTAGTGTTTTCTACATTATTTTATTAGTAGTGATGAACTGATGATTGGACTGAAATTACAAAGACTAATAAAACTGTAAGATCCCACGTAATTTGATTTAACTATTTATATGGTTAAATTTGTCAAGCCACCATTTAGTTAAAGCTTTTCATGGAGGCTGTTTGATCCTTCATACTTTCTAGTTTCTTGTGGAGATTGCATTGCCTTCATGTAAAAGCATGGTTGAGGTATTGGTCTTGAATATAAAACAAAAACGTAATGATTAGTTATTTAATTAATTTGTGACAGTGTATTTCTTAGGATACATACTATTGGCTGATATAATTGGTCAAAGTAATTTTCAAGTACATTACTTAATATTAACTTAAAATGTTATACATTTGTTCAATAAATCATGTAATTTACACATCAAACAGCCAAGCTGTCATTGTTTTATCTTCTTGAGAATAACTTTGATGTGGTTTTTTTGTTAATTTGGAAAATGATCTATTTTGTCCATCTATGTTTTATGTTGCTGAGGGTTGCTTATCTAAATCTACATCGACATGGCTAACATTTGTCTCTTTATGTTTTATTGTTTTTGTTATCATTTCACGTTTCCAGCATCTTAATTAACCAAAACAAATGTTCTGTTGATTTATGGGATTATATCTTGATAGATAGGAATATGATGATCTTTTTCTTTAGTTTCTTTTGAAGATAGAAGTTTTTATTCTTTTCTTATTTGTTTACACTTTATTTCTATGATTTACAGTGAGGTAATATTAACGCTAGGTAGTTCAAAGACAGTTTTGGAATTTCTTTGTGCTGCAAAGGAGAAAAAGAGATCATTTAAGGTCTTTGTTGCGGAAGGTGCCCCAAGGTTGGTAGTAGTGGCAATCTCACATTTGCAGTGAATGGTGATGTTCAATTAGCAATTGATTTCCTTATACTATTCATATGACTATTTAATAATGTTGACGTTACATGCAATCAGATATCAGGGACATCTCCTTGCAAAAGAATTGGCTGCTAGAGGCTTACAGACCACAGTGATTACTGATTCTGCAGTTTTTGCTATGATTTCCCGAGTGAACATGGTATGTGAAAATCCCTCCATTCTTTTTGGAATCAAGACTCTTATGCAAAATTTAATCTGATTTCAAATTACCTAGCTGATATGGTAAGTGATGGAGTTATTCCTGAGTGAAAACATATGTAAAAATCCTGCCCTTGTATAGGTTATCGTTGGAGCACATGCTGTCATGGCTAATGGTGGAGTCATTGCCCCAGTTGGATTAAATATGGTTGCACTTGCAGCTCAAAGGCATGCTGTTCCTTTTGTTGTACTTGCTGGAAGTCACAAGGTGAAATGCTAACTGTTAATACAGAAATCTGATTATAGTTTACCAAATTTATGGGAAGCAAAGAATTCAACTTGTTTTTTCCAGATAAAATTTACTATTTTGGAAACTGAAATTTCAGAATCCAAATATTTAATTGATGTGTTGTTTTTGAACTTGTTTTATTGCATTTCAAGATGAATAATAACCTAACATTATTTGACAATATTCATATATGATATTTCATATTTATATTATATGGGCGGGTGACTGTTAGGTACCAAAGAATTGAATCAAAGGAAAGAAATATTTTATTGAAAGATTATGAAAAGAATGGAAGATAGACAGTATTGGAGAGAATTCTCCTCTCCAAGGGTTTCCCCTTTCTACAATAGAGTCACTACTCTATTCACAATAGTTTACAATACTCAATGATAGTCACCTCTAGCATTGTATTCCCCGATTTATACCAATTCTCTATAGCTAAACAATTAACTAACTGACTTACCTAACTAAAATCCTGATTCTATATCCTAACCGGTGACACTGGTTTAGCTTTCGACCTTCCTATTTTAGTAGAAATGAAGAATAATCATTAAGATAGTTAATCAATTATGAACAATCAAACCAAAATAAATGTTCATTTACATTTTGATACTTGTTTTACCTACTTAGAAAACTTACTAGTTACTATGTATTCAAAGGACTATGAGGACGTATTAGTTTTAAAATGGCTTGATTTTATCATGATTTATTTTCATATTTATTATCATGATTAGGTTCCTTTTTAATTTGGATTTGGAGTCTTGCATTGGTATAAATAAGTGTTCAGTGTTTTAGTTATTATCATGATTAGTTTTCATATTTGTTGGTTATTATAATGATTTGTTTCCTTTTTAATTAGGATTTGTAGTCTAGCATTGGTATAAATAAGTGTTCAGCGTCTTACTTGCTTTGTATCATCAAATCAGATTATTAATCATATCAAACCATAATCATAATTTAAATTCTTCATCCGTTCTCTTTAATTTGCAACGAGGTGATGTTCAAAATGTTATTTCTAATAAATAATATCCTTACGGACCTTAGTTATTCCAGTTCTACAAATTTTGGAGAGATCCAGTACAATTTCTGTTTTCAATATTAATATGTATGATAATAATGAAATAGCTCCTTAGTTATTGGTTCTGTTAATTGCTAGCAAGGAAACTTTGGTGCCATAACCCTGTTTTGGAATTAAGTTTGATCTAGTTCCTCGTAACAGTTACCACATGTTACGCTTTTGTTGAATGTTTTTTTATCTTATTGACAGTTGTGCCCTCTGTATCCACACAATCCTGAAGTCCTACTGAATGAGCTGAGATCCCCGTCTGAGCTACTTGACTTTGGGGACTTCTCGGATTGCATGGATTCTGCAAGTGGTGGAGGTTCTCTTCACGTCGTTAACCCAACATTCGATTATGTACCACCAAAACTTGTTAGCCTCTTTATTACTGACACGTAAGTTGAACTGTAACTGTTAGAAAACTAGCTTTTCTTGGACATTGACATTGGAAAATGCATACCAACTAATTGGTTTCTTTCTCTGTTTATGCTGATTTGGAACTTACTGCTCAGAGGAGGGCATAACCCATCATACATGTACCGGCTCATTGCCGACTACTACTCAGCCGATGATTTGGTGGTGAAACGAAGACCTGCTACTGGAATCTGAGTTCAGCTGCCCCAAATTTTCTCCTACAATGGTAAATAATTGAATGTCTATTTCCTTCTGTTTGTCAGTGTGTATAGAATTATAATGTGAGAGTGAGACGGATGGGGAAGCAACTGTGTTAATTTATGAAACAAACAAAAAGGATGAGTGTAAGTGTTAGTGATTGTGCCATAGAATTGGTAGTGATCGTGTGATACACTGATATAACACACTGTCTATTAACTAGAAAGTTAGCATACTCTTAAAGAAGTTTGATTTATTTGAGGCTGCTAAGTTGACTTTATAGAAAAACATAATGAAAGATGTTTTAGAAAATCGATTTAAAAAAAATATTGCTGTTCCCTTGGCATTGCTTATTGAGATGATAATTCTAAACTTCATCTTTATTTCACCATACTTCATTTTCTTTCGTATGAGGGCTATCATTGGAGTGATAAGCTCATTTGATGGTTTGGGGGGCATAAACAATAACATAGGGGTTGGAGAAAGAAGGTGATGTGGATATTATTCTCCCCTAACATTACTAACACCTAAATTCTCTCATTTTCCGTTAAAATAAAAAAAACCAATTATTAATGTTGAAACATGCAAATCTTATGTTACATTTTTCACGACTTTCCAGTCAAATAATAAATTATCATAATGATTATTTTGCTCCCACCATTTAAGTCTTTTTGTAGTTGTAGAGATCAGTGTTGTCAAATAGCTGCTATAGCATATTGAAATTAGAACAAATTGCTATTGTCTGGAATTTGTGATAGGTTCATTAGTGGGCTATACGCAATTGTCAAAACTGATGTAGATCTCACTTGATAATGGTCGATGGTTTTGTGGGGTTGAGTTAGGTTTTAAGTACAAATTCTGAGATGGTATTAAAGTCTTTCCTA
Source organism: Trifolium dubium (assembly GCA_951804385.1). Classification (NCBI taxonomy): domain Eukaryota; kingdom Viridiplantae; phylum Streptophyta; class Magnoliopsida; order Fabales; family Fabaceae; genus Trifolium; species Trifolium dubium. Next base: position 38,471,188 of record OX638067.1, read on the forward strand.
TATATTTTTTAGACAGCCAAGTCCTGCAAAATTCACGCTTGAGATGTCCAATTATGGACAAAGGGTGTGTCTGAACACTGAACATTTCACGTTGACCAATGATGTCACTAAGTTACTGCTTGTATGACGGTCTTCACCTTATTAGTTGGTTTTATGGAGTTGAATTAGACTATGTCGAATTCTATTAGTGATATTTGCAATGGATTTTCTGTTTCAGAGGAACCTATTATCATGGAATGATGTCATTTCAATGCTCACTTTTCAGGGTGTCTGTTGTCCTCTGATGAACCATGCGCTAGAGATAGATGTTCAATGCGGAAGAAAATGAACCTTGTAGTGCTGAGAATTGGGATGGAGCAATTGTATAAGGAGAAATGATCTTTGAAAATACCCTGTGAAACAAGGAAAATTCCATTTTTGTTATTGCTTACAACTGGGGCATGACCCTTATTTGTTTTAATTTTTTGTCCAATCGCTGCCTCTCAAGGGTCCCCTCCCCCCAACTTTTTTGACTTGTATATCTTTTTCTACTCAAAGAAATGATAATAGTATACAGAAACTCTACTTGTTTAAAATTTGTTTCATAAATGACTGTGACAGTAGATTTTTAAGAACATGAAGTCTAAGTGGATTGTTTGTTTTGGAATTTCTAGTAATCTATCCACCTACATATATATATATATATATATGTGTGTGTGCGCGCGCGCGCTTGAGTGGATTGTTTAGAACATGACGATTAAGTGGAATATTTACATTTGTCCAAAAACAAAAATGTTTACTTGGATAAATCTATCTTCATTGCTATGTTTACTACATAATAAAGCAAATTGAACTACATCATACCTACTTCCCCTAAATACAAAGTGATAACATAGAATCTAGCACAAGCATAATAAATAAATATAGTTCAAAACAATTTCATGTCACAAGTGAAAAATCCAATTTTTTTCAACATACAATAGATCACACAAAGAAAAGCTGTTAGATAAAAAAGAGGAACAACTAAATCATAATCGAAATGTTGTTGCTCAACCTTAACTATCCATATGACCTCCATCACCATACTGTCGGTGACAAACATGGAGAAGAATTTTAATTACTCAACCGATCTTGAAGGAAACTTTATTCAACTTTACAAAATTGGCGTATAAAGTGCAGATTGTTCTATTCATAAATACATGTTCAGGTCATTGTTCATCCAATGTGGGACATTCATAGGACTTTTATAAGATTGAGCATGTTGCTAGCTAACTACTTTGAAAACAATGGTTTAAGGAAAGTTCATATATTTCTTATGTGTTTTGGTACAAGCAGTTCAAGAACGAAACAACAATCATAATTCACTAGTATAAGCAATGCTAAAGATTAATAATAATATAAACCAGATTAAGTAAAACACATCAAGTATTTCCCAATCAAAATAGAAACATAAAAATCTTGTTAATGAAACTCAGCTATACCGGAAAACTCAGCTATGCCAGAGTATTTGGTAATGAAACTAAACTGTTAGTATGAAACCATACGTCAAAATTGCCTACATCAATGTCTTCAATCTTTGTCAATTGCCTAGTCTTCACATTGTAACAAAAATGCACCATTTTTCCAAATGGATCGTTGATCCACAAACAAAAACGTCGTTCTATTATAACAACGAGCTCATGATTTCTCATCCATAAATATTTTGCAACTTGTAGTACTATTTGAGTTTTAGTTTATGTTCTTGTTAAGGAGACAAATGTGATGCAAAGTAAGACTACTTAACATGACTAGAAATTTGAGAATCGCCTCGTTAAACTTCTTTTTACTCCCTCCGGTCCTATATATAAGAAACAATTTACTTTTTAGATACATTAAGAATTAGATGTATGTAGTCAATAATATAGATTAGATACATTAAACTTTTAATGTATCTAAAAAGGGAATCTTTTCTTATATATAGGACCGGAGGGAGTATCAAAATTTACTTACTTCCGATCAATTTTCTATTTTTATTTAAAAATTTCATTGGTGGCCGAAAACAACGATTTTAACTTCATCTTGGGTATTTAGAAACTTTGTATCTTTGGATCGGTTGTTCCACCATTTAGGGTCTGTTTGGATTGATGGAATGTGGTGGGATGTGATGGGATAGAATGTAATGTGTTTATGTTCCGTTGTTTGGTTTTGCAAATAATGAATGGGATGGGATGGTATGTGATGGAACTCATTCCATCCAATACCACTCATTCATTCAATTTTCCATTCCGCCCAATTTGGGGTGTGTGCAATGGAATGGAATAAATTAATAACATAAATACAATTTTATCCCTATTTATTTTATTATTATTTTTTTTGAAAAGGAAAATACAATAAAATAAAAAAATTTGTTATGAAATTTTTCTTTCTTCCCTCTCTCTCGTCTTCTCTTCTTCTGTAACCAATTTTATTTTATTTGGTACAAACCAATTTTATATTAGTATATCTTCTCTACCTAATCTTCTCTTATTCTGCAACTAATTTTTTTGTGTACAAATTAATTTTATTATTCTTGTTATTATATTAGTGTATGAAAAAAAATTCACCTCAAATATAATCTTCGTCTCTTCTTCTTCTCTTCGTTTTTTTATTAAATTAGTACTACTATTTGGTCTGACATACTACAATAGTATTATTTTAATATATGATAATATATATATTTTTATCAATAAGATAGTGGTTTTGGCTATTTGTTGATCCTTTTTCTCTATTAATTTGGTAGTTTATGTTCAATTAAGAGTGTTATTATAGTTTGGACAATGAATTAGTAATGAAATATGTGAAATTTATTGGTTGAATTGAGTATAAAATGTATGATATTAAGATTTTATAAATAAAGGGTATAATTGGAATAAAAAATTTATAACTCATTCCATTCCATTCACTTTCCAAACAATGGAGTGGGAAATTTGTTCCGCTCCATCATAAAATATCCAAACAATGGAATGGAATTTATGTTCCATTCCGTTCCATTCCATTCCGTTCCATTCTATTCCATTCCGCTCCGCTCCATTCTATTCCATCAATCCAAACAGACCCTTAAAGTGTCTCGAGTTCAGCGAACAATTCTAACTTATAGATAAACTTTAAATTTTTGAGTCAGTTATCCCACCATTTAAAATATATCGAATTCAGCGAGGAATTAGTGGCAGTAAATACTCAATCTCGATTGAAAATCAACAATTTGAACAGCCCAACCCAATCTCACAAGTCAAAGAGTCCATAGTCAAATAAAAGTCAAAAACAGAAAACCCCCAAAATCCAAACAAACAAACAAACCAGAGAGAGAGAGAGAGAGAGAGAGAGAGAGGGCAACAACAACAATGTCTTCTCTACTGGGCGAAGATGGACGCGGTTACGAGCTAGCACGAAACCTGGAATCCAACGGAATATGGCGAACATGGCTCGGCGATTCAAATTACACCAACTTCGCACCATTTCTTTCTTCACCTTCCGCTTGGAATTCTTTCATGTCAACTGATTCTTCCAAATCTACCCTTCACATTCATCTTCAACTCAGAGTTCGCGCTCTTCTCTTCGATAAAGCTTCTTCTTCTACTTCTCTCTCTTTTAACCCTAATTTTAATTCGAAGAAACTTAACCCTAGTTTTCTCAAGTTGTATCCTGATGATGTTTACTTCACTCTTGATAATTCTAATGCTGGTGGTCCTAGTTCCTCTACTTCTAAGGTTCATTTTTTATTTAATTGTGATTAGTGTTTTTGTTTATTGAATTTATGGCTTGCTAATTCGTGAAGCACATACACTCCTTGGATTAGGCATGTCCAGACACGACACTGACACTTACAGTTAAATTGAATTATATCATTTTTTCAAAGAAATTATCCGTGTCGGTGCTTCATATGTATTAAAATTGCAATGACATTCACAATGTGTCTTTTATTAGTCATTTTGATCCTCCGATTTGTTTTTAGGTAGTCAATTTTGTCCTCGAATATGTTTTCAGTTGGTTAGATTAGTCTTTAAGATTACTTACAAAATAGGTACTAGAGTTTTGTTTGCAATTTCTATGCATTTAGGGACTATAGTGACTGTGTCTTACACGTTTAGGGATCGAAATGGTTATTTTTCCAATTATGAAAGAAGTGATTTGAAAGTTATTTTTTTTATAGATTGAATTTAGAACTTGTTTTCTTATAGGTTTTTAAGAAAATTGAATTTAGGGTCGGTTTGTTAGGGAGTATAAAAAAGTGTATTTTAAGGTTCAATAGTTTAGAAGCTATTTCAGATATTATATTTTAGAGATTTAGAAAAATAGAAGCTATTTCATGTTTGATTACCATAATAAAAATCACTTTTTTTATGGAAAATTCATCTGTCAAATATAAATTTTTAAGAGAAGCTATTCATAATCTTTGTATATGAAGCAGTGTTTAGATTTCTTTTGGATTCTATTTTTTTAATACTGTAACATATTGAAACTTGTAAAACTGGTTTTTTATAAAACTGGAGTGTGCTGCAAAATAAGTCTACTCTAGACAGTAGAGAATGGTGATTTACTCTATTATTGTTCGTGTACTGTAGACTGTAGTGCCAAAATGTTGAGCTCTTCTTTCGTAATGCAGATTGGATCAAGATATGTTGATTCTGAGTTGCCTGAAACATGGTATAATCAAGTAATTGAAAATTATAAAGCTAACAAGAAGTTAGTTATGTGGGACAGAGAATTGTCGCCGAAACGTTCTCCGACGGAGATGGCTTCCTATATTATGTGTAGTAGTAACTATAAAAAGAGGCGGGTAGTGTTTCAGGAAGAACAACATCAGGTTATGGATCAATCAAATGGTGGTAATTTAGTTGATGGTGAAGATGAGTTTGTTTTTCCGGAGATAACATATGCGTGGAACTGTGTACCTGAAAGTGCAATTCCTGTAAGTGAAAGAGTGGAGAATAATAACAATAACCAGAAATTGAGGATTGTTAGTGTGCTTGATACGTTGCCTCCTGTTGCGACTCGGAGTGCTGAGTATGTTAATGGGCAACGGGGAGGAGGGTTAAACCGTGGTAAGTTGAGAAGTGAAGAAAGTGAAAGAGTTCTTGGTCATGAAGAAGCGACGAAACTCTCTGAGAAGGTAGTGGCTCGCATTTTGTTGGGTGCAGGATTTGATGCTTCCATGGAAGGTCCAATTGAGTACTTGTCTGAAGTGATGAGCAAACGCATTGTTAAAATAGGAACCAATTTGAAAGTACTTACCGATAGTTATAAAAAACAGTGCTCTGCCATTGAAATTCTGAAGATGTTGCTTAAAACTGTGGGTTTTAGGTATGTTTGAAATTCTTACTGAAATTCCTATGATTATGAATGGGAAAATAAATGATCTAATCTAAAAGAAAATTATGTATATCCAATTTAGCTTTGTCTGGTTTTCTATTCTTGGATTCTGGTCTACCTTATCTTGTTTTGCTTTTGTACGTACCTAATTCATCTTATGAATTCAGGAAAATTCAATTTACTATTGAATATATGTAGAATTTATAAATATGCTGTTCTTGCTCTTGATTAATATATTCATAAGGTGCTCAAAGACTACAATTTGTGTTCTATTTTCAATCATATAATGAAAAAGTAACTAGTGTACTCTATTCTTGAACATTTAAGAAGTAAAAATCTGCGAGGGAGAGGAATCTGACAATAAACTATAGTGTTGCTGTAATCTTATTGATGCTTGAGTGTGTTATGTCTGCATTTTGTAGGCAATATTTCCCTGATTTGTAATTTGCCTTTAAATCAAGATATCTTAAACATTCAATGGATCCATTTTAATATTCTTCCTTTGTGATCACAGTAATTTTGCGCCATTAGTCGATGTGGTTAAAGATGATTCTAGAAATATTGTACAAGGTCAGCAACGTGCTCATGGAGTTCAGTCACAGTTACAGCAACAACAGCAGAACTCCCTTCGACTACCTCAACAAGTAAATATATCTACTTCTCTCTGCATTGTTTAATGTTGTAAGATATTTGGTGTGAACTGTGGACATGAAAAATAGCACTTGAAGGGTGGCACACATAATCCTTATTTACTATTTAGGATCCTTTGTTATTTCTTAGATTACTTTCCTAGATGTACCTGGTTTCAGAACAAAATTACCCTGTGCCCCAAGTATAATTATATTTTTCTTTTCTAACCAGTGACCTGAATATATTTATATAGCATCCATCAAAATATTATTTTTATGGGTTGCATAAAAAATTGTATTTCAAAGGAGAAAAATATTTTTTTTGTCTATTTCATTAGTCGTGTATTTTTATATATTCCTATTTTTAGTTTAATTTTAGTCATTTTGATTTGCCTCTTGAGATTCCTTTGGTTCATATTTCATTGATTAATGGTTAATCTCGTCATCAATGATAAAAAGAGGCGTAAATTTTCTGCAGCCGTGTTGAGTCACTTCACCTTCGTGTTTTCCACAGGTGCAGTGAATAAACAGACTTCTAAATCTCTATTTCCCATATTTTAAATTTTTATTTTTGGGTTTCCAATTAATTGTGTTCTTTTTTTGTTAAAATATGTTGGATCCTATGATGGCATGAAATCTTTGAGACCTGAATGTTTAATTTGATGTCAACTATAAGCATAATCACTGAGGATCCATGTCAATCTTTTTCTTTATCGCTTTCTTTACTTGTTTTTGAAAATATGTTTGTTGTTTATATGAATGGTGAATAAGCACTGGGCTCTGAGTATTTAATTTGATGCACATTGCTAGACTAGAAAGCTATTTCTGACTATTTATTTATTCTTTCTGTTGAAACTTTATTTTTTGACTACCTCAACAAGTACATATATCTACTTCTTTCTGCATTGTTTAATGTAGTAAAATACTAGTGTGAAGTGTGGACATGAAAAATAGCACGGGAAGGGTGGCACACATAATCCTTATTTAGGATCCTTTGTTATTTCTAAGATTACTTTCGGCTCCTAGATTGTCAAAAAAAGAAAAGATTACCTTCCTTCAAAACAAAATTACCCTGTGCCCGTTATAATTATATTTTTCTTTTCTAACCAGTGACCAGAAGTTATTTATAGCGTCCATCAAAATATTATTTTCTATCGATTGCTTGTTAGTTATTTGGATACAATGTGTCCAGTTATTAGGGGAGACGATAACCCAAGTTACATGCAACCTGTCATAATTTGCACAGTGTGCCTTGGATGAGCCTGCACTTCACACACACTCTCCGATCTCGTGGTAGATTTTATCTTTTTCCTTGCCTCATGTCCAATTTATGCAACACGGTTTCATATATTTGTTCTTAACTTATCCTATTATGTGTAATGTACTTCATTACTAGGTTTTGTGATTCATTAGGTTCATTCTCCCCATATGGGTAGTAACTCTAGGTTAAGCATGGGATAAATGTGGCAGGCTCTCTTCCCCCATCACCGCCACAAAAAATCGCTTTCTCTTTTATTGTATTAGATGGAGGGGTGATTGATTTATGATTCTGTGAAGCTGTATTACTCAATATGTATTGTTAACGTGCAGGTTCAGATGCAAAGACAGATGCATCCACAGATGCAGCAGATGATTAATTCTCAAAGTCTGGCTTATCAGCAGCAGCAGCTGCAGTTAGAGAGAATGAGAAACCTCCAATCTGCTCACCGGCCTGCTATGGATGTAAATAAGGAAAGACCATTGGTTCAAGTCAAGATTGAAAACACATCAGATTTACCAAGTGATGGTAATGCCTTCAATTCTAGACATCCTCAAATGCAGTTTAGGCAGCAGCAGTTGGCTGCTGCAGTGTCAAATTTCCATCCTCAATCTAACACTCAGTTTAGACAGATGGGTTCGCCACAGATTCCCCAAATGCAGTCACAGTAAGTAATTTTGAATAAATAATAAATGCTACTTCCAAAGTGGCTTTTTAAGTTATATTTTATTGAGACCGTTGTTTCATTGTTTGCGTATAGGAACAACATTAGCATGGTTAGAGCACCGCCTGTGAAGGTGGAGGGCTTCTCGGAATTAATGGGTGAAGATTCTTCATCGAAGCATGATTCAGAGGAAAATAGGTTGACTTCTCCGTCTAGTAAATAGCTTTACTGGTATTTTACTCTGCGAGTGTTTGCATCCCTGCTGACCCTTTGCATTTAGATTGGGTTATGTCAAAATTGTCATGGACCAATAATATTGTAATATACCTCTTCTTCTGTCTACTGTACAGTAGTCACGCATAGCGCATCACAACAACTGTACCATGTTGATCAAATATGTTTATTCAAGTATTAATTTCTTTAATGTAGTAATGTCCTTCTAGTGATTCTGCAACAGATAAAAATAGTTCAATACATATCTGCTTTTATGTTCATGATTATTTGACTTCTTCAATGTTCTGAAAGAAAATTTTCACTGTACACTTACACTTTCTGTATTACTCAAATTAGACTAGAGTGAAAGTGTAACCAAATTTGCATTTATCAATGGCAGACATCTATTTGAGAACTGAAGAGGCTCTTATCAAAAGACGATTAAGAACTAGAATAAGTGGTTGATTAAGCCATTGCAGGGTTATTAGAATTCTTACACGTTATGTATTTGTTTTCAGTAAAATATCTAGCTAACATATTAAATGCTCTGAGCAATGAATTTATCAAATTTGTAGACCAACGGAATGAAGATGAAAGCCCTGAAGTTGGTTATGCTCTATATGATGGTACATGTCATCAAATAAGCAATGTTCTCACTTATTTTTTTCCTTCATTTTAAATACGATCTCTTCTATTTATTTAATATTTTGCTTAAAGTCACTGTATCTTTAATTCCTAAAATAAAGAGAATCCTTACTCCTGGAGCAGTCATTTACATTACTCCCTATTTCTCTAATTATAAATCTCTACCGCAAATTATAAATCAGCGTAATTAACGTGTCCAGTTTATGTTAGAATATTGTTAAATTTTTTGTGTATTGAAGAATTCAATATTTGTACCCAAAAAAGAAGTATTCAGTATTAATTTTTCATACACCGTACAAATTAGTAGTATTAATTGAAGATTATGTTTAGAAACAAAAATACTAACAATGAATTGGTCCAAGTGGTAAGAGTTTTGGTCCGCTTTAACATGTGGTCAGGGGTTCGATTTCTGACTCGTGTGTATGTAGAAAATTCGGTTGGGAGGGGAGAACTCACCTTATGTGTTCACAAATTCTTAGACAGAGATTAGTCATCGTTAACGTCGGTGGAAACTTCGTACCAATATCATAGTAACCAAAAAAAAATAAACAAACATTACACGGCATTGCGAAGCCTAAAAAAGGAAAAATACTTTATTGTCGATGAAAGTCAACTCAATTGATAAAGGGTCAACTCATACTCCACAAGAGCGTGAGTTCAACTCTTGCTGCCAACGTGAGAGTCTCTTTACTTTTGTTAGCTCTTGTCGAGCCTTGAGGTATGTCCTAACCTCGGTGAACTTTCAGAGCCAACTCACATAAGTTTTTTTATTATCAAAATATAAAAGTGTCATTTGATGGAAATATATAGGGGTTGTTTACTTTATAAAAACATTTTGTTTTCATTTTAGCTTGCTAATAAAATGATGAAAGATTCAAAATGAAAAATTGTGATGGAAAAAATAAATGTTAGATTATGTGAGTCTAATATATCCTTGTTGGATTATGGAAAAAATTGTGATTTAAAAATAATAAAAACTTTTTTGCAATTTAATTAATTTTTAAATGCACACAATTGTTCATTTCAAGAGTCTACTATATCCTTGTTAACAAATAAAATTAGTTCATCTGGTTAAATAGTTCAGTTTGATTTTCAAAACACTGCTTTCTAAAATGCTAACAATACTAATGCAAAACACAAACAGGAAGGAAATAAACAAAATAAATTCCAGCTTATCATTGATAACTATTTTATTTACAGTCTATTATCAAGTAGTTTTCTATCCAAAAAAATTCTTCAATATTGCAATTTGCAAACCTTTTTTTTTGTATTCAACTCCTCAATTATGTTGGACAAAATTGTTGTGAAGAATTTGTTAGAACAATAGTAAAAATGTAAAATGGTAGTGAAAGGATATTAGGCTGCCATTTACTACAGCTTCTACTTCTATTTGAAATGGATGGCATTACAATGAATCTTCAACTAAAATTCATTCTTGAGCCTGCAACCACAGTAGCATGGATAACAGAAGACATTGAACTAAAAATCTCTGCGTTGACTTACCACAGCTTCCGCTGTGGGTCACAATAGTTGCGAAGAATAGAATACCTATCAAAATAAAATAGAAGGGAAATCAGTGGTTTTTCGGTTGCTTTTTTGGGCAGAATGATCTCAGTGTTATAAAAAATGTCAAAAGGACTACAGCACAGCTCAGAAAAACAAGTTCATAACTCGGTTAATATGCAGTACTGTCAATCGTGGATCGCAGAAAATAGTGGTTTGTTCAACTTCCACTACACTACAGTGTCGGTGTTATAGCAATGATATAGCTAATATTTGACAATACTTTGTGCCAAGCCAAATCACATATCATGGAATAGTAACGATTTGTTAAAATTCTACTTTACTATAGGTCGATAGCGCTAAAGCACCATTATAGTTGCTATTTGACAACACTGCTGAAATTTGCATCCATCAACATAGTTAAGCAAATTACCAAACACCATTAAGAAAATAGACATTAGATTACCAATTCAAAGAGCCAGAATTGAAAAGGAACAAATAAGCTCAATTTTGTCTACCAAAAGCCAACTTATCAACAGAAAAATATATTTCCTTTCTTTTACATTATACATCCCACTAGAATTAAGTCAATAACTAAAAATATATAATACAAACTACAAAGTTGTACCAAAAGATCTAATGCAAAAATCCACGACTATTTATGTATTTCACCACATCAACTCACTAATCTAATGAAAAAAAACTGCTAGTAGATGTGGGAACAACCTAAAGGCTGTGTCAAATATAAAGCATATGAATAAATTGAATTAACATAAATTTGTAATATGTAGTATGAAAACAAGGAGGTTAACATATTTGTACTATTCATGCGAAAATATTGCACTGCAATTCTGAGATAAACTGGAAATAAAGTTACAAATTTGAATCGAGGCTTTATTGCGTGATAAGAATTAATAAGAATTTAAATAGCCACTTGCCTCTTGGTTTTCTGCTGATTACCATGCTCGGGTGAGTGTCACAGTTAATTGTACTGCAAGCTGCTCCCGCCTCACTTGCTGAGACATTGTAAGTATGTATTATGAAATTTCAGGTATTCCTCTGTACAACAACCTTAGCAAGACTCATCAAAAAATAAATATCAATGGGAGGAATCCTTTTCCGTGTTCCATTCTACGGAAAAATAAACAATCATTGGATCAGGTTCCATTCAGTTCCTGACTTAACATAGTGTGTGTCTCGGAATGTATATGACAACCATTTTTCTCCATAATTTCCCACAATTGTGAGCATTCATGAACATAACCCTTCCTAGCTAAACCATCAATTAGAACTTTCCAAACCACTTCGTCATGATTATATCCACGACTTAGTAAACTACGAAAAATTGCTTCAGCCTTCTCTTTGTTACCTTGTTCAAATAGGCCACAAATGAGAAGCTTATAAGATTCTAGATGTGCTAAATGATTACACTCGATCATAGAATCCAGCAATCTCAATGCTTCTTTGTGCATTCCTAACTTGCAGCAACCACTTAGAAGAGAATTATGAATGTTTTCAGATGGAGATATTCCACTTTCTATCATATGGTTTAACAACCTGAAGGCTATGCATAATTGCTCCACTTTGCAAAGTCCTTTAATAAGCTTGCTATAAGTGTTAACATTAAGCACACAGCCATGTTCTACCATTTTCTCAAATAGCATGGTTATGATTTCAAAGTCAGTTATCTTCCATATATCGGCATTATCAACTGAAACATCAGTTGAATTCAAATCAAGTCCCGTCCCTTCCTTCTTTTGTCTTTTATTCATTAGATGCTTCATTAGGATGGAATACGTTTGACGTGAAGGCTCACAACCACTATCAAACATGCGTTTGAGAACACCAAATGCATTGTCTAGTTGTCCTATGCATCCATATGCACTAATTAATAAATCATAGATCAGAGAGTCGAGTAATATGCCTTCTTCTTTAATCTTGACCACCATCTCTTCAGCATCCTGTAATCTTCCGTGGCTGCAATATGCTTTAATAAATGCAGTATATGTGACCACATTAGGCTGACATCCAGATGAAATCATTTGGTCGAGAAACCTATTAGCACGATCGAAGTCACTTTTCCTCAATATTTCTTCAATAAGAATTGTATATGTATAAACAGTAGGCTTCGCATCAAACTTTCCCATGTCATCCATCAACAACTTAGCATCTTCCACTTTCCCCTCTTTGCGCAAGCCATCTAATAATACATTGAACGTAACAGAGTTTGGTAAACATCCATCAGCAAGCATACTTTTGAATAATAACTGAGCATCATCAATTTTTCCAGCCTTGCAGTATCCGTCAATCAAGACTGTGTATACGAATTCATTAGCTTCAACGTGTTTTTCCTTGAGGGACTCAAAGACCTGATGTGCTTCTCCTACTTTTCCCATTCTACAGAGGCAGTCTATAAGAGCACAAAAAGTCCTCTGATCAGGAATGAAGCCATCTTTAATCATCAATTGATACAGCCGCCAGGCGCTATCTACCACACCTGCTCTACACAGCCCGTGTATTAAAGTGTTATATGTGATGAGGTCAGGCGACATCTTCTTTTCAAACATTTTATTAAGCAACATCATCGCCCTGTCCATGCTTTTTCTTCTACAATACCCACAAATTAGTTCGTTATAAGTACGAGCATTTGGACAAACTTTATTCAACTTCATCAAATCCAAAACAGGAATGGCATCCTCCATCATTCCCTGTTTGCAATACCCGGAAATCAAGGCATTAAATGGCACAACATTAGAAACAAGGCCTTTCTCCAACATTCTATTCAACATTTCCATCCCCTCATCCATCCTACCCACCTTGCAAAAATAATCAATCAACACAGTGTAAGTATAAACATTAGGCTCACAACCTCTTTCGACCATAACCTCAAAAAACATCAAAGCTTCCGTCACCTTCCCCAACTCACAAAACGCTGCTATAAGAACCGTATAAGTTCGAACAGTCGGAAAACAACCATCCTCCTTCATTTGAAAGAACAACTCAAGAGCCTTATCAATCTTTCCATCTTCACAAAAACCATGAATAAGATTAGTATACGAAACCTCATTCCTCCGACAACCCTCTTGCGGCATAATCTTAAAAACCTTATAAGCATTCTCCAAGTCATGATTTTTACAATAACCCAATATCAACGAAGTATAAGTAAACGCATCGCAACAAAAACCATTCTTTATCAACCCACAAAAATAAACCTCCCCCACAAACACATTCCCCAATTTACAATGACCATTCAACATAGTATTAAAAGTAATCAAATTAGGCAAAACCCCATCATCCAACATATCCTTAAACAAACAATCCAATTCATCAACCAAACCAAATCTCGACAACAACATAAGAAGCCTATTATACGAAGTAACAGATAACTTAAAATGGGTTGTATTCATTTGACACAAAAAACTCAAAACAAACCTTGTTTCTTGTTCTGACCCACATATCTTTATCATAGAATTTCGAACATTTTCAGCAGCATGAAGAAACCCATTTCGAATTAGAATCAAAAGAAGGGGTTGGTAGGTATAAACAGTGTGGATGAAACCATGTTGGTAATTGATCCATTTGAAGAAATTTAAAGCAGTTAAAGGATCAAGATTAGGGATATTGAAGAGATTAGAGAGATGGGTTGGGGTTAAAAAAGGGATTAAGTTGTTAAAAGAAGGGTTTTTTCGCCATTTGGGTTGTGAAAGAATGGTGAAGATCTGTGAAGGAAGATCAGGATTTTGATGGTTGTAGAATGAAGAAAAGGGTTTAAAGAGAAGATGAAAAAGGTTGTGTTTTTGGTGGAGAAGAGTGAAAAGGGGTGTGAATTTTCTCATTTAAAAGCCATGAACAATGAACAAAAGAAAGGGTTTAGTGTGTTGTTTGGGGTTTATGAATTCATTATTGGAATAGGAAGAGAAGAAAGAATGGCTTATGGAGGAATTGGGTGTGTAATTAATCGCTTAATTGGGCCAATTCATTTTGAAATCGTGGCTTGTCTGTAGCCGTAGGGTTATGAATCTGAATTCATTTGGGTACTTAAGCTTGTTGCTTACTCAATCAACATACCTAATTTTCTATCTTATGAAATTGGATTTGGATTCCTTAAAAGCAATGTCTTGAGTGTGAATCTTATGGTTAAAACATGTTGTTAGGAGATTAAACTTTATTAAAGGTGTTAGTTAGGTTTTTTTGATAGATATTAGTCTTTAATACAATTGATTGATATTTCTCACAAATAACGTAATTTAAAAAAGTGTTTAACAAAAGTCTTAGTTATAATGTAATATTTACAATAATGGATAAGTAAAATGTACTATGGAATGATTATTCAATATTTTTGAGATTTGAAAACGAAGTAGTAGTTGGATATATTCTAATATGATAGTGCATTTTAAGAGAACTTCTAGAATTTTTTATTATTTGACAGTGAAATTTTACCCAATAAAATTGTACATTCCTCCTCTAAGTTTTTTTTTTAAAATGGTAAAATTTATTAAGCAACTCTATAACAAGAAGTACAAGAGGAGCTAGGAGCGGCGAAAACACCAAAACAAAACAACATATCTTTGTGCTTTGAAGGTTGTGTGACTTTGAATTTTCTACCACATTTTTCTTTGAAGGTTGTGTGACTATGAATTTTCTTCTCTCTCTCCTCTCGCATATCTTTGCGCTATTGTTCATCTTTTTCGATTAGACAGAGATGTTCACCGTGACTCTTGTTGTTGCACCGCATTGATCTCTTATTCTTCCTGATCTATAGAAATCTGCAGTTTTCTTCGTTGGTGCAGCTTCCGTTTAATGGTCCAAGACTCTGTCGCTGATGTCCTGTTATGTTTTTGTTCAAATCTGGCACACAACAGGGGTTTGGGTTTGTTTGGCTCGAAAGGGTCGTTTATGCCTGTTGTGTCTTGTCATATGGGGTTGTGGTACGTGAATTTGCCCGTGTTGACAGTTGGTTCATTCGTTGTTTCAGACCTTTGCAAATGCTGACACATTAGTGTTCGATGAGTTTGGGTTTGCGTTGGTTTTTTCTTACCTATTTAGGATGGTTCTAAAACCACTTGTAGTTGAAATTATTGCATTATCTTGAACTACTACATTTTTGTATAGTTCTATTTGGTCACGTCGAAGTCCCCACAAAATTTTATAATCTCTTTATTTTTATTTTTATCTATTGGAAGTGGTGCCGAAGATTTCCTCATACCCCATTTGCTTTAAAAAAAAAAAGAGAGGAGTCAAAAGTTAGTGTAGTTTGAAGGGTCATTAAATTTTTTTATTTTTTACAATCATTAACAATTATGTTAAAAATATTTATTCATCCATATTAATCGAATATATCACATCAACTCTACAATAAATTCATTCTATCTTCTTTTCTTATTATAACAAGTTTTAAAATAAATTCAATCACCTAAACAAGAGTCAAAATAAATTAGATTAAGAATGATAACAACTCAGGGAAGTTAAGTTTAATGGTCTAAAGAAAAACAAAAACAAAATTTAAAATGTTCTTGGGCCAACCCGGCCAACTCCCTTTATAGGCGGACAAATTTACGGCACCAAGACAATTGAAACTTGAAAGAATCAAATAACAAATTTTTTATATTTTCCAAATCAAAACACTAAACATATTTGTACCTGTGGTTAATTCAGTAGAATGAAAATTCAACCACCGTTATCATTGACTAATCATTGCCGGTAAACATGTGAGACACACAAGATAGATTTTTTTTCCAACAAAGTTCTTTTCATATGTAAGAGTCAGAAATATAATTTTTAACCAATTGTTTAAGGGTCGAAAATTGTTACAATTTTTTTAAAAAATCATTATTGATAGTCTAGATTAATTTCTACCTTCATTATAAGAATTCATTAATAAATAATCGATAGATATCTCTTAACATTGTTAACCTTCAAGATTCTTTAAAATTCAACTCACTTAAATATTTACAGAACAAAGTTGCCTTGTCCTCACTCCTTGTTTATTTTCTTTCCTTCCTCAAGGCTGCCACATGTATTATTTCTATTATCGAATCTCTCTTTAAATCTTTTTTGAGGGGTGGAAATGAGGAGTCTAGAAAGGTTCATTGAATTCATTGGGATAAGGTGTGTCAGGATAGGAGTCGTGGTGGTCTTGGTGTTAGTAAGGTGAAGGAGTTCAATGTCGCGTTATTGGGTAAGTGGTGTTGGTGGTTAAAAACTTAGTTAGGTGGTTTATGGAGACAAGTGCTAGTTCATAAATATGGTGAGGTTGGAGGAGAAATTGGTTTAGAGGGAAGGAAGGCTTCGCCATGGTGGAAGGATATAGTCAACATTAAAATATAGTCTTTTAATGTGATAGATAATTGGTTTTAGAAGATTGGGTAATGGGGAAGATTCTTTGTGATGAGATGATCCCTGATTGGGCGAAGGTTTTGTTCTTAGAGAGCGCTTTTCTCGTCTTGCTGGGCTTTTTACAGACCCTGAGATTTCGGTGGGAGCTTTGCATTGTAAGAGAGGAGGCGGCTGTTGGTTGCATGGGAGGAGGAATTGTTGGAGGATTGTTGTGCTTTATTTAATAACATTGTTTTGTAGAATGATATTTCTGACAGGTGGATGTGGGGAATTGTAACCTCCAAGTCACTTTTAGTCAAAGAAGCTTATTTGTCTTTGACAAGTGATGTGGTTGATGCCACTTCTGATGAGAGACAAAATGATTTTATTTGGTTAAAAAGTGTTCCAACAAAAGACGACTTAATAGGGAGAAAAATTGTGAACGCTGGATCTCATTTTAGTAGTTTTGATTGTGGTTGTGTTGATATTTTATCACATTTATTTTTTGTTTGTGAGAGTTCTAATTGAGTGTGGAATGGAGTTCAGAATTGGTTGGATATTCAAGGTGCTCTTCCTAACAATGTTCTTTCTCATGCTTGAATTTTTAGTGATTTTCTCTATATTAATTTGACTTTAACATGACCTCTTATTTTTGCACACCTTATATTAAAGAGATGATCGTTTATTTTAATATATTTGATTCTTCGATCGATTAAAAAAAAAATATTTACATAACAAATAACTTCACACTACAAATGTGAAAACACTGTATTTTTTTACAGTAAATTCATGACACTGTTGAGATTTGAAAATAAAGTTGATTATCACAATCTTTCACCATAACAGTATCTGTGCCCTGTAAAACAACCCAATTACACTGTTCTATTAGTCCCACAAACGACAAACAAACCTCAATTTCAACTTGTCAACTACAAATAATAAAGCCAAACATAAAGCATAACAAACAAAAACAAAAACAAAAACAAAAAACCATTCTTCATCACTCTTTCAATTTTCATTCTCAAATCTCATTTTCACCATGAAAATACCTTAAAAACTTAAAACTGCGCATACCCATTAACGTTAATGTAAAGAAAACGAAAAACCCATTTCAAAAAACCAAAACTTTAAACCTTTTGATCACAAAATGCAAGACAAATCTTACGCCGCCGTGGAATACGATTACAACAACCAGCAACCACCGCAGCCGCCGCCGTATAAACGTAACAACAAAACAAAACGACCCGTTTTCAAGGTTTTACCGGGTCAGATCGCGTTTCGTTTGGTGTGTCACTCGTCAACAGTTGGTGGTTTGATCGGAAGTTCAGGATCAATCGTTTCGCAACTGCGGCGAGAAACGGGTTGTAAAATTCACTGTGAGGATCCGGTGGTTGGGACTGAAGAGAGGGTTATTTTGGTAATTGGGTCAATTTTGCCTAGGAAGGGTATTCCTGTGGGTATTGGTGAAATTGAGGTATCTAGTGCACAAGAAGCTGTTGTTAGGGTTTTTGAAAGGGTTTGGGAACTTGAAAGTAATGGTAATAGAGGGATGAATGTTGAGGTTTTTGGGAAATTGTTGGCACATAGTTCTCAGATTGGTGCTGTTGTTGGGAAAGGAGGGAAGAATATAAGCAATATTAGGAACAATACTGGTTCTAATATTAGGGTTTGTGCTGCTCCACATTGTGCTGCTAAAGATGAGGAGTTAATTCTTGTGAGTATTACTTCTATTAATTATTATAATTATAATTACCATTAACTAATAGTAGTAGCATTTAATTTGTATTTGTTGTATGTTAAACACTTGTATCTAATCAAATCAGACACGTAGATATGTATAGACCAAACGTTAGTTGGTCCAGTTGTGATTGACACTACGGATCTTCGATCTCCTCAGCTGCGTTTGGGAGGGGACCAGAGGTGAAAACCAAAAAAATAGATATGTATAGAGATATTTTACGAGATAATGTATAAAAGAGTTTTACACGGTAGGCATATAAGTTTTTTAATCTCTACTTGTAAAAAAAAAAAGTTAATCTCTAATTACTATTATTATTATTATTAATATCATTATTATTATTGTTGTTGTTATTATTATGTTTTTTTTTATATAGATTGTTATTACTTATTATTATGTTATTGTTATTGGTTGGGTAAAAAAAAGCTATTGTTATTAGATTTTTGACTCTAGGTTGAACTCTTTCAATTAAGACAACTTAGTAGTAATTAATTGATGTTTTAATCTAGAGATAATGCACGCTCACTCTTGTAAAATAGTTTTACACTTGCATTCAATGATAGACCACTATATGTAAAAGTGGGTTAAGGTGGATTTTTGTGGGATATTAGTGTAAAACTATTTTATAGTGACGATGCATATCCTTTAAATGCTTAGTAATAATTTTATATATTTTTTCTCAATTGTTGAATTGTTGTGTCAATATGGAATTATCTCCTTTTGGTTAAGATTAAAAATTATTTGTTGAAAAATGTAGTATTCAATAAAATAACAACATTACTTAAATGCACATATTTTACTGATTTTTTTTTTAAGAAAAAACTTGAGTAAGGACATTGGTTATCATTTATCTTATTATTATGAGAAATTTAGTTAAGGATTCAAACTAAGCCAAGGAAATTCATTTCAAATACTATTATTATGTTTTTATTAATGGTCAATCCAATGCAATCATGCTTTTGTTTTCTTCCTATAATTTGGCATGAAAATTATATTACAACGTGTATGTTGTATAAGCTAATTGGAACTTCAATTTTGAGATTGTTGAATTAGATTGTTTAACTAGAGGAAACTAGCAAGTAGTCGAAAATAACACCATTCACTTGTCATTGAACTAACTATTTGAATTTCTTGTTCTTTATCTGGGAACTTGTTTGATTGGCAGATGAATGGTGAAAGTTTAGCTGTAAAGAAAGCACTGATTTATGTATCTTATTGTCTTCAAGATTGTCCACCTTTGAGCAAAGTATCTTTGAACGCGCCAACTGTTAACTCTTCTGATAGGTCAACCTCTAACACACACGAGGATCTTTTTCCTCACCTTAATTCATGGTTACCTTCTTCTATGGAAGGTTTATCTATAAGTGATGCTTCAAAACAGACAGCAAACTCTAACGGGAACTCTAGCCTTGACTCAAAAGGTACTAGACGCGAAGTTGTTTTCAGACTCCTTTGCTCTAACAATGTAGCTGGGAGTGTGATTGGCAAAAAAGGTTCTATAGTCAGAACTTTTGAAATCCAAACAGGTGCTTCTATTATCTTTGCACCTCCTATAGGTCATTTTGAAGAGCGCATCGTCACCATTTCTGCTTTCGAGGTTAGTCATGATTTTGAAAGATCTGAATTAAAACACACTTTGAATGACCATTAGTTGATGTATAATTGGCTCTTTTTTTCTTCTTTTCATTCCAGAACCTTGAATCTAGTAATTCTCCTGCACAAGATGCTGTTATTCTTGTCTTTGCTAGAATCGTTGAAGATCACATTCGAAACGGATTTAACCCGCCTGCTACTGTGGAATCACCTGTAACTGCAAGGCTTTTAATTGCACCAAGCACAGTAACTTTATTGACCGGTGATGAAGGTCAGGTGATTTCAGAATTAAGAGAAGTTAGTGGTGCTGATATTCAACTACTGCTAGGAGAGCCAATTCCAGATGTTGCTTCAGAGAATGATGTGGTTGTCCAGGTACAATTATGTATCATTTATAACTCAAGACATCTATATTTTATAAAGGTTCTTAAGGATTTATATTTATTACCTTACATAGTGAGCTTCTGTAATTGTTAAGATCTTGATTTTATTTTTATTATCATATGCTGATATCCTTCTCGATTAAGGGATAACTTTTGTTTTTTTGCTTAATTTCTAATTTAAAGTTCTTTAATATGGAAAACAGTTAATTATACTTGGCTTGTAGAAGTCCTACCTAACTTACACAAATATATTTCAGGTCATGTTTGGATAAACAGCTTATCTAAGCATTTATGCTATATGCACTTGTCTATTATCATATAAGTGTGCTTATGTATGACCTATTTCCATATTATCCATAACAAAAGATAAACTAAAGTCAAACTGTTTTCATATGATCTATAAGCTGTTTTCAATAGCCATCCTGAATAGTTTGTGGAAATAAGCTGAAAATAGCTTATGAACACACATAAGCTGTTTTCATAAACTCTCTCAAACAGTTTCATTAGTGTTTATGTCGGTAGATAAACTCAAATAAGTTAATCCAAATAGACCCTCAATAAAATACTTCTGGAAAAATGGCTATTGTATTCAACAAAAAGGTCCTTTTCTGATAGTTTCAGGAACCTTCTGTCTAATTTGTGCATGCTAATTTCATGGTGTCTTTTCAATCCTTATTATATCTGCTTATTATTGTTTCCAGCATAGTTAAGACCATAAATGATAACAAATATCTTATTTTGTTGCACTGTGTTAACAACTGATGCATTTATGTGCTCAGAATAGACAGGGGGCTTGTTTGGATAAACAACTTAATTAAGCACTTATAACATATGCACATGTCATATAAGTGCTTATGTATAAGATGTTTTTGTAACAAAAGATAAAATAAAATCAAACTGTATTCATATAAGCTATCAGTTGTTTTCATAAGCTATCTTGAGAGCTTATGAAAATAATTTGAAAACAACTTATGGACATGTCATAAGCTGTTTTCATAAACTCTCCCAAACAATCTCAAAAGGACCAATACCAGAGGGCTGAGTTTCTTGTTGTGGCTCCAACAATCTTTTGTTACTGTCTGCTAGTCATGTTTATACTTAGAGAGATATTTCATGCAGATCACTGGTGGATACAAATGTGTAGAAACTGCGCTACTTAAAATCACTAGTAGACTTAGGGATAATCCTTTGCCAAATGCGGCGCTTTCTGAAACAAGAGTGAAATCAAGTTTTCAAGTAAATAAGGATTCTGTTAAGAGTAAGTTCGTTACCCGCAAGAAATCCTATGTTCCTTATGGAAGGTTTCCACAACAGGTGTACTTCCCCTCCTCTGTGTTTACCATCTTCCAATTTCTATTACATCTTGTTTTTCCTAGGGTTCTTAGTACAAGATTGTTTAAGAGTTTGTATATTTGCAGAATGCAGGGGTGTATCAAGCTAAAACGATCACAGAAAATGGAGAGTTACATACAAATATTGTCGAGAACTCGGAACCTAGCAGGTCAGTATAGTCCAGCACTCCAGCTGGTAATACGCGTCTTTGCTGTGATTCTTTCTCCTATTCCGTTTCTTAGTAAAATCTTAGATTCCTATAATCATTTGATGTAGAAGCCAATGGCTTGATACCATATTTACCACAAATCATTAAAATAACATATTGCTGGATAGACAAATAACTCAATCTGTGTAGTAGATATCTCTTCCTGCTTCTGAATTCTGATCTTTCTTTTTCGACTTTTATGCTTTAATAAATTCTTTTAGCGGAGGAAACATGCTTGCCACCGTGACAAACACTACCGTGGAGATTATAGTTTCTGAACTTGTCTTTAGTTCTGTTTATGGTGAAGATGGCGGCAATTTAGATCGAATCAGACAGGTGCATGATTATTCCCTTTAGATAGATACCACAAGTTATTAATATATGCTGTGACTCGTGGTTGCGCTTTGTTACACTTCTGATTATTTGGTACGATTATCTAGTTTTTGGAGTGCTAATGATTTTAATATGCTTTATTGTTGTTTGTGGGAGCAGATTTCAGGTGCAACTGTCACCGTGTATGATCCTAGCGTTGATACAAGTGGAGGGAAGGTTGTGATATCCGGAACACCAGATCAAACGTTTGCAGCTCAGAGTTTGCTTCAAGCTTTCATTCAAACTGGATTAGGAAGCTGATGGCGGCATGGCAATCTGCATTTCATTTCATTTTTCAGTTCTTCCTTCAAAGACAGGAGGAGGTGCCATTAGTTGTTGGTGTACATATCACACGTCTTGATTCGGCAATCACCTTCACATTGTGAATAATAATATTAACATAGACTCAATTCTTCACTTCAAAATGGTTACCTCCTATAGACTAACAGACACATTTTGTTTTATTTTGGTTTCTCTTAAAAGGGTTAAGTAGGCTGTGATAGCTGACATTGTCCCGATCATTAGTACTATCATTTGGGCGCTATTTTGTGCCTTCTGAAAATACACTTTAGAACAATTTGTGTTACTAAAAGTGTACTATGATTACGAGGATTTTAGAAGCGAAGGCATCGAAAAATATCGCCATATCATTTTGCTCCGACCCACTGAAGTTGATCTATTTCATTTAATTTTTTTTACCTATTGATATTGATGTTCATTTATTCATTTTTACCATTGGTTTATGCCTATAAATGATGATAAACAAAAGGCAAGGATGGGTCCTAGAAAAAGACTAATATGAAATTAAGGGTGCGTTTGTTTGAAATTAAAATAAAATAGATTTTTTTAAAAAAATCTATTTTTGAAAAATAGATTTATTTTGTAGAGATTTTGAAAAAAATTTAAAATTGTTTTGTATTTGTTTACAATTATAAAAATCATTTTTGAGAACAAACATAGCTTTTCATGTTGTTTAAAAAAATAGATTTTGAAAAAAGCTATTCAAAATAGCTTTTCGTTTTGAAAGAAAAAATGATTTTTTTAAAAAAATGATTTTTAAAAAATCTGAAACAAACACAAGTAAAATAGAAAAAATGATTTTTTTATAAAAAAAAATAGATTTTTTGAAAAAAAAGCTTAAACAAACGCACCCTAAGGGTCTGTTTGGATTGATGGAATGTGGTGGGATGTGATGGGATAGAATGGAATGTGTTTATGTTCCGTTGTTTGGTTTTGCAAATAATGAATGGGATGGGATGGTATGTGATGGAACTCATTCCATCCAATACCACTCATTCATTCAATTTTCCATTCCGCCCAATTTGGGGTGTGTGCAATGGAATGGAATAAATTAATAACATAAATACAATTTTATCCCTATTTATTTTATTATTATTTTTTTTGAAAAGGAAATACAATAAAATAAAAAAATTTGTTATGAAATTTTTCTTTCTTCCCTCTCTCTCGTCTTCTCTTCTTCTGTAACCAATTTTATTTTATTTGGTACAAACCAATTTTATATTAGTATATCTTCTCTACCTAATCTTCTCTTATTCTGCAACTAATTTTTTTGTGTACAAATTAATTTTATTATTCTTGTTATTATATTAGTGTATGAAAAAAAATTCACCTCAAATATAATCTTCGTCTCTTCTTCTTCTCTTCGTTTTTTTATTAAATTAGTACTACTATTTGGTCTGACATACTACAATAGTATTATTTTAATATATGATAATATATATATTTTTATCAATAAGATAGTGGTTTTGGCTATTTGTTGATCCTTTTTCTCTATTAATTTGGTAGTTTATGTTCAATTAAGAGTGTTATTATAGTTTGGACAATGAATTAGTAATGAAATATGTGAAATTTATTGGTTGAATTGAGTATAAAATGTATGATATTAAGATTTTATAAATAAAGGGTATAATTGGAATAAAAAATTTATAACTCATTCCATTCCATTCACTTTCCAAACAATGGAGTGGGAAATTTGTTCCGCTCCATCATAAAATATCCAAACAATGGAATGGAATTTATGTTCCATTCCATTCCGTTCCATTCTATTCCATTCCGCTCCGCTCCATTCTATTTCATCAATCCAAACAGACCCTAAATCTATTTTGCAAAAAGAGGATATGAATAAGTAGGTTTATTCAAGAGAAATCAGATGAAAACCTAAAAGGGCATATAGACATTAATTAGTAGTACTCTCTCCGGCCTTAATTATAAGCAACTTTCCACTTTTTAGATTCATTGGATAATTAATGTATTTGGTCTAAAATTAAGGCTGAATACATTAATTAGTCAATGAACCTAAAAAGTGAAAAGTTATTTATAATTAAGGTCAGAGGGAGTATACAGGCAGGCAAACGTTTGATATATACTCCCCCATCCCTTATTATAAACACCTTTTCAAAAATAATTTAGTCCCTAAATATAATTCTTGTATAAAGTAGTGCATTTATTACTTTTTTCTTTATATATACTCATAATTATTACACTAACTTGTATTAAAATACGAAAAATTGAAATATATATACATACAAACAAAAAATATTTTAGTAAAATTTACACACAAACTATACATAATAATTATAATACAATTTTTTTTAATATTTGTGAAATAAGTCATTAAGGGACGAAGGGAGTATAAGATTTTGATCCTTCATTTTCAAATCTACAAATTTGGTCACCATTTTTCACCAATGTATTTGGAATTGATTTTATTTATGATATTTTTTTGTATATATTTTATTTATGATTTAACAAATAAGATATATTTTTTTTAACTCTTTCAACTCATCTGTTCAAAAAAAACTCATTTCAACTCATCCACCAAATCAGCGTTACATGAATTACATTTAAATTGCATACGCAAATTAGATTCAGACGTGCATAAATTGAGTGTATACGATCTACACAAACTGAGTTTATATGAAGTATGCAAATCAAGTTTACATACATACTTTATTAATGGAGTTTCATCATTTAAGGATAATTTAGGGTGTAACTATGATTTATTGGGGTGTGGGAAGAAAAAATCCTCAGATTATTTTATACGGTATTAGTAGTTCTTTGAAACAACTTACCAAGTTACCATAGATGAAGAACATTAAACAATTGTATTGTAGCATGAAAATATGAATGTATTATACACTTCCCTTATTGCACAATGCACACACAAAAAATCCTTAACTACCCTCAAAGCAATTCACACCCATGTCATCAAATCTGGTTCCTTGTTCTCATTCTTTGGTCACAAGCTCATTGATGGTTACATTAAATGCGGCGTCATTACTGAAGCACGCAAGCTGTTCGATGAATTGCCTAACAGACACATAGTTACTTGGAATTCAATGATCTCTTCTCATGTTAGACGTGGGAAGACCAAAGAAGCAATTGAGCTTTACAACAGTATGATCTTTGAGGGTGTTTTACCGGATGCTTACACGTTCTCTCCGATCTTTAAGGCTTTTTCGGAGTTGGGTGTTTTGTGTCATGGTCAGAAGGCTCATGGATTGGCTGTGGTTTTGGGTTTTGAGGTTTCGGATGGGTTTGTTGCGACTGCCATTGTTGATATGTACGCGAAGTTTGATAAAATGAAGGATGCTCGTTTGGTGTTTGACCGTGTTTTGGATAAAGATGTTGTCTTGTTCACTGCATTGATTGTTGGGTATCATCAGCATGGTTTTGATGGTGAAGCTTTAGAGGTTTTTGAGGACATGGTTGGTAAGAGAATTAAGCCTAATGAGTATACTTTAGCAAGCGTCTTGGTTAGTTGTGGTAATCTCGGAGATTTAGTTAATGGTAAATCGATTCATGGTCTTGTTGTTAAGTCTGGTTTAGAATCTGTTGTTGAATCACAAACTTCACTTCTTACTATGTATTCAAAATGCAGCATGATTGAGGATTCCATAAAGGTGTTTCATCACCTTGCTTGTGCAAGTGATGTGACTTGGACATCTTTTATAGTTGGTCTTGTACAAAACGGGAGAGAAGAGGTTGCTGTGTCAGTGTTTAGGGAAATGATTCGTTGTTCAATAAGTCCGAATCATTTCACATTGTCTAGTATTCTTGATGCTTGTTCAAGCCTTGCAATGCTTGAAGTAGGGGAACAAATCCATGCCGTAACGATGAAACTAGGAGTTGATGGAAATAAGTATGCTGAGGCTGCACTGATTCATTTGTATGGAAAATGTGGAGTTGTAGAAAAGGCAAGGTCTGTTTTCGATTCTTTGACTGAGTTAGATGTAGTTTCCATCAATTCAATGATCTATGCTTATGCACAAAACGGTTTTGGGCATGAGGCAATTGAGCTATTCGAAAGAATGAAAATTTTGGGACTTGCACCGAATGCTGTTACATTTATTAACATTCTCTTGGCATGTAACAATGCAGGGTTGGTTGAAGAAGGGTGTAAAATATTTGCTTTCATTAGGGATAACCACAATGTTGAGTTGACAAGAGACCATTTTACTTGTATGATTAATTTGTTAGGACGGGCGAGGAGATTCGAAGAGGCTGCAATATTGATAGAGGAAGTGAAAAATCCGGATGCAATACTATGGAGGACGCTGTTAAATGCATGTAAGATTCACGGAGAGGTAGAAATGGCAGAGAAATTTATGAGAAAAATGCTTGATCATGCTCCCGAGGATGGAGGAACTCATATTCTTTTGACAAATATTTATGCTTCGGCTGGAAAATGGGACAGTGTGATCGAGATGAAAAGTGCAGCAAGAGATTTGAGGTTGAAGAAAAGTCCTGCAATGAGTTGGGTTGATATCGATCGAGAGGTTCATACTTTTATGGCAGGCGATTTATCCCACCCAAAAGCTCATGAGATTTTAGAAATGTTGGATGAATTAATAAAAAAGGTTAAAACTTTGGGTTATAATCCTGATACCAAATTTGTGTTGCAGGATTTGGAGGAAGAGAAAAAAGTTAGTTCTTTATATTATCACAGTGAAAAATTAGCTATAGCTTTTGCTTTATGGAAGACTTGTGGTAGAAGTATCCCTATTAGAATTTTCAAGAATCTTAGAGTTTGTGGAGATTGCCATAACTGGATAAAATTTGTTACTTTACTTACTGGGAGAGATATAATTGCTAGAGATGCAAAGAGATTCCATCATTTTAAAGGAGGAATGTGTTCATGTAAAGATTATTGGTGAATCACAATTGTTATAAGATTATTCATGTCATTTTCAATTACTATTATTTCTTGTCAAAAATAAAATACTACAACAAACATTAGTTGGTCCGGTGGTAATTGGCGCTGAATTTTGATAGAAAGGACCACAGTTTGATCCACTACAACTACGCTTGAGAGAAGAATGAAAGCACTTAATGTCAGAACGCGCCCGAACCGAATTAGTTAGTCCTGTGGATCGGATACTAGTGATGAAAAAAAAACACTACCCTTTCTTTTTTTTAAATAGATTTTTGTATTAAAGCAACATTTTGTTCTAATTTGTTAAACACAATAATAAACAGACAAATCTGTCATGGTTCATTCCAATGATATTAAACTCAAACTTATCATTAAACTCAACAAAAGCCTCACAGCAAATAATTAATAGATTTGTGGATGCAAGAATATTGAAAAAATCAGCTGTTACATACAAAACTGTAACGTAGTTATATACATTGCCTCTCTGGGTTTCTAATACTGAAGTAAGGTGTATACAAAACAAGAGTGAGTCTTGGTGCTTGTTTAGTTTCACATCTACACAAACTCAACTTGCATGATTCAACTATGATTTAACAGAAGCTACAAACTGAAGGTTTGATCTTGGCGCGCATTGGACATTGATTCACCACAAAAATCAGACAAGCATTCGAATCAGTATTGGATAGTGTGATGGCGTAACCAGAGGTCATACATAACCATATGGAAAGCATCATATCTGACTGGAGGAGAATTCCACTGGAAGTGTTTCTGAATCTGATACAACATGGCATACTTTTCTCGTCAGTTCAACCATATCAACAAATAATAAAATTCGCAACATAAGATATTAACTTTTTGGCAAAATTACATTAGTGGTCTTTTATCTTATTTATTTGTAACACTTTGGTCCTTTATCTTTGTTTTGTATCAAATTAGTCCTTTATCTTATCTTTTTTGTAACACTTTGGTCCTTTATCTTTGTTTTGTATCAAATTGATCCTTTATCTTAGCTTTTTTGTAACACTTTGGTCCTTTATCTTTGTTTTGTATCAAATTGGTCTTTGATCTTTCTTATTTGTAACATTTTAGTCCATTTTCTTATTTTTTATTAAAAAAAACTGATGTGGCAAATTAAAAAATTGATGAGAAAATGGACTAAAGTGTTACAAATAAGAAAGATAAAGGACCAATTTAATACAAAACAAAGATAAAGGACCAAAGTGTTACAAACAAGAAAGATAAAGTACCAGTTTGTTACAAAACAAAGATAAAGGACCAAAGTGTTACAAATTAATAAGATAAAGGACCACTAGTGTAATTTTGCCTAACTTTTTTTAGTTCAATGGTTTAAGTTGCGTCCACAAAATAAAAAAAATTGATGTCTCTGCAAGTCTGCAACGGCATCAACTGCAGTATAAAGGTTCCTAACCGCAACCACAATTTAAAACCATCCGTTCAACCACTATGGATTAACAAAATTTTTGTTTTATACAGTCATCCAATTAAGTTTTACTACCAATGACTTTTCAAAAAGCATAATTAATAATAAGAAACTCCAGAGTAAAATTTAAGCATATTTTATATATGAATGATATATTTTCCTGAGCTATAAGCAAAGGGCGGAAAATAAACTATTTTTTATCATATAGAGCAATGAGAAATTACCTTTACTAAATTATTGTGAAGTGTGACAAACTCATCCTGCGATATTTTTTTGAGGATTTGTTTAAGCTGATATACATCACTCTCTTTGAGTACAACAGCAAATTTTCTCCAGTCAAGAATATCATTAAAAGGAAGGTCATAATAATTTGATAGTATCACTGCAAATTAACATTAACAACTTGATGTCAGTTACTCGGCTGTCTAAAGACTCAAACATCCCAATTCCATCCTCAAAGCCAGAACATCAGCGTCAAAATTATAACACTTAACGATAATGTATTCAAACCAAGTTATAGTTTAAACGTAATCCGTGTAACAACTGGGGCAATTTGGATAAGTGAGGTTTACATTGAATTTTGAGATTTATTGTCAATTTATCACTCAATAATAAAGTACATTGACCGTAAATAAGGTGATTGGATGGGTAGAAGGTATTTAATTTGATTCCAATGCAAACTTTGCATTCCAAAACTAAA
The DNA here is from genome assembly GCA_951804385.1 of Trifolium dubium. Classification (NCBI taxonomy): domain Eukaryota; kingdom Viridiplantae; phylum Streptophyta; class Magnoliopsida; order Fabales; family Fabaceae; genus Trifolium; species Trifolium dubium. The sequence goes on from OX638067.1 coordinate 38,500,665, forward strand.
ATAGTAAAATAGTTGCAACTATTATTCATTCCTATCAAAAAATCTGTTTTCTCAAATTGAACTATATAGCCGAAACCTATACCTTGATTATTAGAATCCTTATGTCAGATACTTATCACACTGTTAAGCATTCCTATGCTAGCATGTGCAAAATGGAAATCATAAATAAGAATCAGAAGAAGGATTCTTTGTTTAATGCTTAACTTATTTTATATTTATAGTTCTTGTTCATTTTTCTATTTTAATTGGTTAAATCTTAAGGTCCAAAACTGGTTCTTAGTCAAACAAGTTCTAATCTGTTTAGAAACTGGTTAACTGCTTCACAAAAGGTTAATCACCAAGGACAAGGATAGCGATTGCAAATGCATGTCTTGTAACCAATATATGAGAAGTGCAAAGTAAATTTTCCAATCTTATATCATCCATGAAACATGACAAAAATCATTAGGTAATACATATCTAGCTCGTATATGTTTCAATTGTCATATAGGCATACAATTTAGAGAAGCACAGTATAAGCAACCACAAAATTAAAAGGTTAAAGAATATCAGAAAGGACGACTCACCAGGTATGCATCCATAATGGATAGAATCTGCTATTCGAGCACTATTAACCTGCGATCCACCAGGGCATATACAAAACTTACTCCTGTAAAATCTCTTCTGGTACACTAGATGCCCAGTAGCTCTACTAATTCGGTTATTTGAAATGTCAAGTTCTGTGTCATTCTCCCATACACGTGCAAGAATAACTCTAATTTTAGAGTTACGATGACCAGCCCAAAATCCAAAAGTAGTCCTGCAAAGCACAAATTTATTAAACTTTCACAATAGCATATAGAACCATTGTTTATAGAATATTGATCTTCCAGAACAAATTATACATCAATGTACTAACTCTTTTGATTGAAATATTGAACTCTATATTACTTTTTCATACTAATTTATATGAAATGGATTATTTGTATTAAAACACTGGTTCTTGGATACAACACCAGCATTGAAATTCAGAAGAGCATTTCATTCCGAATTGCCAAAATTACTTAGAGATAATAAATCACAAAAATCACAACAATTTTCTTGTCTTTAGCTCTTTGGAAATAGTTATTATTACTTCCATGGAAGATATTGAAATCCACAAGGTCAATACTGTTTTTAACCAAGGTCAAACAAAATTTGAAATTAAAGTGACGAATAGATTACTGAAGTGCAGCTATAGATCATTATAGAAACTGAAGACTTGTGTGTCATGAGTAAGTTTAAGATAAAGGACAAAAACAAGATTGACTCAAAAAGTCTAAACTAAAAAAACAGGACCATAACAATCTAATGAGGAAAAAAAGTTTGATACACGAAACCTAATTTGCACCATTTTTGTATAGTAATCTGACCAAGTGAAAGAGGCAAAAAAAGCATAAATCTTAAAAAGCTTCACCTGTTTTCTACATCATTTCCTCCGGCTGGAAGAGCAAACGGCTGTAGCACTTGGGGAAGAGCAACATCTTTGTGTGGAATGAATCCAACATCATAGCTAGGGGAGCACACTGCTCGAATAGAATTCTTCACAAGTAATGGAAGTCCTTCTGTTGCCCTTACACCAACATCATGACAAGTGACAAAGAAGTGATCGGCCCCCAAGGTTCTGTTCCAATAAGGATACTTGGATATCAAGCTTTCCACATAATTTTGTACAATTATGGTCATATTTTCATAAGATGTGCCCTGCATTTTATAGTATCCAACCATGAGATTGACTACATTCCACCTAGTAATAGACACTTAACCATCCAAGCTAAAGATTCTAAAACTTTCTTGCTACTTATCATTTTCTTTTTGGCTGTAAACTTACAGTCTCGTGGTTAACAAATCACGGACAAATAATCAATTATTTCCATCTCAGAAGCAAGGTTTTAAAAAGATAAAAACTTATGTACATTACTATAGATACTGTTGCTATGGGTTTTCACTAACAGATGCAAAAATACTCAGAAAACAGTTGAAGCAATTCACACCTTAGAATCAGTGGAAAGCAGTTAGTGACAGTTCTGGTATATTTTTAGTGGGGAACATAACATAGAGGAGATAAGGACCTAGATGCAGGTTTTGTTCTTTTAATAAAATCGTAAGACGAGACCACAATCTAGGCCAAGATATCAATATTTTTGCTGAAATTCTCATAAGATGTGCCATGCATATTATGCAAACATGAGACCGACTACATTCTACCTAGAATCAGGCACCATCAGATCCAGGCTATACATTCTAAAATTTTCTTATTACTTATCATTTCCTTTTTAGCCATGTGTGCACGTATCTACAGAACCAATGTTAACAAAATCATGAACAAATAAACAATTAATCAATTATTTCCATCTCAGGAGCATGGCTTTAAAGGATAAAGCTCAGGTAGTACAATACTGTAGACACAGTTACTATAGATATCATTACTACAACTCATTACTAAACAGGTGCAAAAGTACTCAGAAAACAATTACACAATTCACCCCTTAGAATTGGTGACAATTGTGGCAGAGATCTGTTCTGAGCTGTGACATACAATTTTTAATGTCACTGAAACCACAATAAAAACACAATTGAGGCTGCATTCGACCACAATTTTCTGCAATACCAAAGATCGCAATGCAGCCACGACTGTTACCACTATTTAATACTACCTTAGTAGGAAATATGCCATAAGGATCTAGATGTAAACTTCATCAATATTTTTAAGTCTCTACAATCTTAACACTATTGTGATTCCTCGCAATATAAAGGATCACAACAAAACCACCAAAAACAAAGCAATAAATCACAACAATCCAAAATGCAGGAGGAGCTATTTATTACCTTCCCACGCATCTTATGACAAGAAATAGGAATAAAAAACAAATGAGCCTGAACAGGATCAAGAGTCCGAAAGCGACTCTCGCGAATATTCTGAAAAAAATAGCCTTCACTAGCATACTTTCCTGTAAGCTTCCTAGGAGTCTGATAAAAAGTCTTAGAATCCCCATCTGGATATATATAAACCTTAAAATTCTTCTCCATCTCCTCAAAATTCAACTTAAACACACGTCCCGAGTAATACACATCACCAAATTCATCATCACCATTACCATTATCACCTTCTTCTTGTTCTTGTTCTATTCTTCCTGTATCTAATAGCTTCGTAGCTGTCATCTTAAAAAAAAAAAAAAAAACAAAAACAAAAATCACCAAAAGGGTTATTAAAAAATGGAAAATTGAGAAATGGGTTGGGTTCAGAAATTGAATTTGGTTACCTGAGGTGAAGGGGTAGAGTATTTGAGAGAAAGGTATGTGAATGAAAGAAGGGTGAGAATAGCGAGGGTTAGAAGTGAACCACGGAGAGAGAAGAGAGTGTTGAATGAAGGTTGTTGTTGATTTTGTTTAATGGAAAACATGATTGAATAGAAGAATCAAATGAAGAAGAAGGGTTAGATGAATCTGTGATGTGAAGAAGAAGGTTTGCTTGTTAATGGAAACTTCTTTAACTGTTCCATCTCTCTCTTTGTTCTCCTGCCAGCCTGCCTATAATTTTTTTCTCTTTATTTTTCTATTTCTAAAAAAATAAGATTTGTTAGTAAAACCGAATTAGTTGATCTAGTAATACAGAGAGTGTGATTGAGTAGTCGAAATTCATCTTTTTTTAATTAATGATTGAGAGTTCGATTTTTATCTTGTGTATGGAGGTATTTTAAATTTTTGAGTCTGTTGTCCCAACATTTAAAGTGTCTCCAATCTAGCAAGGAATTAGTCAATATGTTCAGCGTTGGATATAGCCCGATCTCGATTATGAATTAGATGGTTTAGTGGACCGGACACATGTGGTAAAAATTAAAAAATAAATCATTAAATAAGTTATTTGATTTTTCTTAACTCAAGTTATTTGATTGTTAAATAAGGATAAAATAGTTTTTAAAGAAGAAAAATTAGATTATGCAAAAGATTAAAGATTTTACTTCCTCCGGTCTTATTTATAAGCAAAAATCACTTTTTAGATTCATTGAGCAAGTGATGTCTAACCTTAATACAGGCTAGATACATCACTTGTTCAATGAACCTAAATAATAAATTTTGATTATAAATAAGGCTGAAGGGAGTATTCTATTTATATTTCAAAATATATACGAATGCTAGAGATATTATATTTTCAACATTTTCTTTAACACCCATTCATTGTTAATCGGCGGAAATCAATTTGAATTCCTCACTTTTTTTGGTATATTGGAAATGTAAATTGTTCTCGTTAGGAATTGAACTCTGAACCTCTCCATACTCAACTCATATGTCCCCAACTCTTACCACTTGATCTATCCTATCGAGACGAATTCTTCACTTTAAAAACAAGTCTTTTTTCCTATCTAAGCAACCAAAATGATTTTAAGCAAAAGTACAAAAAAAAAAAGAGACAAAAACTAAAACCCTCAAAAAACGGAAATGACACATAAAGTTGTACCTACGTGAGTTTCAATTTACATAATTAGTGAATACTGAAGAAAAAAAAAAAGTGATGTTGTTATTCGAAAACACTTTGATCAGTTAGATGAAATGGCACGGATATCTTTTAACTTAACGAAAGTCTTGAGTTGATTTTTGTTTTGCACATGTAACTGTGTTAAAACTTTTGGGGGGAATTTATTGTCCATTTGGAGTTCTACAAAATTCCAAGGGTTAGTCTTTATAGTTGTGCGTAGATGATATTTGACAAAAAAAAACTGATGTAATACTCCCTTATTTGTAGTTCAGCTGTTGTCGATAATAACGTGTCAAAAGATGACTTTAGAAATATATATTCCTCAAGTCAAAATGTGCAAAATATGGATGAATATCAAATGAATTTGTAAATTTGTTGTGGAAAGTTGTTTTATATTTATAGTGAATTTTAGAAACACAAAAATAAACATTAATTTATGATATTTAATTTAATATTAAGACGTTTTATTTAATTTATAATAATATAACTGTTATATTTAGTCCAAAAAAAATTAATATAACAAAACATTTATTTAAATAATTATGAGACATAAAATTAAAATCACGAATGTGGAAGAACCAGTTGAATCAATTAAAAACAACAGTTATACGATTTATTTATACTTTTCATTCATGAAATTCATATGTTGCATCTGATAAATTGCATTTACTGCAAAAATACATGTCCTCGTTTAAAATAATTTATTTGTTACACTAACATGCAGTGTACCACTAACCATTTGTATCAAGCAAGTATTTAATTGTTCCCAACATAATAAAAGATGATTCCTACATTAATTCAAATAAATAAACCTTAAGTTAAGTTGTATATATGCCAAAAAAAAAATCAAAATTGGTTCATATATGTTTCATTTGTAAATTTAACAAATACAATAATAAAATAGTATAACAAATAACGTAAAATTATTCACATTGCCTTCTTCCAACCGATCAACTGTTAGTTGTCACCTTAGAGAAATCATCTTCATCACTTAGGCTATTAGAGTTTTAAGCAAATAAACTTGAGAAGACGAAGTATAGTTTTTTTTTCTTCTTCAACATCCCTGTATTTCAAATAAAATTCACAATTAATAAAGTAATTTTATTATTTAAGTATTATATTATTGAAGTTTTCTTAAATAATGAAAGTAAATAAATAATTATTATGCATAATCATAAATATTATTTATATCATTGACGCTTATAAAATCATGATTAACAACAACTTAATTGAGAATATAGAATTTTAAACGGTTGCAGATCTTACAAAATATACATAGTCACAAACATTTAAACACACACACTTGTAACAAATTTGTAAAGAATTTATTTTATTTTAACATAATATCTTGTTATATCTTGATTTTAGTTATTAACACAATGACTAATGCATTTTAAGTTTTATCAGCCCGCAATGAAGACATTCAATTCATTCACATATTGACCAAAAAAGATAAATTGGAATTTGAAATTGTTTAAATAATACAAATTATTAATTCATTTTTACTCCCACCGTCTATAATTGTTGTCCTCTTTTAGTTTTTCAAACTTTTTAAGGAAATGGTTTTTAGAAACACAAAAATAAATTGAATTTATGATATTTAATAATTTAATATAAGACTTTGTCAAAAAAATGTATATAAAACGTTTTATTTAAATAATTATGATTTTTACGTAACTTATAAATATGTTTATTAGACACAAAATTGATATCATAACGTTTATTTATATGATTTAATTTAATTCTTTTGTAAATGACAAAATAATTATAGAACATAAATATAAATTTGAAACATTATCTACACAAAATCAAAATGTTAAAAATATTAAATTAAAATGTTACGCCATCACAATTAATGCTACAATAAACATGTACTTTTTGTATGAAAAATGTGACTTTTATATATGTTGTAGACGTAGATATGATGAATCTTTTTTGTGTACAATGTATTTGATCTAAGTAAATTTTGTTTGTGATCAGCAATAGTGATGTTAATGCCGATCCAATTGTGTTTTTTTTCTTCTTAACATAAGATATAGATTTGTTGTTTTTTATACTTAACATTTTATTGAGTCAATATTTTTTTGATAAGATATTGGTCATTTAAAAATTAATTTTGTTAATTTTTACTTCAATCGTTTTGTGTATTCATATAATTAAATGTTCAAACAAAATAAAAAAAGCAAAGAAACTTAAGGGAAGAAAACTTTGAGGATTGATATGTATGACTATATACTAGTATTAGCGAGATGGAGATGGAGATCAAACTACGGTCTTGTTGCAGTGACCATTCGTTGCATACCGGAAATGAATGCAATACGGGTAAATATATTTATTTAATTTTTAATTAAATGTTTAAACAAAATCAAAAAGCAAAGAAACTTAAGGGAAGAAAACTTTGAGGATCAACATGTATGACTATATACCAGCTAACGAGATGGAGAGGTTAACTATGGGTTAAGTTGCAATGACCATTAGTTTGATACCGGAAATGAATGCAATACGGGTAAATATATTTATTTAGTTTTAAATGTTATTGTTTCTAAATAATAAAATAATTAATTCGATACAGTTTTTTTGTTAAAATTATTATAAGAGCGCATTTATATGGGTCCTGTCGATCAGGATGCATTTATGCAAACCTTGACTCATCTTGCTAAATCACACTCATTGTGTTTTGTTGGATTTGAAAAGGAGCTAGTTGTTGGAAAAGCAGTGCGGCATTGGCTTCTCCACAACATTCATAGAGAGGGGTTGGGCAACCAAAAATATAGAAGATTTCGCCTGTCGATTGTTGCTGAGGATGATACACCACTTTATGTGGGAGGATTTATACTAGGAAATGCCACTGTTTAACTTTTAATCGATTTGAATTTGGTTTGTAGTGTTAGTGGCTAGTAGATATGAAAGATTATTGGATTATAAAGATCATAACAAATTGATTAATAGTAATCAAAACTAACAATTAAGATTAACAACAATAATCAAAATGAATGAAAATTTAAGCAATAAAGAGAAGAGTGTGAGATAATGATTTGTTTCGTACTTGTTTGGACAAAAATATAATAAAATCTAATTAGAAGAGAAATATGATGAATTTTCAATGATTTAACAAATGTAGATGAATTAATGCATAACTTGTGTTTGTTTCTATTGGATTTTTGATTCAGAAAGGTTTAACAAACCAGAGAATTATAAAGAAAGAAAGAAAGAAAGAAACATAGCAAGCATACGCATGCAAATTAAATAATAAGAAAAAAATGCAATGCTTACCACTGAGTTTGTTTAAGAATAAACGGTGAGCATGAAGAGAGACATAAAGTGAAAATGAATGCCAATGAGGAGTGATCCTGATATGTAAGATGCATAAATAACTTAGCGGAAAATGAGCTTGTATAGTTACATTCCATATATGGAAATGGAATATGTGCAAGAAATGAGGATATACTACATGGAATGCGGTTCGGTATATTTCAAATGGTTATACTGTCACATTATTTGATTTATTTTTTAACTTCATATAGTAATTTTTTAATTAAAATAAATAGCGCAACCAGGTTTAGCCTGCAATCATTATAGGACTAGACTCGACTTCCTTTTATGAACTCATGTTATAGTAGCTAGGTAGAAATTCTAGCTTGGTTCGAAAAAACTCGAAACTCATTAGATCGGCCCGTTTAGTATCGGGTATCTAATTTTGACAGCTCTAAATATGTAAAAAATATTTGTATTGTGTATAACATAACACATGTTATTTAGGATATAAACATACATAAACTTTAAACATGTTAAAAATACACTTAGAAAAGTAAAAATGCAAATGCACACTTGATTAATTCTTAAGTTTTTCAATGGTGATCATTTGATTAATGTTCAAAAACTCTTCATATTTGTTAGAATGTGATCAAATAATCTTTATGATTGCGTTTTTAGTGACAACTGATAGATGAATTGTGTTTAGCGTATATGAGTAATTAATGATAATATGAAAAAGTACAACTGAATGTGCAAAATATGGATGAATATCAAATGAATTTATGAACTTGTTGTGGAAAATTGTTTTATACTCATAGTGAATTTTAGGAACGCAAAAATAAACATGAATTTATGATATTTAATTAAATATTAAGACATTTTATTTAATTTTTAATTAAATGTTTAAACAAAATCAAAAAGCAAAGAAACTTAAGAGAAGAAAACTTTGAGGATCGACATGTATGACTATATACTAGTTAGCAATGGAGAGGGAGATCAAACTACGGGTCTTGTTGCGGTGACCATTCGTTGGATACCGGAAATGAATGCAGTACAGGTAAATATATTTATTTAATTTTTAATTAAATGTTCAAACAAAATCAAAAAGCAAAGAAACTTAAGAGAAGAAAATTTTAAAGATCAACATGTATGACTATATACCAGCTAGCGAGATGGAGAGGTTAACTATGAGTTAAGTACCAATGACCATTCGTTAGATACCGGAAATGAATGCAATACGGGTAAATATATTTGTTTAATTTTTAATATTATTCTTTCTAAATAATAAAATAATTAATTCGATACAACTTTTTTGTTAAAATTATTACATGAACGCATTTATATAAGTCATGTCGATCCAGATGTGTTTGTGCAAACCTTGACTCGTCTCTCTAAATCACACACATTGTTTGTTGTTGGGTTTGGAAATGAGCTTGTTGTTGGAAAAGAAGTTCGGTATTGGCTTCTCCACAACACTCACAGAGAAGGGTAGGGTTACCACAAATATAAAAGATTTCGCCACTCGATTGTTGCCGAGGATGATATACCACTTTCTGTGGGAGTATTTGTGCCTAAAAGTATTACAGTAAATTCTCAGAATTAGGAAAAACTACTGTTTGACTTTTGATCGATTTGAATTTGGTTTGTAGTGTTAGTGGGTAGTAGATATGAAGGATTATTGGATTATAAGGATCACCATCACCACCTCATTTTGCTTCCTTCTCTTACGTATCTCAGGAATAAGTGATTCTTTTGTAAAAGTCTTGAAAACAATAGGGTCTTTTCAGCACAACTTAGACCATTTCTTTCTTTGGAAATTAGCAAAAATAATCGTCTAAATAATAATAACAATAATAAAAAATAGAAAAGCAAATCTAAAATGTTAAACATTATAGATATGATTTAGTAAATTTAAAATGTTAAATAAAATGGGAATATCTCCAAACATTTGAATAAACATTTAAAATTGATTGAACGAAAGCGTATTGTATAAATTTGAATTATCTTAATCTTTATTATTATTATTATTATTATTATTATTATTATAAAACATAGGTTTAATTAATTCAAATACGGCGATTATAAAACCCAAACCATATTGCCTATATTAGTGGCTAGTGGGTTATATACAAAACAAATATTTAACTAATTCAACTTTTGTCTCTTACTGTCCCACAATGCTAAGACGTCATGCGAAAGTGTAGTGAATGAAGAGCTTCATGATCCACCAAGAGCAAGTGTGAGAGAGACGGAGAAAGTGAGCTTGAGATTGCAGAGGAAACCGAGATTGAGCTTAAAAGAGACGGAGTCTCGGCGGTGTTTGAGCGAGCTTGAAAGAGATAGATTCACGGCGGGACTTGACTAAGCTTGCGATTTTAGAACGGAGACGATTGAGAAGGTGTTGTTGATTGCTGGAAAATGAAACACGTTTTGTTTTATTTGAGTGAGAAAACGATTTTGCATCTGGTTTGAAAATTTGGTTTTGGTTTCATGTTGGTTTTTTTTTAATTTGTATTGAGTTTGACTTTTTTTAAATGGGTTGGACTATAAAAATTGGATTGAGTGTGGTTACTATTTTGGTTATAGTTAACCCTACTTTTTGCACACCCCTAATTATATCCACATTTCGACTTCTTCCACGGAATTGCTCCAAATTTCGACCCATCCCCACAATTGTATAAAATGAAAATATGTTTAAATTTAAAATGTTTAAACATTATAGAAATAATTTAGTAAATTTAAAATGTTCAGATAAACTAGGAATATCCCCAAACACTTGAATAAACATTTAAAATTGATTCAACGAGAGAGTATTGTATAAATTTGAATTATCTTTATCGTTATTATTATACAACAGAGGTTTAATTAATTCAAATATGGTGATTATAAAAACCAAACCCTATTGCCTATATTAGTGGCTAGTGGGCTATATACAAAACAAAATACATTTTCTTAATTGAGGCATTTTTGTTCAAATAGGGTGAAAAGGAAACTAGAGTTTTGTTCTTCAGATATTTTTGTTTTTAATTGAATTTAATAATCAATTTAAAAATAGAAGTAATTAATGTCAAATAATTAGAATTTCGGTATGCTTTTTGTCATGAATAAACCCTAAATTTTTGGCACGTCAGTAACAAATGTCCAACACCAACATGATGTTGCGTGTGATGTTCCAACACCATACTAACGTGAAACACAAATAATAATACAAAATATAAATATTGGATTGTAAATAATACAATATTTGTAACCTAGTTCACTACAACATCACCTATTTGGAGGGATACAAATCATGAAGGAAATCCACTAAGTAAAACCAATTTAAAGCTAAACATCCCGTTTGTACTTCTCACTTAGTAAATACTCGTCTAGACTTCTATCTAGGAACCTACCTAAATATGAGAACCCCTGCTCACTTCTATAACGAATACACCTCGTGTATATCAATGATTAACCAATATTTTGAAGACTAATTCCAATGTAAACTAACCTCACTCATGCTTAAAAGCTTTGAGTGATTTAAACTTATGCTCTTTGCTTAAAAGCTTCAAAGCACAAATACTTGAGTTACAACTCAATTAAACATGCAAACCCTAGTATAAATATGATACAAGAGAGGCTTACAAAATACTCAAACCCTAAAGACTCTTTTCTTTTTAGTTCTTGGTTTTAATGATTTATTGTTGCGGGGATTTTGGGATTTCCACCACTACAGTCAATCTTTCATTTCCAAAGAGGGGAAAGTATCGAAAACCTATAAAAAGAGAGATTCTAAGTACGGGGGTTAGTTACACCTAGGGAAGGTATTAGCATCCTAAACGCCTATAGTATCCTATAGTAATCTTTAATTTATTGCTTTTTTACTTGTTTTTATATGTGAAGAAATGGAAGAGAAGTGGTAAGAAATGGAGGGAGAAATAGTATAGAAAGAATTTGGTGTGTGCAAGTGGAGATTGGATTGAGAAGAGAAAGTTGTAACATAAAAGTAAATTTAGTTTAAACCTAAACTAATCGTGCGACTAATTTGGATTTGGACTAAAGAATTTTTATTTGGATAAAGGAGATGTTTTTCTATTTTTCTTTCTAAAGAATTACTAATCGTACTGCTTTGGAAATGAAAGTCCGCGTTTAGTTTGTTTTTTTAGCGTTTGCGGAAAGCGATAAAAATAAAATGCATGCAATGCAATTTTTATATCCTCTTTGGGGTTACATTTTTCTTAATTACATTCTAAGAGCTTTGCGAAAATTTAAACATGAATGAATGCAACATTTGAATGCAATGCAAGCAAAATAAACTAAACTAAATTATAAGTCCGACGGAATTAAAAAAATAAGCTAACTAAACTAATAGAAATCCTAAAGTTCAAGTTCTACTACTATTTTTTAGGTCTGTCTCAATTAAGCTTAAGGTATGGTTTAAGTCCAAATCACAATCCAATCACAATAAACAATATGCAATGATATAATGACAAGAATTAAAAATGCAAAAAGAAATGCAAATCAAATAAATGACATAAGAAAATAAAAATAAGAAAATAAATAACATGACAAAAAATGAAGTAATAGATAAATAAACTAATACAAAAAAAAACAGAGATAAAAAAAAAACAGAAAAAACGTAGAAGAACGAAAAAAAACTAACTAGCAGAGGAGGTTGCAGTAGTAATATGGAGATGTCCTGAAGCAATTAAGAAAAACAGAACAAAAACAACAAAAATGAATAGGCCCAGACCCAACAAAAAGGAACCGGATCAGACCGGTCTAAACGGATCAACCCATGGGTTGACCCAGATCCAGGTCTCAGATCCAGTGTCACGCACTCACTGGGGTTCATCGTGCGCTCGCACTAACACATCACATGATCAGACGAATAAAAAAAAGGAAAGAATCACACGCTCCAGATCTAACAGTCAGATCTAACGGTCGTGATATAAAATACGAAATCAGGTCTCATATTATGGTCCATCTTCTTAAACTGGACGAGTCACTGACTCAGTGACCGAGTCAGGACTCGTCCGCCATGGACGATCCACAAGAAGCTTCAGATCAGAACCAAAAACGACAAATGAGTAATTGATTCCGTTCGGTTTCTTGCGTAGATTACGAATATAAAATTAGTTTTTCAAATAGAGTTATTTATTTTTAAAAACGATCGAAAGAAGTTTAGATCTAGAATTTTGAAATTGTTTTGTACGCAAAATTGATGGAAACTGATACATACATCAGTTTCCTTACATGTTTGCGAGTTTAATAAGCCAAAAAACAAGTGAAACAGAGTTGTATATCGCGAGAAATCGCTACCTCAAAATGGTTCGGATTTGGACTCAGTGGTATTGTTTGTATGCGTTTCTGACTTCGTTTGAACGCGTTTTATGGCCTTAGTAGTATGTATTTGTATTGTTTTGCTGTTGATTTTGGATTTGGAGTGATTTGATATGAATTTGATTTTTTGATTTTGGTTTATGTGAGGCGTGAGAGAAGAACAAATACTGTGTTCTTCTTATCTTTTTTTTTGTTTATTTTTTTGTTTTGGAAGAGAGAAAAGGAGAGAGTAATTTTATTTTTTTTGGTAGAAAAAGAGGGCTACTGCACAAAAAACGAAAAGAAACTACACAATTATATTAATGTTTTTAGGTCTGCAAGCTCCGGAAATATCATCAAAAAGAAGACTCAACACCTCATTAGGAGGAGTTTCAATAACATGAATACTAAAGGAATCTAGAGAGAAGCTAAAATTTGCAATCCAATCAGCACTTCTATTCCCTTCCCGCCATGTATGATTAAAATGCACTTGCCAATTCAACCGTAAGAGCTCTTGTATACGGCGTACCAATGTAGGAGTATTACCATTGATTTTAACTTTCCTTGTGATCATGTCAATCAGAGTTTTTGAGTCGCTTTCCACTTGAAGATTGTGGAAACCCTGTCTCCAAGCTAGCTGTATTCCCATGTACATTCCCCACATTTCAGCGCAGAGAGCATCACATGTTCCTATTTTGCGTGAATATCCTTTAATCCAATTGCCATCAGAGTTCTGGAAGAGGCCACCACAACCAGCTAGACCCAATGAATCCTTGTAGGCTCCATCGCAATTAAGCTTAACCCATCCTTCTTGGGGTCTTTTCCAACCAATGTAAATAGTGTCACATTGGCGTATGTTCAAGGGATTTTGGATGCATTTGTCTATGTCTTCAACCATCTTGAGAATCATGTAAGTTGGGTCAGTCGGACGTTGGAAGTCATCTTCAAAGATCATTTTGTTTCTCCACTTCCACATATGCCAGCACGCTACTATAAAAATAGTTCTCCACTTCCTATTCTGAATATCCTGCAAGTCATGGTTGATGTTCTTGAAGATCCATTCCCTGCAATTTAACGAAGAAAAAAAATTAGAGATTTGATTTGGATGTAATAAGTTTGTCCATATTTGGACTGCAATGGAGCAATTCCTCATAACATGAATAGTTGTTTCATCATAATTATCACATCCAGAGCATGTTGGAGAAGCTCCAGCACCCCATTTGCTCCTACGAAAATTAGTAAGTAACCGCTCATGAGCTGCCATCCACATAAAAGTTTGAATTCTATGCGGTCCTTTCCAGCACCACAGGGCTTTCCACTCTCCCTCAATGGGTTGAGACCCAATATGGTGACTATCATAGGCACTTTTAATCGTGAAGTCCCTATTTTTAGTTCCTCCCATCCGATCGTATCTTGTCCGTCTATGTCTTTAGGAGTCGGGATAGCAAGAACCTGAAAAGCAAAATTAGACGGTAAGTTAGAAGTAAGAAAATTTAAATCCCACTCACCTGAGGGGGTTAACACATCCCTCACAGAGAGAGTAATTTTTTATGGGTGTGAGTGAATGAATATGTGTGTAAGAGTATGTGATGTGAGGTTTCTTTTATAGAGAAAAAATTAGGGTTAAGGGATAGAAGAGGAATAATGGTAAAAGATAAGGTAATTGTGTAAAAAATGGGAAAATGAAGAAAAAAAACGGGATAAATGAAAAAAAAAGGTGATGTGGCGTAATTTGGTTGGTTTAGAGCATGATATGAATATTGGTTTATTTGTTTTACGAATATGAGATGAAAATAACGATGAGTCATAGAGATAAAATAACTCGTATTCCTCTCTTTTTCACTTTTGGCATATATTTTTTGAAATAAAATGTAAATGTAAAAATAATAAAATAAAGGAAAAGATTAGAAATAAAATGTAATTAATTAATTTTTTGAAATATATGTAAATGGAATATAAAACAAGTGTAAAATAGGAAAAACGCTATTTTTTAATATTTTGGACTTTTACGCTAATTAAATATAAAAATAAAATTGCGAGCAGAGAAAAACTATTTTTTGACATTTTTGAGCTTTCACGCTAATTAAAAGAAAATTTAAATGAAAATAAACTACGAAGAATAAAATGGTCGTAAAACCAAAATTAAGCGTAAAATCAAAAGTAAAAATAAAATATGCATGAAAATGATATTATTTTTATGTAGAAGAAATAACATGTATTTTTTAAAAAAAAATAAATAAATATGAAGAAATAGTAATAAATGTGAGAAAGGTGATGAAAAAAATGGGAAAGTGGAAATAAAAAAATGGGATAAATGAAAAAAAAGGTGATGTGGCGTAATTTGGTTGGTTTAGAGCATGATATGAATATTGGTTTATTTGTTTTATGAATATGAGATGAAAATAACGATGAGTCATAGAGATAAAATAACTCGTATTCCTCTCTTTTTCACTTTTGGCATATATTTTTTGAAATAAAATGTAAATGTAAAAATAATAAAATAAAGGAAAAGATTAGAAATAAAATGTAATTAATTAATTTTTTGAAATATATGTAAATGGAATATAAAACAAGTGTAAAATAGGAAAAACGCTATTTTTTAATAATTTTGGACTTTTACGCTAATTAAATATAAAAATAAAATTGCGAGCAGAGAAAAACTATTTTTTGACATTTTTGAGCTTTCACGCTAATTAAAAGAAAATTTAAATGAAAATAAACTACGAAGAATAAAATGGTCGTAAAACCAAAATTAAGCGTAAAATCAAAAGTAAAAATAAAATATGCATGAAAATGATATTATTTTTATGTAGAAGAAATAACATGTTTTTTTTTAAAAAAAAAAAACAAATATGAAGAAATAGTAATAAATGTGAGAAAAATGCATGAAAAAAAGGAAATTAAAATAGACACAGCAAAATGTGTATATTTTTATGCATAAAATGTAAATTGGATTTTATGGTCTAAAATTGGGGTATAACACTTCTAGGGTTACTTTTTAGAGTATTTATATCCAATGAAGAACATGTTGAGCAAGCCTTAATGGGCTTCACAGGTTAGTGTCTTGCTTGTTAAGTAATCAGACATATATATTCATTTAATAAAGATAATTACAAATGTGTCGAAGATAAACAAGCAACAAGACATATTTTAGAACCAAATATTATGTTTCTATGAAAGCAAACATATTTTACAAAGGAATTAAGACTATCAAGCTTTCTTAAGGTTCTGATGAATTACGCGCTGCTTGGCGTGCAAGTTAAACACATAAAATTGAATCAAATCTTCAAAGAAGATTGCGCTCGTAATTATGTATACCTGTGGATTCCTGTGTTCGATGATGAATTCAAACCTGTAGTTGGACAAGTATTTGATGAATTCAAACTTGTGGACCGATACATATTATAATATAGTAGTGAGTATTTACGGGTTAAAAAATTAGATGCAATCTAACCCCGCTAGTATCGTTGATTCAAACCTGTATCTCTTTTTAATTTTTATTCTTATAAGTCATTTTGTTTGATTTTAGTACCTCTATTTAAAAAAAAGAATAAAAAATTGAATAAGACCAAATTATTTTTGTTGGTACATTAGAAAGATAAACTGCACCCGTCAAAAATTGATTATTGAACCATCCTCTACTAAACTCATATATCCTTCGGCACATACCATTTGAGTTATTCTACATTATCACATGATGTATTTTTTAAATTCCAATAAAATAAAATAAAATAATGATCGTCTTAAAATATAAGAACTCGTCGACCACTACACGTATGCCAATACTTGATCTTGATTGCGAATATCTATAATTGTCTATTAATAAAAATTATAAAATTTGATATTTTAAAATATACATCGAAACAAATTAAATGAATAATGCATTTAATCAAAATAGATGTTATAAAATGAGAAGAAAGTAGTATGACACAACAAATAATAAATAATTTGAATTTTTTTGGTCAAAAAAAAAAAAATTTGAATTTTCAACCATTCTCATGAAAAAACACATTAATAATTAATTTACAAAAAAGGTAATTGTAAGAAAGTAAAAAAAGGAAAAAAGTTAAACGGTCCATAAATCAAAAGCATCATCAATTCAACGGTAACCAAATTCAAATTCAAAGCGCATTCTTCCTCCTTCGCTCTCTTAATCTTTCTCATTTTTTCTTCTTCTTCTTCTTTCCGAGTTACATTACATGGATCCGATTCAACTCAACGATTTTCAAAATCACCCACAAACCCTAATTTCACACCATCAAGATTCTGTCATGGAAGATTCCAACGATTCCATTTTCGATTCAATCGTCTGTGATTCAACTTCAAAACTCATTCCAAATGGATTCACCAGATCTGAAAATTCAGGTTAGTTTCTCCCAAATTAAGTTTACTGTTAGCAGCATAATATGCAAAATTGTTGGAAATTGGAATGCAATTATATAGTAAATTAGGGTTAATTTGGGGTTTTAGTGTTCTAGTTTAGGTTTTGATAAATTAAGAATTTGGGTAGTTTAAAAAATGTATCTTTATGAATTATTGTATTAATCGGTTTATTAATTCAAGTTTTCATTTTTTTAATGTATGTGTTTTGAAGCAGAGGAGTGTGTGGTGTTTGTAAATGCGGGTGGGGAAGCGTTTAATGAAGGAGCTGATGGAGTTAAGTTTCTGGGTGATACATTTTTTGATGGTGGCAATGTTTTTCGTACAAATGAGGCGATAGTTGAAGGTGGAGATTACCCGTCTTTATATCAGTCAGCTCGGGTGGGAAGTTTTTGTTATAGAATTGATAATATTCCTCCTGGAAAGTATCTTGTTGACCTTCATTTTGTGGAGATTATTAATGTAAATGGGCCGAAAGGAATGAGGGTGTTCAATGTATACGTACAAGAAGAAAAGGTAAGCTTGTTCACACAAACTAGAATTTTTTGTTATGGTTTAACATTTGAGAAACTTATAGAAGTAATAGCCTGTACTCGTTTTTAACTGAAATGATATGGCAGGTTTTATCCGAATTGGATATCTATGCAGTTGTTGGAGTCAACAAGCCACTACAGATGATTGATTATAGAGTCACTGTGAAGGACGATGGGGTGATTGTCATAAGATTTGAAAGTATAAATGGAAGCCCAGTTGTTAGTGGGATTTGCATTAGGAGGGCGACGACAGCGTCAGGTACTTAATTTCTGTTTACACTGCTTGATTATTTTTTTGAAGTGGCATTGATGGTTAATCAGAAATTTTGTTTACAATATTTTGTTAAACAGTTCCACCAGTGACAGATGATTTCATTAAATGTAACTACTGTGATGCGCAGATTGAAATTCCTTCATCACAGGTTAGAGTTGCAAACTAGTTTCTATGTTGCGGCTGTTTAAAGTGTGAAGTATCATAAGCTGACAACATTTTGTTTTTCATGCTTTTATTGGAATGTTTCAGATGAAAGTTATGAAGACAAAATCTACAGCAAAGTATGAAAATAAGATAAAGGAGCTCACTGTGCAGTGTGAGCTCAAGGCAAAAGAATGCTATGAGGCATGGACGTCATTAACTGAAACGAGTAGGAAAATGGAAAAAGTCCAGACGGAGCTTGATCAAGTTACATTTAAGTCACTCACTACTGGTATGTTTTGCAGGGTCTTCCAACGAAAGAAGTACGGAAATCAGTCTTTTATAGAAGTTTCTCAGCTTGGTTAATGAGATTTGTCATCATGCATATGTAGGAACTTAAGGATATGATTATTTCATTTGCTATGCATAGCTTATGGCTGTAATAAAATCACCACAGTTAGAATGTTAGATGTGCCTGTTTTCAAACTTCAAATATTTTTTCTCTCAGGTCAAAATATTCCTAATTTTATTGTCAATAATTTCTGTCAGAACAAACTTTGGAAAAACAAGCCGAGGACTTGAGGAGTATTTCTAACAGGTACGAACTTGATAAAAAGAAATGGGCAGAAGCAATTACCAGTTTGCAGGAACAAGTAAAGGTAAATGAAAAAGAGCAATGTTTAAAGTTACTATAATTTTATTTTTTATAACTCTCACTTCTCAGGAACACAATTAAGATTATAAGCAATAAATTTGTTTTGCAGTTGATGAAGAGTGAACAATCCCGGCTTTCCCATGAAGCACATGAGTGTGTTGATTCAATCCCTGAATTAAATAAGATGGTTTTTGCAGTTCAAGAATTGGGTATGCTTCGGTTACATTATTCAATCTTCATTTTTATTAGTTAAGACTGAAAATTTGCACTTATTTTTGAGTTTTGAAATAGTGTGCATCATGTTAAAGGAATAAAAATTCTTTTCTGCAGTTAAGCAGTGTGAAGATCTAAAAGTGAAGTACTATGATGAGATGACAAAGAGAAAGAAGCTCTTCAATGAAGTTCAAGAAGCTAAAGGTATGTTATCATATTTACTTATTCTACATAGTATAAGCAGACTTTGTTTCCATTTCAAAATAATTATTAAAAGTCAAAGGCATTAAAATGTGCTTTTGTTATGAATACATAGGGAACATTAGAGTTTTCTGCCGCTGTCGACCATTGAATAAGGGTGAAATGTCAGCTGGGTGTACAACAGTTGTGGATTTCGATGCAGCAAAGGATGGATGCCTTGGAATTTTGACAAATGGCTCCACCAAAAAATCATTCAGATTTGACAGGGTTTATACTCCAAAAGATGATCAAGGTAAGGGCAAAGTGTAATACAAGAAGAACAGTACTTGCTTGATCAGCATTAATCATTGATGTCATAATTTGTTCAGAATTATTATTATTATTATTATTAATTATTTACACAATTGGATGTTTTCTAAGAGACGGCGTTTGCTTTTTTTAACAGTTGATGTTTTTGCTGATGCATCATCGATGGTAATCTCTGTGTTGGATGGCTACAACGTTTGCATCTTTGCTTACGGACAAACAGGAACAGGAAAAACATTTACCATGGAAGGAACAGAACAGAATAGAGGAGTCAATTACAGGACTCTTGAGCACTTGTTTAGAGTTAGTGAGGAAAGGAGTGAAACATTTTCATACGACATATCTGTTAGTGTGCTTGAGGTTTATAATGAACAAATCAGAGACCTATTGGCTACTGGACCAACATCAAAAAGGTAATCTTTGTTGGGTGTGTGATTGACATCCTATTTGTGAGACAGTTTGGTACAGACAGTAAAGCTTTGTTGAGCATTCTAGAATATGCAATAGTACTAGTCTAAGTAGGCAACTCTAGTAAGCTGAAATGAATTATCTTGAAATTGTTAACAGGTTGGAGATAAAACAAAACTCTGAAGGAAATCATCATGTCCCTGGTGTTGTAGAAGCCAAGGTTGACAACATATGTGATGTGTGGAACGTACTGCAGGCTGGAAGCAATGCTAGAGCAGTTGGAAGTAATAACGTTAATGAGCACAGTAGTCGATCTCACTGGTACCAAGCTCATGCTTTTTATTCCCCTATTTCTTTACAATTTCTAGTCTAGGACCTCTACATCAATGTCAACTTTTCTTTTTCTATACTTGTCGATCATTACTTGTTTCTTGTTGTTCAGCATGCTATGTATAATGGTAAAGGCCAAAAATTTGATGAATGGCGAGTGCACCAAGAGCAAGCTTTGGCTTGTGGATTTGGCAGGTAGTGAGAGACTTGCAAAGACTGATGTGCAAGGGGAGCGACTTAAGGAAGCACAAAATATCAATCGATCTCTTTCTGCTCTTGGAGATGTGATATCCTCTTTAGCAGCCAAAAGTAGTCATATTCCGTATAGGTATTACTACCATTCTCTATACTGTTTCCCATTTTGATATCTAAATGTAAGTTTCAACGATGCTATATTCTTTTGAATATTTCAGGAACTCTAAATTGACTCATTTACTCCAAGACTCACTAGGTATGCCTAGCTATTTCAGTTTTCATTGTGTTTGTTCATTTTTGAGGATCTGGTTTCTCTAGGATTATATTGGTAAAGTTTGTTGCATACTTTTTTGTATCATATTGCAGGAGGTGACGCTAAAACTTTGATGTTTGTACAAATAAGTCCATCAGACCAGGACGTAGGTGAGACTCTGAGCTCACTTAATTTTGCAACTAGAGTGAGGGGCGTTGAGTTAGGTCCTGTTAAGAAGCAAATTGATACAAGTGAACTTCAAAAGACAAAAGCAATGGTATACTTCTGATCCTTACTTACTAGAGCATATATCACCATGCTTTATAAACAATTTATGTTTTCTTCCTTTTACACTTTGGCATAGCTTGACAAAGCACGAAGTGAGTGCAGAAGTAAAGATGAATCTTTGAAAAAACTAGAAGAAAGTTTGCAAAGCATTGAGAATAAGGCCAAAGGAAAGGATCATGTCCACAAAAATCTTCAAGAAAAGATTAAAGAACTTGAAGGTCAGATTGAGCTCAAATCATCCATGCAAAACCAATCAGAGAAACAAATTTCTCAATTATGTGAAAAATTGAAGGGAAAAGAAGAAACCTGTTGTACTCTCCAACAAAAGGTTGCTTTCTATTTAAGATTGTTATTTGACATGTGGCTCATCTATACATTTTTTTAGTAACATCAGTCGTGTAGCATGGTTTTGGTATTATGAATGAAAGTCAGTGTTTGGAGTTATAATTACAAACAAATAGCATAGGTTCTCTTTGCTTTGGTTATTGGGTCATTTGATGTTATGCCTAACTAGACACTTGCTTCTTCTGATTCTGAAGGTCAAAGAGCTAGAGAAAAAAATAAAAGAACAACTACAGTCGGAGACAGCAAATTTCCAACAGAAGGTTTGTAACACATTTGGAAAACAGCTTCCTCTACTCTTCTCTAATTCTTTATTCTTGTGAAAACCTTAGCATGAAACATGCATCATCATAAGATGATATATCAGAGTTCAGAGACAAGTTTATCCTTCTGTTTGAATGAACAATCAGTTTAGTCCTCAAAATAAAAGTTGAGTTAATTCTTATACGTTATGATGCAGGTTTGGGATCTAGAAAAAAAGCTGAAAGATCAGTTACAAGGGTCTGAGTCTGAATCTTCCTTTTTAAAAGATAAGGTTGGCAATGATTATAGTTACTCCTATAGTAAGATATTCTGTATGTTAGTTAAATGGATATTTTCAGTAACATCTTTTTAACTACATTGCATCATATTCTTCAGATCAAGGAGCTTGAGAGAAAACTGAAAGAGCAGGAGCAAAACTCAGAATGCTTGCTTAAACAACAGGTACTAATTTGTTTCTGTTGCACACTACATTTGAAATTTTGTTTGATCACAGTCAGATTTACATGCTTAACACGAGTGAAAGAAAGTAGCAGTAATCATAGCCTATATGTCTAACTTTTATCATTTTTATCTCTGGCATCATTGTGTGAGTTGCTTAATTTATACATTGATTAATAATTCATGTGGCAATATGTTATGTCAGATGAAGGAACTAGAGGAGAGATACAAAGAGCGAGAGCAACAGTGGCAGCAAACTCATTGTTACGTTGAAGCAGTAAAGGCGGCAGCCACACCTGACATAGTTAAAATCCGCACAAGCGATGAATGTCCAAACGAGATCGAGACTCGCATTTTATGTAGTTCAAACTCAGTAAACCGCCAGATAAGTCAAGGCTCTGCTTCGTTAAAAGGGAATGATTCTACTCACCAGATGAGAAACAAAAGGCAGCTTAGAAGCAACGACATTGAGAACCATTTTGTCGTGCCATCGTCCTCTTTACGCGATAGAAAAATCACAAGGAAATCTGATCCACCTAAAGTTGTAAGGACTGGTAGGCTAACAACAAGACCGCCTGTCATTGCTACTCAAGCTCCTTTGTCTCATAAGAGAGCTAGCACAAGCAGAGATCCGGTTCAAGGAGTTAAAGAGAGGGACAGTAAGAAGAAAATATGGTCAAGATAGTTGAAGAATGTCTCATGTAACAAACAACAATTGATAATTGGATATTGTTTGTGTGTAATTTTTACATAGAATCTCCACCTTCTCTTATCATGAAAGTGTGATTTGAATTTATTTATTTTTGTCTAGAAAATACAATATACACAATCATGATTGTGTCATATTGAATACAGTTTTATACTATCTCAAATTTATAATATGGGTTGTGCTGTTGTTTTGTAATTATGCTTACTGATATAATGTTATTTGGGCACCTCCATCCATCTATTTCCCTATACTGTTTTTGAGAAGAGATTCAAACAAACCCTAAATCGCGAGTAATGCTTTTGTCTTCGTCACCATTTTTGTTTTATTCAATTCTTATCCCACTGGTTTTTACTTTTAAAATTTGGAGGACTGAAAGCATTCAAAACCGACATCCTATATTAATCTTCTTGTACGTTTATCTGTTAATTCCATCTTTTTTTCAATTTTTCCTTTCAAACATTTTCTCTCTTCATTATCTATCTTTTGTTATATACATAGAAAAAAGGAATTTGCTAACACACAATCCAATCCACATTGATAAACATACAGGACATCCACAAAATTTTGAGAAGCATTGCATCACCAATTTTTAAAATGTGGACCTTGCTATTTTTAAAATTGATTTATTTTTGGTCTATAGATAAAGTGATAGATATACCATTGCGAAATTCCGAGTTCAAACTCAGATAAAAACGTCTAACCTAACAATTTTTTAGTTTTACTACCAACTGTAAGTTTTTTTGTTTTAGTTCAGTAGTCGCAAAGTCAAAACTATTGTTATTAGTTCTTAATATCAGTTAATTAATTCACATGACATGATTATATTAGATCATCGATCTCTATATGACATTATAAATTAAAGTATCATTTTAATTTGCAAATTGCAAGCAAGGACCAAACTCAAACAAAACACTTACATGAACTAAAACAATATATAAAAATAACTATAATTTCAGAACTACATAGTTCTGGAGTGATTATATAAATATCCATGAATTAAAAGTATAATAAAATCAAATCAACTAATTATAAATCCATATATGAAGTCATGAACTATATAGTTCTCAAGTGATTTGAAGAAAATTTGTTGGTCTTTGTTTGTACATGCATCATGTCTTCCTTTATGTTCCTGGTCATACATATGATTGCATATATTTGGTTAGTGGAGGAAACTATCGAGTGATTAAAGTGTTATGGGTCCCAAAGTTTTCGGCATAGGATAAGGAACGAACAAGAATGAATGATGACAAATATGAATTGTTGGAGTATAGTTTTTGTTCTCGTATTATATTTTTATTTTTTTTTGTCGAGATGAGAGTATCCACTGCCGAACACAGTTATTATTCCCTCGTTTAATTGGAGATACCTTAAAGGTTGAAATAGTCTGCTCAGAAATTTAAAGTTACTCTGTACCTAAGATGAAGATCGAACTCTCACCCTTTGTTAAGGGAGAATGAGCCACAACTACTCAACCATAGCCTCTGACTTACTTGTATTATATATATGTCATGAGCTTCTTGCACAATTACTATTATGGAAGTTGTAAAATGACGGTTTTCACACATACAAACACAACCAAACCAATAACAAAAGTGTCTCTATCTAACTCACGTTAATCACGCAACTTCATGTTCTTCATTTTGTAGGTCACTCTTTGCTTTTCGTTTTCTGTTTATCTTCTTCTCTTGCATGACTCATGTGACTCAACAAAAGTATAAAAAGAAGATTCAAAGTTAATTTGTTGCCAATTTTAGTAAGAAAATAGAAACATTTTTTTGGTTACAAGAATCATTTAATATTTTATTTAAATTTATTTAAAAAGATACCAATTTATCTTTTTATCTTTTTTGAGAAAGGTTTATCTATTAGACAAGCTCAAATTTGAGCTTTGTTTAAAAAAAAAGGTGTTTTATTTGTTCTAATGGAAGAAATAAAATGAGGTAGAATTAATCCACAAATCTTAGCTCAACTAGCAAAAAAGTTGAAATTGTCAAACATTCATGTATGGAGTTCTAACTTTGGTCTGTCCATTTTGTGTGTGTGGGTTTCTAATAACTAGTCATTTCATCTACGTATAAATAAAATGTTGTCTAATATTTTTTTGGGTAGTAAATGTTGTCTAACATTTTTGCTAATAAAAATTAAATAGGTGGAGTTCAACTAATTTTGTGACTAAATTTAATTCTTTTTAACGGTGGGTAAAACTTTATTATATTGTTGGTAGATGTTCATTAATTAAATTGTACAACAATATGGGTAAATTAGAGTAAATAGGTTTTACAAGAAGGGAAGATTTCATGAAAAAACATGTGTATAGATAAATGTGAGGAATGAAGGAGTATAAAGAGGTAGCATATAATAATGCAAGCAAATGTTTGACGCAATTGTGGGGTCTAAGTTGTTTTGAGCTAAGAATGAAAGTGAAGAATAAAGACGACAAACAAGCAACAAAAGTAATCCTCACTCACTCATTCACTCACTGCTTTGCTTTTCCTCTCTCTCTCTCTGTCTGTACATCACACAGTCTCAATGAGAAATCTATATAATTAATCAATGGCAAGCAAGCAACCAAAATAGCACGGATGAATCAAAGGGCTCTTCCTCCACAACAATATAAATAAACCCTAAACTAAACTACCAAATATTAGTTGGTCGAGTGATGATGACACTAAACTTGATAGGAAGAAACACGGTTCGATCCTTACAACTGTGTTTGGAAGAGAACTGAAAGTATTTGATATCAGAATCGTCCTGAATGTGTTTTTGCTGCACTGCAACCAAAACATGAATTTTGAGAACGAATCATCTCATGTGTAATTTATAAATGAGAAGTGGGTAAAATATTAGTCGGATATACCCAAAAAATTTACATCAAATATATTTTTGAATCACTTTTTCTTTTTCGGGGTTAATCCGACCCTCTTTCCCATGCATTGTTTAGGGTTTCTTCTCGCGTTCTACATTATCTAGATACTTATGCGGGATAGATTGCTCTTAACAATTCTGAACTACTAAGGGTCTGTTTGGATTGATGGTATAGAATGGAGCGGAGCGAAGCGGAACATAACGGAATGGAATGGAGCGGAACGGAATGGAATAGACATTCCATTCCATTGTTTGGATATTTTACGAGGGAATGAAGTTAATTTCCCACTCCATTGATTGGAAAGTAGATGGAACGGAATGAATTATAACTTGTTTATTCCAATTTTATCCTTTATTTATAAAACAATATTTTTTGAAAAAAAAAAACTTTTTTTTTCAATATCAATCCTTTTTTTCTAGGATTCAATTTTACATATCTAAACCAATCCCTTTCATGTTCTAGAAACCAATCCCTTTCATTAATATTTTTTTCAATGAAAAGAGAAAAATTAATTTTACTGAAACTAAGTGGGAAACGGATTTTTTTTCCATTGAATCAATCCCTTTTACAGAAACGTGAACCAATCCTTTTTTTTTCCATTGAAAGTGGTCCCTTTTTTCAATTTTATTATTAACAAAGAAAGTCATGTTCATGGTGTATATACAACAAGTTTAAGGGACCAAGTATGAGGAAGAGCAAACAACATAATATATAGGGCGTGACGCAAGAAGAGAGAGTGAAGAATTAAAATAATATTATAAAATTAGGGATAAAGTTGTAATTGTTAAATTAATCTGTTCCATTCCATCACATACACCCCAAATTGGGCGGAATGAAAAATTGGAGTAATGGGTGGTATCGGATGGAATGAGTTCCATCCCACTCCATTCCATTCATATTTAACAAAACCAAACAATGGAATCTAGTTCCATCTCATCTCATTCCATTCCATTCCACCACTTACCATCAATCCAAACGAACCCTAAAGTTTCATTCCCCCGTTAACCAGAATAGTATTAATTAAAATAAAAAAAATAAAAACTATATATATGTTGACAGTGTTTGATTCATTGATTGAAGTCACTTTAAACTATAGAACACTTTATGAGACAGCACCAAATCACACTACACACTGCAAGTGCAACAAAACAATAAGAGGAGAGAGAGAGAGAATAGAGGGAGCCTAGTAGGGGCTATAACCAGAGGTTGATAATATATAATGCAGGGCTAATAAGAGGGCAAGCAGCGAAAACTACGCCCAGCCACTGCGTGTTTTGTGTTATATTGCTTCCATTGTTCAGTACCTAGCTGCTCATCACTCACAGATTTCTCTCTTAGATGATAGATACAGTAACAGACATGCTATGTATATATATGCTACTAGTTGAGTTCAGAAGATATAGTAGTAATAATAATACAGCATGTTTCTTCTGTTTGTATGTATATATATAAAACAAATCAAAGATATCACATTCAATTCTTCTCATCTCTTTGTGTATGTTTCATTATATTTTTATTCACAACACTCCAAAATTATCCTCACTGTGTCACTGATCCCAATATACTATTTATGTATGCTATTGGTGAGTGAGTACTAGTCAAAACGGTAAAATTCTTATTACCTCACTGTAATTTACTGTGGCTAGATTTAAAATTCTATACAAGAGATCAACAAATTAAATTCATTATAATGAACAACATTATGTGTATGTAAACTTAATTTTGATAAAATTTATTTTAAGAATAAAATAGTTTATATATGTTTGAATATATTCATGCACAAGTCCATATCAAAAAAAATAAATATTCATGCATGCACAAGTGAGTTGACAAAAAATTTGAGTGTAAAAATTAATTATAGAATCAGAAGCTACAAATTCTAATTTGAAATATGTAGAAACAATTTTTGAAACAAAATCAATTCTATTTATGAGAAATCAAACGAGTCAAAATGAAATCGTAATATATTATTAGTAGGTGGTTTTTTTTAACAGCAAACAGTAGTATTAAAAAGCTGCTATAAATTGTGGCAAATACAGTCAGATCTTACATGTTAAATAAAATTATAGTTAGGAACTTTTTTATGCAGTGCAATTGTGATTGAAACCGCAATTTAAAATTGTGGGGTTAGCCTATTGAAATTTATATGACATAGAGTGCATGTAAAGAAAAAGCACCAAATTTTGCTTTCTCTTTTATGTAGGACTTATAAGTTACTATTACTATAATAAAGGCAACAATTAATAATGGAGGAGGATCCACATAAACGAATTTTTTCTTGTAGGACACAAGAAATTATGTACTACTATAGTACTATCTAAAATATTGAGTAAGAAACAAGAATTTAGAAAATTAATTAACATATACTGAAACTGAAGAGTATATATATGAATGAACAAATGAGTCATGGTAATAAGTTTATATGACAAAAGATTATAGTCTTAATTTTCCCATTTGTTACATTACATATATGATTTCTTTTAAAGCCAATATTGTAAACACCATTACATAATATAACTAACATATTAATCCTAAAGAAACTTGATTCAAATATCAAAGTTGGCCTATTAATTAATTTCTTCCTAAGTAATTTCTAGAAAAATCTCTACCTCTTAGTCTCCGGTTTGGCCTGAGCGCCTGATCTAACAGTGACTCACCATGATTCTGACACCTTCGATCATTGTCATTCCAAACAAGTACTTACCTCAAACTAGGGCAAAACACTGTATTGCTGCTGAACATCACTCCAACCATGAACACCACCACCACTCCAGTTGCTTCCACTATCATGTCCACCACCACCGCCACCACCACTTGCAGTTGGTGTAGCAGCAACAGAACCATATGAATTACCAAAAAACCACTCAGTTGGTGTATCTCCATCATTTACACTTTCTCTTCTTGAATTTCCAACAGAAAAATTCCCACCATCTTGCTTAGTAACTTCTAGGTTCTGAAACAAAATAGGTTGCAATGGTTTCTCTGTCTGATTATTTTCTTTCTGCTGATTTTCTCCACCACCAAACAGCATAGATAATCTCTGTTGTTGTAACTTCCAGTGCAAGTCTTGATTCATAGAACTCAATGATTCAATAGAAGAAGCAACGTTACTATGAATATTCATTGAACTCATACCTTGAATTGCACCATTATAATTATTACTATTACTATTACCTGTTGAAAATGGAAAATTCATAGCAGAAACAGGATAATTATTATTGTGATTATTATTCATAGCAGAAGAAGTTTCTCCAAAAGATGACAACTGGTTAAACATTGGAGAAAGACTATGATGATTTTGTTGAAGTTGTTGAACTCTTGGAAAAGGTAAACCAGTAGCAAGATGGAAATCCATGGAAGGTGAAGAAAGAGAATGAAGAAATTTTAAACCACCAGCAAGCTCAGAAGAAGAAGAAATAGAGTCTTTTGAATCACAAGAGAATACTCTTGAAGATGATGATGATTTCATTTTCTTGTTTTTTCTACATCCACCCCCGATCGGAACGTTGCGCAAAGCGCCACCTTTTGTCCAATATCTTCTACATGTTTTACAGAAATGTCTTGGTTGTGTTAAGCTGTAATTGTTGTAGTAGCAGAATTTTGTGTTGGGTGAATCACATCTTGGGCACTTCATGTTTTGTTGTTGTTCTTGTGGTTTTGTTGTTGAAGTTGTAGATGTTGAACATGTTTTTCTACCACCACCACTAGAACCTTGTTGGTTGTTTATGCTATTGTTGTTATCTTTTGAAGATTTTGAGGTTTTTGTTTCATCATGTGACATAGTTGATTTTGAAGTTTGAAGAGTTTTGGAAGTAAAATAAAATAAGAAACTTTAGCCTAATAGGGTAGAAAAAGTTGTTTTTTTGTTGTTGTTGTTGATATTGAATGGTTTCATGCATGGAAGGGATTGAATGATGGTGTAGTGAGTTTTGGTGGTTATAGTTGTGATTGTGATGAAAGAAGGTGATTGAGAAAAAGGGTGTATAGTATGTGAAGTTGGGTAAGTAGTCTTTTTCAGATCTAATGGAATAAAGAAAGGTGCATGTGTGTGTTGGTGAGTATAGACATAATTGTGTATATATGGTGATGAATATGGAAAAAGACAGAGAGTGTGGGGCACAGATGGCACTAGATCATCCAAAACAGTTGTGTCAGTATGAAGTAGTGATCCACCACGGATACAGATATCATGCATATCATGCAGTTAATTACTGCGTTACCATTCGATTAAATATTAACGGTTGAGATTGAAATCGTGAGAAATTGTACTTGATGCATCACGGCCGTTTGATTTCATTTGTACGTCAAAATTTATTATTGCGTGTAATTGCGTGCTGCAGTTACAACAGCGAATCCATATTCGATCCACCTCAATATAACAAAACTAGTATTAGATAGAAAATAAAGATTAAACGTTTGTACATGTGTTGGATCAATGTTTTTTCATTTCGATTCACGTATATTTTTCGTGTAGACTCACGTTTAAGAGTTTCTTCTATGTAAAAAGTTAGATGTTGAAATTTGTCGCATTTGCATAAACGTCTATCCAAATACATAGATTCACGTTTATTTTTTGTTTAGACTCACGTTTAAAAGTTTCTTTTATGAAAAATTAGAAGTTGGAACTTGTAGCATTTGTGTAAACGTCTATCCATATACATAGATTCACGTTTATTTTTCATTTAGACTCACGTTTAAGAGATTCTTTTATGTAATTAGAAGTTAAAATTTGTCGCATTTGCAAACGTCTATCCAAATACATAGATTCACGTTTATTTTTCATTTAGACTCACATTTCAGAGATTCTTTTATGTAAATTAGAAGTTGAAATTTGTCACATTTGCATAAACGTCTATCCAAATTCATAGATTCACGTTTATTTTTCGTTTAGACTCACGTTTACGAGTTTCTTTTATATAAAATTTAGAAGTTGAAACTTGTAGCATTTGCGTAAACGTCTATCCAATACATAGATTCACGTTTATTTTTCGTTTATACTCACGTTTAAGAGTTTCTTTTATGTAAGAATTAGAAGTTGGGATTTTTAGTATTTGCATAAACGTCCATTCAAATATCACGTTTGTTTTTCGTTTAGGCTCACGTTTAAGAGATTTTTCTCTATAAAAATTAGAAGTTGGAATTTGTAGCATTTACAATTTTGCATAAACATATCCATCCAAATACATACTAAAGATTAAACTATTTTGGTGTGAATGTTTCAAAGTTATATAAAAATTATGAAATTTGTCATTTAATATAATAAGGTTTGATCCTTAAATGTATTTTAATGTTAAGTTAATTTAATTTTTAAATATAATTTTTATATGTAATTAAGTTTGGTTTATGAAGTTACTACATATATTTAAAGATTATAAGGACACTAGTTCAAATATTTAGATATATACTAAAATTATTGTTCGAACATGATTAGATATATAAATGTATTTAGATATATAACCATCAAATAGAGATAAAAATCCAAATAATAAAAATATTTTGATCTTTTTGAAAAAAACTAAAATCATAAAAAATTTGAAATATGAACCGGAGTTATCAAGCTATAGTCTAAAAAGGAATATACAAGTAGTTTTTTATGCTCACACTTTTCTAACCACATGGTTTTTCTTAATTATAACTTGTAAATTCTACAAAATCACGGTAAATCACCGTAATTCTGACAGATCCACCATAATACTAAATATGTACTATTATAATTGTTAAACAAGTTAATAATGCTCTTCAAATTTGCAAATTCTAGTGACACTAGCTAGTAGTAACATTGTTGCTATTGTTGTTTTGTAATATTGCGTGATTAGTACACATAACTTTCCTTTCTCAACTGGGACATGTTTAACAAACTTTGTCGTCACACATGCATGTCCTTTCTTTCTCTTTTAAGTTACATATATATAGACGTGGAAATTGACACTTGTGTTTGCACTATTAATAATTGAATTGAAAGATTCTTGTCTTGGTCACAAACATTGCGGACCAAGATTATAATCACTTTATTACTCTTGATAATTTATCAGTACTATTGGTTTTACAATTGGTTTTGGCAACTCGTTCCGTTTCAAAATGAGTGTCGCTTAAGTTTAAAAAATTTGTTTTAAAATAAATGTCGCTTTTTAATTTCCAATGCAATTTTTTCCATTTCTATCATCTATTTACTACTTTATACACTATTTCCAAGAAAATAAAGGAAAAAGTATACTTAATTTAGAAATGTATTATTACTTTTAACATAGTAATTGCATTCCTTAATATGTGTGAAAACACCAAAAGCAACACTCATTTTAAAACGGAGGGAATAACTCATAAATAAATACCAAAAGATCTTGAAAACGTACCCTCCTAATTCAATGAGGGTGTTGCCTCAAATCTCAATAGTCAATATATATATTTTTGGAGATAAATTTGTATTTCAACATATATAACTGCAAAAAAATAATTCTCAAGTTGAATAAAATCAAGTCTCATTAAAATTCATATATACAACTGTGAGGTTTTGAAATTCAAACTTAAGTAAAAACGTCTAGTCCAACAACATCGATATGAACATACTCGTGGATCAGGATCATAGTTTATCCAAGAGTTTTAACTTTTAACACCACTAAATTTAAATTTGGAGGCATCGATTAAATTGGAAGAGACTCTTGGCATGTTTTGATTATTTTTGGGAGAGGCAACTAACTTTTAAAACTTAAAAATTGATTCTAGTCTTAAACGTCATTTTAGTTCCTGTATGTACGTGAAATTTTTGTTTTAGTCTCTATATGTGATTTTATTCCAAAATAGTTCTCGTATCGACAAAACTTTTTGCTTCTGGTCCCTAAAGTAAAAATCTGTAGGAAATTTTGTGGGAAAATCATCAGGAAACTTGAGAATTTTCCTGCGGATTTTAACTTTAGGGACAAAAAACAAAACGTTTGGTCGATACGAAGACTATTTTAGAATAAAATTACACACATGGACTAAAACTAAAATTTGATGTAAATTCAGAGACCAAAAGGATGTTAAAGCCTTGATTCTAATTTAAGATTGAGATTTGCAGTTTTGTTTTCAAACATGATTTATTGAAGATATCATGTTTAGTCATTCAATTTAGTTAGACATATATAATAACACATATCATTTAACTATTTTAAAATACATATTGTTTAGTTATTTTTTTCTCTACCTTTTTCTTCATTATATGTGTGCAGTGTGATCAAATTGTGTCCAAATGCTAATGGAACATGCAAATATTCCTCAATTAATTGTACTAACTCAATTTAACATCAACATATTCTAGAATAAATTAATAGTTTTAGATTAAATTCACTTAGAAAAAGTTTAAAATTAATTTTACAAAAAACATTCATTCAAAATTAATTAATTTTTATCACAAGCACGTCCTTCCTATATCTTCTAGTCCAAATGCTGAGTAGGGATGGCAAAAGCACCCAAATCCGTGGGGCCCGCCCGAACCCGAACTCGAGTCAACGGATAAAATCTGATTTGACTGAGTTTGGGTTTGGGTGACATCCGATATTTCGGGTTCGGGTTTGGGTAGTGTCAAACTCATACCCGAAACCCGAAACCACACCCGTTATATATTAAAATTTATAATTATCTCTCTTACCTTAGCATATTATAGACTATTTTAACGTTGTAGACTATTTTTCATCCTTATTTTAATGTGAAAACAATGTTAGCATATTGTAGATCGTAATTTCGTTGAATTTTTCCGTATTTTTTTTACTTTTGTTAATATAATTTCGGGTTTGGGTTTGGGTGGAAAAAACCCGAACCCACCCGAACCCAACGGGTTTGGGTTTGGGTGCTATTTTGTCACCGAAAGCTACTTTTGATTCGGATTTGAGTAGTG
This sequence comes from Trifolium dubium, assembly GCA_951804385.1. Classification (NCBI taxonomy): domain Eukaryota; kingdom Viridiplantae; phylum Streptophyta; class Magnoliopsida; order Fabales; family Fabaceae; genus Trifolium; species Trifolium dubium. Next base: position 38,534,382 of record OX638067.1, read on the forward strand.
CCAAACTCGCACCCGTCCTTACCCGTTGTCATCCCTAATGCTGAGTCTAAAAGAGTACATTAACTGAATTCTATTAATTTGTAAAGGAAAGAGTGTGAGGATTGAGGAATATATTAATTATTACAGTTAAAAATAGAGTGTAGCCCATACTATTTCTTAACTAGTGTTGAATTAAATCCCATAGTTTGTTCTCTATAAAATTCAAAAATAGCATTAATTAACAAACTCTGTCTTACAGGCAGTAGTAGTAATTGATAAAAAGGGAGGAAAAGCATAAAAGTAAAGAATGTTATTTCTATAAAGTAAAAACAATTTATTTTTATTTTTTTCTGGGTAACTAGTAGTTAGAATTCACGTTTTTTTTTTAAGAAATTAAATTAGTTCACTTATGTATCAAAATAAAATAAAATTAGTTCACTTAAATTGTCATCGGAAGAATTGAACTTGAGAGTGCGAGGAGGAGCACATTGTTGGAACATAAAACACATTTATGTGTGAATTGAAAATAAAATTATTAAGTCCCACATCGGGTAATAGAAAAATACTAATGTGTTTAGTATTATAGTGTGTGTTTTCTTTTTTAAGAAAAAATATTTAATCATATTTTGATTAATTCACACACATTTATTTAACTCTTAATAATGAGTAGTTAGTGGTTGAGAAAAATAAGGAAGTGAACCTTAACCTTAAACCCTAACTATATAAGTTAAGTTTTGTTAAGAAAAAAGTAGAATGGAAAAAACAACAGGAACAAGTGACCGCCGGTTATGCTTGAGCAATTGAGACCTAATTTCTTCATGAGGTTAGTGAGAATTTTGTTATTCAAAATAGTAATCATGTGCCATACTATTATTCTTAACATGTTGAGAATGATTAAACTAATAGTTGTATGTGAAAAAAATGTAAAGTATGGCTGCGTGTTTTCTTCTCATGATTTTGAATATTTAGTCTATAATATATATGATCCTAATCTCATTATGCTAGCTTTCTCTCTATATTCACTTCCTGCCAATTCATTTAAGTGCTAGGATTATGAGATAACTAAATTACTAGTGATGTAATTAATAGCTAAAGGATTATATGTACCTGTACTTGTTCTTCACTTACAGAGAAATTTCGGAATGATTTTAAGTGATGTTGTTCTTAGTAATATATCAATTTTGGAATCATTTACATGAGATAATTTGCTGTGTATTTTGTTATTAATTGTTTGAAGAAAATTAAGATTTCTATTATTATGTGGTACTATTATTAGTATCACTATTAATTTGTTTTAGAAGTGATTACAGTATCACAGTTTTAAAGAAAGTTAAGAATGGTCTTAGTGTCATAGTTCCTTCATATTACGAATGGTCCTAGTACCATAATATTAAGAATGGTCTTTATATCATAATACTTGAATTTTGAGAATGGTTTTGATACCATATGAGAATGGTCATAGTACCATATTGAAATGATTTTAATATCATTATAAGATTGGTTCCTATACCAAATATGAATGGTTTTTATATCATATTGAGGGTGTAATTCTTGACCGATATCTACTGTGCAATAGTTGTTCGGTATCAGTTTAGAACTGGACTGTTTTATCCTGGGGATGGCGTGGTTGATAGTCTGCTTGCACAATTTTGGGCAGTGCCGCGAAACGTCTTAAAGAGAGCGAATTTAGTCCGCGACTCAACCCAGTAATCTCTTTGGTGGCTAATTATTTTTATTTTGAACGGATTTTGAATCCGAAAAACAACACACATTCTCAGATCTCAAACTAATATCATCAGGCCAATCTAAGTGGGTTTAAAATTCACATTTTTTAAGTGAACAAATGAACTTACTAAGATTTAAAACTCTGATCACTATGTATTACATAAAATGTCGATCTCGTCAACTGAGCTAAACTCACGACATCGGATGGTACACAAAGCTAGATGATGATATTATTAATAATAGTTGAGATGAGAGATGGTACATAAGCTAGATGATGATATTAATAACATAGAATAGAATAGAATATAAGCTAGAATTGGAACCCAGCCAGCTATAAGAAAGAATGAGGGATGGTAGAAGTAGAAGGAAGGAAGAGAGTAAAGAAAAGGGAACAACAACACAAAGACAGAACAGCAGTTGTACAACAGAACAGAACTGGGTGCTCTGTGCACTGTCTATTTTATTGTCTTTCTTTGATACGTCCCTTTTCAACCAAAGATTAACTGCACCTCTCTTTAACTTACTTTAATTTCCCATTCCATCATCAAATCAAAGCCTATAACGCTTATCAAAAAATAAAATAAAAATCAAAGCCTATAACTAAATTCTCACACGTGTGATCTTTTTTTTTTACATCCCTCTAATCATGCTTAATTAGCTTTGGTTGGTTGCACTTAATTAATTAACTCATGCTCAATAATTTTGGCCAATATTTTCTAAAACTTTTGATGGATTGAATCAATACATTGAATCAAGAGTAATCATATAGCTAATTAAGGTTAGACACTATATTTTCATCCAAAATTTTAAGATTTCGAGTTTATTGATGCTTTCACTTATATCTTGTTCGACCTCATCTATTTCAATTATAATATGAGACTTTAAGTCACATTTAATATATCTCAACAACTTTAATGTCATGGTTCAATTAGTTGGACGACCTTTGAATCACATGAATGATAAATTATTGTTGTTTTATAAAATGAACAGTTGAACCGTAATTTAACTCGGTTCAATCAAATTTGATGAGAATAGATAACTTGTGTGTTTGTTATGGATTTTTTTATAATTTTTTTTCTTCATTTTTGATGTGTTTGTTTCAGATTTTCATAAAAATCATTTTTTTAAAAAAATGATTTTTAAGTCTAAAATGAAAAGCTATTTTCAACTAATTCTCTCAAAATCTATTTTTTAAAAAACAAATATCATGTGTTTGTTCTCAAAAATATTTTTTTATAAATGTAAACAAACAGAAAACAACTTTAAATTATTTTTAAAATCTCTACAAAGTAAAGCTATTTCAAACGAACGCACCCAACACTTGAACAATATGAGTGGCGATGGGATTCCTTGTATCAACCAATTTTGAAAACTATAATATTTTTTTTGACGAACACACTCCTGCTATTTCAACCACCCGATTTTATTCAAACGATTAAGATTATAACTTAACAAAATATATCTCATATAAAATGTTGAATTAGAATGTGAATATAATTTTGACCTTGATAATGTGATTATGATATATATGTATGCTAAGATGATATAAATGTCAAGTGAATAAGTTAAATGAAATAGTCAAATGTTTTTTTGAGTTGTATAATTATATTGCATTAACATCATTGCTTGTATTGTATGCTTAGTTTGTGATTCTCACAGTACAAACAATTTAAGACAATCTATTGTGAATGAAGCTGGACTCTGATCAAACAGTTCATATTTTAACAATGTGAATATGTAACCTAAGTCAATCCTAGTACATATGGACACATGGCCCATCTCAATCAAACCACAACCCTTTGGTTTTCCACTTAAATTAATAAACAGCAGATTGAGCAAGAATAGTACAAGCCCTATAAAAGTTTTGTTCAGTTAGAAAAGGAAAGTTGATCAATTAATTGAACTCAAAGAGACTCAGATTTTCTTTTATTTTAAAAAAGTATTAAAAACAAACAAGTACTAGTAGAATAGACCACACATAAACCTTAGTTTCTTTTACTCCATAACTACTATTATTAAAATTAAAAGTAATAACTTAAACATTAGTCGGTTCAGTGGTGATTAACGTTAGACTTAGTAGAAAAAATCACAGTTCAATCCCCGCAACTGCATTTAGGAGAAGACTGAAACCACTATGTCAGAACTTGTTTCGAACTCTAAACTACTACGACTCATTTTCTTAAGAATCAAGATGGTGCAAAAAAAATAAAAGTACTAGTAAATTGTTGATTCAATCCACTGTGTTTAATGTATGTTTCTATATTTGAATCTGACATAAGGAAGGAAAAGTACAGATATGAAAACGCTCATAACTGCAAAGATACCAAATCTATGAATTTAACGGTTGTGATTAACAATTTACATGTTTGTCTTGTTCTAGCTTACTTGATACAACAGAATTGATTATTGAATACCTTTCTGGGAACCAGGAGATGGTTAATTTAAAGTTGAATAACAATAAAAGTGAACCTTTTACTTACTTTGAGATTATTTATATGCAAAGTTACAAAATATAAGTACTAGTGTGTACATTGGACATGTCTCTTATTGCCGGCTATTAGGGGGAAAGTAATGATCTTCTACATTAATTACATTAATTGAGTTATTATCAATCAAGAAACAATTTAGATTAAACTTATTTTGATTAACATATATAGAACTTATTTGAGCTGTGTTGTTAGATTTTATACATTGACATATGCACTTGTAAAACTTTAATTTTTTTTTTTTATAAATGTATTATTTTTTAAATATATTAACCCACATTAATTTTGTCATATAATTAAGTGAGTTATGATAAAATAGAATTGAAATAGAATGGGAATGTAATATATATATATAGGGGACTGCTAACTACGACCATGTAGGTTGTAATTAGCAAGTATGACTTATGTAAAAAATACAAAGGGTGAAGAGGGCGCACAGAGGTGTGTGGTAAGCAATGGTGGACGCGGATAAATTTACATGGGTCATACTTGCTAACATTGACCCACATGAGTCGTAGTTAACAATTTTCATATATATATATATATATATATATATATATATATATATATATATATATATATATATACACTGTATTACGTCAACTTGTTTAAAATTTCATGTTAAATCTCAAACAAAATATAATATATGGATCTCATATCAACACAAACATATGACATATTTCATATATATAATTATAAAGTTGGATTGAAATTGTGTGTCCATTGCAGAATATTGAGATACAAGTTATCCTTCTAAATATAGAAAGAAAAATAGACTCTTGTTACCGTTGTGCTGTTGTAACAATTTTATTATAAGAGTGTAATGTAACGCTAGCTAGGTACAAATAGGTAGGTAGCACTAGCAAGTAATAGAGATAATGGACCACCGACTAAATTATTAAGCTTAATATGGTTGACAAAGAAACGTGCAAAGACGTAGCAATATTGCTATAGTTTTTGTTCTAAGCCAACAAATTAACAACATGTGAATGAAAGTGGTGGCTGGATTCTCGTGAGACCAAACCATAATATGTAACTCAACAGTATAACATAACATAACGTTACGTTACATATGATATGATATCAACAAGGTTTTTCTCTCAACGTTACATCTCACGAGTTACATACTTTTACCATCTACTTCTACATATATAGCATTCATAATTTTCATCTTCTAGCAATAAGCTGGTAAAAATAAATGATCAGAGTGTGTGCACTTTGCCGCTAAGCTACCTAGGCTCATTAGAACTAATTAGTAATTAAGATAAAATATAGAGAGTGATTTAATGTGTCTTTGTAAACTTGGTTAATTATATAATTGACATTTAACTTTTTCGAACACATATTAAGGAACAAAATGCTAAGATAAAACATAGAAACTAAACTAAAAAAGGCTACCTTTATTAACTCAGTTTTGTAATTTTTTAAAATTTGGTATCCTACCCAAAGACGACTAAAGTGAGGGAATTGAAACCCGAGGTCCATAGAGAATACATTCTAAGTCTACAATATCATCTAAACCTTAGCGATTAATCGACAGTTGAAACCCACATATCAAACCATATTGACCTACGTTTGAAGAAGAGAGCAACTCTTCGTCCTACCTATTATCAATGTGAGTCTTTACAAGAAATATAAAATAATTACACTAAAATAATTTTAATTTTTAAGAGTTCTCCAAAAAAAATCATAATTTTTACCATTTTATCCCAATCTCTCATAACAAGAGCGATACAAAAACGACCAAAAAATTATTCTCAATTGTTCACCAAAAATAATATCAATTTTTCTCATTTTCTCTCAACCTCATTTGATAGATATCACTCAAGAAATCACGGATGAAAGTCTTGAATCACTTTCCTAATACAATGTAGTTAAACAATATGTTTACAATATATTTCTTTATCCTAGAACTTCACTAGAGCTCTCAACATTCAAAACACTAATTTATATCATGTTTGATCTATCTCTAGTTCTATTTTGTGAGTTTTTGTTAAATGCCAATTTTAAGTCACAATTCTCTACAAAAAGTTTGTCATTGTATTCACTTATTGGAACCAAAATTTAACTTTTTGTCCTGCTATAAAAGTTTTATTTGTGAAATATTGAAATTATGGCTACGGGTGATAATTATATGTACAATGTACTATTAACTTAATTTCCCTCTCTGTTTCTAAGTACGTATTATACTGCTAATGAGTAAATGCAAAAAGTAAAATAGTAGAAGCAAACAATAAAGATGTACTGTTATTACTCAAAAATAAAATAAGGATGCACTATCGATGGATTTATACCAAATTTTAAATGATTTTTGCCTCACGTTATTAAAAGAATTCGGTTGAAAGGGGATGAATCCACTTTGTTTATCTCATAGATTTTTTGACAGAAATTAGTCATTGCTAACGACGCTGACGGTGGAGATTTCATACCTATATCATGATATCAAAAAAATTAATCTAAGTGATTGAACCCTTTAAATAAGTGGTCATCAGCCGGATTCATGACTTCAGGAATTTAAAGTAGTGTAGATTACATATAATATATATTGTTCTCTACATTAACTTAATATATACTATTATTTTATAATTTAATTTGATTTATACATTAACTATTACTAGTTTTAGTTTTTTTTCACAAGTTAGTGAGAACCAAGACCCACATTGTCAACAACTTAAGTTCGTCCATGAAAGAGACGATTTTATTTTGTGTTCCACAAATTTTTCAACGAAAATTAGTCATGTATATTATAATATATTAAACCAAAATAACAATATTTTTGTAGTACTACATTTATTTGATGGATAGAAATAAATATTAACGACAAAATGCAGAAGCATACTTTATCCTACACCAAGGTATTAAGGTTCTTCAAATGAAGAGTCACTATCATTTCTGAATTCTGATTGAAACATATACATATATGGTTGACTATTTGACTCAATCTAAAATTCTGAATACCAACAAAAAAATAAACATTACTTATATCATAATCATAAATTCATATACTATATAAAAAGATAAAAAAGAAGAACGTTTTGTCCTTTTTTTTCATTCTCTCATTGATGTATGATCTTTAGATAGATAGCTACATACCATACTCATACTGCATGTATCAGAAATCTGTCAACTGATGATATTGCTGCAAGCTAGCCGTTTTTGATTCATAAAAATCTTCCAAAGAAATGGCGAAAATCGATAAGCATGCATGCTATATTGCTATGCTAATGCTAATGCTATTACTACGTACATCCACCAGCTGTGTCTACGATCTGTCTCTCTCTTTCTTATGGAATAGTTTATTCAATACTACTAACTCTCTCATTAACATCTCTTAACTTCATGCTTTCTCTGTCCCATGCTCCTATGCTACACATTTGCCACACTTCATTATTTTTATTATATATTATCTAGTTATTATTCTCTTGGACATATGAGTTTTTGTATGTTTGCTTATTAAGTGAATGTGATGATGAAAATTCATTTTGATTGAATTGAATTGATTTCGGATAAAAGTCGGTGAAATATGATATGATTTATGTTTACGTATATTTATGTAAAAGTAGATTTAAAAATAAATTTATGGTTAAAATATATTGTAGAAGTCAAAAGTTACAAATTGTAGCTTTAAGTAGAATCAGTTCTACAAACAAAATAAATTCTCTTTTAAATCATCTAAATATATTAAAATCAGTTCTAAATCAATTTTGACTCTCTAGAATCATGTGCTCTTGAATTTTTTTGTTCTACGCATTCATCTCAACGAATTATTATTAAAAAAATCATTTTTTAACATCATTTAAAAAATTATTAAAGTTGCATATTAATGAATATATCACACTATTTTTTATTTTATTCTTGACTGATAAGATGTTGTGTGTGTTTGATTTTACGATAACATGAATTGTTTTGAAATCAATTTGATTATAGGTTATTTGGAACAATAGTAGATCGATTATCTACCTCTACACATTTTTAGCTTTTGTCAACGTTCACATTGAATATGCATAAGGACGCAATAATATATTGCACAATATCAATCCAAACGAACACTTAGTAAAATTAATTCTTGACGTAAATTGTTTTTTTTATCAAGGAGTAATTTAGTGGTTATACTCATTCATTTTAAATGCGGAAAGGTGAGAATTCAGGGTTTAAACTCGCCCCTTAAATAATATCTTTCATAGCTATCAACTTAATTATATTTACCATGAAATATTGACATATTAATTATGTTTATAATTTTTTAATATTTATGTTGTACTTACAAGTAAAATTTTAGTTAAAATAAATTTTGATTTTAACATTGAATTTAAATTGAAATTTGGCTTAATTGCACTTTTGGTCCTCCTATTTTACATGTTTTGCAATTTTGGTCCCCCTATTTCAAAATCAAACATTCTAGCCCCCCTATTTTCATTTTTGTTGCAATTTTGGTCCCCCTATTTTAAAACCAAACATTATAACCCCCCTATTTTAATTTTTGTTGCACTTTTGGTCCCCCAATCCATTTTTTTCACTTAAAAACAACAAATAAATAATAACTTTGAATAAAAAATATAATTCTTAAAAAAATTAAAACAAATAAAATTAGTAAATAAAGTTATTATTCCTATTTTTTTAAAAAAAATTAATTTTTTTATTTTTTTTAAAATTATAATTTAAAACAAATAAATAATAACTTTATAACAAAAAAATCTTAAAACAATTTAATATTATAGTTAAAACAAATAATTAATTTTAAAACAAATAAACAATAACTTAAAAACAAATAAATAATTTTAATAAAATAAATAAATAAAAAGTTTATTTATTAATTTATTTGTTTTATTTTTTTTTAAATTATATTATTTATTCAAAGTTATTATTTATTTATTGTTTTTTGGTGAAAAAAATAAATTGGGGGACCAAAAGTGCAACAAAAATCAAAATAGGGGGGCTTGAATGTTTGGTTTTAAAATAGGGGGACCAAAATTGCAACAAAAATGAAAATAGGGGGGCTAGAATGTTTGATTTTTAAATAGAGGGACTAAAACTGCAAAACATGTAAAATAGGAGGACCAAAAGTGCAATTAAACCTTGAAATTTAGGATGCAAATTCAACAACAGATTGGTATTGGGGTGGAGCGAAGTGGGCTTATCAAATAGATTATTCTACTTAAACCCTCCAATTATATCTCCTACCCACACATTACATATTCTTTATTTGTCAAAAAAAAACATTACTGCAATAAAAAGAATTTAGTTCAAAATAGTATATCAAAATTAAATACTATTTTTTTATTAAATCAAATTAAACCAAACCAAATTCAACTCATTTCATTTACTAAATATTGATAAATACAAAGAAGAATTTAATCATAAATTAAACGGCTAACATTGTAATTGGCCGCCTTAACTAAAGAGTAGACGACCATATTTGGTTGTCGTCAAATAATTTACCACAAAATTATAATCACAATGTAAAAATTTCTAATATTAGGTAAAATCACAATAAACTCAAACTCAGACACACCCCCAACATTTGAACCAATAGCATAAACAAGTAATTTTGAGTCACTCTCAAAAATTACATATGATGTAACTCCATATTCTCAAAATTAAACTTTACTAAAAATCAGGTAAAGTACATTTTCTTTTATTGCCATACATATAGTGAATAATAATAACTGAAATTGCTTGCTAAGCTGGCAAGCTTATTTTTTTGTTGATGTATTAAGCTTGCCATTAATTAACATGAGATACATTAAGAGTGTTAGCCATATCAATGACAAATCTGTATTTAACATCATTTTTGGCAAGTCTCTCAAAAGCAGTGTTCACATAATCCATTGAAATCACTTCAATATCTGCTGTGATATTGTGCTTTGCTGCAAAATTAATCATGTCTTGGCTCTCTTTCATTCCTCCAGCAGCACTACCAGCAATTACCTTCCTCCCTAATTTATAAAAAAAATGTTTCATAATTAATTAATTTCAAATACAGCTTTTGTTTGGTATCACGGTGAATATCTCAGAATCAAGTAATCCACTTTATTTATAACAACTGCACGTTCGCCAATGTAATATCTTTAATTGTGCATTAATAAAAATTATAAAAAATTTAATATCTTGAAAATACTCATCAAAACAAATCAAACAAGATCTTATATGTTAATATTTACATCTAGAAATCATGAAAAAAAATATGGTCAAAACAAGATAAGTGAATAGTGTCATTTAGTCAAAATAGATCTTATATATTGGGACAGAGGTAGTAGTTCTTAAAAAATAACAGTGGATCACTGTAGTTTGTAGTTCTATCATAAATTGTGATACAAAACATACATAGAAATTAAACTTGTAAGCTCTTGTAAGCTGGGGTTTTTAGGCATGTCTTGTGCCTAGAACCTTAAGTGGTTTAATTCTAATAAATAAATAATTTTGCTGATTAAAAAAAAAAAAAATTGAACAAGAACCAAAAATATTAGTAGATCATTAAAAAGCTTTTAAAACTTACCAAGCATCAATGACATATATGGCAAAACAGGAGGTGTAACTGATGCACCTACTAAAACCAATTTTCCACATATCTTTAACATATCAATTAATGGTTGCAGTGAGTGAGGCCCTGAAGCTGTGTCTATGATGCCATCCATTGTGTCCTTTGCTTCCTAAGAACAAACAAACAATTAATTTGTTTTTCAAATATAGGTTCAAAATCATAATTAATTGTGTTCATTTGACGAAATAACAAGTCATTAGAAACTCACACACACACACAGAGTGGAGGGACAGAGATTCCAACTCTGGCCACGGACATCCGGTCTAGCAATTTTGGCATTTTGTGCCAGCTAGAATATAATAAATTGTTACATTTTATATTGTATTCTAATTAATTACCTCCAATTGTTGATGATCATGGATGAGCAAGAAAGAATCAGCACCAAGTCTTTCCAAAGCTTCCTCTTTCTTTCCAGGAGAAGTACTAATCACAGTAACTTTCATGTTAAAAGCCTTAGCAAACTTAACTGCAACATGACCAAGTCCACCTAACCCAACAACACCCAAATGTAGTCCACTTTCACACAATCCATAATGCTTCATTGGGCTATAAACTGTTAATCCAGCACATAACAATGGAGCTACACCTTCTAGTGGTAACCCTTTTGGTATTATAATAGCAAAATGTTCATTAACCACTATTTTATTTGAGTATCCACCATAGGTTATTGTTCCATCATAGTCTTGTGAATTATATGTTAAAATTCTTTTGGGGCAAAAATTCTCCCAACTTTTGGTGCAATTGGAACATGTACCACATGAACCACATATTGGACCCACTCCTGCTATGTCACCAATTTTGAATTTTTTTACACTTGGACCAATCTTTGTCACTTCACCCACTATTTCGTGTCTAAATTAAATTTGCAACCATTAGTCAATGAAAAAAAAAAACTACGAAAACGCACTCTATATAATGATCAATTTATAGATTAAAAATGTAACATTGATCACTAATGTTAGCAACTATTGGTAGTTTAACGATTTTTTACAATTTGGTTTATAAATTAGTCACAAATTTATTTAGCAATCAATTTAAAGACCAATTTGACGGTCATTTTTTTTCTTCAAATCAGTAGCTATTCACTACAAAGATTGAAATATTTCGATTATTACTCTCACATAAGTTAAACCACCTAATTTATATGATAACTTGCGGAACAAGTTTAAGAAATGAAGTCCAAGATATCAATCCATGGATTGTCAAATCGAAATCAAACCATCCATTTGAACTTTCGTAAGTTAATGTGGTAAATCAAGTTCAAGTTAACTTATTAGATTGATTGGACTATAGTACCTTTATACTCCTTCTCTGATCCTACATATATATATATATATATATATATATATATATATATATAAACGTATTTGATATGAATTTGAGTCAAATATATTTTAACTTTTGTTTATATTTAAGACTAAAGGATACTAGATTAAAATTTAAAGAATATATTAATTTGTGACAAGAAACATACCCGGGAACCATAGGATAGTTGATATGCCGGCCTAGTTCATTCTTGGCAAAATGAACATCTCCGTGGCAAATCCCACAATAGAGTATCTTCATGGTGATATCATGATCTCCATTTGCCCTATATGTTCAAAATAGACATTGAATTGTAGATAAAATGATGTATGATATAGCACATTTTTTATGAAATTTTCTCAATCGCCCTCACATTATTCTCTTTCCCCCCTCTAACTACCGTTTTTGCCTTTAGGGAGTTTTGGGGGATACAGGCACCAGTTCGAGATTTAAAACCCGAAGTGGTGCCTGAGTTCTGGGGTATAGGCACCACTTCGAGTTTTAGATTCCGAACTGGTGCCTATACCACCCAAAACCCAGGCACCACTTCGGGATATAAATCACGAACTAGTGCCTGTACCCCTCAAAACCCAGACACCATTTCGGGATCTACGTCTCGAATTAAAGGGTAATTTGATATTTTAGGGGGGTTATAGAGAATTATTATGGGGAGGGCTAAAGAGAAATTTTCATTTTTTTATGCTATTTACAAAAAACACATGGTCTAGTAAATATAACATAGTTGGTAGTAATTACTAAAAACATTATTATTTAAAGGAATTGAGATTCGAACTCTAAATTATGTATTTCTCTAAACTTAAAATGTTAATCTAACTGGTAAACTAATTAAAATTTTTTAAATTTTTTGTTGTTACTTTAATTTGTTAGTATTATTATGTAATTTGCTTACCTTCTGGAGAAATGGAAGGGGGAGAGAATTCCTGAGGAATCTTTAGCAGCCCACCCAAAGACAGGTACTTCATTTTCATTTGATAAAGTGTTTGCCATAATGTTTTGTATCAAATATTAAAAATGGTATATAATGGGGTAAGAGAAAATGATAATTTTATTTATCTTAATGTTTGTGGAGGACTAAGGAGGGAAGGAACTGAAGATATGTATATATAGTGGGGATGTAGGGGTACGTGTTGTGTTGTGTTGTGTTTAACTATGAATAAAAGCTTCAAAATATTCATAGATATGTTGAACAATCAAGATTATTTTTCAAACTTGTTTACTTTGAAAAGAAGACAAGACCTTTCAAAAGGGGGGGAGAATAGTAATTTTATGTCAATTTTTTATAAAGAATAACCCTTATTGTGTCTTCTTTTTTTTGGTTTACAAACCCTTATAATGTCTTGTTGTTGTGTATGTTTTCTATTAATGTAAAGTGAAACATATTACTAAATGTTAGTTAGTTTAATTTAATAGAAAAAATTATAGTTTGATTTTTGCAACAACGGTTGAGATGAGACTAACTATTTAATATTAAGAATCATCTCAAATCAAATTATTAATAGATACAATGAACTGAATAGCTACAGTGAAAACCAAAATAAAATTAAATAAGTCAGCGAACATTTTAAAAATTACACATGTGATATTGAAAATGACACTCATGTTTAGGGGGGTTGGGGGTTCCTTTGAATTTGGGTATTTTGGACAAATCAAGATAATTGTGCTCTTATAGTTTTTACGTCTTTGGTGACTATTAAACATGTTTGGTCAGATTGAAAAGTTCATTATTTTTATTTATTTTTACAAGTAACTCTTTTTTACAAGTAACCAGGCATATGCAACGTAGTAAATACATCATTCAATACGTCAACTTATACATATAATAAACCCTAAAACAAATGAAAATGATTGTGTAAATATTTTATTGGTTATTCTATTTTTTTTTTTTAGGTTACCATTGTGTAATTTGAATACGCACCTAGTTATTTATAACATTTTTTTTGAATTGTTTTGTTTCTATTTATTCACTCTAATTCTTGTAACTTTTCTTTTTTTGTAGAACATTTTTCATATTTATTGTTTTTTTACAAACCAAAATGAAATTAAATATAAAAATCAACAGTCATCTGTAATCCCAATAAGTACTATTTCTTGCATCAAGAGAAATATTTAGATGAAAAGAAACAGTAATAAATAATCAAAAGTAGTGTAGCAAGAAAAGAGAAATAATTATATTAAATGTAACAATTTATTGTGGTTGTATTGTTTTTTTATATTATAAAGAGGGCTAAAGTCGGAAAAAATAAAAACTATAAGATGTTTTTTTTTTGACAAATACTATAAGATGTTTTTAGAGGTGGCAATCACCTTCTTATCCACAACCAAAAGGTGCTTAAAATCATTCGATCAATCCTCAAGACGACAGCATACATCAGTCAAAGAGTAGTTATGTCATGTTAAAGCATGCGCTAATGGATTAGTTTCTTTTGTAAGAGTGATTGACAACAATTTTCTAATCAAAAACTTAAACATTCTACATTATAAGCAAAAACCTTCCCATCAAGTGTACATTAAATGACATGCATGTTACAAAAAAACTTAAAAAAATATGTACGGTATAAACCGAAAACTTAAAAAACCTATACATAGCCATAATAATATCATTCACAACTCTTTGAAAATTCACACTCACCTCATCAACTGTAGGGAAATTAATCCTATAGCCAACTTAAGATCTTCAAGCAAGCCTCATAACTCTGCTATATAGTATATGCATTCTCTCTATCAATTAGTTTTGAAAAACCCATTAACCATTCTTCCTCACTCCCGATCAAATGACTCCACCAATCCAATATATGTATAAAAAGATTTAACGCTGCAGTTTGTTGCCCGTCTACCTTTTATTCATGTGAAATTATTTATTCATATATATATATATATATATATATATATATATATTAAAAAAAAAAAAGAACTCCATCTCTGCAATACTCCCTCAGTCCCAAAATGTAAGAGAAAAAACTCAATTTTTTTGTCCCAAAATGTAAGAGAAAAAGTTCAAACATTTATCTTTTCAAGAAAAATTTACTCTCTCTCTTACTTTTTCTATAAACAACAACCAATAAAAATTGTTTTTACATCTTTTCATACAACTTTTTTCAAAAAAACATATATACTCCCAATCATTATATTTTACTTTTTCTTAATAAGTGTGATTTTTGTTTTTTCTCTTACATTTCGGGACGGAAAGAGTACTCAAAATTTTATTTTTCTCACTATCAAATTTCAATGCAACATTTATAGTTGTTTTATCAATAATATCACGAAGTATTTATTGCAAAGAAAGAAATTATAAATAATGAAGTAATATTACAGTAAACGATTAAATGTGTTATAGAAAGAAAAAAAAAAGATACTTATATTAATTTGTCTTATATTAATTTGTCTCATGTGCTTAACTCATAGTTGATACTGATATTGTATGTAATACATAGAGATCAAAGTTCAAATTATCGTATATCTATTTATTCATCTTAAAAGGTGAAATGTAGCCATCAAACTATCTAACCAAACAAGTAATAAAATTTATCAACCAAATTAATTTGTGGATCGGAAAAAGTCTAAAAGTAACTTGTATTAAAGAAATAATGGAGTATTTAAATCAACAATTTTGTTTGTTCCTTAAAACTATATGAAGAGTGCTATCATCTTCGTAGAATAGTTCAAGTAGTATGAGTTGGAGATACATATGAGTCAGGTAGATGAAGGTTCATGGGTCAATTCTTGAATAAAGTAATTTATTTTTTCGATGTAAAAAAAAATACCACCCCATATTGAAAAAAAAAGGAGGAGTGTTAGCAATATTTTCTTTTTCGAATACCCTATAATATTCTTCTTTTAGTTATTTGAAATTTATGTGAGTCTTTCAATTTGAAAATAGTTCCACATAAAATAGTGAGACTCACATAAATTTCAATTAATTAAAAAGAAAATATTATAAAATGTACAAAAAAGAGAGTGTTACTACTTACTAGCATTTCACAACTATAAGAGTATATCATTGAATTATGATTAATTAGTCTCCTTAAAATATAAGTAAAGGAGCGTTTGTTTAACAGTATAAAAACTTAATTCTTATTATAACTTTCCCAAATATAACTATCTAGGGTATAACTTTTTTTTAAAAATGCCAGGCTAGTATTATACTATCTCCGTTCCTTTTTACTTGTCGTTTTAAAAAAAAAGACGAAAATAGGAGGGGCTATTTGTCCACCTTATTTTCCTATTATGCCCATTTTAAAAATATTTATCACATTTTTTAATCCACCAATAAATTCCTACTTTTTTTTCAATTATTATCAATTTCCAAAAAAATCGTAAAAAACATTAATTATTTAAAATCAAGCAAAAAATTTGTTACAAGAAATTAGTGCTTAAATAAGAGATACTTCATCGTCAAAATTAAAAAAAAAACAAGAGATACTTCAAGGTTTCTCCAAACATTAATAAGTTCACAAAATTTAGAACTTCTCATATATGGCTTCAAATCTTGGTGTTGAAACAATTCTCATATTTTCAAGTTGTAGTCATTTTGAGTTTCTTAATTTTGTGTAACAAAATTTTCAATAAACATGCACGAAACAAAAAAATAGGAACAAAACAAAAATAAAAAAAATATTATATGAAGAAGTTTAGTAAAAAGAAAATATAAAATTTAGTCAATAAAAAAAAATAGGAATGAGGGTATAATAGGTAAAATATAACCAAAATTGCTAAAACGACAAGTAAAAATGAACAAATATTTTTTCCTAAAACGACAAGTAAAAAGGAACGGAGGTAGTATTTCTTTTTTAATATGTAGGGTGAAATCGTACTTAGGTTAGTGGGGTAGCCATTATTTTTACACAAACCCACTCAAATTATTTTATTTGGGAATAAATGTTTCCCACCTCTAACAGGGGGAATAGAAAGCGAAGCAATATAGTCATAAAATCTTTCTAGTGAGTATAATTATTTACTAGGAACCATTTTTATTTCCATTGTAATAAATATGGGCGTTCAAAAATAGATGGTCTAATTGTTTGTTGTAGATCAATAACATGTTTTTTTGTCAATCATATCTTTTGTGAATGATATCATTGCGCAGATAAGTTGGCTAATCGTGACATATCTATTCATGAAGATATTTAGTGGGATCAACTCCCCAATTTTGTTAGTGAAGAATTTTTTTCATAATAGATTAGGTCTTTCTAATTATTGTTTTGCTAACCTTGAGGGTTTAAATTAGATCTTTCTAATTTTCGTAAGAGAGTTAACAAAATGATAATTCTCCTAATTATTATAAGAGAGTTAACAAGACCTAGTCTAAACCCTTTAAAAATTGAGGGTTAACAACCTTGAGGATTTTGAAATTCACGTGTTCCACTTTAGATGAGATTATTGATCTTCTTCAGGAGTGATTCTTTGGGCACTTTCTTTCTAAGAGAGTAATTCTTTAACCTCTTTAATTTTTTATGTAAGAAAAAAACTTTGTTTTTTTTTTTTGACGAAAGAAAAAAACTTTTCTTACTATTAAGAAAAACAAAAAAAAAAGTAAATATCAATAGCATCAATTTTGTCCAATAATATATTCTCACCTCTCACACCATTGCCAGTGTGGTCATAACGGAGCTTCGGTGACCAACAATATAATGATGCTAGGTGGTCAAATGACCAACAATATAATGATTTTTTTTTTTTTGAAGCAATATAATGATGTTTTAGTATATTTATTATTGACATACAACTTTGACCTACCACATCATCATTTTAGTTTATTTTTACTAAAAGTATCGAATTATAATAAATCTAAATATTATATTAATTTGAGAAATATATTTAAAAAATTAGAAAAACTTTCTAGTTTTTTTAATATTTGTTTTCAGTTTATAATATATCTCTATTATTATATACATTACGATAGTTCTACGAAGCTCTCTCATGCATTCTCAAGAAAATTTGCTTATGTGTCATTCAATTAGAGCTTCTCTGAGATTTTTTTTTATATTTTTTTTAAATATTTTTTTTAGCGTAATTCAGTTGTACTCTTAGCATGTTGTTTTCTAGATGTTTTTTTTGGGAATAAATACCTTTGCAACCCTATAGATATACAAAATTTCATTTTTTAGGGTAATTCAGTTGCATTTTTAGAATGTTTTTTTCTAGATTATTTTTTAGGAATAAATACATTTGCAGTCCCTATAAATATACAAAATTTCATTTTTAGTCTCTAAAACAATTTTCAGCAGGTTATGGTCCCTCAAATATTTTCTATCATGATTTTTGATCCTCATTTTGTGAGAGAGGTTCTTATCTCTATTATATACATTACGATAGTTCCACGGAGCTCTCTCATGCATTCTCAAGAAAATTTGCTTATGTGTCATTCAATTAGAGTTTCTCTAAGATTTTTTTATATATTATTTTTAGATATTTTTTTTGGGTTAAATATATTTTTGGTCCTTATAAATATATCAAATTTTGGTTTTAGTCCTTATTAAATTTTTCTTCGACTTTTAGTCCCTATAAAATTTTTCATCTTCACTTTCAGTCCCAATTTTTGAATCAACTCATATATAGCCTTTCTATTTTTTTAATGAAGTTGTGCACAAATGTGAAAAATATTACGATAATTTCTCCCTAAATAAATTGGAATTTTTTAACCAAACATAAATTAAATACGAATTTTAAACCACAAAAATTTTAAAAATTCATATTTAATTCCTATATTGTTAAAAAATTCTAATTTTTTTTTAGAGAGATCATTATAATTTTAAAAACTTTTCTACAAACTTTTTATTCAAAAATATGAATTCTACTTATGAGTTTACTTAATATGAGGGATCAAAAGTGAAGATGAAAATTTTTATAGGGACTAAAAGTCAAAGAAATTTTTTAGAGGGACTAAAACCAAAATTTGGTATATTTATAGGGACCAAAAACATATTTAACCATAAAAAGATAAATTATGAGAATATTTATAGGGACCAAAAATATATCACAATGTGGAAGTTTTGTGATATATTTTTTTTGGTAGATCGGAAAGATAAATTGCTCCCCCTAGAAATTGATCCCTGGACCTCTCCAACCCATACGTCCCTTAGCTCATACCACCTGAGTTATGTTACGGGGACAAAGTTTTGTCATATTAAGAATTCTAAATATTCAAAATTGTTTTATTAACATTCAACTTTTAACTTTGTAAATAATATTTTGTCAAAAAAAAAACTTTCTAAATAATATTTTTTTAATATAACTTTTATTTTTATTCAATGTCATTTATACGATTCGGAATATATTTATTCTAAATTTCTGTCAAAACAATATATTTACTTCAACAATATATATTTAAATAACTCATAAAATTTAATATCTCAAATTCACACCAAAATAGTGTGGTACAAGTGGTAGATATTTGGGTCTCTTAACCATTTTGTCCCGAATTTGATTCCTAGCCGGTGCGTATGGAAAAACATTTGTTAGAAGATGTCAACCCCTTAAATGGATTCCAGTTATCTCGAATGGATTAATCTCTGCAGTTGCGTGCGAAGGATACCTTTGGTTTACCAAAAAAATATCTCAAATTCACTATTAAATATTAAAATAAATTTAAAATAATAATTTAAAATGAATTATTAAATAATATTAAAAAGAAAATAATCCCGTGCACGGCCCGGCCTAACATACTAGTTATTATTATTATAGTATTTAATTATAAACTAATTTGAAAATTAGTTTTTCTTCAGAATTTTTCTTAAAAAATTATATATATATATATATATATATATATATATATATATATATATATATATATATATATAGTTTTTACATAAATTTATTTTGCTATATTAAATAAAAATAAAATATCAACAAAAATAAAATGAATCCATTGGATCTTTAGAGTAATTGTAGATGAATTGAATTCATCCATATTTTTAAATGGATGAATTGAATCTAATCTATTAATTAAATTTTTTACTTTGGTGGATGAATTAGATATATAGTTGAATAGATTAGATGTAGGGTGAATTCGTAGATTAAATTAAACACTATCTTACGATTGTCATATATATATTTAGCACCATTTTTGGCACATCGATGTCATCCCCTCACATTTCGAGCATCGAAAACCTATTGAAAATATCTGCTTGGAGGAAGTTAGGAAGTTAATATATTTTATTATAAATTTTAAATATATAACATTATAATTCAAACTCTCACAAAAATCTTATATTAAAGACATTCACTTGAGCTCGAATGATTTGTGAATTTTTCCTCTCTATAAGACAAATTATTAGAAAGAATCTAAATTCGAAGGAGAATTATATATATATATATATATATATATATATATAAAAGATTATTTTAGTATATTAAAAAGATAAATTGTTCTGTCAGGAATTGATCACTTGATCTATTCTACCGAATTCATATATCTTTCAACTCTTACCCTTGAGTTATTCTATTAGGAGCTTTCAATATATTATTTGGCTTCTTAAAAAAAATACCAGTTAACTATTTTATATAGAGATGTATATAATAATACTTATTTTTTTATAGAGGGATTGTAAGCAAAAAACATAAAAAAAATATCATAACATTTATTAAATTTGAGTCCAATAATCCTTCAAATTTTATTTACCAACTCACCATAATTTTTTTTTACACCCTAAACTCAACCCTTTTATTTTTATACCGTATAATTTCATTCCCCAAAACACAAAATTGAGAAGTAAAATTTAAAATGCATAAGCAAAATTGTAAAATGTAAAATATCTTTTTGTCTTGCATTAAAATCAAAATTCATAATTCTTTTCTTCAGCTATTGTTTCCCGCGATCGATTGTATTTCTACCTTTTATTCTATTTCAATTTTCGATTTGGTTGTTATAAACTTTATTCTCAAAATTTTAATTTCTATAAGGTTTTCAATAACAAATATTTGATTATCTATCTCACGATATCAAACAATAATCATTTTTTTTTTAAATTTAGATGATTTTTCATTGGATTTTGATTTTAAGATCTCTTTTGTTATTCCTTTTGTCTATTTAACTATATTATGATTCTCCTATCAATTACGGAAATCGCGTATTACAAACAATTTATCATCTTGAGTTTCAAAATATAGGTGACTTAATGTTCTATCATTGTTGAAATGTCTAAAATCATAATTAATTCATATTTTCGTTTATAAAGAAAAAGTTGTGAGTTTTTAGTATTATGCAAGGATTGTTTTAAATTTGACATAAAGCCTATGAAATGTCAGAAATAGGGCTGCTTTTTGGTTGGATAATTGATGGTATCATTTTGAGGTTCCTTTTTTACACACCTCTTGATTATTATTAGTATAATTTATTTTTGTGGGTTAAAATAAAATACTTTTATTAAAATTAAAATTCATGAATATAAACATAAATTGTTGTGTTTTTTTTCGATAGCATCATTAATCGTTATGTTTTTTAAAAGAGAAATAACATAAATTATTTAGCGCATTCATACATGTAATAAAATACAAAATATTTAAAAACATAAGACGAAAGATCTTTGTATTAATACTGAACCTCAGACTTGAATACATAAATCCTAATAGGGTTTTTAAACTACAATCAGAAATTGCATGAAGTAAAAAAAGAGAGAAAAATACTTAAATGTGCTAGGAAATTAGAAAAATAACTAAGTACTGTTTAATCCTTCTATTGGAAGAAGATTCTCTTGGTAAAAGATATACTTGTGTCTCCAAACTTTATCATCAATCTCCACAATCATTTGTGTACTTAAATCCAAATAAATTAATCTATCATCTGATTGTCTTATGAAGAATATTTCAGCTTTCTTTCCCAATCCAATAGAACATTGAACATTAGACATATGTTCAATAATGAAGAGTTTAGTCCATGATTCTTTTAGACCGAGTTCAATTAAAATGGATATGTGAAAAGTCGATGATTGTTCATGATATAACATCAACGCAACGAACCCATTTAACACCGACAAGTGTCTCTGAGACACTATTAAATCATTATCATTTATGGGTGTGATAATGTATGTCTCTGTACTTAACTCAAATGAAACCAAACATATTTCAAATAATTCATGTGTTTTTCTATTAAAACACACCCAATGACAAAGTCCATCAACATGCACATTGTCATTTTGACAAGAAGTAGGAATATAAAAATCGAGCACACGCCAAAAGTTACCTCTTAGACTATATATCTCCCATATAATCTGTAAATCTTCTGCATCACTTTCATAGTTCGAATGATAAGATTTATATGATGTACAACGTATCACCTTATAGTCGTCAGTAACATGGTCATAGCCAAATCCATGAACTTGAAATTTCGGTTTGGGTTGATCAAAGTAAGAAAACTGATCAAGGAGGCACAATTCAGGAGAACTGTGAGGGATGATCTTGATTTGTTTAGTGGCTGGGTTCCACAACACAATTTTTAAAACTCTTTGGTAATAATAATATTTAAGTAAACAAATTATGCCATTAATACTAGCAAATCCAAAAAACTCAAAATCAAGTGGTTCGAATGGATCAAATTCAGGATGAGAATCAGGGTCATCAGGAAGTACATTTGGCCAATCTAATTTGATCACACTATCAAATCTCTCCCCAGAAAGAGAATACAAATGAGTAAAATAGTTGATATCAACGGTATAATGCACATACGCTTGTAGGAGAAGCGATGAATCATGGTCTTTAAATATAAAATGATTGTTGAACATGGTGATAAAATGAGAGTCTTGAAACCATGATTTACGTACGGATCGAAATCTTAGTAAAGATTTAATAGGTAGCTTTAATAAAATGGAGAAGACAAGATGAAGAGGTATATATTTATTTCTCACCTTTTCAATGCTACTGTTAACATTGGAAGCCATTGATGAATATGAAGCAATGACTGTAGTTAGATGGAAGAAAACAAAGAAATGAACCCTATACTGCTGCCGCACTCCCAAAGATATGTTTTTTTCTTGTGTGAATGACCATAGATAGGTTACAATTTATTTATACACGAACTCAGTCAATAAAAAGATACTATTGTTATTAATTAATATTTTCTTTGGTCAAACATATCCTCTTTATTATTATTTTTATAATAATAATATTAATAAAATGTCCTTATTTGTTTTATCAAAAAAAAAAATTCTTATTTGTAAAAAAAAATGTCCATATTATAAAAAGATATTATCGTGTTATTACATGAGTTTAAAGGATATCATTGTTGATGTAAATTAATTTTACACCGACATATTAATAAGTATTACTCTCTTTGACTTTAAATATAAACAACTTTACACTTTTTAGATTTATTAGATAATTAATGTATTTAGTCTATAATTAAGGTTGGATACATTAGTTATTCAATGAACTTAAAAAGTGTAAAGTTGTTTATAATTAAAGCCGGAGGGAGTATATCAAGAAAGTGAGATTAAATGGCGTGAAGCCGTGATGTGGTGGTATACATGATTGTTATTAGTTAATAGTATAAATTTATTTTATACTGTCAGTGCATATTCAAGTTTCATTTTTACATACGACTATTCAGTTTGTTTGATTTTTTATTATGCTAAGCACTATTAGGACTCCATATGAAAAAACATAATTTAATTTAAGTGGTAAGAGCTAAGTGACATAGAGATTGATTTTTATAACTGAGATTTATTTAAGAAGTTGACATCTCTAACAAATGTATAAATTATAAAAGGGTTAATAGGTTAATACCCTTTGTAAAATATGCAAGTTTAGCAATACTCCCCTGTAATTTCTCGCTAAAATTATATTTTGCGGCGCTTTAAAACCCCCACAAAATTATATTTTGCAACAGTTTTTTTTGCGGCGGCTATATTATGGTTGAATGAGTTCAGAGAGGTATTGCAAAAAATCAAACAATACAAGAGGATTCTCAAATTTTTTACAAAGGGTATTACAAATCTCGATCATAAATATCCGGTCTAACACTTTTAAAGTTTTTTTTTATCGGTTGAGCTAAGACTTATGGACTAAAACCATCCATTTTAAGAAAAATACTTAAGGTGTATAATTTTTTAAAATCCTTTTTTGACGAAAAATTAAGAATAAACTAAAATAGTACTAACTACCTTTTTAATGACTTTTAAATCACTTTTAAATTTTATTAATATCAGGAAAAAAATTTAAAATGGCAAAAAATATTTTATAGAAACTTACCTATTTGTTAAAATAGTATTAAAGTGTTAAATACAAAATTTTAGTAAATAATTATAACTCCGTCAAAAAAAAAAGTAAATAATTATAATTTATACACTTTTTGAAAAAAATTAAGAATAAACTAAAATAACACCAATTACCCTTTTAGTGGTTTTTTTTATAAAAAACTTAATATTAAGTATTCTTTGAAAACTTACATATTTGTTTTTTATTTCACCCCTGTCCTTTTGGTGAAATTTCTCTATCAACTGATTTAAGCTTGCGATGATTATTTGTTTAAGTATTTAAAGTGTTAAATACAAAATTTTAATAAATAATTATAATTTATAGTTTAATGAAAAAAAATTAAGAATAAACTAAAATAAAACTAACTACCTTTTTAGTGTGACTCTTAAAATCACTTTTTCAATTATTTTTTTGAATATTGAAAAAAAAATTAAAAAATCATAACTATTATTTTTTTAGATTAATAGACTTTTAACCCTGCAAAGTGAACGAATTTTACCGCTGTAAAATTATTCTTTTGGATTATCCTCTGCAGTGCGAAAGTTTTATCATAGACCCTATTTATGTTGACTTTTTGTTAACATAATAAAAAAACAAATCAACTTTTTGCTGACGTAACAGTACACTTTTGCTAACGTGGCAAGTTATTTGTTAACAGTAAATAACGCAAGTTATTTGTTAACCCAGTTCAGTGCAACGTCGGGTCTATTTGGCAATGCATGAAAATGAGCTTATAAGCTCATTATAAAAAATAAGGTTTGTTTGGTAAACTTTTCTACACATGAGCTTATAACTTATTTTGACTAGCTTTTAACTTATTTTGATAAGCTAATTCAATTAGCTTATTAGCTTATAGCTTATTATATTTTCTTCCAACTTTACCCCTATCATCTTAAAAATAATTAAATATTAATTTTATATATATTTTTTTATGTCATTTCATATATATCAATAAGTCACTTCAACCGCTAATTTTACCAAACACTACAAATTCAACCAGCTACCTTATCAGCTATAAGCTATCAACTAGCTTATCATCTATCTGATATAAGCTCATCCGCTATAAGCTAGCTTATAAGCTATCCGTTATTTTTTACCAAATAGACTCGTCATCTAATCTCGAGGCTTCAAGCCACGAATGAAATCCACTATAATAATGCTATATCTAAGTGATCAGCAAACTCCTCGTTTCCAACTTAGATCTTCGCCAATACCCAGACTATAATTCTACTTAGGAACTTCTAGATATGAGATCACTTCTGGCTTCCTCTCAGTTTGAAGATTTCCACGCAAACAACTTATGATTCACTGATCTTCGCACTGGCTATACTTTTAATACA
Source organism: Trifolium dubium (assembly GCA_951804385.1). Taxonomy (NCBI): domain Eukaryota; kingdom Viridiplantae; phylum Streptophyta; class Magnoliopsida; order Fabales; family Fabaceae; genus Trifolium; species Trifolium dubium. The sequence continues at coordinate 38,559,965 of OX638067.1, forward strand.
ATTAAAGATGGAGACACAATCCAATGAATAAGATATACTCATACCTAAAGGCTTAGAGTAAGATACACTAGGCTCCCTACTTAAAAGCTTCGGAGGGCAAAGACTTGAGATTACAACTCAATCAAACATACCTACTCAAGCATCAAAGTGATACGAGAGAGGCTTACAAATAACAACGAAATCTAAAACTCTAAAAGACTCTTTTTGTGAATAACGACTCCGATAGTCTTTAGGTTTTACATCCTTGATTATATATCTTCAGTAAAAACATGTTGAACAAGTAACGCGGGCTTCAGAATACACCTGGTCCAAGAGAAACCCAGCAAATATATTTTAGAACCATATAACATGTTTCCATAAATAGAGAAACATATTTTACAAATCAATCAGGGAAAACACCACCTCCTGAATGTTCTACATTAAAGGCGAGACTTGGTACATAAGTAATTGAGATAAAATTGAACCAAATCTTTAAAAATATCTCGTTAAAAAATACGAGTACGTCCTGATGTTGTACGCACATATTGGAACATTTTGGTCCAACATCATACATGTTGGAACATTTGGTACGTCCTAGTGTTTTAGCAAAATGAGGCTAATATACAAAACACCAACAATATACCCCTTTGGCAAATTTTTGGCTAAAACAATCTTGAACCAATTTTGAGTGCCATAGAGATATACATCATACACTCCTTCCATTCAATCAAAATCAAAATAACCTAGAAGGAGAAAAAGAACATCCACTAATAGTGGATTTTCGTAGAATTGCTTACAAATAAGCTTCACCACAAAACATCAAAGGTATACAACAACAAGTAACAGAGAGTATCAACAACCTCACATATAAAAATCATCACAGAAAATAACCTTTCTCACAACAGTGCTTCTGAAAACAAATAAAACTTGACATGCTTGAACATCTTGTGGAACATCATCATCCAAGCACATAGTAGAGCAACACTTCTAAGAAGACCATAACACTCCCCTTCAATATAAGCTCATATAAACACAACAACAACGGCAAAAAAATCTCTCCTTAGAACATACATACATACATACTTCATTTATAGATCAAAAACCAGATAATCATAACAAATAACCACAACCACAAATTAACAAGTAACAACAAATAAGACAATGCAAAGATAACAAGTAACAACAAATAACAACTACAACTCCCCCTTTTTTGACTTAAATTTTGCCAAACATATTTCTTTTTGCGGAATAGCTAGCAGATAATGCAAAGAGTGAAGAGTACTAGGTTATTACAAACCATATGCACACAAGGTGCTAAAATGAGACAAACCATTCTTTGATAGAACCAATAACTGTATCAACAACATCTTTGGTGGTTACATGTTCATGATTAATTTCAACAACCTTGATAGGTGACATATTGACACATTCAACAACAACATACAAACTAGGTTGTCCTAGATTCACAACAAATCTAGGTTTTTCTATTGACCTTGTTTCAGTAACACATTTACCATATGTTTCAACATTTGAAACTACAACCTCTTTTTCATAAGTATCGACTTTTGGTTCAACACTTTTAGAGTTAATATGGTCAAGATATAGACTTGTCAAAGTGTGGGGTTTCTTGACAGCAACATGATAATCATTATCTCTAACAGTACCAAAAGCAACATTAATTGATGCAGAGGGGGAATCACTTACCGGCACAAATGTTCCTTTCTTCAGAGTAGAAGTTTTAATCTTTGAGGCAATTGCAGGAACAATGGTAATGGGAGCTAATTTTGTGATTATAGCAGAGGAGCCCTGTTTAGGTTTCCATACCTTTTTGAGATTATAAGTTGTGGTGATTTTTGGTTGAGGAGTGGATTGTCTGTAATATCCATACAGTTTGAAGCAAAAAGGTATGATATATCCTTGTCTTGCACATTGATAACACACCCAGTATTTTGATCTTTCATGAGTTCTTGATTTATTATGTTTATCATATATGTTGGAGCATGTTTATCATGATGTTGGAGCATGGGTTTCAGACATACACACACCTCTCATTACCATCACCTGTTTTATTGTCTCATCATCACATTCTCTTTTATAGAAACCAATATAGGATGACATATCCTTGACATTTGAACTCAACTTTTTGTCCATCATCTCCAAGACTTTGTTGAATTCTCTACCAAGACGCGCAACTGCATCTGAAATACTTTCATTAGTCTCCATTTCACATTGAACATCTTCCTTATTAGTGTTAGAAACGAAAGCTATATGTTTTTGTGCTTCTTTTTAAATCTATCATTGATAGCTAATCCAATCAACTTGTCTACCTTCATACTAAAGATATCTTAAGCTTCTTCAATAGCTCTAACCTTCATATCAAATTTCTTAAGAAGTGACTTGAGATGCCAATAATTTTAATTATTGATACACTTTAGACGATATAAAACATTTTTTAATCAAAAAGTTGTATGATGTTAAAGCTAAAAACTTTAAGGTTAGCTCGTACAAGGTCTTTTTTTTTCTTTTTTGTTGTGTTAGTCAAAGTCGTAAACATGATCTGAAAGAGTCATATACACTAACACAATTACGAGATTTTGAACTTGAATTAAGAGAGAAAGCTATCCAAAGATCGACGCAATTGAGTTTGATCCACTCTTCTGGATGGTACTTCCAACGAATGAACACATTATCCCAAAGTTGAATCTCTTCAAATGATTGATTTGTTATGTAGTTGTCAATTTCTATTGCCATTTCTTGAATCACTTGAGTCGGCTCTTATTGGCGTTGAAAGTCTAAATCAAAAATAGCTTTGTTCCTTCATGTCCACAAGTGCCAACACGCAACCATGAAAATAGTTTCCATTTCTCCTTTTGCATCTATGTCATCTGGGTAGTAAGTTTCTTAAAGATCCAATCCCTACAATTCAAAGAAAAGAAATTAGTTATACAATTAGAAGCTACTGACTTTAACCAAGTTTGGCATGAATGATACCTTCCTCCCCATTTCTACAAGCTTGGCAAACAGGAGAAATCCTGGTTCCCCATCTACTCATGCAGTAATTAATTCGAAGGTACTCATGCCCACCAGACCAAATAAAAGTTTGAATTCGGAGGGTCATTCCAATCCTAAATAGCTTTCCAATTTCCCTCTATAGGCTGATTATTACCCCACCGAAGATTATTAGCGCTTTGCACCGTGAATTTTCGTGTATTGGTACCCCAACCCAAAGAATCAACCCCGTCACTGGGATTTGGGGTAGGGAGTGCAACAATATGGTTTACAATGTTAGAAGGCAAGTTCATAATATGAAAATTTAAATTCCAATTTCCTTTATTTGTTAGGACATTTCTTATCGTAAGTGTTGAATCAATAAAAGACTGAGTAGAAAAAGTCATAAGAGAACTACTAGTAGGAGCTCATTTATCCAGCCAAAAATTTATGTGGTTTCCATCCCCAAATTGGCAGACCATGTGTCTGTGAAACTCATTCCAAATACCTACTAAATTTTTCCATAAATGGGAGTCATAAGGTTGAAAGTTAATGTTTTGCTGAAGATCTTTATTTCTGCCATACTTGCCGTAAATAACCTTACACCATAGATCATTTGGTTTGTGAACCAAGTTCCAAAGCATTTTCATAAGGAAAGTTTCTTTCATTTGATGGAGTCTTTTATTCCAAGACCCCATCACTTTTAGGTAAACGACAAACATCCCATCCAATTAAATGAGGTTTACAAGGTTGATTAGTGTCTCCCTATAAGAAACTTCTTTGAAATTTTTTTATCTCATCACAAATCATTTTTGGAAGCTTAGTTTACTACACGTGATATAGTAAGGAATAGAATTGAGCACAAATTTAGAGATAGTAAGTCTTCCAGCAAAGCTTAAGCACTGCTTTTTCCATCCACTCAATTTATTCTGAATTTTACCAATAATGTGGTTAAAATTTTCCCTGGTAATTATGATTGGGGCAATATTGGCTCTCAAATATTTTCCCAAATTATTAGCTTGAGTAAAACCCGCGTGTAACAAATGTCTTCTCTAAGATGTTGGTTGACATTTTTAGAGAAAAAAAAATGTATCTTCTGATTATTAATCTTTTGGCTAGATACTTTACATAAAAGTCAAGACAATGCATCACACAATGAGCCTGCTCAATAGAAGCTTCTGCAAACAAAAGAAGGTTATTAGCAAAAAGTAAATGAAAATTTTGAGGACCAAATCTACCTGCACACATTGGAATCCAATAATTATCTTCCACTTGATTGGAAATAATATGAGATAGTTGATCCATACACATGACAAACAAACAAGGAGACAAGGGGTTCCCTTGTCGAATGGGTTTCGGAGTGGTGAAAATATTAGTTTTCTCATCATTCCACATGATTTTATAAGAGGGAGAAGTAATGCAATGGTGGATAATGCTAATCAGTTTAAGAGAAAACTTACATTATGTTAGAGAATTCTCAACATAATTCCAGTTAAGATCAACGATCAAAAGCTTTTTCAAAATCAATTTTGATAGACATAAACATTTTTTACCTTTCATTTTAGTCATTGAGTGACCATCTCTTCTGCGACAATAATATTATAATGGATGGCAGGAATAAAATTAGATTGATAATTAGGACAGATAATGCTATCAAATATTTTATTAGCAGAACAAAACTAATTAGATATGTTTATTTGGTGAGTCAAATGTATTCTCTGTGTATAACTGCATATATTAATTGCCTCGAGTTAACTGAAATTCATTTAAGGAATTGATCTCTCTCAATAAATGTTTCTCTATACACACATGTCGAGATCGAATACAGAATCAAATGGTTAAGAACTAAATAAGTATTTTAGGTTCTACGTATTCATAATTGATTAGAGAATTTTTTTGTCAAAATAAAAAAATTGACTAGAGAATTTAAGATAATATAATTAATTAGTACTATTTTTTTTAAAATACGCATGATCTAAAACAGACATTTATAATAAATACCAATATAATGAATTTTGACAAAGGTACCACAAAATTTCTCTTTTAATAAAATCAGTGAAGTCTATAATGGGAGGACTCAGTAGTAATTTTTGACTTGTTGAGGACTTGAGGTGCATTGGAAATCACAGTAACAAGATATAAGGTCATGAATGGAAAAGTAAGTCAACAATGTCACCGATCATAGTATATGAAAAACGTAACCATACACGTCATTGCAATTTGCAACCCCCATAAGCATAATACTATATAAGTAGCTCTTCACTCAAATTATCAAGTCACCGATCATAGTGTGTTTTCTAGTATATCCATTTTGCACCTATACCAAGAAAGTTGAACAAGACCTAATAATAATAATGGCAACACAACATGAATTTGAACATCCTAACAAGGCCTTTGGTTGGGCAGCAAGAGACCCTTCTGGTGTTCTCTCCCCTATCAATTTCTCTAGAAGGTTCATTCATTATATTATCTTCTTCATTTTATATATACATTTTTTCCTATTCTTTTATTATTTGTTACACCATTTTTTCCTTTTGTCTTTAAACTTTTTTTAGAATGATAAATGTTTTGTTGTTAGGTGTTAGTATTTCATTCTTCTAATATTGTGTCAACATTTTCAGGAAAACTGGTGAGAAAGATGTAGCATTTAAAATATTGTATTGTGGCATATGTCATTCAGACCTTCATAAGATGAAGAATGAATGGGGCACTACCAACTATCCACTAGTTCCTGGGTACGGTTTCCACTTTTTAAAAAATTCATTAGGTCGACAAATTCTAACTCAACCGATATAAAATGTCAAAACTGTTAGTTCAGACGCCATGATCGAGTTCGAACCCGGTCTCTCAGTTTGTGTGTGTAAAAATTTTCAATGACATGTTATTTTGTCTACATGCAAAAAAAAAAAAAAGTTAATTGTATCACAATCGAGCAATTTTAAGCTCCCATACTTGAAAATAACATTTAGTTAAATTGTGCCAATTTTTTTTCCCCTTAATTTCACCCCTAATTGCAAAATGAACCCCCACCCCAAAATTTGAACTATAGTAAACCAACTTATAAATGCAATTTGATTCTAATTAATGTAACAAATATTACAGACATGAGATTGTTGGCATAGTGACTGAGGTTGGAAACAAAGTGAGAAAGTTCAAAATTGGAGACAGAGTAGGTGTAGGATGCTTGGTTGATTCTTGTCACTCATGCCAAAATTGTACTAATAATCTTGAGAATTATTGTCCCAATTTTACACTCACTGATGGTTCCAAATATACCGATGGAACCGCCACACATGGTGGGTACTCTGACTCAATGGTTTCGGACGAACACTTTGTGTTTAGCATTCCAGATGAGTTACCTCTTGATGCCGCCGCACCTCTCCTTTGCGCTGGTATCACTGTGTATAGTCCTCTTAGATATTTTGGACTCGACAAGCCCGATATGAACATAGGTGTTGTTGGTCTTGGTGGACTAGGTCATATGGCTGTGAAATTTGCCAAAGCTTTTGGTGCTAATGTCACAGTAATTAGTACATCACCTAACAAAGAAAAGGAAGCAATTGAAAACTTGGGTGCAGATTCATTTCTGATAAGTCGCGACCAAGATCAGATGAAGGTACACAATTTTATTTATTTAACTGCAAAAAATTGTCGTATATTGACCGATTTAAAGACCTGGAATGTAAAACCGGTCAGTACTAGCATTACCAACTAGTGTTTTTTCGACGTTTTTCAAATTGGTTTCGATCATAATTTATTTAGCAACCAATTTAGAGCCCCATTTCAGAATTCGGTCATTGAATTGGTCGCACAATAGTGATTTTTTAATAGTAAATTCGGTTGACAATGATAATTAGTGTACTAATTAATGAAAAATAATTTGTAGGCTGCAATTGGTACTTTGGATGGCATTATCGACACAGTTTCCGCGGATCATCCTCTATTACCTTTGATTGGTTTACTTAAGTGTCATGGAAAACTTGTAATGGTTGGTGCACCTGAAAAGCCTCTAGAGCTTCCGGTTTTTCCTTTACTTGCAGGTATACAAATTTGAAAAAAAAATCAGATACATTAATTATTCAATATATCAAAAAAGTCTAATGTATTTATATTAGTGATCAGAGCGAATACTTACATTGGATACATGTACAATAAGAATATGATGCTTAATTCGTGCGTTGAAATGTTTAAAATTAAACTTTCAACCTTGAAAACTCACAATTATTTCATATTATTTGTAGGGAGAAAGATAGTAGCTGGAAGTTTAATTGGAGGGATAAAAGAGACTCAAGAAATGATTGATTTTGCAGCAGAGCATAATGTGAAGCCTGATATTGAGATCATTCCTATTGATTATGTTAATACAGCAATGGAGCGTCTTCTTAAAGCAGATGTGAAATATCGATTTGTGATTGATATTGGAAACACATTGAAACCAAGCTCTTGAATTTGGAAGGATATTCAAATATTATAGAGAATAATTCAGTGACTCAATGACAATAATCAAAGTTTTTTTTTCTTACCAGATAATAATAAAAGTTAGTTTATAGTATTCAGTGTATCACTTGCCAATGAGATAAGATATGATTATATATTTGCATCTTTATTGTATTATTGAAACAGTGTCATTTTTGAAGTAGAAAAATGAAGTTAGATATGTATTGTGGTTTGGTTTGTAAGTGATATAAATACTTTTTAAGACATGTTAAACAATACACGCGGTGCACTTGTAAAGTATGCTAAAAATGAAATAAAAGATAACTTTTTATACTTTCAAAATATTGAGTACACAATTTCCAAAAAAATAATCATAATAATTTATTCAAGGTTCATTTGTACTTCTATTCTTTTTACTTTAATATATTTTATTTTAGAGGGCTTCTTAAAGGTACCAACATAGTTGAGATATCTTAGATGTCATATTTATAGCCATTGTGAAAGAACATTAAAGCCCATGGTCCAAGTAGATGAAAGTGGGCCTAATTACTAATTAGACTGACCCAAATATTGTTGCTACTTTCTTTTTGCCTAAGTAACTGTTTGAGCAGTTTAGCAGGGTAGCTAATTTTTGTCTTGTGATGATATTGTGTAATGGGGTTCTCCTCTATGTATGTTTGATTTGATTAATGCTTCAGACTTCTTTTATAAGTCGTTGAAGTATTAGTGAAGAGGCAGTGTTTTAAGCTTTGAATATCATTTTTAACATGATATGCTTGTATTTTGTTTAATTATTTATAGTTCAAGGTTAATCACCTAATATAGCTTTAATGTATCCCATTCAGTTTATGCTTTGGTTTGGTTATTCATTCAATTTTGAGACTTATTTCCCTAGCCATCTGGATGGAATATTTTTTTAAAAAAAGATAATTAATTGTTGGCAGAGTTTAGGCCGTCACTATATAATATTGACGGCCTACTTTAATGTTTTTTTGAATTTTTTTAATAGTTAAAACCAACTTGATTAACAAAAAAAAAGTTAAAGAATCAATTCGGAACAAAAAATAATTAGATGATTAAAATGAAACCTTAAAAATAATTAGAACGCCTAAAGTCTATTTAAGCCTTATTTTAATGATTGTTCTATTAAGGTTATGCTGTTTGACTAAATAAAAGTTTATAAAATATAACCTAGCTCAAGGTGTAAGTATTATGTATCGATATACAACTTAGAATAAGTTATTTGTGAAGAAATTATTTGCAATTAATTGCTATTTTTTTATTTACTTTTTATTTTTTACTCTAGCGTGTGAAGAAATTATATACAACAAAGTGTGGTCTAACATATTCCTTCCGTCCCTTTTTATAAGATTACGTTTGACAAAATTATAGTATTTCCTTATCATGTTTTGACCGTATTTTTTTAAATAATATATAGATGTAAATATTAACACATAAGATTTTGTTTGATTTATTTTAATGAGTACTTTCAAAATATTAAGTTTTTATAATTTTTACTACTAGATAATTAAAGATATTTGTGATCAATATTATGCATTGGCATACACACAATAGTCAAACGATGTCTTATATTTATTGACAGAGGAAGTATATGTTAGTGTCAACCATTCTTTTGAAAGATTGTAGCGTCCGTTTAGTGTAGACTCGTATATGGGTCTATTTGGCAAGGCATTAAAAAGAGCGTATAGCTTATAGCTTATAGGCATATTATGAAAAGTCATGTTTAGTAACTTTTTTTTACATGAGCTTATAGCTTAGTTTGACCAGCTTTTAGCTTATTTTGATAAGCTAATTCAATTAGCTTGTAGCTTTTAGCTTATTACTTTTTCTTCCAACTTTATCACAATCATCTTACTTAAAAATAATTAAATATTACTTTATATATATTTTTTTATGTCATTTCATATCAATAAATCACTTCAACCGCTAATTTTACTAAACACTACAAATTCAATTAGCTAACTTATCAACCATAAACTATCAGCTATCAGCTATAAGCTCATCCGCTATAAGTTAGCTTATAAACTATCCGCTATTTTTTGCCAAACAGACCCTATGTTGGAAACATTTAGTTTTTACAAATCAAACAAATCCTATAAATTGAAATAAATATAAGTAACTTTTTTTTTGACATCCTAAATATAAGTAACTTATTCATTGTATCATACCAAATTAAAGATTCTTTTTTTTGAGCAAAAATTAAAGAAAGTTATAGATATAAAGGAATTAAGAAAATGATTTATCAACCAAATCAAAGAAAGGATAGACATGAAGGAATTAATAAAATGGGTGAAGTAAAGTGACGTGATGAAATTCATAGTTATTATTGGTTGATGGTTTGTGTATTTTTTTTTTTGAAACTAAATTAATATACATGAATTAAGGTGACAAACTTGTGTACCCTTCAAGATTTGGAGATATTTACTCATACACTACTCAAATAATATTTTAATCGATATAAATTTTATAAAATATACTGTTGGATTGAAAATTTATATCATAAATCATTTGTGATTAACGGTGTTTATATACTGTTCTACAATCATTTAATATACTGTTGGAATGCTATTGAGATACATAAAGATTAACGATGTTTAACCAAAATTACAGAAACCGTTAACTTTGATTTGTCTCAATAACATATCACATGATTTTGGATTTTTCTGAAATTTTACCCAAATAATTTATATGATATAAACTTTCAACTTAACGATATATTTTATAAAAATATATATCGGTTAAAATATTATTGAAAACACGAAAAAACCATGAATGAATTAATATGTTTATTATATCCGTACACTTTAATAGATAATTTTAGGAAAAGAAAACACGAAAAAAGGAACAAAGTAAAAACGTTGGCCATTTGATAATCAAAGAAGAACAAGTATACAAAAACTTTAGAGTTCACACACAAGAAATTATAAATTTGTCGACAATTTGCTATAAATAAATAAATAACGTCATCAAATACGTCAAAACAATACAAACCTCACATGTAGCTCTTATAAATATCCATAAAGTATGTACATTATGCTTTTTCCTTATAATAAATACATAACACTTCATTTTAGCATATAATTGAATTATTGCATAGTTTGAACTTTGAGTTTTGAAATGGCATCTGAAGGGAAAGTGTTAGAGCATCCTAAGAAGGCCTTTGGATGGGCAGCTAGAGATCCAACTGGTGTTCTCTCCCCTTACAATTTCTCCAGAAGGTAGTTTACTTCAATTCAAGATCACATCTTCATTAATTTAATGCATTTTTCTATCTTATTATGTGTTAATTAATTGAATTAATATTTGATGTTAGGAATCTATGTTATGTTATCTACTAATTAATTCAAGTTTTTTTACATCAATATTTTGTAGGGAAACTGGTGAGAAAGATGTAGCATTCAAGGTGTTGTATTGTGGGATATGTCACACTGATCTTCATTTGATACATAATGAATGGGGAAATTCAATCTATCCATTAGTTCCAGGGTATGCATGCTCTCAACCCCTTCTACTATAATTCTAATTGATTCCTCCGTTTTTTTTTAATTGTCGCGTTTTAATGATTTATTATTTTTGTAGATATTTGTTGTTCTAAAATTTTAAATATTTTTTGCATGTTTAATTTGATTGGCAAATGAGAGATAGAATATGATATGACAAATATGTAATAGTACGAGACAAAAGAGAATTGTCCCAAAGAGAGATAATGTATACGTTTTTATTACGAGTCAATTTTAAATTTGTTGTTTTGAAATTTTAAATAAGTTTTGGGAGTGTTTAATTTGATAGAACATGACTTGATAGGGATGTAATAGTACGGGACAAAATATAATTGTCCCGGAGAGAGATAATACTTTTTATAATGGAAAATAAAAATGGTATTTTGATATTTTTGATAACTTTTACTTTAGATAAAAAGTTGTTTCATAAAAATTATTGTTTTTGTTCAATCTGTTGCTACCAGTTTAGTCAAATATGATGATCAATTTCTAAATCAATTAGGGGACAAAAAAAGTTGTTCAGTCCCTAGTTTTTTAGCCGAATAAACGCATCATTTGTCAATTATACTTCTACTCTATCAATTATTACATGCTTACTTAAAGAGAGTAAAAATTTGAATCAGTCAATCAAAAGTAAGAGTATTTTGAATTGCTTATAACTAATTTGAATCAGTTCTAAATATTTGCTGAATTTGGTTATAATTGATGCAACCAATACAGGCATGAACTTGTGGGTATAGTAACAGAGGTGGGAAGCAAAGTAGAAAAATTCAAAGTTGGAGACAAAGTAGGCGTGGGATACATGGTTGATTCATGTCGTTCGTGCCAAAATTGTTCCGACGATCTTGAGAATTATTGCCCCAAACAGACAGTCACATGTGGTGCTAAGTATCGCGATGGCACAGTCACATATGGAGGTTACTCCGACTCAATGGTTGCAGACGAACACTTTGTGATCCGCATTCCTGATAACTTACCTCTTGATGTTGCTGGTCCTCTCCTCTGCGCTGGCGTCACAGTGTACAGTCCTCTTCGACATTTTGGACTCGACAAGCCTGGTATGAATATAGGTGTTGTCGGTCTTGGTGGACTCGGTCATATGGCTGTGAAATTTGCCAAAGCTTTAGGTGCTAATGTAACAGTAATTAGTACATCTCCTAGCAAAGAAAAGGAAGCGATAGAACATTTAGGAGCTGACTCGTTTCTAATAAGTCGCGACGCAGATCAGATGCAGGTACATTACAGTATATAATTCATTTGATCGACTGTGAATTTCATTATTTTAGAAATTGACAATCGTAAACAATTAATTAATATATTGCGTAATATTTTATAGGCTGCAACGGGTACGTTGAATGGCATCATTGACACAGTTTCGGCCGGTCATCCTATCTTACCACTGATTGGTTTACTGAAAACTAATGGAAAGCTTGTAATGGTTGGTGGAGTAGTAAAGCCTCTAGAGCTTCCTGCATTTGCTTTACTTGGGGGTAAGCATATGAAAGAAATTTCCATAATTCATGAAAAATTGTTAAATATGCAATACTTTTTCGAGTCTCAATTGTATTTATTTCAAATTATTTGTAGGGAGAAAGTTAGTGGCCGGAAGTTTAATCGGAGGGATAAAAGAAACTCAAGAAATGATTGATTTTGCCGCAGAACACAATGTTAAGCCGGAGATTGAGCTCGTTCCTATTGATTATGTCAACACGGCAATGGAGCGTCTTGAGAAAGCAGACGTGAAATATCGATTTGTGATTGATATCGGAAACTCACTGAAAGAAAGCTCATAAACTTTGTAGGATTTATTCATAGAATGTGTGAACAAATAATATTAATAAGCACATACATAACTTTCAGAAAGTTTGTGTGTACCTCTTGTTGAGGATATTTTAGATTTGTATTTTTATTATATTATATATATTGTTGTGGTGTAATTTTATCTGTCTTGTATTCATGCTATTTTTAATAAAATTTATTTGGCTTTTAATTCATATGGATATTTAGGGAGCACACAAAATTCACAAACACTTTGGGCGCCCACTAATTATTTTCTTATCATTGTTGATGATCTTATTTTCTTATCAAAACCAACAAGACATTAAGTTTTTGCCTTCGATGTCAACCATGCTACGACCTTGAATCGTTATTGAAGAACATTTATGAAATTGCGCAAGGAGTTGAACAAACATTACAAAGAACGAATTTCAAAAAATTGTAGTACCTATTCTTGGGTTGGACGAATTTAGCAAGAGCCGGGAAAATAGAATTTTTCTTCGCACAACTTCAATTCTTTCACTTCACATAGAATTTGACAAAAATAAATGTCAATTAAAAAAATATATAGTTCTCTAAAGATTTTTTATGTCAAGCTATGAAAATTGCACCTATTAAAACCACTAAAAGATTTATTGAAATTAATTCAAATAAAAAAACAATCTATTAATGAATGAATTCCATTTTGTTGACTAGTATTTCAAAATAGTGCTTTATATCTAGAATAACTGTTCCAACAATATTAAAATTTTAACAGCCCCCCTCATAAATAAGTTGGTGGGATGCAACCACATACATGAACTTTGGACCTCCTTCTACCCAACCCATATGCAACCACAAACATGAGTTTGATAAAATATATATATTATACAATTTTATAATTTTTTTTTAAATTGTAATTAGTAATTAATAAAGGCTTTTTTTTATTATATCTAATTTTAGTTTAAAGACATTTATATCATTTTATAAACATCTATATACTAACTTATTTTTCTCTTATCTTTCATTTTCATTTTCTCTCATACAATTCTAATTAAAAAGTAATGACTTAAATACATTTTTGGTCCCCATATTTTCATATAGTTTTAAATTTTCGGTCTCGCCCTATTCTCAAAAGAAATAAGAAAGAAGAAGAAATATTTCTTTCAAATTATTAATATAAAAGTAAAAATTGTAGAAATAAAAAATTATGACATGACACTTTTTTAATCCAGTCAGGAGTGTCACTTCAGTGCCAAAGACACCTTATCATTAAAATTAGAGAGAGACTATAAAAAGAGTTTATTTTAAAACTTGAGAGACCAAAAAATTAAATTTAAAAATCAAGAGACCAAAAATTTAAAACTATAAAAATATGGGACAAAAGTGCATTTAAACTTAAAGTAACTTATTATTTTTCTCTTATTTTAACTTTATTTTCTTTGTTCCTTGATTTTTAATCTACTTTAGCTTATAAAAGGAATATTTTCATTCACTTTCTTTCCATCTTTCTTTAATCAATCAAAGAATAAACTCTATATTTAATCTCTAAACTATCATATTCTCATGTATAGAGAAATGGTAAACTTGTAAATTGAATGTCATCTGATTTTAATTAAATTTGTGGTGTTCATTTATGTTTTTTTGAATGGCAAGTACATTCATTTATGTGACCGATTTAACTTAATTGATTCTCAACCCTTAGCAACCCACATGGGCAATGTGATGAAATGTGGGCATGGCATTGTACAACAACTTTCTGACAGCCTTATAAAGATCTCATCCATAATGTAACCACCATACATCTTCTTAATAATATCCATAACTTAATCGTCCTTTGCACATTTTTCTTAATAAATACTACTATACTACAACCACATTTTGATCAAATAATTGAATTGTAGTAACATATAGTTTGAAATGGCAACAGAAGGTAAAGTAGTAGAGCATCCTAAGAAGGCCTTTGGATGGGCAGCTAGAGATCCTACTGGTGTTCTTTCTCCTTTCAATTTCTTTAGAAGGTAGTTTACTTCACTAATCACCTTTTTCATAATTTTCATGCACATTTAATTTCTAACTATTTTTTTTTCTAACTGATTATAATTTGTCATGTTGTATCATTTCCCAACAACTCTTGATCTATTAGTTTCAAGGAAATTATTAGATACGTACTCTAAAATTATTTTTATATTTATTGAATAACCGATTCATCTTATATATATTTATAGATCAGTTACATCAGTGATATTTTATTTATAATAGTGAACACATAGTGTTAGCAGATAATTTTAATCTCTAGATGTGTAATGCGTTGTAATTATAGTCATTGAATATATCAAATTTATAAATACATGCTCATATCTTTCATTGTAATTTATAGATTAAATTGAGTAACAAAAAGAAATAGTTAGCTCATTTTAACTGCTCTAATTAAAGTGACCAATATAAGACACATTTAATGATCAAATTGACTAACTAAAGAAATAGTTAATTAATGATGTTTTTGTAATTTTAATACACTCAAATACTACTACATCACATATTATGGACCAAAATGATGGATTACCTAAAATTAACACTTCCACTAATAAACAGTTAAAACAAGGAATTTAGATAGGATTTAATTGAATTGAGAAATGATGTTTCGACATTAAAATTTTGGTCAAGTTTAATTTGTCTGTATTTTGTTGGAAATATATGTAACGGGTAAAAAATATATGTTGTCACATACCTTAGTACTGTGTTGGTATTCAAATAACACGATTGAATTGAATTGAATTGAATTAATATTTAATATTTAGATCTATGTGGTTGGCTACTGAATTAATTCAACTTTGGTGCATCAAAACTTTAGGGAAACTGGTGAGAAAGATGTAGCATTCAAGATAATGTATTGTGGGATATGCCACTCTGACCTTCATATGTCAAAGAATGAATGGGGCAATTCCATCTATCCCTTAGTTCCCGGGTATATATGCTTTCAACTCCTTTTAAACTGACTTTGTGATAGAGACTTGAACGATGATCGAAGTTGGCCTCAATTATGATCCGTTGCCAAAGTATGAAAGATTTTAATTAGAAATTGTGGGATCACTCCTTGGTGATTTTGTAACATTGCGTGTTTTGAGGCTATCGTGTCGTCAGTACCTTACTAATAGTTTGTTATTTTGTTTTTTTCCTCGGCTACTACTTGTAATTGTTCACTATCATTAATACAGCTACAAATTGTCTTCTATAATTCTTTTATTAATTTATTGTTTCATTCACATATTATACCCATCAACTGATCCAACCTATCGAATCAAAACCACACCGTATCGGATTCACGATAGATGCGACGATCAATGATGGGAGACATAATTGAGTTGATGGGTATGTATATGAATATGTGAATGAAACAATAGATTAATAAAATGATTATAGCGGAAAGTTGTAATTGTATTAATGGTGGCAAACAATTTACCGGTAGTAGCAGAATGAAAAAGGCAAATAATAAATTGTTAGTAAGGTACTGACTACTGACAACTCCAAAGCACACGGTGCTCCAAAATCAACAAAGAGTGATCCCACATTCTCTAATTAAATCCTTTCATATTATGGGCTAAGGATCATAATTAAGGTCCACTTCATCATTCATGTCTCTATCACTTTGTATAGTCATAGTTTAAATAAAATATGAATAAAAGGGCAATTTTAAAACACTAATACATAAAATAGATAAATTTATACATTATACTATTTTCTTAATATGTAAACATCATCAAAAAGTTGTTTAGAGTAATAGGATGAGATAGCATATGTTTTCGCTGTAACAATAATTGATGTAATAAAGACAGGCATGAGCTTGTTGGTATAGTGACAGAGGTAGGAAGCAAAGTTGAAAAATTCAAAGTTGGAGACAAAGTAGGTGTAGGCTACATGATTGATTCATGTCTATCATGCCAAAATTGTTCTGACAATCTTGAAAATTACTGTCCCAAATATACCACCACATGTGGTGCCAAGTATCGCGACGGCACCATCACCTATGGAGGCTACTCTGACTCAATGGTTGCAAACGAACATTTTGTGATCCGCATTCCTGATAACCTACCGCTTGAAGTTGCTGGTCCTCTCCTTTGTGCTGGTATCACTGTCTATAGTCCGCTTAGATATTTTGGACTGGACAAACCCGGTTTACATGTAGGTGTTGTTGGTCTTGGCGGACTTGGTCATATGGCTGTGAAATTCGCCAAAGCTTTTGGTGCTCATGTGACAGTAATTAGTACATCGCCTAGCAAAGAAAAGGAAGCGATAGAACACTTAGGAGCTGACTCGTTTCTGATAAGCCGCGACCCGAATCAGATCAAGGTACATTACAATATATGATTAAATTGTTTTGTAAAATTCATTAATTATTTCAAAAATTTGACAATTATATAATCAATAAATTAACATTAAATCATATTTTATAGGCTGCAATGGGTACTATGGATGGCATTATTGACACAGTTTCAGCAGTTCATCCTCTTTTACCAATGATTGGTTTATTGAAAACTAATGGAAAGCTTGTAATGCTTGGTGTAATAGTAAAGCCTCTTGATCTTCCTGAATATGCTTTACTTGGAGGTAAGCATATGAAAAACATATATTAATGTTTCAATATTTTCATAGGATGGTTCATCCTTCATGACCAAATGCCACATAATTAAATATTTGAATGATGTAGAATTTTATGCTCACTTTGTGTTAATTTCTTCACATTATTGGTAGGGAGAAAATTATTAGCTGGGAGTCAGATTGGAGGGATTAAAGAGACTCAAGAAATGATTGATTTTGCTGCCAAACATGATGTGAAACCGGATATTGAAGTTGTTCCTATTGATTATGTTAACACAGCAATGGAGCGCCTCGCTAAAGGAGATGTAAAATATCGATTTGTGATTGATATCGGAAACACGCTGAAACAAAGCTCTTAAGCTTCGCAGGATATGAATTTCATGGAATATATAATACACTTGCCAAGGATATTTTAGATTAATTTCCATCTTTATGATATTGTTGTAATGTTGTTTTCTAGAATAAAAGAAAATAACATGAATTATGGTTAATCATGTTATTTTGAATAAAATTTCTTTGGGTTTTGAATAAAATGCTCTTGCATGAGGCCCTTTGTAGGCTCATTGTTAATTAATTAGACTTTAACTTCATTTTATAGCATCATTTTTTAGATAATTTCCATCAATATATATTTGCAAGAGTTTAAGAACATTCAACAGCTTTCATAAAGAATTCTTTACCAGTAAGCTATTGCACCTATTTAATCAACTATTATTAATAGCTCAAATGAAAAAATAATTTCTAATGATAAATGAACTCCAATTTATTGCTTAGTGCTTAATAAATCTTGCTCAATAATCTGATCTTGTGGTCGAAATAATTTTGTACCTATGTATGCATACATATGTATCTAGAATAATAGCTCTGACAAATTATTCCACCCCAACAGTCTAAATAGATTAATGTTTAGTTTCAATTTTAGAGGGGTTAAAATTGATTCCGAACGTAGAATTGATTATAACATGTTTGGTTTCTATAAAGTATAATTGATTCAGTCTTCAAAATTTATTCTGCTTGAAGCTAGAAATTGTAGCTTCTGACTTTAGAATTGATTTAACTCACTTTTAATCGAATGTATCCAAACATAAGTCAATTCTACCAAAATCAATTTTGATAAAATCAATTCTACCAAAATCAATTCTATCAAAATCAGTTCTACCTAAAGTCAAACTAAATATACCCTAAAATCTTGATAATGTTTGGAACTATTCATGAACATTGCAACAATAAAGATATTAAAATGTTGATAGCTCCCATATAAATAAGTGTGTGATGCAACTACAGAACATGAGTTTTATAAAATATTTATAATCTCCTAAATTATAATTTGTTGTTGATATTGTAATAAAATGCATATTTAAATTTAGTTTTATTCTTTTTATTATATGAAAATTAACAATTTGTTTTAAATGTCGTTAATATTTATGTGTCTCAATAACGTATCAAATGATTTTGGATTTATTTAAAATTTTACACAAACGATCTATGCGATATAAACGTTCAATCCAAGATGTATTTAATGAAATTTATATCGGTTAAAATATTATTAAGTGGTTGATTATTAAGTGGTTGATGGATAAATATGCTCAAATTATGAAAGGATAGATTAAAAAAAAACATGTAAAATAAGAAAAAACAACTTCAATAACTCAATGTCTTAATTTAAATTTTATAAGCATTTGTTGGGAGAGGTCAACCCCTTAAATGGATCTCAGTTACCTCGAAGGGATTAGTCTCTACAGTTGCGAGTGGAGGATACCTTTAATTTACAAAAAAAAGAAAAGAATAACACTTAAAAAGAAATGGAAGATGTGTCATAAAAGTTCTCATATTTAGCTCATTAATTCTCAACCCCTTGCGACCCAAATGGGCGTGTGGGCATAATACAATACAACAACTTCCTGACAGCCTTATAAAGATCTCATCCATAACTAAATCGTCCTTTGGACATTTTTTTTAATAAATATCACTATACTACAACCACATTTTGAGCAAATAATTGAATTATAGTAACAGTTTGAAATGGCAACAGAAGGTAAAGTAGTAGTGCATCCTAAGAAGGCCTTTGGATGGGCAGCTAGAGATCCTACCGGTGTTCTTTCTCCTTTCAATTTCTCTAGAAGGTAGTTTAATTACTTCACTAATCCTCTTTTTCATAATTTCATGCACATTTAATTTCTAACTATTTTTTCTTTTGAATGGCATGCATATTTCTAACTGATTATAATTTGTCATGTTGTATCATTTCCCAACAACTCTTGATCTATTAGTTTCAAGGAAATTATTAGATACACTCAAAAATTATTTTTATATTCATTGAATAACTTATTCATCTTATATATATTTATAGGTCAGTTATATTAGTGATACTTTATTTATAATAGCGACCATACAGTATAAGAAGATATAATTTTGATCTCTAGATGTGTGATGTATTGTCATTATAATCTTTGAATGTATCAAAATTACAATACATTCTCATATTTTTCATTTGTAATTTTTGGACAATTAACTAACAAATTAAAAATACATTTGGAGACTAAGCTTTGTTTGGATAAGAAAGGAAAGTGAATGGAAAGAAAATAGAAGGAAAGAATATTGAAGGATTGAAAGTGAGTAGAAAATGAATGGAAAGTGGGAAGAATATTTGGTTGTTTGTTTTGAGTGAAAGTGAATAGAAAGTAAAAGGAAAGAAAGATGTATAAATATAAAATGACAATGATACCCTTAAAATAAAATAAAATGTGATATTGAAAAGAAAAAAAATATTTCGGTTATTATTAAAATAAACATTTTATTTTAATGTAAGACAGGTATAAAACAAAATTTTAATTAATTGAAGCAACATCTTAACATAGAAATATGGCTTTTAAAAAATTCAAAAGAATTAAACAACAAATTTTCAAAGTTGCTTGTAATTATTTTTAACATTTTGGATATATGAGTCATTTCATCCCAAAATATGTGCACCTCTACCTTTCCGTCCAGTTTTGGAGAGAATGATTTTTAAGTGGGTCCCACCAAAAATCTTTCTTTCCTCTCCTTTTTAGTGGCAAACCAAACAAGGGAAAACAAAATATTCTTCCATCTTTCTCTCCTTCCTCTTTCTTTCCTTCTATTTTCCCTTAAACCAAACAATGCCTAAAGTTAGAGCTGTCAAAATAGATTATCCGGCCTTGAACATGTCGGCTCCGATAGGTTTTATCACTTAGGCTAAACAATTTATTAAAATATGGAGGCACTTTAAATGGTGGGATAACTGACTCAAAGATTTAAAGTTACTCCGTACTCAAGGCGATGATTGAACCCTCGACTTTTGGTTAAGGGAGAGTGCGCTAAATAGGTTGACACTTTTCTTTTAAAAAATTATTATGAAAAGACTAAAAAGAATTATTTTTATTGTCAATTTCTTTTTCTCTAGCTACTTATTTTATTTTTTATGTGAACAATAAATATATTTAATAATTAATTATACTTCATCTTTAAAAAAAAAATTCCAATGCAAAAAAATAAATAATATAATTCCATGTCAATATGATAGTGTTAAAAATATAAATTTTGAGTAAAAATATATAGTACGTACTTCACTTTTTTTTATTATATATTTTTAAGGGTTTTTTATTTATGCGGGTTGTGGGATATTCATAGATATTACAGGCTAGTCCGTATTTTAAAGGTATTTTTTAGGGTTGTGATAAAAAGTTTTTATAAAATTTTACTAGAAATTTAAGGCTCAAACCCTACGTTTTCTTGAGTTTGTCTGGCCGGCACAAATGAATTAATTTATTTTAATAGATCTAACTAAAATAATTAATAAAAGACACATTTAATGATTAAAATGACTAACTAAAGATTTCCGCTTAAAAAAAAACATATATTATGGACTTGACATTAGTGGAATTTTTATATTTAAATAAGACAGTTCAGTTGAATTAATATTTGATGTTTTGATCTATGTGGTTGGCTACTAAATTAATTCAACTTTGGTGCATCAAAACTTTAGGGAAACTGGTGAGAAAGATGTAGCATTCAAGATATTGTATTGTGGGATATGCCACTCTGACCTTCATATGTCAAAGAACGAATGGGGCAAGTCCATCTATCCCTTTGTTCCCGGGTATGCTTTCAACTCCTTTTTATGATTATCATCAATTAGTCTTTAAATATGCATCATTCATGATATTAATTTGAGTCAAAGAGAAATATTTAATAAAAAAATTAAATTAAATTCACATGTATAATTATATGGTGTTGGACAACAAAAATTTTGTTCAAAATTTCAAATATCGTTTATCTTAAAAATAAATTTAAAGGTGAAACCTTATCATTCATAAAAAAAGAATTTTATAATATATTTTTTGATGTGTGAATTTTATAAAAGTAAACAATATAGAAACAAATTTAACATTTTATTAAAACTTCTTTTGTTTATGACGCAACATTTTATTAAAACTTCTTAAAAATAGTAAAGTCCATATGATTAGATTCAATCCATATTTGATGCTAATTTTAACCGAATTAGTATAGTCATTGTTTAAATAAAATATTAATAAAAGGATGATTTTAAAACACTACGGTAATTTCGTCATAAAAAAAACACTACAATAATACATAAAATATATAAATTTATATTATCTCCGTTTTTTATTATAAAAGACAATGCATTTTTTAGAAATTGATGTATATGAATATGATCTTTATTATAATTCATATACATAAGTTTTATAATGAATCAAAAAAGTGCATTATCTCTTGTAATAAAGAACAAATGTAGTAGTAGTACACTATATAATTTTCTTAATATGTGTACAAAAATTCAGCTGTATATTTTAGCTTGTAATTGATGTATATACACAGGCATGAGCTTGTTGGTATAGTAACAGAGGTAGGAAGCAAAGTAGACAAATTCAAAGTTGGAGACAAAGTAGGCGTGGGAGACATGGTTGATTCATGTCGATCATGTCAAAATTGTGCTGACAATCTTGAGAATTACTGCCCAAAATATACAAGCACATCTGGTGCTAAGTATCGCGATGGCACCATCACCTACGGAGGCTACTCTGACTCGATGGTTGTAGATGAACATTTTGTGATCCACATTCCTGATAACCTACCACTTGATGTTGCCGGTCCTCTCCTTTGCGCCGGTGTTAGTGTGTATAGTCCACTTAGATATTTTGGACTTGATAAACCCGGTCTACATATAGGTGTTGTTGGTCTCGGCGGACTTGGTCATATGGCTGTTAAATTCGCCAAAGCTTTTGGTGCTAATGTAACAGTAATTAGTACATCGGCTAACAAAGAAATTGAAGCAATTGATCACTTAGGAGCTGACTCCTTTCTAATAAGCCGCGACCCAAATCAGATGAAGGTACATTACATTATATAATTAATTTTTTTTTTTGACAATATTATTAAAAATTATATAATCAATAAATTAACATTATATCATATTAGGCTGCATTAGGTACTATGGATGGTATTATTGACACAGTTCCATATGGTCATCCTCTTTTACCAATGATTGGTTTATTGAAAACTAATGGAAAGCTTGTAATGCTTGGTGTAATAGTAAAGCCTCTTGATCTTCCTGTATATACTTTACTTGGAGGTAAGCATATGAAAAATATTGCAAAATAATTAAATATTTGGATCATGTAGAATTTTATGTTCACTTTGTGACAATTTCATCACATTTTTGGTAGGGAGAAAATTAATAGCTGGAAGTCAGACTGGAGGGATAAAGGAGACTCAAGAAATGATTGATTTTGCTGCCAAACATGGTGTGAAACCGGATATTGAAGTTGTTCCTATTGATTATGTTAACTCGGCAATGGAGCGCCTCGCTAAAGGAGACGTGAAATTTCGATTTGTGATTGATATCGGAAACACGCTGAAACAAAATTCTTAAGCTTTGCAGGATATGTATTTCATTGAATGATGCACTTGGCAAGGATATTTCATGTTATTTTGAATAAAATTTCTTTGGGTTTTTAATAAAATGCTCTAACATGAGACTCTTTGGAGACTCATTGTTAGATTTTAACTCCATTTAGCATCATTTTTTAGATAATTTCACCAATATTTGCATAAGTCTAAGTTCAACATTCAACAGCTTTCATAACTTTTATATCTCATCAAAAAATGATGTTATCACATCATAAAATGTGTACATTGCTCATATTCTCATTCTCATAAACAAACAATACAAGAACAAACAACAATCGACAATATTCGATAAACAAACAAAACTAATAGTAATTGTGAATGTGATCCAAAGTTTAGACATTGGAATTATATGAACTTAAGAGCTTGATTTTAGAGTGTTTCCAATGTCGATCACAAATCGATATTTAACATCTGCTTTAAGGAGTCTCTCCATTGCAGTGTTAACATAATCGACAGAAATGACTTCAATGTCGGGTTGTATGTTGTGCTTAGCAGCAAAATCTATCATCTCTTGAGTCTCTTTCATCCCTCCAATTCCACTTCCAGCTATCAACTTTCTCCCTGCCAACAAATATTTACACTGTCAGCACATTACAGTCAATCATATGTGACTTTAGAAGTAGTTATTATTTTAAATCAAACACGAGATCAATGAAATATTGTCAAATATATCGCAGCTTACCCGTAATTAAAGGACCGACAGAGAGCTCCAGAGGCTTCTCAGGTGCGCCGACCATTACAAGTTTTCCATGAGACTTTAGTAATCCAAGTAGCGGTAAGAGAGGGTGATTTGCAGAAACTGTATCAATAATACCATCCAATGTACCGATTGCAGCCTATAAAATCATTTACATTAATTAGTTAATTATTCTCTCAGATCTTATATATAAGCAACAATTCATTTGTCAGATTCATTGAATAATTGATGTATCTGAAATATTTGACTACTAGTGCTAGTTTCTGATAATTATATTGAACTATATATTGTAATTGTAACATTGTAAGTACCTCCATCTTATCTTGGTCGCGACTTATCAGAAATGAATTGGCTCCTAAGTTTTCGATTGCTTCCTTTTCTTTGTTAGACGATGTACTAATTACTGTGACATTAGCACCAAAAGCTTTAGCAAACTTCACAGCCATATGACCAAGCCCGCCAAGCCCAACAACACCTATATGAAGCCCGGGCTTGTCGAGTCCAAAATATTTAAGAGGACTATACACTGTGATACCAGCACAAAGCAGAGGAGCAGCAGCTTCAAGTGGTAAGCCATCAGGAATGCGAACCACAAAGTGCTCCTCTGCAACCATCGAGTCAGAGTAGCCTCCATACGTGATTGTTTCATCACTATGTTTTGCGCCATATGTGAGTGTAAATCGAGGGCAATAATTTTCAAGATCGTCCTGACAATTTTGACATGTCCGACACGAATCAACCATGCATCCTACACCCACTCTGTCTCCAACTTTGAACTTCTCTACTTTGCTTCCCACTTCTGTCACTATACCAGCAATCTCATGCCTATAATCACATATGATTATATCAAATATATTACAAAATTGATGTAATGAAAAATGCTAAAACAATTTAAAGAAATTATTACATAAAAAATGTCCTAAGAATACTTGTTAGTATAAATAGTTCAAGACATACCCCGGAACTAGTGGATAAGTAGACACACCCCATTCATTCTTCACCATGTGAAGATCAGAGTGACATATTCCACAATACAATACTTTAAATGCAACATCTTTTTCACCGGTTTCCCTGAAATTTTACAATACATCAAAAGTGAGTTATTTAGCTAACAACATTGACGCAGTAGCGAATCTAGACCGTCCCATGAATTTTTAACGGTCGATATTTTCTTAAGTAAAAAACACAGTTTTCAATCTAAACTGTCCGATCTGAGATCAACGGCCAGTGGTCACCATTGAAAACTGTGTGTAACTGCATGTAATATTTATTACAGCAGCGAATCCAAATCCAAACTACACTACATGATCCATCAAATATTTCATTCATTTGTATAAATTATGCAATAACAAATAATGATACTTAATACTAATACTAAAAAAAGATGAAAAAAAATGAAGAAATGAACCTTCTAGAGAAATTGAAAGGGGAAAGAACACCAGAAGAGTCTCTAGCTGCCCAACCAAAAGCCTTCTTAGGATGCTCCAATTCATGTTGTGTTGCCATATTATAAATTAAGTGATAAATTTGAAGTGAATAAGATATGTGTCTCTAAGAAAAAAGATGTGTCTCTAAAGTAGTGAATAGCAATGAAAGTAAGTTTATTAGTGTGAGAGTATGTTACAACAAAGCATTTGGGACGTAGCTATTTATAACCATTTGACTTTTTGTGTGAAAGGGGTTGGTCTTGTATTAACGTATTCAGTGACGCTATGTGTATGTAAGTGACGCTATCTAATACTCCGTTTTTTTGACATACTTGGTGACGTTTTTGTTTCACTAACATAATAAGTACTCAAAGTCAAAGTATCTTGTACTAAAAGAACAGCTTATCTGAAATATAGATTCCATGCACTAAACTAAACAACCTTTTCACATGTTAATTAATCTCGACCACTAGTTTAAAATTAAAAAGAATAAAATTTAATTTTAACAAAATAAAAAGAGATTTATTCATTTAAACCTAGAGTACTACAAATTCAATATTATTAAAAATAAAAAAATGAATTTACGAACAAATTCACAATAACCAAGTTAATAGTATATAACGGCATATTCATGGTTACATATAATGTGATAAAATTAATGTTTCCGGAATCTCTATGTCTCTGGATTTGCATACTGGTTGAATCAGTAGCTTGATCAAAGTTAATCCATCAATGAAACAAATGAACACCGCACAAGACAGAAAAACACACAACACCGTACAAGACGGAAAAACAAACAAACGTCACACTGAGACCACAAAATCACAAAATAAAAATTTCAAAAGAAAAATCTAACTATTGTGAAGATCACTTATTTAGATTAGAAGGAAAAGAAAAGAGAAACACATGAGTGATTTTGGGTAAAAAAAACCCAAAACTACCCTTTTTTTTTTTTAAGAAATTAAATTAAATTTTAAATACAGTTTTTTAGGTAAGCAAATCAATTCATTTAATCACATATATTAGTATCAATACTATAAGAAGAAGAATATAAAGATTTGGAGTTAGGTAGACCTAAATATATACATTAATCAACATAGTGTGGCACTGGGACAGGTGGTATAGATATTTTGGCCACTTAACTATTTTGTCATAGGTTCAATTTCAAGTCGGTGCGTATGGAGAAGTATTTGTTGGGAAAAGTCAACTCTTAAATAAATCTCATTTACCTCAAGGGGATTAGTCTCTACAGTTGCGTGCGGAGGATACCTCCTTTGGTTTACAAATACACACACACACTATAATTAGATTATGACTGACTCTTTTTTTTTGTTTTAGATGAAGTGGTAATTCACTGAAATTAAACAACTCACACAACTACGAGGTCCCGAGTTTGAATCTGGGTCAGACGTCCAACCTAACAATTTTGACATTTGTCATTTGAGCTGGAACATCTAAACATGAGTGACTCTATTAGCTTATCTTTTATTAAAAGATAGATCATAGCTAGCATTGAATGAAATAAGGACCTCAACTAGTCAAAACAGCGCCTAAATCATTAACATAAATATCAACAATTGTTATAGCATTAATGTTGAATATAACCACTTTCTACCACAATCTGAAGAACAACAAAAAAGGTTAAAACCTCGTATTCAACGTGTAGAAGACATAAATTATTTATAAATGCAGTTAACAAGAATATCATATTTTATATATATATATATATGAGTGGATCATTTTTTCTTGAACACCTCACTTATTTATTTTAAAGATACAATTTCTAACACCATGCTACATACAAAAAAACACTAATTAACATTTTTTCTTTAGTTAAATATTTTTTTGTCAAAAAAAAGAGTATATTTTTGGTATCCTTTATATCTTTGTAAGAATAAGATGAGTGATGAAAATGTATAGCACCGACCACAATCCAAGGACTAAGGAGTGGTGTGTCATGGAAAGTTGATCCCCATGCCCTTTTGACAAAGTCACACCCACTAACCCATGTAAGTAGCACCACATATGGTTATGAAACTGCCACATAAAACAAACACTTCTGTTGGTTTTTGTGATAATAACTTATTTAGTGGATTTTTACACCTTCCTATAAAATCAAAACACTATAATTTCATTTATATTTCATTGTGATTTTTTTTGAATAGAAATTTCATTGTAATTGAAAATGGCTGCACAACCAGAGACGGAGCATCCCAAAAAGGCTTTTGGATGGGCAGCCAGGGACATATCTGGAGTTCTCTCTCCATTCAAGTTCTCTAGAAGGTTATCATTTCTTCATTCTTTCATCAATAAAACTGTTATTATTACTATATCTGTATGAGTATATCACATAAATTAAAAAATTGATAGTTATAGATTTTTTTGTATATAGTATGTTAATTAATTAACATTAACATATATTATATACATTAGAAGATCATCTTCTATGAAAGAGGAGTCTAGTGAAATTTAAACCATAAAAAAATAGGAAATTTAAATATTAAAGTGTAGATCGTATACGCGATAAAATATGAAGTTTTTTTTAGTATATAGACGAAATAGCAAGTCATTGAAAATTCACGCACACAAAATAAAGAGACCGATGTTCAAATCCCAGCTATGGACGGCCTGTTGGGTCACGAGGGGGCAACTGAGTATCATCCACATTGGTTCAAGAACATCGATACAAGCGAGCTCGACACTACTCTTACCCAAAATTTTAAGAAATTGAGGGTCTTAACACACCTCACACTTGTCACAACACGTCCGACATAGAAATTTCGACATTTTCTACTAGTTGATTTATGACTTTTGGACAATATTGGAGATTTTTATCAGAGGAAAAATCTAGTTTTTTTCTAATTTGATGTCAAATGCTGATTATTAATTTTTATATTGAAATGCATAATTTTTTTTATATTCTTTTTTCAGGGAAACAGGGGAGAAAGATGTGGCATTCAAAGTACTATATTGTGGTATATGTCACTCAGATCTTCACATGGTGAAAAATGAATGGGGCAATACCATTTATCCAATAGTTCCTGGGTACTCTAACATCATAAAACAAATTAATTTGTTTTTTTCAATAACTTAAACATTACTCCATCATAAATCAAACTAATTGCTTGTTAATTTCTTCAGCCATGAAGTTGCAGGTGAAGTGACCGAGGTAGGAAGCAAGGTGACAAAATTCAAAGTTGGAGACAGAGTAGGTGTAGGGTGCATGGTTGGATCATGCTGCTCATGTCAAAGTTGTGGTGAAGATCTTGAGAATTATTGTTCAAAGATAGTTCTTACATATAGTGTGAAAGATGTCGATGGAACAATCACATACGGAGGGTATTCTGACACCATGGTTTGCACTGAACACTTCGTGATCCGTATTCCTGATGCCTTACCGCTTGAGGCCGCTGCGCCTCTTCTTTGTGCCGGGATCACGGTGTATAGTCCGTTGAAATATTTTGGACTCGATAAACCTGGTTTGCGTTTAGGTGTCGTTGGTCTTGGTGGATTAGGTCATATGGCTGTGAAATTCGCCAAAGCTTTTGGTGCTAATGTAACAGTGATAAGCACTTCTCCTAATAAAAAGAAGGAAGCTACTGAACGATTAGGAGCTGATGGATTCGTGGTTAGCCGCGAACAAGATCAGATGCAGGTGCGTACCGATGATTTGATTTTAATGACTACTTTAGAAACCAATATTTTATCTTTAGTAATCGATTTGTTGACCAGTCTGAAAAATCGTTCTCTAAATCAATCAATAAATTAATTGTTATAAATATAGAGACAAATTTTAAACTATCACGAAATCACTAGTCGCTAATATAGTGTTCGATTTAGCGACTGATTTGACAAAAAAGATAAAATTTTAAAATATACTCCTATCTGTTATGTGTGACAAATTTGAAATCAATTATAAACTTCTAAAAATGTAACTCATCATGTTGCAGGCTGTAATGGGAACCTTTGATGGTATCATTGACACTGTTTCAGCACAACATCCATTAGTGCCTTTGCTTGGTCTATTGAAGAATCATGGTAAATTTGTTATGGTTGGAGCTCCTGAGAAGCCTTTGGAGGTTCCACCATTTTCTATAATTGGGGGTAAGCATATGACAAATAATTTCATATAGGGATTATGCAATATTAATATATAATTTAGAAGGTTGTTAATTAATTTAAAATAGGTAATCGGAGGTTGAACTCTAACCCCTCTAATAATATTTTTAACAGCTATTAACTGATCTACATTTACGAGACTAATACTTCACATTGTTGGTAGGGAGAAAAACAATTAGCGGAAGCATGATTGGAGGAATAAAGGAAACACAAGACATGATTGATTTTGCAGCCAAACATGGTGTTAAACCTGAAATTGAAATTGTTCCAGTAGATTATGTAAATACTGCGATGGAACGTCTACTCAAAGCGGATGTCAAATATCGATTTGTTATCGACATTGGAAACACGTTGAAGGCAAGCTCGTAAGTACCTAACTTAATGACAAACGTACTTATAGAAAATGATCTCTTTTACATTATTCTTCATTGTTGTAATTCTGTTTTTTTTACATCACATTTATATTTATAATCTATTACACTTACAAGACATATTTATCACAATGATTTGTAATCTGTTTTCTTATAAACAAAATTTTATTTGTTTAATACAAAATTTTATTTATTTAATTTTAATCCAACAATCACTGTCGTAGTGACTGTCTGAATACTAAGATTTTTCTTGATTAGATTGGATTTGTCTTCGCGCGGGACATGTTGAACACTAGTAATTTAGAACATCATTTTTTTTTTACTCATTTCATTCTTTATAAGCATTAAAAGTTGAACTAAAATTATAACATAAGGAAAAATAAGCACAAAATTTCAAAATATCTATCTACTTTATTATTATTGCTTTCATAAAGAGATGATGTATACATACATACATTAAATCGACTAGTTTAACCATTTTCATAAAATTTATACTTTCTTAGCTTGCTAATTATTTGATAAATTATATATGAGAAGAGAATTAATCGTAATGCAAACTCATGCTTATATGTATATAATCTTTTTCCTCCATAACCGCAAGAATCAAGCATTTATCTTCATAGGTGCTGGACTTTCTAATCGAAGATAATCATATAGAACACCTTGAAAAAATGATTGAAATCTTGATTGTCTCAAATGTAACGTGTTGTCTCCTTTCACCAACTGAACACTAGGTATTTCTATGGTAAACAACCAATATAATCCATGGAGTCCATGTCTTGGTATCGCATTGTCGTCGCCTATTCGCTTTGTTGTGAAGAAAGGATGCTTTGCATTATTGAACCAAACCTAATTATCCATAAAAAATTTAAAATTACATTAGTTAAATATATTTTTAGTCGACGAAAATAGAATAGTTACGACTTATGGTCACTAAAATATTTTCATAAACTTTTGTCATATTTTTTGTAAAACAATTTCTCTATGGCAAACATTATGTCGTGCAACATGGATTACATCGAATTTTTAAATGTGGTGGTGTCTAAAATATTCTCTACTCGACTCTGTTAGCCTCATAGGACCAAAAATAATTATTAATTTTGTGATCTTTTTTAGAAAAAGGTAAAATTGCTAAGTAAATATTTTTAAAAGGACCAAAAATAATTATTATTCTGAGGATTAAAAATATATTTAAGACTATATGATATTGAATCAACCAAACTAAACTTATCTTACCAAAAAGAAAAAACCAAACTAAACTTAGTTACCAAAAAGATCAATTTTGAAAGAAATAAATTAGTGTACCTGAACTTCAGCATTAGAGGCACTTGCAAGGGCCAATTGTAATGTATAGTTTCCATTCATTACACTTTGAAGTTTAAAAGAAACCTTCCATGTGGCTGCTTCGAATGTTTTATTTGCTATGATCCTGCATATACAAGTGAAGTTTAGATTAAAAAATGCCAGAAAAACAGAACAATTATAACAAAATTAAATTTACAAAACAAATTAATTACCTTGGAACATGAGCATAAAACCAATCCTTTTCAAATTTACTAACACCAACTGTGAAAACAAGATCATTTTTTGGATATAAATCGGTGTAACGACTCCATATCCCGTATTGTCTATACCTATCGTAGAATAAAAATTTCGTCTAAGTTAGTGGATAGTGAACGCATTCGTTTGCACTCTATAAAAGAGGCTTATAATTAATAACAAAGATAAGATAGTAGAAGCTAACATCAACTCTTTTTTTTTCAAGAGTATAAACTTTTAACAATAGTTTATCGACTAACCTGGCTTTGTTGTCGTTCGCAAATAATCTGTTTATGAGATTAGGGTACGGACTTGGGACATAAAATTCACCGGCTGAGCGATCTGGAATACCAATTTCCCAAACAGTTGGGCCATTTCTTGGAGGATTATATACAAGTGCATTCAAGTTCATGTTGCTTCCTACATATATACACATTATCACAAAGTCATTTAGTTATAAATACTTTAGGTTATAAAAAAACGGAATCACATTATAATGTAGTCACTAAAATGGATCTTTTATTGATATTTTAAAATTGACAATTCGATTTTAATAAATAATCCAAAATTTGAATTGTCTGGTTTTATTAGAGACGTAATTAGTCAATATACAACAAACTATTCACTAAAGAGTTAGCGAATAGTTTGTCATAATAAATTACTAACTAATTTATTTACTAATTACGTCTCTAATAGATTTCGCCATAATCATCTGATATTATTTTGATTGTTGGAAATTTATTTTCTTATCGTACCTTGTTTAATTGTAATTTGATTCTTATATATGTAATCTCCAATGTAGCCAGGAACCCATGCATACAAGCTGTATATTCCAGGTACAATGTTGTTTATAACAAAGTTTCCACTTTGGTCAGATTGGGTCCAAAATTGATAGCCCTGTGAATTTCATAGAATTCAAAAAAAAATTATCTACATGCATATCAATAATTTTTAAAATATTTAAGAAAATTTAATCTAATTGGATTAAGTTTTAGATGTACCTTGCTTTCTCTCTGCCATGATCCAGCAGGCCCAGGCAAAGCTAGACCAATGTAAGCATTTTTAGCATTTTGAGATTTTCCCCTAATGAGTAAAGCAAGAAATTAGTATAATCAAAGAACATAATGTAGATAAACAAAATTATTGAAATGACTTTATGTTCAAAATATGTTTTATAAATTTGTTATAAATGAATGTAACATCAATTGGTCAAGAGATTGATCACTATATATTGTAACATAAATTGTTCACTTTATAGAAGTAAGATTCTTGAAATATATACCCATCTTGGACTACTAAATGTCCTGATAATGTTCCCCGTTGATTTGCTGGAATGAAATCTTTTGAATGAAGAAAATTATAAGGCCAATTTTTGAGTTCATTTGCTAGCTGATAAACCAAAGAAAAGAAATTAATTATGTGTCATTAGATACTATTAAAGGGGAATACATTTTTAAAAAAAATCACATGTAATTATAAGGGAATATTAACCTTTTGTTTAGCATCTGACCATAGTGATTTGAATTTATCTTTACTTGGTGCAGAATTCAAGTAAATAAAAATAGGCCCAAAAACCTTTTTACATGTCTCTCCTTGTTTGTATTCTATGGCTACTGATTTGCCAGCATAATGGGTGCTCACAAACATCTACACATACAAAATAAAGAAAAGCATAAGGAAAAAAATATATTTTAAAAAACTTTAATTTAAAGTTATTGGAAATTTGATATTAATGTCCCTTTTACTTTCTAATAACATTTTCTATCTTAATATTGAGTAAGTTCTAATGACAAAATTATGTTACTCTAATTTTTTTTGTCGATACCGAAGTATCCATCACCGAATACAGAAATTGTGTTACTATAAGTTTGGTTGAACTTACGGAGAGGCTAATCGGGCCAACATGAGATGTTAGATCTTGCTTAACAGGCCCACCATTGCGAAACTCATTACTAGGTGTTATGATCCAAAAGCCCACGGGCTTTTCAGAATCTGCAGTAATCCATCCATTTACTTGGTTGTATTGGTTCTCAGTTGAATATTGGTATTTATCATCCACCTGAATAATCCAACACAAACCAATCATACATTTATAATTTTATATAGTTATATATAAGTATATATTTAAATAAAATATTTCTTAAGAATTTCTACATTTAGAAATGATACATAATATATAAACAATAAAAAGTTACATAGAGGAAGAGAGTTACCTCTCCTTTAAATTGTGGATCAGTTGGATTTGTTAAGAGAACAGCTTCAGGAAACAATAAAGGTTGACCAGTTTTTCTATCTATCATTGATGGCATTCTTCTTTGAATAGTATCTGATACGGCCATATAGTTGAATCTGCATATATTTATTTTTCAAGTTTTGAATTGGAATAAATAAAATTTGTTTTCTTCAACAAATTTTTCTTAGTAGTTACATACAGTTTTTCGTTCGGCTTAAAAACGCTCCTAATTTGATCAATAGATATAGCAGGGAATCCTTCTCGTCGTTCAAATATCACATAAGTATAAAATCCTGAATCGCCTTTTCGTACTATGTACCTGTAAAAATTTAATTTGTACAAAAGAAATAATTAATATTAATCATCAAAATGTGAAGTGATAAGGTGATAAAAAATTATGAGCTAAATTAATAAAAGTAAAAAACAATGATTGACTTTTGTCCTTAAAACAGAAGTTAATCATCAAAACAAAGAAACAAATGTCCATACTAAATTTTTACAAAATGTACCAAATAATTGAGACTAGGAATTAACCTTTGATCTATGTTTATAGGGGCACTTGAAGCATTCATCGAAGATTGCCATGTCCTTAAAAATGAAACTTCCACTATATTCTCATTTTTTATTATGATGGAGTAAGTTGTCCCGTGGACTCTGTAATAGTAATTTATTAAAAACATGTTAATTTTTGACACATCAATGTTAATATTGACGTGTATCAGTGTGTCTGTGTCCGTGTCAGTGTCATGTTTGATCTGATATTGACTTGTGTCCGTGATTATATATAGCATATTAACTCAAGAATATATGAATTAAATTAGATCATGTATGGTACCTTTGAAATGTTTTGCCAAAAACAACGTCAAAGTACCTATCAATAATATGAAAGCATAATTAAGTCAATGGATCATATTTTTATGCCATATATACGTCATCACTATAAGCTTGTAGAAAATAATCCAAATGTATATAGAATTTATTTATTTAATAAGAATTAGGTACCCTCTATCAACTTCTTCATTTCCACCTTCAAGGACATTTTCTATTCCAGCATATGATATTCCTAAGACATATCCCCCAGGATTTGCCAAAGTGAGAGAAAATATGCCATTACTAATCACCACCTGAAAATCGACGAGAAAATCAAGACAATATTTTTTAGGTAAATGTTAACATGTGTCTTTGAGATATTTTTTATTACAATTACGATCACATCGATTGTATTTTACTAACAATACATAAATTTACAATGTAACCACAATCGTAATTGCAATAATAAATATTTTCGTAGAATACTTGGCTAATTACATTTATTTATTTTTGAAACATAAAATGTTTTTTTTTACGCATACATAAAATGTTTATTATTGAAAAATAAGGAAAAAAAAAAGTCAATATCATCATAATTTAGTCAACCAAAATATTTGTCACTTTTATTTCTATTTCAAAATCCAAGTACCTGTGGATTTTGATTTTGACTTGGATTATTCAGAGTTACTGGGGATTGAGCATTACTTCCCTCACTGACGCTTCTTCTGCAAGTGTAAACAATGTAATGAAAATGAGTAAAAATAAAAAATGTAGAAATATTAATTTTATTTTTTGCCACTTTAATTGAAAAATTAATAATAGAAAGGGGAAAGAATATGACAAATGGACAAAAAGGACAATTTGAATACTGCCAAAAACATTTTTAATTTTTTTTTACAAAACAAAAAATATATTTGATTTTCCAATTATTGTAAAGGGTTCAATTTTCTTTTCTAATTAGTTGTAGGGAATGCTTATTTTTCCCTTGAAATATAATACTCCTTTTGGAAGCCTATATATTGGAATTGGAATCAAATACAAACAGAGAGACACTAATCTAGAAGTGACAGAATATCAATATTTTGCACTTTGGAAATATTCCTACTTTATTTTTTAAACCAATAAAAAAAATATTTTTTCCATATTTATGCAAACAGTTAAAATTATTTAACAAATAAAATTCAAATTATTTTAGTGGGATGAATCAAATGGAATTTTTTTTGGACAGCATGAATCAAATGGAATATCCATTGATGTTCTCCTAAGTATAATTTTTAATTAAAATTGTAGAACCAAATTAATTATTTTTTGAAAATATACCCTCACTTTATAATCAATTAATTGAAACATAGTGCATATGAGAGTGTCATATAGTGGAAGAAAATTCAATGTAGTAGAACGAGTATTTAATGTGTATGTGGATGTAAATCAGTAAAAGTGAAGGCTATAAAAATGAAAGTGATGTGAAACAAAAACATGTGTAACTTTTACTTATGAGTAAATTGTGAATTAATGGATTTTAACCATTAGTATAATAGATCTATACAATTGTGATCAGAAGTCAATTACTATAAAGCAATCTAGCTGAGATTTAATGATCACAAAGTGTAAGAGTTAATTACACTTTCATCAATGAGTTTGAGTGCAACAATGTAAGTTAATTACATTTTCATCAATGGATATTTGAGTGCAGTAAAAAAAAAAAGTAGCCATGAAAACTAGATAGTTTAATATTAATCTTAAAATTTTATATGAATTAAACGTTAAAATATTATCTTAAAGTCTGAACTGTTTGATCAAAATCAGACGGTTCTGAAGTACACCTAATATATATTGTCACATGGTACAGGGTAATATTTTGATGCAAACTAGTTAGCTATTAGCTAATAAACTCTTCATTTCATCACCATAAGAAAATAACATACAAGTGAAATGTTGCATGCAAATGGAACCATAATAACAAAAATATAAATTAAGGTCAAGGATATAAAAATCTAAAACTCTTTGTTTTTGATAGACACAAGACACCTTTGACTAAAAACACGAGTATTTTTCTAATTTACTTTTTTACTTCTTCTATTTATAGAATATTTCTCTTTCTTTATCCTCAAAATTTTTTTAATTACTTTTTAATTAATAAATTTATTTTATTACAAGTGCTTCGTAGAATAAAAATGAGTGTTTTATATAAAAATATGCGATTGTAATCTGGGTTACGACAAAACAAAATATTATTGAAACTACAACGCTACCGTAATCGATAATACATTGACCAAATTTGACTCTAAATTTTTTCGAAAAATCAAACATAACGACATGTTTACAAATTACAATGTTATTGCAACCGCAATTTAAAATAATTGTTAGAAGCAAGATTAAATATAGGAAGAACCTGAATGAGATATGTTCAGAATAAGCACCAAACATGAAACAGAGTTGCAAAGCCATTCTAAGCCATAGCATCAATTGAAAATTTTTACTCATGCCACGTTCCATCTTCTTCTTAAACCAATATGAACCTGCAAATTTTTTGAAATTTTGATTTCAAAAAGACATTCTCATAAGCTCCTCAAATGATATATGTCATAGAATTTCAAAATAAACTTTGATAATAATATTAATGTTTCTATGTTGTTAAAAACAGAGAAGCAATAATTAATTAATCAACTACAAAAAATTTAACAAAAAAAGAAAGAAAGATGAAAGATAAAGAACCTTGATAATGATCAACAATGTTTTGATAAAACTATGAATATATGAAATCAGCAGATCAAGTTTTGTTGAAATTGCAATGCATGCAATAGTATGAATATTTATGAAAAATTGAAATCTCTATAGAACCTTTTGTATGTGTACAAAAATCCTTATAGAACCTTATATAAGCACATTTTCAAATCGAACACGTGCATGCATTTACATAAAGCTAAGTGAATGACCTCATATAATTATGTACAAAGACTGAAATTCAATTACCAACTTTAGTAAAAAAAATTTAAAGGCATTTTTATACATAGAAAAAAGTTTGACAAGGACTATAATTAAGATTGGTTCAAATGTCTACTTAATTGTTTATCATTGATATATTTAGGAAAAAGGTCTTTATGCGATGAATGTTTTTCTGTCCTTATACAAAAATTAAGGATCAAAGAATCTGAGGCATTTATATTGATTTTTTTTTCTTTTTTTCTTTTTTGATATAAGACTTATTTTGATAAACTGAATATAAACACCGAAAGACTTTATCGCTTAATGTATTCCAAATTTTCAACGGATAAATTTGAAGCATTTAGTACAAATATTAGATGACAAATTTGATTGGACCTACCGAGTCGCCCCGATTATTTTTAGTCGGATGAGTTGAAATTTTAAACCGGCATCTATTAGTAATTAGTCCACTCCACTTAACCCGCTCGAAAATGAGACAATGATGGGACGGAGTAGGTTGACCAATTGAGCCTAATAGTAATACAAATTAATTTATTAATAGTGAGCGTATCAAAATTCGTATTTTATCGTTATATATTACGTACAATATCCCTTCCAATAAAGTTATATTCACGGGGACTTTTCATTTGTTTTTCTGGATGAGTGTAACAATTTTTAAATTTTCTCGTATATTTGACTTATAAAGTAGAGAAAAAAATCTTTTGATTAAAGTTTAGTGTTGTACTTTTATCTTTTTTTTGGCTGTTTAGTCCTCTTTGTAATAAAAAAAAATTGATACGCTAAATAAATATTGTTCCATATTACTACCTCCGTTCCTTTTTACTTGTCATTTTAAAAAAAAATATTTGTTCCTTTTTACTTGTCGTTTTAGCAATTTAGGTTATATTTTGCCTATTAAATCCTCCTTATTATTTTATTTTATTGACTAAATTTTGTATAATTGTTTTTGTTGAAACAATAAAATCTTTTTTTATTGTATACAAATTTTGTTTATTTTTAAATAAAGTTTGTTACAATTTGTTTGAAAATAGATAATTGTTGAGTTTTGAAGATTGGCTACAATTGTGTCAAAAACATATATTAGCCAGATGTGTGGTCAGATGTCATGATCACTGATGATGGGTCAGATGCTGTAGCATATGGAACAGCATTCTGTGATCTGCCAGCTCGCGCCAGCTCGCGCGTTTATATTTTTATGCAATCTTTATTAAGATTCGCTTTGGTTTTTCTTTTAACCATTACTTGGTGATTAAGTCACGTGTGCTGAAGAAGTCTAAGGCGGTCAAGCCTAGATATATTTTAAAAGGTGATATTGATTTATTTTTCAAGGAGATCTCTTGTTCTAGAAGATTCAAGACTTGGACCTTACAACGTCCAAAGGTGTCTGAAGCCCGTACCCTACTAGTATAAATATATGTAATGCCAGACCCTAGAATCTAAGCTAAACTGTGTGTGTTTCTAAAGCGTGTGTTTTAAGGTTTAGTCTTCTTTTGTTTTTATTATTTCTTTGTGAGTCTTTGCTTGTATCATCGTTGGTCAAGCTAGGACGTGTTTAGTTGAGTTGTAATTGTGCTTCTCCAAAGCCTGTAGGTACGGAGTTGTTATTCAGTCGGAAGAGTGTGTCTCTTGTCCAAAGAAAACATATCAAAAGAGAAAAGAATAAAAGCAACGCTGTCTGTGTTGTTTTAGGTTAGGAGGTGAGACGGGGTCTCATATCTAGGAGTTCCTAGGTAGAAGTGTCACGTGAAGTAGGGTCTAGGTGGAAGACAAGTAGTGAGGCTACGTTGGTCCTTACACTAGAACTATTATAGTGAACTCACTCCTGAATTGGTATCCCCCAGACTAGGGCAAGTTGCACCGAACTGGGTTAACAAACCTACTGTGTTCTTTACTTTTTAGCTACTTTTAATTACGTTTTATTTGTGGTGTTGTCTTGAGTTAGACACGCGCTCGGACATTTGTGGTTACTTTGTTCACAGCGTTTGTCTGTCTGACAGCCAGAATTTCAATTGGCATCAGAGCAGGCACCCTGTTCTGTTTAGGGTGAGCTCCAGGGAGTTTTTCTGGCAAAGATGGACAAGGAAGGAGGACCTATGAATAGGCCACCACTTTTGGTTGGTGACTCTAATTATGACAACTGGAAATCCCGGATGACAACGTTTCTAAAATCCATGGATCACAAAACATGGAGAGCTGTTATAAAAGGTTGGGAACATCCAGTAGTCAATGATAAAGATGGTAATGCCACCACCACACTCAAGCCTGAGGAAGAATGGAGCAAAGATGAGGAGGCACTAGCTAATGCAAATTCAAAAGCCTTGAATGCTCTATTCAATGGAGTTGATGTGCATATATTCAAGCTGATCAAAAGATGCACTGTTGCCAAAGAGGCATGGAAGATACTCCAAACTGTTCATGCAGGTACATCCAAGGTGAAAAGCTCAAGATTGCAACTTTTGACTAGTAAGTTTGAGAGCTTGAAGATGAATGATGAAGAAACTATTCAAGAATTCCACATGAAGATTCTTGATTATGACAATCAATTTGATGCCTTGGGTGAGAAGATATCTGAAGAAACCTTAGTGAGAAAGATGCTTAGGTATCTACCTAAGAGATTTGATATGAAGGTCATTGCAATTGAGGAGGCCAAAGACATTTCAGATTTAAAGATGGATGAGCTAGTTGGCTCCTTACAAACCTTTGAGATGTCAGCCAATGAGAGATCTGATAAGAAGTCAAAGAGCATTGCTTTTGTTGCTGAAGAGTCTGACCAACAAGATAA
Organism: Trifolium dubium; assembly: GCA_951804385.1. NCBI lineage: Eukaryota > Viridiplantae > Streptophyta > Magnoliopsida > Fabales > Fabaceae > Trifolium > Trifolium dubium. The sequence continues at coordinate 38,600,117 of OX638067.1, forward strand.
TATGGAGACTGATGAAAGTATCTCTGAAACTATGGCTATGTTGGGAAAACAATTCAGTAGAGCCTAGAAGATGGACAAACGTCCTAAGACATATGCTCCAGACAACAGTCGCAGCACAAACAAGAATGTCATTAATCAGAAGAAACCCAGAACTGAAGACAAGACGAATCAAAACAAAGGGGTTCAATGTCATGAATGTGAAGGATATGGTCATATCAGAACTGAGTGTGCGACTTATTTGAAGAAACAGAAGAAGGGAATGGCTGTCACTTGGTCAGATGAAGATGAAGAAGATCCTGAAACTGCCAATCATGTTGTTGCTCTGACAGGAGTGTGTACATCTGACTCAAGCTTCTTTGATGGAGAACTATCCTATGAAGAATCTCCTGAAGTTTATCGAGAATTGGAGATCAGAAGTGAAGAAATTTGTAAGCAAAAAGGAACCATTGTTCTTCTGCAAGCTGAAAAGAACAATTTATTGCAGATAAACTCAGATCTCAATGATGAAGTTGCTTTACTCAAATCAAAGATAGATAACATGAACAAACAACTGAGAATGCTCAACAGAGGTACTGACAAATTAGATGAGATTCTGGAGATTGGGCAGAGTTCAAGAAATGTTAAAGGTATAGGCTTTGACTATAGAGTTGTGCCTCATCAGACACAATTTGTACCAGCTGTTAGTTCGTATGATCCAACAATGTCAAGACAGATGCCTCTACATCAAGCAAGACAACGGAGGACTAACTACAAGTCCAGACAAAAGGGTAGATACTATGATTGGATATGTCACCACTGTGGAAGAAGGGGGCACATTAGACCTTTCTGCTACATATTATATGGCTCTCCTGACAGAAGACCTGATCCTGTTGTGAAGAACATCGAGAAGGAATGGAAGATAAAGAATGACCAATTCATAAGTAATACTGCTAGTGAGACTGCTCAAATTGCTCACACATATCTGAGAACCTCATCTAGAAGTGATTGGTATTTTGATAGTGGGTGTTCCAGGCACATGACTGGAGTAGAACAGTTTTTGACAGATGTTGTGCCACATGCTACCAGCTTTGTAACCTTTGGGGATGAACCAAGGGAGAAATCAAGGGTATAGGAACATTGGTGAATGGAGATCTACCAAAGCTTGATAAAGTTCTTCATGTAAAAGGACTAACTGCCAATCTAATCAGTGTTAGTCAGTTATGTGATCAAGGGTTGAAAGTCAACTTTACTAAGGATGAATGTTTGGTAACAAATGTTGAAGGTGACACCCTAATGAAAGGAATGAGATCAAAGGATAACTGTTACATGTGGGTCTCACAAGACAACATTGTGCTATCTGCCTGTTTAACAGCCAAAGAAGATGAAGTGAAACTGTGGCATCAAAAACTTGGGCATTTGAATCTGAGAAGTATGAAGAAAGCTATTGCTGAAGGAGCTATCAGAGGTTTACCTAACCTTCAAATTCAAGAAGGTAGTATTTGTGGAGAATGTCAAGTGGGTAAACAGACCAAAGTGCCGCACCAGAAGCTGCAACATTTGTCCACATCCAGAGTTCTTAAACTTCTACATATGGATTTGATGGGACCTATGCAAGTTGAAAGCCTAGGTGGTACAAAGTATGCCTTTGTAATTGTGGATGACTTCTCCAGATTCACATGGATCACCTTTATTAAAGAAAAGTCTGACACTTTTGAGAAGTTTAAAGATCTATGTTTACAACTTCAAAGAGAAAAGGAGTGTAGTATTGTCAGAATCAGAAGTGATCATGGGAAAGAGTTTGAGAATGCTAAGTTCTCTGAGTTTTGCACTGCTGAAGGAATATTTCATGAGTTTTCTGCACCTATCACTCCTCAGCAAAATGGTATAGTTGAAAGGAAGAACAGAACATTGCAAGAATCAGCTAGAGTCATGTTACATGCCAAGAAGCTACCTTTCTATTTCTGGGCTGAAGCCATGAATACAGCCTGTTACATCCATAACAGAGTTACATTGAGAAAAGGTACATCTACTACCTTATATGAATTATGGAAGGACAGAAAGCCAACAGTGAAACACTTTCATGTGTTTGGTAGCAAATGTTATATCCTGACTGATAGAGAACCAAGAAGGAAGTTGGACGCTAAAAGTGATGAAGGAATTTTTCTGGGTTATTCAAATAACAGCAGATCCTATAGAGTGTTCAATTCCAGAACCAGAACGATGATGGAGTCTATTAATGTAGTGATAGATGACTGTGGTAAAGATGCTATACCACATGATAGCACATCTGACTCAGCAGGTGACACTCAGGGGGAGACAGAAGAAGTAGAGACAAATGTGGAAGAATCTGAAGAGAGCAATTCAGAGTTTACTTCTCCCAACAAAGGGCCATCTATCAGAATACAGAAGAACCATCCTATAGATCAAGTCATTGGAGATCCAAATCAAGGGATCACCACTAGAAGGAGATATAGTGAGGTATCAAATTCTTGTTTTATATCAAATTTTGAGCCTAAGAATATCAAGGAGGCTTTGACTGATGAGTTCTGGATAAATGCAATGCAAGAAGAATTAACTCAGTTCAAAAGGAGTGATGTGTGGGATTTAGTTCCTAGACCAGAGAATGTAAATGTCATAGGAACCAAGTGGGTATTCAAGAACAAGTCAGATGAAAATGGTACTATCACAAGGAACAAAGCCAGACTTGTTGCTCAAGGTTATGCTCAGATTGAAGGAGTAGATTTTGGTGAGACTTTTGCACCTGTAGCTAGGTTGGAATCCATCAGGTTGTTGTTGGGAATAGCATGCATCCTTAAATTCAAGCTATATCAGATGGATGTCAAGAGTGCATTCCTCAATGGATATTTAAATGAAGTTGTTTATGTGGAACAGCCTAAAGGTTTCATTGATCCAAGTGGTCCTGATCATGTTTACGAGTTGAAGAAAGCTCTATATGGGTTAAAGCAAGCTCCTAGGGCTTGGTATGATAGACTTACTGATTTCTTGGTGACTCATGGCTACAGAAAGGGAGGCAATGACAAAACCTTGTTTGTGAAAGATGTTAGAGGAAAGCTTATGATTGCCCAAATCTATGTTGATGACATAGTGTTTGGAGGAATGTCTAACCAGATGGTGGAGCATTTTGTTCAGCAAATGCAATCTGAATTTGAGATGAGTCTTGTGGGTGAGCTAAATTATTTTCTTGGTCTTCAAGTGAAATAGATGGAAGATACTATCTTTATCTCCCAAAGCAAGTATGCTAAAAGTATTATCAAGAAATTTGGTATGGAGAATGCTACTCATAAAAGAAGTCCTGCTCCTACTCATGTGAAGCTGTCAAAGGATGAAAAGGGTGTTGATGTTGATCAAAGTATGTACAGGAGCATGATTGGAAGTCTCCTATATCTCACTGCAAGTAGACCAGACATTACATTTGCAGTTGGAGTATGTGCTAGGTACCAAGCTGAACCAAAGATGAGTCATCTGACTCAGGTGAAGAGGATTTTGAAGTACGTCAACAGTACCAGTGATTATGGGATACTATATACCCATGGGAATAATACTATGTTGATTGGATACTGTGATGCTGACTGGGCTGGAAGTGCTGATGACAGGAAGAGTACATCTGGTGGATGTTTCTTTCTAGGCAACAATCTCATATCATGGTTTAGTAAGAAGCAAAATTGTGTTTCCTTATTCACAGCTGAGGCTGAGTATATAACTGCTGGAAGTAGTTGTGCACAATTGGTTTGGATGAGAGAGATGCTGAGTGAGTACAATGTCAAGCAAGATGCTATGACTTTATTCTGTGACAACCTGAGTGCAATTAATATTTCTAAAAATCCTATACAGCACAGCAGGACCAAGCACATTGACATTAGACATCATTTTATTAGAGATTTAGTTGAAGACAAGGTCATCACTCTAGAGCATGTTGCAACTGAAGAGCAAGTAGCAGATATTTTTACTAAAGCCTTTGATACTACTCAATTTGAAAAATTAAGAGGGAAGTTAGGTATCTGCCAGATTGAAGAATTGTAGCAGTTAATTTATTGGAGGCGTGCAGCAGTTACATTTCAATATCATAACCGTTTATTGCACGCAAGTCAAGGAAGCCACTCTCCAACTTCCTCAAGAGTTACTTTTGCTCATTACAACTTTACTTTTGCAAACTCTCAACTTCTCAACTTCTCTCTCTCGCTCGGTTCATCAATATTCCAAGTTTACTACATTCTTGCTCGATCAAACACCAAATCACCACCATGTTTGATTCTATTCCACAACCTACATTACAAGATCAAACTACAAATGTTCAATCCGATCCTGTTTCTGATACCGTCGCTCAACAAGTCGATCCTATGACGGTTATTACTGATGCTCAACCACTCGCCATGATTTCTTCTACTGGTGTGGTAACACGAAGCACTAAAGTACCAATTTCGGAGAAGAAGAGTACCAGCAAAGTCTCTTCGTCTTCTGCTGTGAGAAGGGGTTCTAAATCTAAAGGTAAGAAATTAAAACCCTCTCCTGCTAAGTGTGTTGCTCTGAGCATGCATGATCTCTGTTGTAAAGAGAATCCTTTTATCTCAACTGTTGTGGAACCTGATAATGAATCTGAGAATGTTGTTGATGATGTTACTGTTGAGAATGTTAGTACTACTGAAACCCTAGGTTCAGATAATCCTAAGGTAGATGCTAGTTTGATTAATGAAAAGACTGATTCTATTGCTGAGAAACATGTGGAACCTGAGAAAGGTTTGAATAATGAGACTGTTGCTGAGAAATCAGCTATGTTTACTGATGAAAAGACAGATGCTATGCCAGATGCTCCCGCATCTTTGGCACAAGCAAATACTGAAGAATGTGAGACTCAGCATGCTGAGAGTCCTAAGAATGATGATGTGGTTCTGGTTGATGATGATAAACCAGATGATGTTACTGTGGAGGAAACTCCTGTTGTTGGTGTTGCTCGTAGAACTAGGAGCAAATCTGTTATGAGTACACCTGTTGTGGTTGACAGTGCCCCTGAGGGCAAGAAGAAGAAAGCTGACACTGGGAAGAAGTCCATGTATGGTCCCCCTAAGGGTTGGAGCAAGGCTGTGCCTCAATCTACTCCAGGGAAGAAGAGTCTGAAAAGAAAAGATCCCCCAACTAGTGACTCTAACTTTGAGGTTGCTGAGACTGATGCTGCCACTTCTGGCAAGGCATCTAGGAAGACTATTAAAGGTATGAAAGTACCTCTATCTATACCTCCAGCACCCCTTGATAATGTGTCTTTCCATCTGGAAAATGGTTCTGCTAGGTGGAAATACATCTACCATATGTTTTCAAATGTAAGGAGCTTGTGGATCTGTTATCTTCTGCTGATTTGATGAAGACAGTGAAGAATTTTGGTTTTTGCTATGATAAGCTGGTTAGGGAGTTTTTGGTGAATGTCTCTGAAGATCTTGATGATGCAAGGAATCCTGAGTTTAGGAAGGTTTTTGTTAGAGGCAGGTGTGTTAACTTCTCTCCTCTGATCATTAATGAATACCTTGAGAGGTCTACTGAAGAGGTTCCTGAGATGGAGGTGACTGATGATACAATTTGCAAGACTATCACTGGTAACAAGGTCAAACATTGGCCTAAACATTTGTCTGCGGTAAAGTTAACTCCCCTGTTTGCTGTGTTGAACAAGATAACTGCTTCCAACTGGACCCCAACAACTCATTCTAATTCTATTGCTACTGGGTTGGCCAAATTTATTTATGCAGTTGGTATTAGGACTACTTTTGACTATGACTCTTATATTTTCTATCAAGTTCTGGAACATGCCAAGTCTTATGCTATCAAGTTTCCTATTGCTTTTCCCACTCTACTATGTGGTATTATTCTCCAGCAACATCCAGACATTTTGGTTGGTAATGATGAACCTTGCAAAAGGCCAAGTCCTTTGTCTGTGGATTGCAGGATGCTGTCTGTGACCGATGCTGCTGAAGATGTTGCTACTTATGTCCGGTCATCTGGTGTGCTCAGCAGAAAACAAATGATTGCTGATCTAACTGAGACCAGTATGGCTCTGGCGGCCAGATAGTTGAAGATAGATAAGGTAATTGCAGCTTTGAAGGCTGAAGAGGAAGTTGCTGGTGCCGTTAATGAGGAAGTTCAGGAAGAAGAAGGAGGAAATGACAATGCTTCTGCTGCTGGTGATGCTGGTGATACTAATGATACTGAGGAGATGTCAGATGATTCTGATGAGTTTACCTCTGTGTAACTCTGATGTTTGTTATCTCTGATTTTCTTTCTTATGTTTTGTTAATCCTGGATTTCTTAATGCACCTCTGTGTGCTTTTGGTCTGTAATATGCACAATGTGATACTACCCTATGTTCTATTTCTGCATTATATGCATGACTTATGTTTGCCAGAATTTATGGCTAAAATGGGGGAGTAGTAATTGTTCGTGATCGTGTTCGCTCGCTCTGATACCATAGCATGATCGTGATCATGTTCGTTCGTTTGGTGAAGCTCTTATACGTGTTCGCTCTGAAGATGTGACGACAGATGCTCTAATATCTGTCTTATGAAGAACGTGTGTGTGCGTACCTTGAGGGGGAGTGACTATCTTTATGATATGTGCGCTTGATTGTACGCATGTTTTGAGGGGGAGTTTATCTAACTCTGCTTGTGGAAATTTATTTTTTCCAAAGACATTTATCTCTCTCTATGAACTGACTATGTGAGAGGTTGTTTTCTTTGAGGCTAGACGTATTCTCTTCTGATGATCGCCTCTGTTTCTACGTGTAAGTGATCCTTAACCATAAAGCTGTGCTAAAAGTGTTTTCATTATCTACTATGATTCTTGTGCCTATGTTGGTTGAAGGAAGTTTGGTTTTATCTCTCCAAAGAACTGGCTTTAAATGTTTTAGCCAAAATTTTGCCAAAGGGGGAGATTGTTGAGTTTTGAAGATTGGCTACAATTGTGTCAAAAACATATATTAGCCAGATTTGTGGTCAGATGCCATGATCACTGATGATGGGTCAGATGCTGTAGCATATGGAACAACATTCTGTGATCTGCCAGCTCGCGCCAGCTCGCGCGTTTATATTTTTATGCAATTTTTATTAAGATTCGCTTTGGTTTTTCTTTTAACCATTACTTGGTGATTAAGTCACGTGTGCTGAAGAAGTCTAAGGCGGTCAAGCCTAGATATATTTTAAAAGGTGATATTGATTTATTTTTCAAGGAGATCTCTTGTTCTAGAAGATTCAAGACTTGGACCTTACAACGTCCAAAGGTGTCTGAAGCCCGTACCCTACTAGTATAAATATATGTAATGCCAGACCCTAGAATCTAAGCTAAACCGTGTGTGTTTCTAAAGCGTGTGTTTTAAGGTTTAGTCTTCTTTTGTTTTTATTATTTCTTTGTGAGTCTTTGCTTGTATCATCGTTGGTCAAGCTAGGACGTGTTTAGTTGAGTTGTAATTGTGCTTCTCCAAAGCCTGTAGGTACGGAGTTGTTATTCAGTCGGAAGAGTGTGTCTCTTGTCCAAAGAAAACATATCAAAAGAGAAAAGAATAAAAGCAACGCTGTCTGTGTTGTTTTAGGTTAGGAGGTGAGACGGGGTCTCATATCTAGGAGTTCCTAGGTAGAAGTGTCACGTGAAGTAGGGTCTAGGTGGAAGACAAGTAGTGAGGCTACGTTGGTCCTTACACTAAAACTATTATAGTGAATTCACTCCTGGATTGGTATCCCCAGACTAGGGCAAGTTGCGCCGAACTGGGTTAACAAACCTACTGTGTTCTTTACTTTTCCGCTGCTTTTAATTACGTTTTATTTGTGGTGTTGTCCTGAGTTAGACACGCGCTTGGACAGTTGTGGTTACTTTGTTCACAGCGTTTGTCTATCTGACAGCCAGAATTTCAATAATGTTTGTGAAAAAGAAGAAATTTATTGGTGGATTAAAAATATGATATATTTTAAAAAAGGGCATACTAGGAAAATAATGTGAAAAAATATACCCCTCCTATTTTGATCTTTTTTTTCTAAAACGACAAGTAAAAAAGAACGGAGGTAGTAATTTGTAAGATACCTCAACCCACATATAAATCAACAACAGATCAATGATATCGTAATAAAAATATATAATATAAAATCCTAAGAAATATTTCAAGATGTTTTAAAATAACAAATAGATTTTCTAATATTTTTAAGAAAAAAAATTATATGTTTATTTTTTTTCAAGTATTACATCTTAAAAAATTCGTTTGATTTTGTCAAAAAAAAAAAGTTTTGGTGATTTAGGATAAAATAGACATTATAAATTAAACTATTTTATTTTGGCTTAGTTCATTGTTTAACACTAAATTAATCAGGTCACTTTATCGAAAGACCTTATCAAGTCCATATCTTATTATATGTTTATCATGTCTTTTCTATTTTATGAATCTCTTTATCATATCTTTGACTACCAAAATAGACTCTAAAATAATATTGGTTTTAAAATTTCATTCCACTACTTGTTCAAAAAAAAAAAGCATTCCACTACATGAATCATATATTGTAAGGAAAAAACTTCTTTTTTCAAATTATAACTTCTTTTTTATAATTTGTAATGAATATTTTTAATAAGTATTATTGAAGACAGAAAAGAAGGTAACCAGTCATACCTTCCTAAATGAGACTTCTCACCATATCAAAAAAAATATTTGGAGAAGTTGCACCCCCATGACGACTTCTCACCTTGGAAAATTTTGAGGTAGCAACAATTTTGAATATAATTAAAAAGTCGTAGGAGTATTTTGGAATATATTTTTGGAATAAATCGTGTGTGTTACACAGAAATGTTCATCATATATGAACCTTCAGACTTCATCAGTTATATATATATATATATATATATATATATATATATATATACTTGACAGTACTATTTATAAATATATGTTATATAATAAGTAAGTATCCGTTCGATTCCTGATCATTGGATATTTCATATAGTATCTCTACCACTATAAGAAAAATGTGTTGTAGACTTGTAGCTTCAAATTTATTAGCGTTAGCCAAAGACACAGATGCTACTAGTGTCTCCCTTACGTTTGTTTGGCAGACGCTATTGAGAAGCTAAAAAAATAAAATGTGTTAGCGTTTGAAATAGGATATATACCAAATGAGTTAAACTCGCTGAAACAATTGTAAAATGTTATTTGTGTCACTTTTATTTATACAAAATTATCCTTCTTCCTTCCTTTATTTATTTATTTATTTAAAAGATATAGTTACTAATATTTTCCATTGTATTAAGTAGTAGTATTTTAAAACCGATGCCATCATCATGAGTTGTTTCATATATAATATATTGTACATATGTTCAAAAAGAATATTGTTTTCTATTTGGAAGTTAAGAAATATAAAATGGACAAAATGCATCCAATAGTATAAAGTATAACATGTTTGTTATTTGAGAAGAGTCAAGGAATCATAATAGAAGGAAAAGATGACAAACTAGTAAACATTAGCAACGTCAATATTTTGTCTTTTTCTCTATTGTAAAAAAGGTGATTTTAATTTGGTTGTAGATAAATTGGAGACCGGTCTGATCGGTTGAACCGCCCCATCTGATTCGGTTCTCAAAACATTGTTTCAAAATAGGGTTGATCTAAAGATTGTGCAAGATATGTCATAGCTTTACCTCAGAAATATTGGGGCTTCAATTTTTTTTTCTTATGAACCAACGATTCAAATTAGTTTCTATATATTATTAGCGCATTCTTAACAGTATGAAGTTGTAATTAGTGGAGTGTTAGAGCGTTTTTACAGATTTGCAGGGAAAGGGAGGTTGTGAGTTTGACAATTCCCTCTGAAATTTTGTTTCATATATTTTCTGTTTTAATTTTAATAGTAGTAATTCTTCAGACAAAAAAAAAAACAGTTTTCTTTAGTAAAATGATATTCCTATTAATTTTTATCATAAATAGAATCATATATGTTCACTAGCATATTTTAAAAAAAACTATATTATGTTATTTCTTTGAAACTAAAAATATATATTTGAAAAAAATTATTAATTTATAATAATATTGGTTTGAAAGTGTATTCTGTTATTATGGATTAAAATATAACTATTTTTTTTTATATTTTTTATGTTATTTATATTTTAATTAAAATAATATTTTTTTTTAAAATAACTCAATTCAAATAAGCAGTTCAGTATGATAGTAGACTTTGTTGTCATTTCTTAGTAATCAAACAAAAAATTCTTAATGACCAAACAAAAAATAAAAATATTTTAATATTTTTCCAATTCAAGTAAGTAACATGCTCATTCTTCTCAATTATCAGGATAAGATAAGTGACTATTTTTGATGCTGTTTATATTATTTATTATTTAAATATACGACGTTATTTTCATAAAAAATTGTATTATTATTAGAGGTATATTTTTATTATTTATCTTAAACCTCCAAAAAATCATAAGCGACACTGTTTCAAAGAATTAACATTCCACAAAGTAAGAATTATGCTTAAAGCTTCAATGTAAGGACGACGACGATAGAAAAAAACCCAAATACTCATATCCCCATAATAACAAGACTTAAATTGTTTTTTTGGCTTGTTTTTTATTTTAGTCTCTATTTTTATATTTTTTTTGAAATTCATCCTTAATTAATTGTTAAAATTCTTTTGGTTTTAATCCTAAAATTAACATTCCATTATTCATATATTTTGTTTTGACCGTATTTTTCTAAGAATATATAAATGTAAATATTATTATATAAGATTTTGTTTGATTTGTTTCGATACATATTATTAAAATATCAAATTTTTATAATTTTTACTAATAAACAATTAAAGATATCCACAATCAAAATCATGTATTAGCAAACATATACAGTGGTCAATGAGATTTTATATGTTAGGACGGAGGTGATTCTTAATTCCTTCCTTAGCAATCACCATAGTGAAGTTTTCCTCTTGCTTGCAGACAAACGGGCCAAATGCTTTAACTCATTACGACAATCATTGTCTATAAGAGCATCTCTAATGGTAGAATTTTAAGATACTTATTTTATCATTTGATGTGGATTTATGTGTGCCAACTCAATTGTATGATACTCATAATTTTTTTACTCCAATGATTGATTTCATCCCTAAGTTTATTAACTCATAAATATTATTTCTCTCTCTTCTATATTTCATATTTTCTTTCTCATTTTTACATTCTTAATTGCATGTAATTAATGTATTAATTATATGAAACTCATTTTTGAGTACCTTAAATAAGCAACTTTGACTAAATTGATAGAACCCAAAATCCTACGTGGCAAGACAAGTCAATATTTTATTGTTAAGAAACTTCTATGATATTTCTATTGGAGATGCTCTAAATATAACACATGTAAATATCAATGTAGACAACTTCATTAAAAAAAAAACTCATATTACTCATAATTTAGCTCACGATTTAGCTTCAAACGTCAATTATATCTCTTAATACTCCCTCCCTCCGTCCCAGAATATATGGAAAAAAATAAACATTTATCTTTCTTAAGTATTAATTTTGCTTATTCTCATAAAATTCAATATAAATTACATTTAATTTTTATTCTTTCTCCTTTTATCAATAAACAACAACCAATAAAAAATGTTGTTACATCTTCCTACATAACTTATTTTAAGAAAAATCACATAAAATCATGTTTCAAATTTTCATGTTTTAGTTTTTTTAATAAGTGTGATTTTTTTATTTTCCCTTATAATTTAGGACGGAGGGAGTATCTTTTAGAGTACTCCATCTGTCTCATAATATAAGAGAAAAAACAAAAATCACACTTATTAAGAAAAAGTAAAATATAAATTTTTGAAAAAAATTATATAAAAAGATGCACAAACAATTTTTATTGATTGTTGGTTATAAAAAAAGTAAGAGAGAGACTAAATTTTTCTTAAAAAAATAAATGTTTAAATTTTTTCTCTTATATTTTAGGACAAAAAATTTGAACTATAAAATAGAGGGAGTACGTGGTTAAGGAACATGAGTTTCTTCCTTAGTATAATCATTTGAAAAAAAGAGAATCACTATTAATGATTATCAACCGAATCACCGGCTAACTTTTCAATGGACAAATAATATACTCTTTCCAATTTTTAATATACGAAAAAATTGACTTTTAAAATTCATGTAATATTTGATGTATCTAGTTCATAATATTTTTTAAATATATCGAATTTAAAAAGTAAAGGGAGTAATATATATTAAGGTAAAAATATGTAATCATGAAAACATCAATCTGCCAACAATCCAGAACAAAAGGAGCATGTCTTTATTTAAAGTAATTATTAAACTCTTCAAACTCAAGAGTTTCTAGTTACAACTTACAAAGCTGATTCAAAAGACCAATTAGTGATATCATGTGTTTCAACCAACTCTCCAGTAGCACCAGAGAAACCAACTCTAACCCATTCTGGAAGAACAGTCCTTAAATCAACAATAAATGAGACACTAGATCCCTCTCTCTCACTCTCAGGATAATCCACAAACACTCTCAATTTTTTAGACTCAGAATTATAGTTTATACTAGCTTCTCCTAAACCACCATTTTTTTGTATAAAATCAATAGGCCAATTTGTAGTTGCAACTGAATTAATAGAACCAATATCAATTCCAATGTGAGGAAATTGAGATGGTGAAGCTGGGTCCCACCCATTTGTAAAACTATCAAACTCAATAGCTACTATTGGATTTTGAGTTGCAATAAGTGCAGTTTCTGGGTTGAAAAGACCAAGATAACCTCCACTTGAATTTTTTGTAAACCCTAAATCAAGTGGTCCTAAAAAGAAAGTGAATCCGTCTCCGTGGAGGGATGAACTATTTGTGTTCACGATAAAAGAAAAACTTGTAGAAAAATCAGCTAATTTTCCGGTGGTTTTATCCCAAATGTGAATTGGTGTGAAATGTGTTAGTTGTCCGGCACTTTTTTGGAGTGGTTTACCAGATTGGTCAACTTTTGTTAGGCTTAGAATGCCGCCGGAGATTGAGGCATCGCCCTTGAGAAATAGGTTGGGATCTTCTTCTTGAAATTGTTCTATAGTGAAAGAAATGGTAGTTTCTGGTCGTGGAGGTATCGGTGATGGTGAGGGTGATGGTGGTGATGGTATTGGTGAATATTGTGAATTGACATTGTTGTATTGTAGAAAGAGAAAAGTAATAAAGATTTTAATAAATGTAGATTTCATGTTTGAGATAGCCATTTTGTGATGATAGTAATCAAGGGAGAATGAGGTTAATTATTTATAGGGTTGTGTTGTGTTGACCATCTTGTATAGAACACATTGTCCAAATGAATACGACTAGCAACTCGCATAGTGTAAGTGTATTGCATTTGCCAACTCATGAAGGTGGAAAAACCAAGTAGAAAAAAAGCTAGAAATTACTTTAAAGTCCAAAGTATGAAGATTAAAAAAGATTGAATACTATGTCACTTTTGAAAACAATCATACCATATCATATGGTATACATACAACTACAAGGTACTAGTAAGTGAGTAGGTAACAAAGGGAAGGGTATATAATTGATGAGGAATATGCTCACGGGGATATTGGTTAAAAATGTTTACAAATTCATTGATAGTATCATCACTTAACGTTAAAACAAATGTCCCTTTTTTTTTTCTCCATTTCGATTATCTATATGGGGGAGTCAAAAGTTAATACAGTACACTCTCAGTCATAAAATATTAGAGAATATTAGTAAAAGAAAGTTGATGTATCTGATCTAAATTTTTAATTAGATACATTAATTTTTTTAACCAATTTTTTCTTATATTTTAAAATAGAGGGAGTATTAAGTAAGATACACATTTGTTTAATTGAATCCTCCAATGTCATTTTCTTCATATATAGTTAAATGGTTAATTTGACTATTTGTGGCAAAGGAGAATTTGTTAATCTCTTATTTTTAAAAGTTATAACATAAGTCACGAATCTACCATAATTTTTCCCTCCAATGCAAGCATTTAATGAGATGTTATTTGTTTAATATAAAATACAGTATAAAATAACTTTATTTGCACACTACTAACTTTTATTGTTTGTATTTTCCAATATACTATGTGACAATTTTTGTTGACTAATTCAACACGTAAATAAAACTAAAAAAAATAAGCAAAACAATTCCTCTCTTTTCACTATTCATATATTTTGTTGACTAATTCAACACGTAAATAAAACTAAAAAAAAAAACAAAACAATTCCTCTCTTTTCACTATTCATATATTTCACTCTCTCTCTCTCTCCACTCTTCCTCCTCCTTTTTCCCATCTTCTTCTTCATGTTAGATCTTCATTTTTCATGTTTAATTGTATAATTTCGCCACCTCATTAGAAAATACTTCAGTTTTAATTTATGTCAATGGTTGGTTCTCTATATATATATATATATATATATATTATATATATATATATATATATATATATATATATATATATATATATTCATTGTTCGATTCTTTTGCATGGCATCAACTATCATATATGAAATTGTTCCTCCTCACACAAGAAGAAAAGAAGATTATGTTTTTTACCGTCACCGACAAATGTAATGACCCATAATTTTCTATATTATTTTCTTCTTTGTGGCCTACAAAATATTTTAATTGAGAAGAGCAAAACATTGATGATGGTATGGTGTTTGTTGGAGCAGATTAAACAGTAACAAATGTCGATAATAGTGATGATCACAAAACTAATATAACATGTCAAATTGTTAAGTTACAAAATATTTTTATATAAATACTATAACCGTATAACGCTATAAATTTGCATCGATCAATCATCTTCAATGTTGGTGAGAGTCTAGTTAGCTCGAAACTTAAACCTTTTGCATAAAACTCATACGATGTTTAAATTTATATCTATTGGAGAATGCCTATTAATTTTTTTTTTTACACAGAGATTGCCTATTAATTAAATAAAAATGTTGCAAAATGATGTCTTGAAGTAGCACTTGTAAGTGACACGTGACACACAAGTTGTTTGGCTTTGGATACTGTTTGTTTAGCAAACAAGTTGCAGCATATACATGCTTTGGATACATGTTGTGTTGAAATTTATTTAGCTAAAATACAATGCTACGTACCATAAAAAAAATTATTTTAGACTTACAAGACCGACCTGGAATTGCAATTTTCAATATTTTAGGCTTATTAATTATCTAGATTTATATTTATAAATGGAATGGAATGCCTAGTTGCATGCTGCGTGGCACAGTAAAAGACATATTTTCAAATTTAATTATATCAAATAGTAAGTCAATTATTTTAAATTTTACAGTGTAATTTGTTTGTGTCATTGTCTTACGGTAGAAGCTATAGCTAGGTAATAGCACTTTAGCATAACGAAATTTGAACAAGTTGTTATTATTCAGTGATAGCTTATTTGTTATGAAGTTTTGTCAAATACTGGCTATTGTGGATTGCAATTTGAACAAACCTCTAATTTCCGCAATACACGATTGATTGACAACACTGGTTTGTGTTTTAAAGTATGTTTGCCGAGGTCAGCGTTGTTGCTTGGTGTGCTTTTGTGTGTATGAATATATAATGCACTTGTGATGTGTTCCTTTTGTTACTGATTGTGTTTGATATATGCAAATGTGTCTAGTCATTGCTACTAGTTTTAGTCTTTAATTATTTTTGAAGTTTCATTATGGTCCTTTAATTAATATTTGTTTCATTTTGGTCCTTTAACTTTGCTTCCGTTATATAATTTGGTCCAAACCGTTAGTTCTTAACTTTAAATTGTATAAGGTAGAACAACACTTTAAATGGTCTACCATATATCTCAATATAATTTTTAATTTTAACCATTTGATCTTTTACTTAAAATTCATACCTTTGAATCTTGCAAATGTATGATATGTAATAATGAACCGCCTGAACTTGATTTAGTTTACTTTTCTTCATCTTCTTTCCTCTTCTCCATGTTCATCTTCATCACCATCTTCATGATATTAAAAATAAATCCAGAATTTCCTCAACAAAACAAAAATCCAAAATTTTGTCTTCATCAAACAGAACAACAAACATCATCAAACACATAACAACAAGAACAACAACATCAACATCGTTCTTCTTCTTCTTCTTCTTCTTCTAATTACAATATTATGAACTTGAATTACATACAAACCTAAACTATACCTAATTAACTCACCAACGTTAAATTTAAGCATTGTTAGGGAAATTACACGTTGTAATCGTACTCAAAGGAATGTTAATTTGAAGTGCTGGAAGCAGTGTATTTGAAGGCTAAATAAGCAACACAAGCAACTACAACTAAAGAATGAGTTACTCATTTAACTATTTCATACAATTGTAAAACATACATAAAAATAAGAAGTCTTCTATGCCTTCTCTCTAACAGAAAAACCACTCTCTTCCCTTTGATCCAAATCCTTTTTTCTTCAAGATGTAGCTGTACGTGGTGGTGGTACGACGAGTGGCCTTTCGCCCTCCGCACCACCGTACTTCCGTTTCCGCGTTGGCAGATCTGGCGTTATTGTTTGCGGCGGATCTGACCGCGGATCTGACCGCGGATCTGTGGGTTGTGTTTGTGGTGTTTCTTCATCATCACTTAATTTTTATTTGAGAAGGCCGTTGATTCTTCTCTTCCAGCGGGGGTGGTTCTTCAGGTTTCACGGCGATGGTTTGCTTCACCATGCGGCTGGTTTTTGGTTCCGATCTACCTTGCGGTGTTTTGGTTCCGATCTGTGGTGGTTCTGCTCTGTGTGGAGTTTCGTTGCTCCGACGGCGTCCATCGGTGGCTCCGATGGTGGATTGTTGCTCCGATAGCATCTGGCGGCGGCTCCAATGGTGGTTTTGTGTATAATCTGGTTCAGGTTTGAGGTTCTGTCTCATGGTGGTGGTTTGGCAGCGGTGATTTTGTTATGTTGTGGCGTGAGTGGTGGCGGCGGCGGGGGACTGGTGGTGGTAATGGTTTTAGGTTGTTTCTTCTGGCGTGGTGGTGGCTGGAGGTTTTTCCGGCGACTGAGGTGGTTCCGGCAGTGTCACTCCCTTTGGGGTGGTTGTTGGTCAGCACTTTTACAGTAAGTGGTTGAGGGTTTGGGTTTTGCGTTTGTTCTTTCGTGGTGGTTGTTGGTTTTGGCGTGGTTTAGTGGGTGGTTTGTTTGTTTCGGCTCTAGTTATGTGTTGTCGGTGCTTGTTGTCTTGCGGCTCTAGATAAGAAAATTATTTTCTCCGTCGAAACCATTAGACCTGTTGTGGCTGCGAAGCATGGTGTTCTGTTTTAGGTTACAATTGCAAGGTATGGGACTTGGGCTCCATTATGGAAGTATATGGGTTTTCATTTTGGGGTTTATAATACTTTGACTCTCCTTCTACGACAGCTAGCTTTTGAGGTGTGATTTTTCCGAAGTTTGAAGGTATGGGACTTAGCTCCACTCTGGAAGTATGGGCTTCCATTTTGGTTTATAGGACTTTGGGCTCTTCTGCTTCAAGAGTTAGTTTTTGTTGTGTAGTTTTTAGAAGTTCGTATCAATTGTGTTTAGAATAGACCACTATATTTCCATTTCATTGGCAAGTCGGCTCTTCGGTGGGAGATTATTTTGTTTTCAATTTTGTCGTAAGGTGCTAGTATTGTGGGTTTTGTCTTGCCGCTGTCGGTATGTAGGTATTGCCATGCGTCATAAGTTTTCTAGATACATGATTCTCTGACCACCTTCAAATTTGTTGAAATTTGCAGAATTCTTTTTGAATCTCTGATGGTCTTCAAATCTGTTGAGATTTGCAAGTTTCATGGTATCTAGTTTACCTTTATCGCGTCGGTGGTCTGTTTGGAGGGGACTGCATGCTGAAGCATATCTACCTAAGTTTTCATTCTATAGTTGACCATCATCTTTTGGTTCATGAAGTTGTTTGTTGGACTCTGGTGGGCCGTTCGCTTTTGATTCGAGCTCGGGAGCTAGTGTCTGGTGACACTTTTTTGGGTCGGGTTGATGTCTTTTCAAGTGGTGTGGAAACTGAAGAGTGTATTTCTAAGAATGAGATTAGAAGATGATCTCTTATAGGTGGTGTATGTTTTTGGTATTTTTCATTGGTGTTCTGTCTTTTGACGGTGCTTTTGTTTTGTAGTGTCTTTCCTACCAGTCTTTGTCCATCTTGTGCGAAGATTTGGTTTTATTAATATATATTGAAATTCTGGCGTACAACTTATAATAAATTAACAGACAGAACAATGTGTGATAAGATGTGCACACATTAATCAAACTTGCACAGGATAAGTAACAAGGAAACAAATAATAAAAGCAGTAAAGAACACAGGAAAATTGTTAACCCAGTTCAGTGTAAACACACCTAATCTGGGGGCTTCCAAGCCAGGAAGGAAATCCACTAAGTAAAACGAATTCAAAGTCAAACTCCCTGTTTGCACTTCTCGCTTTGTAACTACTCGTCTAGACTTCTACCTAGGTACCCCGTAGGTATGAGAAACCCGTCTCACTTCCACTCTAAAACAAATACAATCAACAGAATTAGAGAACACTCCCCAAAACAATAAACATCACTCGTACTTCAAAGCTTTGAGTGATTGACAATATTCCTTGCTTAAAAGCTTCGGATTACAACTCAATAAACTCAGTCCTTATGCAAGCATCTAGGTGACACAAGCAAAGGCTTACAAATAACAATTAACAATGAAAAAGACACAAACCCTAAAACTCTAATCTTCAATATTTGTTTGCGTGAATATTAGGTTTAGTCTTCTTACATATATATAGTCTTCAGAATCTTCTAGGTCTTCAGACAAGTCTTGGGCTTCAAGCAAATAATTCCTTGTAACAATTCTTACCCAAGAAATATAAATTTGAACCAAATAAAATATTCCCATGATTGGAAAATATTTTTTACAAATAAAATTAGGTTAACAAGTAACCTTGAAGGTTCATTGGACGCGCGCAACTTAGCCTGCAAGCAAGCGAAGTAAAAACAAAACATATCTTTCAAGAAAGATACAAGAAAGATATGGCGCGTAAATAAGTGTTCAGGTTCCGGACTTTTAATAATGTGTACACATGGTTCTACACATCATGATATGCGCACATTGTCCTCCACATTGTGTTTTGCCAAAAATGAGGCCAACACAAAAACACTAACAATCTCCCCCTTTGGTAAATTTTTGGCTAAAACAATCTTGAACCGGATAGACATGCCAGAGAGATATAAAAGACAGACTCCTTCACATTGATCAGAGAATAGAGACTTTGAAGGAGTATAATCAACAATTCACATAGTGGATTCCTTATAGAAATGCTTACCAAAAATCTTTCAACAATGAACATCAGAGGCACACAGCAGCGGATAAACGACGGCCTCACACAAGAAACACAGAGGATAGAGAAGTCCTCACATAGGTGTTTTAGAAAAACACACATAGGGCTTGACATGCTAAAAGTAGCACATTCGCATGCAAGCACACAATCAACAAGTAACAGGTAATAAGAGAGTCAAAACTCCCCCTAAATAACAGCTTCACATGAGTGGCACTCCCCCTCAATAGTAGCTTCACATAAAACACGAGAAAGATTTTCTCCCCCTCAAATCATGCATATCTCAGATCATGCAGACAATGAACATACTTCATAAGTAACACATTCATGCATAATCATGCAAACAACTCACAACCAACAATAAACATCTTCAATGTGACAAACATTGTGCCAACATATTTATGCACATCATACTTTTAGACAAATAACAAATGACTGGTGGCATAGTGACACTAACCATGTGTCAACATTTTCATGCACATCGTGCAGACAACTCATAATGAGTAACAATCAACCAGCAATAATAACAGCAACTACTACTACTTCAACAACATCTTCATGACATAACCAGGTAGTAGAGAATAAAAGAGAATAAACAGCTCACATATCAGAGCTACAAACTAACAACTAACATCTACTCCCCCTTTTTAGACATAAAATTTTGCCAAACAGAACATACCATGTAGGAGGTCTTCAAGATTAGAGAGATATTGGCAAGAGAACAAACAAGCTAGCAGATTCGCATAGCAACAATTCATGGTAGATAATAAGAGAAGTGCATACCATAAGATTCATAGGACACAGATAGTGCATAAGAGTGCATAGAACAATAACAGGAACAGATAGTGCAGAGAGAATCAGAATATTCAAGGATTACAAACCATAAGCACACACAGGAGCAAAATAAGATCCAGGGCAAGTGCCCAAACGAAAACATAGTAATCCAACAAAAAGGCTTTCATGAGGTTACATCAACAGGAGTGACTTTCAATCGAGTCCTCCTCAACTTCCTTCCCTTCATCTTTTTCTTCTTCAGGGCTTCCACTTGACTTACCATCCTCTTGGCCCTCTTCCGTGTCCTTGTCAGCAACTTCTTCTTTTTCAAGAGCAGCAATAATCACCTTAAATCTTCTCTTCCTTTCATCTAACTCTTTGCAAGTGGCTTTTAGTTCGGTGATCATATCATGTCTAGAAAGAGAAATAGGGGCAGATGTGGCCACGTTTTGCTGCACATTTGGCTTACTGGAGGTCTGAAAGACAACAATCAGCTTGCTTCCCCTCTTCATAGCAAAGTCACCCTCCCTCTTTAAGGTGGGTGTTGTTCAAGCATAATAGCACATAGCAGAGTAGGATATGCAACAGGCATTTTCACAGCAGTAGGACTTTTGGCATGTTTTACCGTTTGTAGAAAAATGTAATTGCCAAAATTGAAGGGAATGGAGTTTCCAACAACATATATGAACTTACCTAGAGCAGTAGCTACATTGAAGTGATGATGAGTGGGGACCCTGTTAGCAGCAGCTATCCTGTTTAAGACGCCATATTTCTGTGTAAGCTTGGCAGCTGACAGTTTGTCCTTTGTTGGCCATACCTTCACTTTGTTATCAGTTAAAGCCTTGCATATCTCATTGTCAGTTTCTTCCAGCTCACCCTGAGAGTCTTCATTTCTCCCTAGAAACTTGTTGATGACCGTGGGAGAGAATTCCACACATTTACCCCTCACATATACTTTGTGAAATTCTTTGCTCAGGGGGTTATCACATTCTGTAGGACTATTGACCAGAAATTCCTTGACTAATTGCTCATAACAGCTTCCCAAATTAACAACAGTCTTCATTAATCCTGCCTTTTCAATTAGATTCATTATCTCATTGTTTGCCAGCATTCCACCACTCAATTCCTGCTCCAGAGCGATCCTTCTATGATAAACATATTTCCACCTTTGAGCATTTACAAGTTTGTGAAAAGAGACATTGTCTATCTCTATATCAGGAACTTCAACAGTCTTCTTGGATTTCTTGACAGGGACAGATGTTGGAGATGATGTGTGTACCTCATTGTCCACATTATACTCTGAATCTGAGTCACTTGCAGGGGACTTCCTTTTCTAACCTTTCTTTCCTTTTTCAGTATTGGATATTTGAACTTTGCTCCATCCTCTTGGTGGTCCATGCATTTAGATCTTCTTCTTACCTTTGGAAGTAGTCTGATGTGATTGTGGAGCAGTTCTTTTGTCAGAAGCAGATATCACATTTGGCATGGATTTTTCAGTGGCAGCTTGTAAGACAGTTCTTTGTCTGAGTCTTCCTTTAATACAGGGATCAGCAGTAGGGGTTCTTGCTACAAATTCATAGTTGTCAATAATAGCTTGCTCCTCCTCAGATTCTTCACTTACTTTTACACTTGAATTTTCTGAACTGGAGTTAGTTGATGAGGATTCATTGGTTTCTTTAGTACTGTCACATTCATCAGATTCATCCTTGTCAGATTCTTTGATTTCTCCAGAGTTTTCAACATTTGCATCATTTGATGATTTTCCAAAGTTGTCATTATCTTTCGTATCTTCAGATTTTTCTTCTTCATTTTCAGATTCACAGTTTGATTTTCTTTGCTCACTCCTTTTCTCAGTGCTAACAGCAGGAACAGATTGTGCCAATGATGTGACGACATCAGGCAACACATTGATTTTCGAGGGAGTGGATTTTGAGGAAATGAGTTCATCACCCATAGTATGACTTTTTGGTGATTTTCCATCAACATTTCCCTCAACAACATTTGTTTCAAGAACAAGAGAGGTATGAGCAGTTTTACCGGATCCAGAAGTGTGTGGAAATGTTTCAACTTCTGACAACTTGGATTTGCAAGTGGTTAGATCTGCTGCCACGGTCTTGTCTTGAGTTTCGATCTTATGAGTGTCATCTTTGCATGAGAGGTACAAGCTTGACATTGTAGGCACCTTCTTTTTGGAGATTGATTTCTTCTTTGATTTTGCGGGCGAAGCTTTTAGCTTTTCAGATGCATGAACAGTGTATATTGGTTTTGCATTTATGATCAGTACATTCTTGTCTTCCATAGCTTTTGATCTATTTGAACGAGAGGGGGACAGAGTTTTTGAAGATGATTTTTGTGGTGTAGAGCTTGACTTCTTAGTCATGGTTGGAAGATTAGGGTTGAGAGGACAAGTTACAAAGTGAGTGCGTTTTGTGGAAGTGGAACAGTTTGTAGCACAAGAGGAGGGAAGTAGAGGGTCGGAGCAGTTATGGCAAGTGATGACTTTTCTTTTTGATTTTTCATGCACGTAATGAAAGTGTAATATGACCGTTGCACACGCGCAGTACTTTAATTGCTGCAACTGTTTTATCAGGTAGTTGCCTAAAGTGCTTTTCAACTTCTCAAACTGATCATCACTTAAGTCTTTAGTGAATATGTCATCACCATGTTCTTCAGCATTTATAACAAGCAAAGTGATTTTTTCTTCTATTAAAAAGTACCGTACAACTTTTATGTTCTTGGTTTTACCATACTGGTCATGATTCTTTAGCTTTTTTGTGATGCTTGGATTAACAGAACATAATGTAATCACATTTTCCTCTACTTTGTACCCTTTTGATACTTGCTTTATCCAAATTATTTGAGCACACACCATATTCCTCTCAGCACTATCAACCAAGTGGTTTTGAATCCTCTTCAGTTGTTTAAACAATCTTTCAATTTGCTTTTCTTGATGTACAACTAGTATACTTACACAATACCCTTTGTCAAGATTAGTACTCTGATGTGACATCTTCACATACCAGTGCCCATGTGCTGTTTGTGCACTTAGCTCATTGTTGATCACATTAATAAACTTCATAGAGATTTCTTCATTGATTTTAGGAACTAAGTTGTGATGATATCTTTTGGAAGCTGAGTTTCTTTTCTCCTGAAATGTCAATATATAGCAGTTTGCTTTGCACCTAGTTCCTATCATGATTGTATTCCCAGATCCATCTGTAATTAAGCATTCTTCTTCAAAAAATCTGACATCAAACCCTTGATCACAAAGTTGACTGATACTGATGAGATTTGTTGTCAACCCTTTTACCAGCAAAATATTTTCAATGTTTGGTGCTCCATTTGCAGCTAAATTGCCAATTCCCATGATTTTTCTTTTTGTTCCATCTCAAAAAATCACATATTTAGTTGGGTAGGGATTTAAACATGTTATAGAGTTGCTTGCCCAAGTCATATGCCTTGAACATCCACTGTCAAGATACCAGTGTTCTTTTGATAAGATTCTGAATGCAGAAAGTAATCCATAGCACTTTTCTTTAGGTTCCCAGTTTCTCTTCATTTCATATTTTCTTTTAGGCTGCTGTAGAGTTTGATAGTCAAGAAATCCAACTAGCTTATGACAGTAAGGTTTTATGTGTCCTTTCATACCACAGTAATTACAAATCCATCTTTTCCTAGATTTGTACTGAACTTTATTTCTGAGTTGTATACCTGTGATCTTAGGAGAATGTGTCCACATGTCACTCCACATCTTGGAACCAGTTGCTGCTGTGGATTTTTGACTTTGCTTTGAGTAGCCAATTCCTTTGACTTTCTCAGGTTTCCTTCTCTTTAACTTTCTGACTTGATTTTGCAAATTTTCTTCATTGAATCTTGATACTTTGGCGGCATGGTTCATTCTTGCAGCTATCTTCTTTTGCTCAGTTTGCCTTCTCTCATATATTTTCTTATGGGGATTTGTTGTATTTATAACATCTGACCTTTTATGCACAACTTCCTCCTTGCAAGATTCTGACTTAGATATCATACATCTGGTAGTTAGTGCAGTTATGAGTTTTGCATTCTCTTCTTTACTGTCTTCGTATTCTGAACCATCATCTGTTAAAGTGGCATTAGGTTTTTGCCTTTGATTTTTGATAAAGGTGGGACATTCTGATCTGATGTGCCCATATCCTTCACATTCAAAGCATCTTAATATCTTGTCCTTTCTTTCAACAGTTTTCTAAGAGGATTTTGCTTTCCTCCACATTTCTTCAGAATTTTGTTGAATTTTGTTCCAAGAAACACTATTTCATGATTTGACTCCAATATGTTCCATGTAGTTTTAGCTGCAGTCTGATTCCTGATCAATTTGAATATGTTCTTATCAACTGCTTTGAATATTGCGTTTAGTGCTTTGTTGTTGTCACATGAAAGTTCATCTTCGTCCTTGGACCAGTCTTCAGGGGGCTTTAGAACATCAGTAACCTTTCCATCCTTATCAGTGATCATGGGTGGTTCCCATTCTTTCAGAATTGATTTCCATGATTTGATGTCTATGGATTTGAGGAACACAAGCATCTTGAGTTTCCACTCATCATAGTTTGTACGATCCAGTAGAGGTGGCACGATAATGAATCTTTCCCTGTCTATATTTCCAGAATTCATTTGTCCTGAATCTCACCCAAAAGCATGTAAGGTGCCCGCTCTGATGCCAATTGAAATTCTGGCGTACAACTTATAATAAATTAATAGACAGAACAATGTGTGATAAGATGTGCACACATTAATCAAACTTGCAGGATAAGTAACAAGGAAACAAATAATAAAAGCAGTAAAGAACACAGGAAAATTGTTAACCTAGTTCAGTGTAAACACACCTAATCTGGGGGCTTCCAAGCCAGGAAGGAAATCCACTAAGTAAAACGAATTCAAAGCCAACTCCCCGTTTGCACTTCTCACTTTGTAACTACTCGTCTAGACTTCTACCTAGGTACCCCGTAGGTATGAGAAACCCGTCTCACTTCCACTCTAAAACAAATACAATGAACAGAATTAGAGAACACTCCCCAAAACAATAAACATCACTCGTACTTCAAAGCTTTGAGTGATTGACAATATTCCTTCCTTAAAAGCTTCGGATTACAACTCAATAAACTCAGTCGTTATGCAAGCATCTAGGTGACACAAGCAAAGGCTCACAAATAACAATTAACAATGAAAAAGACACAAACCCTAAAAGTCTAATCTTCAATATTTGTTTGCGTGAATATTAGGTTTAGTCTTCTCACATATATATAGTCTTCAGAATCTTCTAGGTCTTCAGACAAGACTTGGGCTTCAAGAAAATAATTCTTTGTAACAATTCTTACCCAAGAAATATAAATTTGAACCAAATAAAATATTCCCATAAGTGGAAAATATTTTTTACAAATAAAATTAGGTTAACATGTCTTGAAGGTTCATTGGACGCGCGCAACTTAGCCTGCAAGCAAGCGAATTAAAAACAAAACATATCTGTGTACACATGGTTCTACACATCATGATATGCGCACATTGTCCTCCACATTGTGTTTTGCCAAAAATGAGGCCAACACAAAAACACTAACATATATATATATATATATATATATATATATATTATTTTGCTGTTCAAAAAAAAAACAAGCAACTACAACTTTTGAAACTTCCATTCCGTTTTTGTTTGCTGGAAATCGTAAACGAGAATTAGGAAATAGAATCTTCACCCGATTCTCCGTCAATAAGTTGAAGAAAGTGTTGAAATTAAGGAAAAGTGAGTGCGAGAAGAATTAATTGAATTTGGCAATTGAGATTGCGGAGAGTCTGAATCTGTCTCACTCAAACTTCCATTTTTAATTTCTAGATTCAACAGAGGACAACAACATATGTAAACACTCTTCTTCTTCAAAAATCCTCAATTTCAACAAAAATCATCTCTCTTGATCTGGGTTTCTTTGCTGTTGTTACTCAATTTTTGCTGGTGATGAAGTTGTTGGGGTTTGGTGCAGCAATGGTTTTGGAGAGATATATAGGGATGAAGATGAATAGGGAAGAAGATGAAGAAAAGGAGAATAAAATTACATGTTGGTGGTTCTTTATTAGTTATCATAGACTTTTCTAGATTTATTGGTTTAGATTTTGACAAAATGATCTAATGGTTAAAATTAAAAATTTATTGAAGTGTATGGTGGATCACTATGTATATTGATTCATCTTAGATAGTCTCATGCCACCTATTTAAAACTTAACGTTTTTTCAATAAAATTAACGGTTTGGACCAGATTGTTTAACGGAAGCAAAGTTAAAGGACCAAAACGGAGCAAATATTAATTTAAGGACCGAAATGAAACTTCAAAAATAGTTAAAGAACCACAACTATATTTAAGCCTTTTATTTTTTTAAATATTATAGTTATTTGTTTTTGTGATACAATGGTAACTAAGGGCTATAAAACTCCCACAATGGCGGGTCTAGGAAATTAAAATGTAGTATTCTGAAATGCACCCGTCTTTATTGTTGAGTGACTCTATGATAAACATTCTTTGCAAAAATATCTTGAATATTCCACATTGGATGCACATACAAGATAGACTTCTAAATTTGTTTTAAAAATAGAAGGAAAAAAAAGAAGAACTCAGTACATAGGGCACTTGAGCAGTTATATATAGATAAGGTTGTTGGTTGCTATAGGCCACAACTTGGGAGAGAGTACGTCTTGGACAGGTTGCCATAGGCCACAACTTGTTGGTTGTCATTAATTAACACAAGAGACCTTTTCAATTTTTTTTCTTTTTTTCTGTATTTTTCTTAGAGGTTATTATGTTTTTATTACTGAACTTTGATTACAGATGATGAGTAAGTTCATAAATCAGTAACTGTACTCATTTATAGTTCAAAAATCAGCAAATAGTATATGTTAGTTTACATTTCATTCAATTTTGTTGTCTCATATTCTCTTATGTTTAAATTACTTTACAGATTTATAGTTCTATGTACTCTATTAGATGACAAGATGAGGTGATGAGGTATGACAAGTTTCCAAGAACAATCAATGCTAAAAATCTACCATCCAAATCCTCACGTAATAAGATTATATTGTTTTTGTATTTAAAATTTGAGGCTCCTAACATGTGGACCTAATCATTTAATTCGACAATGGCTGATCATTGTCTCGTTTTCATATCTTTTTCTCCACGCTTTAGTGTGTTGGCCGGTCAGCCATGATGATCACCTATACAATCATTTTTCCACACCACTCTTAGATAAACGGAGTTCCCCTTTCGTTGTTTATCTTAGCCAGATTTGTAATTGTCAAAGCATTTACTTTTTGTATTGTTAGGGCTATAAGGGTGTGTTATAGCTCTGAACGTTGATGTATTGTGATGTGATTAAAATAAATCAAACGCACAATTATGATCTCATTGAGCTGGTGCGCACAGATTGTGACAATCGGACATCTTGTCTAACATGTTGTTTGCACAAAATGTATGACAGCAAAAGAAATAACAAATATAATCATAATCATATGTATAAAACAAGTAGTTGAAATTGGTTCGAGTTATAGTATCATGGATTGCTTAAGTTTCACTTTTAGAAAAAAATTGAACTAGTAAGAAGTAGTCGGTTCAAATTTTTTAGTAATTTTTTCATACGATATTTGAGTCAAACCAAACTGATGAAGAAAAATTAGTTTTGTTCGATTCAATCAGATTAAAATTCGTCAAAATGAACATGTATTAAAAGAATTCAAGAAAGCACAACAAATAAATTATAAAATATATACCTAAAACTAGTGTGTATACTTGTTCCTTGCTTTCTTCGAATCAAATTAATTTTGTTTTTGAAGAATAAAAATAAAATATTTTATTTTATACTTCGTATTTTATATTACTTTAAATTTGACGAAAATATGCTTCAAAAAGAAAAATTAAGAGCAAATAGCAATATCAAATAAGTTTTTGAACAAACCCAAAGAATGAGTTGGGGTCTCTTAAAGGGATATGAAGTATCAACATGAAAATTTGATTTATTAATGGGATAAAATTTAGATGCATTTCTTTAGGTACATAACATTTCATATGATTTTAACATAACAAACTATGATTTCCTCAAATTCATGATTTTCTCAAAGTTTGTTATAAAAACAAAAAGTAAATTTTATGTCAAGAACCATAAGTTTTGTTATAGAGTTAAGAACCATAATATTTAACATAACAAATTATAATTTCTTCAAATTAATGATTTTCTCAAAATTTGTTATAAATACAAAAAATATAATTTATGTTAAAAAGCATCAGTTTTCTCATAGTTACCGAAGAGAGATGGTGAAAGAGTTATATTTGAGGGGGTCCACAATAGAAAAAACATAGAATAATTGGTATCAATTCAAAAAGTTGAGGGGGTTCAACTGCACCTCCGGTTGCTAGGTGGCTCTGCTTCTGATGATATTGATAAATCAAATCCTGAAAGGGACCAAAATTTGATGATTAAATTTGATGGTAAAAATGTGTTTGTAAAAAATGTGTTTATATATTTATAGATAAAATTTGATGATTATAGTTATATTTTATTTGTGATTTTTATCTACATTTTACTTGCTCATAGAATTTTAAAATTATTCACCTAGATGCTTGACACATGAGGAAAAAAATCAACGGATAAAAACCAAAATTTATGTTGTTCCAATAAACACCAAAAAAACCTTTATTTCTAGCAAAAAAACCAACAAACTTTCCTTCTTCTTTCAAACGCATCGTGGATGCCGTTAAACTAAATCCAAGCTAAGGACCAAACATATGAAATTTGGCCGAAATCTTATCGAGCTTCGAAAATACGTTTATGATAGCTTTGTAGATTTATTGACTTTTAAATATACTATATAAAATCCTTTAAAAAATAATATATATACTTTATAAATATTTTGTCAAAATAAATATACTTTATAACAAACATATTTTTGTACATTTTATACAAAAAAACCTTAAGAAAAAAAGAGAGTTAAATTAATCTCATAATATCTATAGTAAAATAAATATGAAAAAAAGTAACATAAAAAGTTACTCAAATATATCTTATATTATTTAATTTCCACATCAATGCCCTTCAAATAAAAAATAGATAATGGTATAAATATATGAATAAAAATATAGTCTCTATAATAATATATGTGTAAAAGTATCAACCCATATAAGTTATAACTAAAAAAGAATCTTATAATCGTATGAATTAAAAAAAAAATAGTCCACATATAAATTTAAAAAATCAATTTCATATATAAATTACAAAAAAAGACATAGGCGCTATATAAAACAAAAAATATGGGCATGTGTATTAATATACGAGTGAAAATATAACATCACATATAAATGTTTTTAAAAAAAGCCCTCATTAAATAAGTAAATATTTTATTGAAATCTTTAATTCAATATTTTAAATGCATAAAATTTAAGAGAATATTTCAATATTTAACACTGCTTAGTATGCACCAAGAAAATAACCTAAAGAAACTTCTTAAAAATAGATTTCATATAAAATAAAAAGGAAAAAAAAAAGACTCCATATAAATTAAAAAAAAAAGTCTCTCATTTTAATATATGTGTAGAAATCTAGGCCATGTATAAATTTTAAAAAATTACCCAATATTAATATATATGAGTAAGTAAAATTATATGCTACCTATAAATTTTTAAAAAGATCCCCTAAAAAAATTAATCTCAAAGTATTAATAGTAAGATAAATATGTAACAAAAATAATCCAAATAAATTACCAACTTAGGCATCTTTTGTGTCTTGTCTAATATTTCATTTACATAAATAAATTGTTAAAAAAATAATAATGATCAACTTTAAACTTTAAATTAGGTTGATGATATTAGATGAATCTGACATACATAGATAACAACATAATATATACGTCGGCTCTAAGAAGAGAAGAGAAAAACTCCTCTTTTCATCAAATGGGGTGGTTTTGGGTATTTCTTGATCCAAAATCATCTATTTGCATCTTTATTTCATCTTTTTTCATCTAAGTAAGTGATTTTCACATAATTATTTTGTTTTTATGTGATTTCGTCGTCTCAGTGCAATGTTAATTTCCCGTCCTTGTGTGGTGTTTGTTTATTTTTTATTTTTTATACGGTGTTTATTTGTTTTTCCATCTTGTTGTGGTGTTCGTTTGATTGAATTGAAGTATCAACTTTGATGAACAACTAATTTATACAGTGACTTAGTTCGTCAACGATTGAAGTATCATACGGTGTTAATTTTGATTACTTTAAATTTATCATATTATGTGTAGACAGTATACCGTCTTATGCTATTAACTCGGCTGATTTGAGTTTTTACACAAATTTATCCTTTTCATTTATATATAACGGTATTGAATTCTTACTTGAATGAGATATGCTTCAACAATTTGAATAAATAAATATCTTTTTCTTTAGTAGAAAAACATGATACATACTCTCTCAACAAAAAAAAATATAGGATACACTTCAAAATAATTATAACCTTAATTCATGCATATACTAAACAAAAATAAGTATTCATTAATTTATACAATTATTTAAGGCAATAAATGTTTCAATGTTGTTATTTTTTTGTCATTTTGTATATCTAAAAAAAAATTAGTGCAGTAATTATGGAAATTAATTAATTTTATTATTTACACAAACAATTGTTAAAAAATAATTATTATAAATTTTCTAACCAAAAACTCAATTTTTAATTTATGGAAATTTCTTTTATTGGTCTAATAAATGTCTACGGTCAAAATTAAATTTTTGTAAAAAGAATTAAAGTTAGGGGCTAAAAATGTGATTATTAAATTAGGAATCAAAATTTCAAGTTTGAGAAAGTTAAAGGCCAAAAATATATTTTGAGTTTTTCTTTTATGGTTAAGAAAATATTTCCAATTTATTTAATCAAGATTATTCTACGAATGTATTTTAGAAAAATTATATTTCTTAATTCTATAATCCAATAGTTTATAGTCGTTTAAACATTAAATGTTATTTTTTTGTTTTTGAAATAATGTATATTTGTATACTAAGAAATAGAGTTTGTACCCAGTAAGATACTAAATTGATAAATAAATTATCTGAATAATTAAAATTAAGATTATGTATTGCTAAAATAAATTACATAAAAGAAAAATCCATAAAACAAAAGCTATATTGATAATTAATAAGCTAAGTGATTCCCCTCGACGTCATGGTATTAATTAGAGAGATTTCATACGCAACAACAGATAAGCTGAACGAAACACCGACTCAACTCTAAGATTATTTCTTTTAATTTCCTGAAAGTCTACCATTGTAAATCGTAGGGTCAAACCAGAAGGAAAAAAATATTACTACTACTACTACTAATAATAATAATAATAATTAAAATAATAATAGTAATATTAATAATAATAATAATTATAATAACAACAACAACATCTGAGCAATAAATAATACTAACATTATAGGATACTTAAACAAGCAAAGATATCAAGACACAAACATAAACAATTAAATTTAAGACAATTATGAATGATATGTCAAATTTTAAGACACTCTAGTATGTATGTGGTACCAGAGTCGAAGATCAGAATTATTTTACTGAACACTTCTCAATGTCACTTGCATAAACACTAAATCACTGTCACTGTGCATAAACACTAATCACCGTCGATGTGCATAAGTACTAATCATCGTCATTGTGCATACACCAATTATTTAATTATAGAACAGAACATGAACCGGTATAAGCAAGACTTGAACCTATTCAAGTATAAAAAACTAGAAATTGCAGGTTTCGACATGTTCACCTCAAAGACCATAACTTGAGATACGAGCATTCAAATGAGACTTGTAAATATGTGTTGGAAAGCATTCAATTTTAATCCATCACAATAAAACCCCAATTTCAATTCCATAAATGTCAAAAACTTTTCTAATCAATATACATGTTCATACGACATAATAATCATGATTCAAATCCAACAATCAACACTAATACTCGACGACTTCTTTCAACTATAACAACGCTTAAAATCAACATCAATCAAGAAACCACCGCTTAATTAATAAAGATTTTAACACTAATTTTATATCACCAATTTATTGTTAATGTTAAAGTGCTAATAAAGAAAGCAATCACAAGTCACTACCCAAAATAAACCAATAGTTAAACTCCTACCTCAAAAGACCTCACGGAAAATGGCAAGTGGCAGAGGGAAACTTAACAACAAAATTCTACTACATAAGACCCAAACTAAAGCTCCTAATATGGGTGCGTTTGTTTAAACTTTTTTTTTCAAAAAAATCTATTTTTTTTTATAAAAAAATAATTTTTCTATTTTACTTGTGTTTGTTTCAAATTTTTTAAAAATCATTTTTTCCTTCAAAATGAAAAGCTATTTTGAATAGCTTTTTTCAAAATCTATTTTTTTAAACATCATGAACCATATGTTTGTTCTCAAAAATGATTTTTATAATTGTAAACAAACACAAAACAACTTTAAATTTTTTTCAAAATCTCTACAAAAAAAATCTATTTTTTAAAAATAGATTTTTTTAAAAAAATCTATTTTATTTTAATCTCAAACAAGCGCACCCTATTGGCATGAGAGAAGTCAAGAACAACAAATAATAGTTAAAAGAAAAGGAATTCTCATGCTTATTATAAACTCTAAATTTATGAATCATCAAATAATTGAAGAAAAGAAAAAATTATACCCATCATTACTAAAACTCAATCGCTTAGGATAAACTCATTAAATACTCTTGCATATTCATATTTCAACACTAATACATAAATTCAAGACTAATCCTTCACCTTAGAGATTTTGAATTCTTTCATTGATCTTAAGCCGCAAAATTTCTCTCTTCATCTCCTCAACTTCTCAATTTTCTAAATTTCTTTCTTTTTTTCTGTGATAGAGTTAGGTTTATAACTAACTAAGCCAACAAAAATTTGATTTCCTTCTCTAATGGGTCTTACCCACAACCCACTACCAATCTCACTTCTCTCTTTTTCTTTTTCTTACCTTATTTTATTTTCTCTACTCAATATTTTATTCTAATTATTTTACTAACTCTCAAACAACTTACATAATAAAAATAACGCAAAACACACAAACATACAAAGTAGTAATCATAAATAAATTAAATAATTCTAAATTAATCGCGAACAAAAAAAATATATATATAAAAGAAAATTTGGGGTGTTACATTTGTTGATGACGATTCCATTCTCATTTGTTTTATTCCATGCAATAATTACAGGGTCAACTAAGATGAACAATAATAGTTTTTTAATACCGCACCATGATTCCATTAAAGGAGCATTGTGTTCTCTGTTGTGTATAATGGGTTTCAAGATATTTTTAGCAGCAGTTTTCTGCAGTTTTAGAGTGATAAGGGGATGCTTGTAAAGTTGTTGTTCAGTTGAAAACAATATTGTACAATGTATAAAGTTTAATGGAAATTTTAATTTCTATGTTTCTATGTTGTCTCTGTTGTTTATCTTTCAAGAATACATCTAAGAAGGTTGCATGTTTTGTTTCCTTTTGACTCATGAGGTAAGAATTTTTTTTGCTTTTTAAGGGTCTGTTTGATCAATAGAAGGGAGGGGCGAGGAAGGATTCTTAAGAAGTGGAGGGGAAGGGAGGAGAGGGAAGACAATATACTTTTATTAAATATATGTTTGGTTTAAAAGAGAGGAGGGGGAGAGGATGTGAGAGATTTTAATTAAATATGTGTGTGGTTCACGAGGAGAGGGGAGGGATTTTAAAAATAATTAACTGTTCACTTAATTAAATATATGTTTGGTTTAAAAGATATGAGGGGGTGTGTTTGACTCGACTTTTTTTAAGTTTAAAAGTTACTTTAAACTTAAATTAAAATTAAAGAACTTTACAATAAATTTTAAGTATTTTGGCATATTTTAAAAATTTACCTTAAAATTGTTTTATACTTAAACTTTTTTGCGAAGTTCTATTTTTTAAATGCTAAAATTAAATTTATAAATTTTAATTTAATATTTAATAAACAATGAAAATTCCAATATATATATATATATATATATATATATATATATATATATATATATATATATATATATATATATATATATATATTATATTAAAAGATTATATTTTCAATCACACTTTTTACTTTCTTTTTATAACTTTTAATTCACTATTTTCACAAAAATGAAAATTATTTTAGTGAATTTTTCTACTATGTTTGTTATAATGATGTTATCAATAAAGGTAATAGACAAATTATTTTAGTGTATTTTTCTACTATGAATATTATTATTAGGTATTTATACTAATGATCTGAGTTAAGATTTGTAAAGTTTATATTATATCAAAATTTTATAATGAACAAGTAACAGAAAAAAATATATAATGATATTATAAAAAAAATTATAATGATTTATTCATCATGAAACATTGTGATATTGGTTGCAGTTATCTTTTTAACAAACTACTAGTTGATATTATTTGGCAGATGATAATGCATATTATATTTTGAATAAAATACTTTTATCCACAACAACATATATAGAAAAAACGATGCATCACAATATAATGGAGCAATATTTGAATAGATATTTAGTTGCGATTGCGACCACTTCCAAGAATCAAATGAAGTCATATTTGAAATAAGCTGGTTATAACAACAACTTTATAAAAAATACTACTTATATGTTTTACTCATAAAAATTAAACAATTTCTTTTATTAAGAACTTTTCAAAAATCTTATTTGGCCTAATTTTTTCTTTTACGAAGTAGAAAAATTAAAAGTAAGCTGGACCAAACACTACTTAAATTATAAAACTCATATTTTAAAAACTAATAACTCTTTAATATTTATTATTATTTATTACCATACAAGAGAATTCACCACTTCCCCAACAAAAACAAATACCACACAAATAAATAAATAAATAAATTAACATGAACAAATGAAAAAAGAAATAACACAAACATGTTATAATAATAAGAAATGTGTGAATGCAAGATACACACAAATAATATGAAAGCAAGCATATAAATTATATTTTATCTCACCTCACAAATGAAATTCATGTGTACTCCAAATACACATATAATATAAAAATCTAGTTTAAAGTGAAGGACCCACATCAATATTTTAAATATCGGACCGGTCATCGAACTGGTTAGGGTATTAGATCACTAGTACATTAATTGGTAGAATAATTGAGTCACTGTTCGAAGTGGATAACTCGGTTGAATAAACCGGTCTCCAATAACAAAGTTATATAGATATTAAATTGGTCGAATTAGTGACTCGGTTTTTAAAAGAAGTCATGACACCTAAAAATGTGAAAATTTTAATGTCATAATTTCACAAGTTCATTCTTTAAATTTAAATTTAAATTTTAGACATAGTCATCACACATGCAATATAATGGGTAAGATAATATAAAATATTTTCACCTTTTTTTTTTTGGATAAATTAAAAGAGTCGAGGCATCAAGTAATGAATAGACATACCAATTAATTGACACCTCTATACACTCTCGTCTTCTAACTATAGCTCATAATAAAATATTAATAAAATAATTAAAAATATATATAAAAGTGTAAGTGTGTGTGGTGGGGGGTGGGGGTGCGGAGGGGGGGTTAGACTAAAACCCTAAGAAAAAAAAGCAACACAATTAAATAAAGTGGCATATTGTATTGATGACTCTCGTCATAACATAGTTTTTTAGTGTAATTTAGATTATTATAACTATATTTTAGTTAGTTTTAACATGGAATTTAGATTAGAATTGCAAAGAGTTGAAGTTTTGATCCTTAGCAAAGATTGAAGCAATTTTATGCATTTTGAGCACTTTTGCATGCTGTCTAAAGCGCGGGGCGCTTTTGTCGGATCCAAATTTCTACTATAAATAGGACAAGTTAGATCTATGAAGGGGTTCCGAAAATTGCACTATATTTTGAGGTTCTGAGCATTGTTGAATGTTGGAGAGCTAGGATTCATCTCTTGGAAGAAAAATTGAAGACTATCATTCATCCTAATTCTATGTATAATTTCTTGAACTCTTTTAAAATTCTTGTATTTGTCATGCGTAGCTAAACTCATAGGTTAGGTTTTTAGATGAACTTATTTTGAGCTACTTGAACCATGTACGTAGTTGTTAAGTATTATTCTAATCAATTGCAAATCTAGTATTATTCAGTTAAATTTGTGCTTAATGCTTTTTATATGTTGACGAATGTATGAATTGATTTCAAGTGGAGAATGAGTACTAACCATAACTTTTGAAACTTGATCTAATTTAACTGTTCCATCAATAATGGCTTTAGACATATCGTATTATTGATTGTGATATTAGGAATTAACGTTCAATCAAACCTTCTTTGATTATGAACTCACCTAAGACATTAGTGAGTTATAGACAAAGTAGAGGGTTATGAGCCAAGAAATTGGTCATAACTAATTTGTTAATTCATCGTAATACTAAGCAAGCAATTGAGAGGAATAGACGCAACTACCAAGTAGCGAGAAATAAGGGATTCGAAAAAGCCTAATCGTTTTTAATTCATCGTTAACTTTTAAGTTATTTTACTTTCTTAATTTGCAAACCCAAAAACTTATGCAAACCCCCCCATTTTAATTTATTTACCTAAGTAACTTTTATAATTGTTTCGTTTATAGTTAATCTCAATCCCTGTGGATACGAACTTTGATTTATTACTTGACGATAATTTAGTACACTTGCTAAAAAGTCTATCAAGTTATCAAACTTGTGTGTGGAACACAAATTCTACAAAGCAACACATGATTCGGGATTATCAAATCGCCAAACGTTCCAATAGAGGATCTTTAAACGGTATTTGGATGAAACGCGCCCTTATAACGAGTGTTATATGATTAGATCAAGTAAATATGATTTGATCATGTGATTGAAGCCATAATACTAATTCCACTTTGTTCATAGTTTTGGTTCCACTATTCAAAGAGTTGATAGCAAAATTAATCTCGGTGTGGATACTTGTAGATTCTTCACATTATTGAAGAAAATGTTATGATTCAAGAGCTGAATGTCAGGTACACGTTTATAGTATTATTCAGTTTAATATAATTTAAGCGCAAAATAGATCCGAATTTTTTCCGCTGCGCGTGTTGTGAACACCGCATTTCCTTCACCAACACCTATTATAAGCACTTTGTGGGGAAGGCTCTACTGTGGCTAGGGATCTTTTAGGTGCTATCACTCTAGTGGTTAACTTGTGGCTAGGAGGAAGATGCCCAATGAGTTTGTCAAAGTTTGTAGCTCTGCACCCTTGACACCGTTATTGAAGCGTGATGGTGGGATTCGTCCTATTGCCGTAGGTACTATTTGGAGGCGTCTAGTGTCTAAGGTTGCTATGACAGGAGTAGGTAAAGATATGGCTAAATATCTCAATGACTTCCAGTTTGTGGTTGGGATCTCAGGTGTTGCCGAGGCCATCTTGTATAATGCCAACAGGGTGTTGAGTCAGCGACACAGAGATGGTTCGTTAGCTATGCTCACAGTAGATTTCTCAAATGCATTGAATATGGTTGACAGGTCGAAACTACTACATGAGGTGAGAGTGAGATGTCCATCTATCTCATTGTGGGTTGAGTTTCTTTATAGTCAGGTAGCACGGTTGTACTTAGGGGATGGATAAATTCAGTCAGCTATTGGAGTGCAGCAAGGTGACCCATTGGGACTACTCCTTTTTGCTCTTGTGTTACATCCTCTTATACATAAAATTAGAGACAATTGCAAACTACTTTTTCATGCTTGGTATCTTGATGATGGGACAATTATACGGGATGCAACTGAAATAACTAAAGTGCTTAATATCATTCGAGAGACATGTCCAGGATTAGGCCTCAACTTGAATATCCGTAAGACTGATATCTTTTGGCCTTCATGTGATATCACTAAGCTTCGTGAGGGGTTGTTCCCTTTGGATAATGGGAGGCCGATGTTGGGGGTAAAGTTTCTAGGAGGGGTTGTTAGTCGCAATAAAGACTTTATTGAAGAAGTGGCCATGAAGAGAGCTGTCAGAGCTGTTGAGTTAATGCATCTTCTTCTCCAATTAAAAGATCCGCAGAGTGAGCTTCTTCTACTTCGATCGTGCATGAGTATTGCCAAACTTTTTTTTGGCCTCATGACGTGTCAACCAATTCACATGAAGGGGGCAACTATTTTGTTTGATAAGGAGTTGCGAGCTGCGATTGAAGATATTGTGGTTGGTGGAGGTCCTTTTTTTGGGGACCTTCAATGGAGGTTAACTTATTTACCTATTAAGGATGGAGGTTTGGGTTTATATTCAGCAGCAGAGGCCGTCTCATACGCTTTTGTAGCTTCTAGAGCTCAGTCTTGGGTATTGCAAGATCATATCTTGAGATACAGTGAGATATGTGGTATGGACTATGATTTTCACAATGCTTTGAATGCTTTGAATGTGGTATGGACTATCATATCTTGTTGCCCGTTTACCTTCGATACATATTTAATTATCTTTTATATATATATATATATATAAATTTTGTAGTTTATCATGGGTTTAAATTTATTTTTCAGCATAATATCCCATTCTAACTAAGCTTTAGATTGTTAATTTTATAACTTTTATATAAAAGATGCCGTTTGGAGACTACCTTTTATATAGTTTAAAATTTTTGGTTGGGAGAAAAGAACTCACTTTGTATGCTTACAGATTCTCTGACGAAAATTAGTCATCACTAATGGCAGTGAAAACTTCGTAAAAATATTATGATAATCCAAAAATATAGTTCACATTTTCAAGTACAAAACATACTTTACTTTTTTAAGAAGGGGAGGGATTAAAAAAGAAGATACAAAACATAATTTGATAAAAAAACATAGTTTGATAAAATATAAAGAAGATACAAAACATAATTTTTCTTCATCACTTTTAATAATATTTCATTTCTTAATCCATTATGCTTTGTTTGGTTCAACCGAGGGGAGAAGAAAAGTCAAGGGAGAGATTTTTAAGAAAGAGATGAGAGGTGAGGTAAAACATATTTATTATGTAGACAAAATTACCTTCACTTTTTTATTAAAATCATAAATTATCTTTATTAGAATATTTTTTTTTTTTGATCAATCCTTGTTAGTAAATATTAAATATTTAAGATTTTTTTACAACAAAAAAAATTTAGATTTTCTACTCATTAGATTTTATTTAGTTATATGTCTATCAGATTTTTTTTAACTTAAATATATCCATTATATATATGAAAATTATTGAGTTTATAAGGTTAAGACTAAAAATGTAAATTATTTTTCCCTCCCCTCCTTAAAAAATTAAAGCAAACATAAAAATTTAAAATATCATCTCCCTTTCCTCCAAAACCTCCGAACCAAACATAGTCTTAATGATCTGTTTGGTTCAACCGAGAGGAGGGGAGGAACATACTTTGATAAAATATATGTTTGGTTCAAAAGAGGGGAGGGGAGAAATTTTATTTAAAAATGTGTTTGGTTCATGAGGGAAGAGATTTTAAAAATAATTTACTTTTTTACCTTAACCTTATAAACTCAAGTTAATCTTCATATTTAATTTATTTTAAATTTTTAAATTACTATTTAACAAATTATGAATAATATATAGTGGAATAAAAAGAATTAAGATAATAATGATAAGAAAACCTAAATTTTTTGTGTAAAAAAAAACGTTAACTTACGGTAATTTTTTCAAATAAACTTTGTTATTCTTTTTGATTATCTCTATTGTTATCACTCTTGACAAGTAAACCGAAACAATAAATCCAAAATTGTGTGATGAAATCATATTCACAACTCTATATTTTTGCTCTTATCCGATAAAAAAAACCCTAGTGTTTTCACTATATATATATATTGTGAAACAATGTACGCCAATCAAAATAATTCCTAACCTAAATTCCAAAAAGACTTTAGTTAATCCATGAAGAGCTCCGTTAAGTTTCAAGCGGCTCCTATCGCTGAACCAATCTTTTCTAAGTGGGATTGCTTCTACATTGATTTAAAGTTCTTCGAACAAACTTTATCTTCTGAACTAGCTTCAACAACTACAATTGTTAAAGGCTTCTTCGTTCCTTGTGAAATCTTATGTAATTGTACGGAGGAGGAACATAAGGTTGCCTTATACAATATTTTTGTTTCCGTCCCTGCCGATCTATTATATTCGATTCTACCTTATGTGCAAGAATGTGCTAGAGGAATGGTTGCAGATAATATTCATTTGGCGATGGATATCCGGCTTGATGTTTTCACTCGTCCAAGTCCAACTACAAGAGTAGAAGAAGAGGATGATGATGACGACGATGATGGAGAAGAAGATGATGATAGCTGTCTAAATGATAATAGTCAAGGTCAACAAATTGTCGATTTGTTGGAGAAATTAGAAATTGATCATTCTTGCTCTCGGTCTACAGAACGATGTTCAATTTGTTTGGAAGAGTTTTGCACAAGTTTAAAGTCAGAACTTGTCTATACAAAGTGTTCTCATGTTTTTCATAAACATTGTATTGCTCCATGGATCCAGGAACACATTAACAGTTCATCGTGTTATTCTTGTCCAATGTGTCGACGTCAAATAATAATATGAATAGAAAAGAAAATACTTCTGGGTAAACTCTATACTATAGTCTTGTTCGTTAGAGAGTATGGTCTTATTTGTATTTGTTTTTATAATAAAGTGTTGAATTTATGCGACACTTATTATTAATATAATTTTCTTGAATTAATGACATGCTTTCTGTTTAACACAAAAAAAATGTATACAACAATTGCTCACTTTTAAATTGTATTTTTCTATTAACAAAATGTTATTAATGGGGTACTCAAACCCTTATAACAAGAGTAGTCAAGACTTAGTATCATAGTGTGGAAAAGTCTATTTAACTTCTCTGATCATGCAGTACTCGAAAGTTGGATAAAAATCATGTTAACAAATCTTCACAAGTTTTCTTAAATACGTTAAGGCACACCTACTTCAAAATTATTACTAACAAAATAAATCTCTAGATGTTATATCATGCATGTTTGGTTGGAAAAAAATCTGATACAAATACTGAAATACATATTTTTAACCAATAAATCTTATTATAAGAGACAATTACACTTTTTAGATTCACTAAAAAATTGATGTTGGGCTACTAATGAATTCAAATACATTTGTTTTTCAATGAATCCAAAATTGTAAATTTATCTCTTATAATAAGAAACAGATGCATGTAGTATTTGAGAATGTCGGAAAGAGTATTATTGTTAGCACTCCTCGTCTCACAATACGTTTTCTAATGGCTACTTTCTAAGAGCATAACCAATGAAATACGATATCGATGGAAAAATATGTATATATCACAAAAGTACCAAGGTGCTTTCTAATGGTCATATTAGTACGTTTTAGAATTCGCTAGTGTACTGTAAAAGCTCTCTAAAAAATATGATGTAAATTAGCGATGAACATCTTTTTTATTTAGACAAAAAAGTCATTAATATTTATTTTTAAAACTAGATAAATGAGGATTATTTTGGTAAATAAACATATTTTTATTGAAAGTAATTATTAAACTCCCCAAATTCCTTCTAAGAGTTTATAGAGATGATTCAAATGACCAATTGATAATATCATGTGTTTCAACTAACTCTCCTGTGTGGCAGCAGTGAAACCAACTCTAACCCATTCAGGCAGAACACTCCTCAAATCAACAACAAATGAGACACTACTTCCCTCCCTCTCACTCCCTGGATATTCCACAAACACTCTCAATTTTTTAGACTCTGAATTATAGTCAACACTAGCTTTTCCAAAAGCAAAATTTTGTACAAAATCAATAGGCCAATTTGTAGTTGCAACTGAATTAATAGAACCAACATCAATTCCAATGTGAGGAGATTGAGATGGTGTAGCAGGGTCCCATCCATTTGTAAAACTATCAAACTCAACGGCTATTATTGGATTTTGAGACGGAATAAATGCGGTTTTAGGGTTGAAAAGACCGAGATACCCTCCACATGAATTTTTTGGTAAGTTATAATCAGCGGGTGCTATAAAGAAAGTGAATCCGTCTCCATGGAGTGTTGAACCACTTGTTTTCACGCTAAAGGTAAAAAGTGTAGAGAAATCTGCTAATTTTCCACTGGCTTTATTCCAAATATGAATTGATGTGAAATGTGTTGCGTGTCCAACACTTTTTTGAATTAGTTTACCATATTGGTCCGCTTTTGTTAGTTTTAAAATGCCGTTTGAAGTTGAGGCATCTCCACCTAAAAATATGTTGGGATTTTCTTCATCGAATTGTGTTATGGCGAAAAAAAAGGTTTCTGATTGTGATGGTTGTGGTGATGGTGATTGTGAATATTGTGAATTGACATTGTGGTATTGAAGGAAGAGGAATGCAATACAGATTTTAATGAGTGGTAAAAAAAGAGCCATTTTGATATTCTACAAATTAACCAAGGGAGACTTTGGTTATTTATAGGGTTGTGTTGTGTTGTATTGGCCGTTTAGGAAAATAAAGTATATATAAAATTGTAATAATGAGAAGAAGGGTTGTTAAGGAATATGCTCAAGGGGATTATATATGGTTAAAAAATGTATTACAAATTTGAATCACTTAACTAATAACCATAGTTTATTTTTTGAACCAATAATCTTTGTTACTAGCTAATTAAAAATTTGTTTATTGAGATAAATCAAATTGAAGAGCAAACACTAGTTGTTAAGTGTACCACCTTTTTTGTTTATACCTCTCCTACGATGACTACTTCAAATTCCCTTGTATCTCTTTCTTCTTTTTATTATATTCTCTTGTTTAAAAATATGTATTTGTATAAGATTTATTTCCTACCAAAGATACATGATACTCCTTCTGTCCCAAAATAAATATCCTACTTGCCAAAATTATTTGTCTAAAAATAAATATGTTATACTATTTATAACATTGATTTTTCTTATTTTATCCCTTAAAGCAATTATTAGGTGAGAGAAAAAGTACACATCTACTTTTTATTGTTTCAATGTCTACTACCAATAAAAAGAAGAGGTATTTTAGTAAAAGTCATATTCTCTCTCTTTCATTTACACATTTTATGTAAAGTGCGTGATTTGGTCAACTGTGACACTTAGGCCCCGTTTGGCCCGGCTTATTTTCTACTTTTTTTTCTTCTCCTTAAAAATAGTAAAGAAGGAAAAAATATGTACCAAAAAAAAAAAAAAAAAAAGAAGGAAAAAATTGTGTTTGACTCCATTTCTCTTTATTTTTTGCTTCTTTACTTTAATTCTCTAATACTTTTAAGGAGAAATATGGCTAAATTCAATTTTATACTTCTCTATTTCATTTTAAAAAAATAAAAAAGTAGAAAAATAAGTCGGGCCAAACAAAAACTTAAAATAGGACGGAGGGAGTAACATGCATGCTAGAGATTTTGTTTTTTAAGAAATATAAGATATTTTTTTTGTTAATTATCATGAATTTTATCCAACTTTTGAGCATGATTAGAGAAAAAAAAACTTTTTTTCTTTTTCTGCGCTATATTAGGTTTGGAAAACTCTTGTTATAAGGGTTTAAGTACCCTATTAATAAAACTAATATGATCCCCACGCCATGCGTGGTATAAATGTTATTTGAATAATGTATTTATTTTATATATTTTATTTGTATATATTATTTATGTAAAAATAATTATATACGCATCAAATAAAATAA
The DNA here is from genome assembly GCA_951804385.1 of Trifolium dubium. NCBI lineage: Eukaryota > Viridiplantae > Streptophyta > Magnoliopsida > Fabales > Fabaceae > Trifolium > Trifolium dubium. Next base: position 38,643,913 of record OX638067.1, read on the forward strand.
TTATGTTTTTATTTGATTAAATACATATGTATAATAGATAAAATGGGTTAGCCTGTTAGAGCCGGCACGCCAAGTCCTAGAAAATTTAGGGTTTGAGGTTTAAAATTCTAGTTTGAATTTAATTAGAATTTTTTAATCCGGCCATAAAAAATTTATTTGAAATACGGGCTAGCTCGTATGGGCTAGGGGTAGCCCGCAACCTACATATATAAATTAAAATAAAAATAAAAAATAAATAGTAAGGATTATTAACTAATTTATTTTTATTGATGTGAGAAATGATGAAAAATAAATATTGGGGAATATGATATTATTTCTATGACTATGTTTTTTATGTGTATTTCTTATAATTATTTGGTTAAGATTGATATATATGTTTTGCTCTTTTTATATAAAAAAAATTAAACAATACTAATAATTAGCATTTTCTATTTATATTTCAGTTTAATCTCTTGACTTTCAATATTTATATAGTGAGTATAAGAATAAAATTATATATTGTCAACAAAAATAATAATAAAAATAATAATGTAAATTTGACTTATATTTTTGTCTTACCTTTGAATCCATTAAAATCTTGTCAAATGAAAATGTTTGGTTGTTGCGAGTCAAATCTCGAACAAACCACAACCGAATTACACGAACAACAACATTCAAACTTTCACTCTTTGTATTGATTTGATATATTTGATTAATTTTGAGAGTCATTTTATATTGACTTAAAGCAAATGAAAAAGACAAAAAATATAATTGGATATGAAATGAAATTGTGAATTTTATGTGAAAATCTACGATTATTTATAGTGAGTTTTTGAAGCACAAAATTAAATTATATTTATTATAATTTTAATTTAATGTTGAACGTTTTATTAAAGTAATTATGATTTTTATGTAACTGACAAATATTTCTAAGACACATAATATTGATATCGTAACGTTAATCTTATTTAATTTAATTCTTGGCAAATTCTATCGTGAAGTCAGCAATTCGACTACACCAGTAAAGTCGCCACATGGACCAATCCGGAAGCACCTTTGACTTTTCCTATGCCACGTAGGATTGTTGTATGGTTCCCACTTACCATGCACCCATATAGTTATTAATATTGCTACTAAGTCCCAAATTTATTAAAAGTGTCAAAATTCACCCCAATCTTTAATTGTTATTTTAAAATCAATTAAAACAACAACAATTCAACAAAAAATGAATAAACATCACATTATTTTCTATGTTCTTCATCATCTCCCTTCAACAACATATATTTCTCTTCTTCCATCTACTTCTTCTTTTCACTTCAACAACAACATCACCGGCCACCATCTTCGTTTTTATTTGACAAAACAGCTTCTATTTGACAGATCTGCTTTTATTTAGTAATTTTAATTCTCTAACGGTAAGAACATCATCCTACTCTTTTTTTGGTTCCTTCATCCCCCATCTTCGTTTTCTTAACAACAGCAAGAACATAAACCCGTAAAAGAAACAAACAATCAACACGATTCACGCCCCAATGTGTAAAATCCCCAATTTTTTAATCTGCGATTTGCTTTGCGATTCTTAAAATTAACATCGAATAGACATCTAAAATAGAACAACGGTTAAAATGAGATAGAAATCGTTGGATTGAGTATCGAGAGAGAGAACGAATCGGATCGTTGGCGCGGGTCGAACGCAACCCGTTTTACAGAGATGGGTAAAGAAGATGAGAGTTTTTTTTTTGGTACAATAATCTTTATTTATTATTAATTATTAGAATGATTATTTTGGCTTAAGTTTTGGAATTTTTGATACCTACCAAAAATAAGTCACGTTCTTATCAACAGGTGTCAATTTTTTGTGTACATTATTTGTTCACTTTATCATATAACCATATTTTGAGATTTTTATGGCATGCACCTTCCTAATTTATTGCAAAAAATTATAACAGTAATTTTTTTATATAAAAATTATAACAGTAACTGTAATTTGTTTTGCCCTGATGTTTGCGGTAATATATTTCTAATACAAATTATTTACAATTTTTTTATCTTCTCGGGGATAAAATTGAAAACAATTAATTAGTATGTACAATATGATTTTAAATTTTATTAGATAAATAAAATAAAATTTTGACGTCACGATTTCATAGAAAATTTGACTCTCATTTGTGTGTCGTTATACGTAGATGATATTGAACAGACAGATTGATATAATTCAAAATCTACAATGAAAGTCGATAGTTTTAATCAAACTTCGTGAGCCTTTCATATAAACTAGGCATTTAATGAGTCAATTATTACGATTGATCGACATATTTTCAGTCTAATCCTCAAAATTCCAACTCTAATTCATTTGTTGGTCCAATTATGTGAAATTGAACAAACAGATTGATAAAATTTTGAAATCTCTAAACAAAGTCGGTAGTTTTGGTAAAACTTCACGGTTCATTAATAGAAAATAGGTATCTGATGTGACAATTATTACAATCGGTCCACACATTTGAATTTCGATCATCAAATTTGTGTCTCTCATTTGTTTGTTGGTCCAATTAATTAAGTGATATTAACGGACAAATTGATAAATTTCAAAATCTCTTAACCCTAAACCCTAAACCCCAAACCTCAAACCCCAAACCCCAAATCCTTTAGTCAAACTTCACGGTCCTTTCATATAAACTAGGAATTCGATGTGATAGTTATTACGATCGGTCAACACGTTCGAAATTTGATCATCAAAATTATGACTCTCATTCGTTTGTTCGTCCAAATAAGTGATATTGAACAAACGAATTGATAAAAAATCAAAATCTCTAGTCAAAGTTGGCAATTTTAGTCAAACTTTATGACTCTTTCCTATAAACCAAGTATCTAATGAGATGGTTATTATGATATATACATTTGATGTTCGATCTTCAAATTTTTAACACTCATCTATTTGTTAATCCAATTAAATGATATCATTTGAAGTCTCCGGTCAAATACTAAAGTTTTTGTTGACGCAAAGTCAAATACTAAGTTTTTTTTTTGAAGCAAAATACTAAGTTAATAATGTAGGATAAATACAAATTTAAATAATTATAATTTTTTTTACGATAATGTCTATTTATAAGAATTTTGATTTAAATTAATTTTACTTTATAGTTGACTTAAATTGACTTTAAAAAAAAATACACTAGTGCTTAAGTTGATTCAGAGTATAATTTTCAGTCAAACATTAAAGTTAATAATATTTGAGTTGAATTCAGTATAATCTTAATTCACATAATATTTTATTTTTGTGATTTATTTTACTTTACATTTTTAATTTTTAAGTCAATTACTGCAATCGAAGGAAGATAAATTTGTCCCATGAGCTTAGCTCAATTGGTTGAACATAATGTACGGAAGTGCAGGAACAGTGGTTTGAACCTGATATGCTCACTTATTTACCATTACGGGGTGAACAAAAAAAAAAGAAGATAAATTTCAATTCGGATTGATAATAGCAAATTACGTAAAGTATTTCTTAGAGGAAAAATTCTTTTGATCATTATATAATTACGGTATAATAACCTAAGGGGTGTGGTTGAGCGGTTGAGACTCATCCTCCCTTAACCAAGGGTCGGGGGTTCGATCCTCACCTCGGGTATGGAGCAGCTTTAAATCCTTGGGCCAGCTATCCCACCCTTCGAGGTGCCTCCAATCTAACGAGGGATTAGTCACTGCATTCGGCAGTGGATACCCCGGTCTCGACAAAAAAAAAATATAATTACAGTATAATAGAGTTAATTAATTATATGTACAATGATTTTTTTTTTGAATACGGAGTAATATATCAGGTAATTTTTATTGACTACTATAGAGTAATTTTTTTACTCTAATATATAGAGTAATTATAGATCACTTTTTACATAAATATATTATTTCCTTACCAAAAATAAAAACAAATTATGGGTGTGTATTTGGTAAGTTTCACAAATTATGGCATTTATGGGTGTGTACCAATAATTGGGAAGGTTGAAAAAAATAATTGGCTTAATGAATAAATTTCATTTTTTAGGGTTTTTTTAAAGCCGTGTTGTAATTTTTGGAAATGGGTTATGAACCCGACCCGGGTACCCGAAATTTTGGTTTGTGATCTGACTTGCGCCGGAACGGCGGTTCCATCGCTCTGCATGTTTTCGCGGCGATTCCGGCCGCGCCGACCAAAAACCGATTCTTGTCATTATCTGGCAAGTCGAAAGGTAGCAAGATCGTGAATTGATTGATTAACATGGTATGAACTTTTATTGTTGCTGTAGAATAAGAACCTTTGTTTTTGGCTATGGCTTGCCTCTTCAGAAAAAATGAAGATCCAAACAAACCCAAATTTGAAACCTAAGAAAATTAGATAATCAACCTAAAACGATTAACAACAGAAAAAAGAGAAGCTTCGCGCTTGCGGTTGCAGTTCCTCGTAATAAATAAGGGTTCCAGAATCAAATTGAACACAATATCAGTTAAAAATCAACTAAACCAAAACCCCAAAGAAAGAGGAGACAGACCGTGACTTCGCGGTGAGACGGCGAGAGCGGAAGATCGATGGAGAAACACAGTGACAGAGTGATTGGTTTTGATAAATTGTATTTTGAAAACAGAAAAAATCCAGATCTCGTTGTTTTGAAGTAAAAATATATGTAGATCTTATTGATGAGAGTGACATAATGTTATCGAAGAAGCTCATCCATACTTATAAAATTAAAAACATAGAAATCAAAGACCCAACTCAGAACTCAAAAATAAGTTTGATGTAAAACCCAAAAAAATCAAACACATACATTGTTGTTGTTCTTAAGAATCTTCAATGTAGTTTTTTAATGGAGGTGAAGAAATTTTCAGGAAGTGATGAAGTCACCATTAGTTTTGGGACATGATTTATAGGTTTTGAGAAAGTGAAGATTATGAAGATTGTGATAATTTCTGGATTTTGGTTGGTGGTGATGATGAATTGCAGTGAGTTTGGTGATAATGATATATTTTATGGAAATACAATGATTTAAATCCAAATAAATAAAATAAATTTTAATTATCAAAATAATTTTAACTAAAAGAAGGACTAATATGCAATAAGTAGAAGTTTCATTTGAAAAGGGTTCACAATAGACTACCACCACCATATTTTCTGACGTGGCACTGAAAAGTCAAAGCCTGGTCAAATCTTGTTCCTGATTGGTCCACATCACTGACTTCACCGGTGTGGTCGAATTGAAGACTGCACCATAGAACTTCCCTTAATTCTTTTGTAACCGAATGAATAATTTAATTTAATATTGACCGTTTTATTTAAATAATTATGATTCTTCCGTAACTGACAAATATGTTTATAACACATATAATTAATAGCGTAATGTTTATCTTATTTAATTTAATTCTTTTGTAACCGAATGAATAATTTAATTTTATATTGTCTGTTTTATTTATATAATTATGATTTTTTACGTAACTGAAAAATATGTTTATGAGACATAAAAGTAATACTGTAACGTTTATCTGATTTAATGTACTTTTTTTTTTTTTTGGTCAGGTAGTCTAGCGGCTGAAAATTCACCCCTTAAAGGTGAATAAGTGGGCATACCGGGTTCGAACCCCGGTCCCTACACAAATGTGCAATGTCCATTATCAATTGAGCTAGGCTCATAAGGACTGATTTAATGTAATTCTTTCGAACTGACAGAATTATAATTCGTACTTAAATATAAAATCGAAATGTAATCTACAAAGAATCAAAACGTTAAAAATATTAATTTAAAAAACATAACGTTAAAATCATAAAATCTAATAATTCTTAATAATACACGTGTACTATTTTTTCTATGAAGAAGGTTACAAATATATATTATATAGATATAGATTTTGCTTATATAGAAAAACATCATAACTCTATTTAAAATTTAAAAGTTAAAAGTGAGCAATAAAAACAAATATGCTACCAAAAACAATACAAATAAGATCACACTCTAAGGAACAAGTTTATATTCATATTACTTGACGGCGACACATTGGACAAGAATAACACGACGAACTGTTGAAGCAACTTTGGATCCATGGAACAATACAATGTTTATGAAACACATGAGAACATTTTGTATAAACAAGGTCTGATTTTAAGCTAGTGCAAAACTCCTCCAAACAAATTGAACATCGTTCTGTAGATAAGTCGGAGCAAGAATGATCAATTTCTAATTTCTCCAACAAATTAACAATTTGTTGACCTTGACTATCATCATGATCTTCATCTTCCTCTTATATAATTTGTTTGGTGAAAACATCAATGAATAGATCCATCTCCAATATGTCGCGTCTTTCATCGATATTATTTCGAACCATTTGTCTAGCACGTTGTTCCATAAGAGGTAGAATCACGTCTAATACATAAGTAGGGACAAAAACAAAAATATGGTAAAAGTGAAGTTTATGTACCTCCTCCTCCGTAAGATTACATAAGGTTTCACAAGGAAAGTAGAAGCCATTAACGATTGTAGTTGTTGAGGCGATTTCAGAAGTTAAAGTCTGTTCCATGAACTTTAAATTAATGCAGAAGCAATCCCACAAATAAGGATTGTCTTGTAACTTAGAATAGATTGGTTCAACGACAGGAGCTGCATATGCCTCAATGATGCTCTCAATCTCCATGGATTAACTACGGATCAAGTCGTTTTGGGATTATAGTAATGTTAAATTCTTTTGAGGGAGAGTTTTTCCATTATTTGGGATTATATATAGTGAAAACACTAGAGTTGTTTTTTTGTTGGGATAAGGGAAATCAATATTATCAATATTGAGTTTTTTTTTTTTGACACCGGATCGGAAAAAAATATATAGTATTTTTGCATATTATTTTCTTATTATATATTTTTTTTGGAATATATTATACCACCAATAAATTCCTATTTTTTTCACATGTTTTCTCTTTCCAAACAATAGAAATAAAACAAAAACAATAAAAAGGTTATATGAAGAAGTTTGGTAAAAAAATAGATACAATAAAAAGATTATATGAAAAAGCTTGGTTAAAAAAAAGATACAATAATAAAAATTAGAAGAAAAGGATAATAATTTTTAGTTAAAAGAATTTCATGTATAAAATTAGGAATATAAAGTAGGCTATAATTTAAGTTTAAGGGGTCTAAAATCAAAATTTTGTGTATAAAAAGTGAGATCAAATGCTAAATCAAAACAAAGCCCTAATAAGTGAGATCAAAAGCTAAATCAAAACAAACATTCATTACAAAATAATCCATACAAGAATTCGATTATATCATAGTTTCAATGAGGTTCATTTAATCCTAGTCTAGTGAATAAGTTTAGCTGCTCATATTCACTGACACAAAAACATAGAAAATTTAAGGTTATTTCTTAACTTTTCCAAAAGTCCATACTTTAAATATATATTAAGATAATTACTCATGAACAAAAGTAAACTGACAACGAACTACGCCTCCATGCATTGTTGGTTACAAAGCTGATTCAAAAGACCAATTAATGATATCATGTGTTTCAATCAAATCTCCAGTAGCAGCAGAAAATCCAACTCTAACCCATTCAGGAAGAACACTCCTCAAATCAACAACAAATGAGACTGTAGTTGAATTCCACTCAGTTCCAGGATAAGCCACAAACACACTCAAGCTTTTTGACTCAGAGTTATAGCTTATACTAGCTTCACCTATAGCATTTTTTGGCACAAAATTAACATGCCAAAGTGTATATGCTTTTGAACTAATAGACCCAACATCTATTCCAATGTGAGGAGACTGAAATGATGAAGGAGGGTCCCACACATTTGTAAAACCATCAAACTCAATAGCTAGAATAGGGTTTTTAGAAGGAACAAGTGCAGTTTTAGGGTTGAAAAGACCAAGATACCCTCCACTTGAATTTTTTGGAATGTCGAAATTAAGTGGTCCTATAAAGAAAGCAAATCCGTCTCCATGAAGTGGTTCACCATTTGTGTTCACGTTAAAGGAGAAACTAGTGGAGAAATCTGCTAGTTCTCCACTAGCTTTATCCCAAATATGAATCGGTGTGGCATACGTTGCATGTCCGACGCTATTATGGAGTGGTTTACCATATTGGTCGGTTTTTGTTAGTCTTAGAATGCCTCCGGAGATTGTGACATCACCCTTTATTAAAAAGTCAGGATTTTCTTCGTCGAATTGTGTTATGCTGAAAGCAATGTTTTCGGTCGGTGGTGATTGTGACTCGACATTGTGGTACTGTAGCAAAAGGAAAGTAATGAAGATTGATGAAGAAATGATTCGAGATTGAATGTTGGATTTGAAGTTTGTAAAAACCATTTTGTGATGCAAGAGAAAGTGGGAAGAGTAAGGTAATCTATTTATAGTTGTATTGGCTGTCTAAAAGAAACTAAAGTAGAATCATTTGCCGAAATGAATAAGGATTTGAAATCTCTATGTGTTGCCATTTGCCAACTAAGTACGATACTGTTTTTTTTTTAGTTTTCGCCGACAGTTTAATCTGATATTCGAAACGAATTCTAGCATCAGATAATTTTAATCCCCTTTCAAACATAATTGGGAGATGAGACTATAATCCTCTCTATTAAATTTAGTGTCAATCGCCACTTGATTAACTAAAATTTGGTTACGATAAAATAAGTGCATTAGTCCTTTGCTTCCAAATTGCTGCCTCTGTCTAACCGTCTAGTTGATGCCATTGTCTTTAATTTACTTTGAATATAATTCTTGTTTTAATTGTAACATATGAAAACTTAGTTTAGTACAGTCCAATGCAAAACAAACACTGTCTATTTCGGAGTTTAGATTTGACTTGTCTTTTTCATGGTTTAAATTGCAATATCCGGCAAATGTTACTATTGTATGCCTGCTTCATTTCTGTTTGATTATAATAATTTTTGGTTTATATATCAATGAAACATTCATTACGCTTATCAAAAAAAAAAAATGAAACATTCATTATTATATCCACTCACACTGTATTTTTGTTTTCCACTGATATTTGGCCAAGTGGACCGAGTAATCTAGTTTAGGATAAATTTTAACATTAAGTGTTTTCAATATATATATTTGTTGGTAACCCAAAGGGTGTGGTTGAGCGGCATGGGGCTCATCCTCCCTTAACTAAGGGTCGATGGTTCGATCCTCACCTTGGGTATGGAGCAGCTTTAAATCCTTGGGCTAGCTATCCCACCCTTCGAAGTGCCTCCAATCTAACGAGGGATTAGTCACTGCATTCGGCAGTGAATACCCCGGTCTCGACCAAAAAAAAATATATATTTGTTGGTCCGTATTCCGTACACTATATTTTAAGTGATCTAACTATTCTTTTTTTTTTGGTAGAATTGTGATCTAACTATTCTACTAATTATATAACTAATAAATGTGTTTTAATATATAAACGAGTGTAGTTTCAAATTTCGAGTATGAATTATGCACTACCCAATTCGAAATATTAGGTGTCGTCACCCTAACCCGAATCCGCTCAACTCAAATTCCCACATCTGTTGACTCGAGTTCCGGTGCCGGTGTGGCCCTGAGTTTGAGTATTTTTGTCATCCTAAATACGACGGTGAACCATAATCGAAATAGTCTCGATAAATGTACTTAAAACTGTAAGAAACAGGCCTATCAAAATCTAACTAGCCCTCCCTTTAATTAAGCCATTTCAATTTTCAAGCCATCACACATTTCTCATTATTAATGTAGTTAGATCGTCGTATCATTGAGTTTTGATCCATCTACAGTAGTCAGGTTCTAGGTGAATCATGAAATAGATTGCCACATCTGGCCATCACACATACATTCTTCATTGCGCGCACGATACAATCATTATTGAGTTTGACCCAACTCTCATGCTTACGCTTCCATTCTACGATTATAGTGTCATTCAGTTGAGGACCTATATATGTGTAGAGGCTCTAGATTATAATGTGTCACTTACGATTATTAGGTTTTTAAATCTACTTCCTCCACTTAAGTAAAATAAGCAAATGTTAACGTGTGTCCATCATGCAAATATGAGTATATCAAAAATAGAAATTTGACATTAAAATTTATATATTTTAATTATTGTAAAGTTAAAATAATGTTTTCTTCTAAACACAATTGTAGAATCCTTAACATGCGTCTTAACAATTGTTTCTTTTAACACACGTTAACACGACCCTTTTTAAGAATCACGTAAAAAATTAACAAAAATAATCATTTTATCATGAGATCGCTTTACATGTATGGTTTCATTATGGTTTGGATTTGTAAATCACGGTCGTCGTCATTTTCGCAGATCACCTTTGTGTGTAGCCACCTAGCCACGTTACATAAACATGCATGCCGGAGTTAAAGTTTGTTTGTTAACTTAAGCATAATAAGCGCGCAGATTTGTTCAATATATCAACCAATGATCAAGTGAAGTACTATAAGCTAGTTTGATAAATTTAAAATATAACATCAATTAAGTTCATTCTTATTAAGAAACATAAACATTACAACAATATAGCAATATATAAAGAGCTTATCAATAATAATATTCTTTGAACGTACACACAATTTATTTTCTTCTCCCAGCTGTGATGCTCTCTACAAGTTCAAAGCGAAAGACCACGAAAGAATGTCATGTGTTTCGGCAAGTTGGCCCGTGGAGGCTGAGAAACCAACAATGACCCATTCGGATAGAATAGCTCCGAGATCAACCGTATAAGATACAAAAACTTCCACTTGAACAGGACTATTTGGATAAGATACAATGGCACTCAATTCTTTTGAGGCGGAATTATAACTTATTTGTGCCCTCCCTATCGATCCTTCTGGTTGACGATCAATTGGCCATGGAGCAGTGATCGAAGACTTGATTGTGTTGATGTCAATCCCTATATGAGGGAAGATTTGTGGGAAGAGAGGGTCCCATTCATTTGTAAAACTATCAAATTCGACCGCAACAATAGAGTTTTTTGAGGTATTAAAGGCTGTTTCTTTATCGAAAAGTCCAAGGAATCCACCCTCTGACGATGAATTGTCTGGAAACTGATATCCCAATGATGCAATAAAAAAGGTGAATCCATCACCGTGAGGTTTTGAACCCTTTGGATTCACAACGAACAAAAAACTGGTGGTGAAGTTAGCAACTTCACCACTTTTGTCGGAGAGTTGAATAATATCATTGTATGCCGAGAGGCCAAAACTATGTGGAGATGGTTTTCCAAGTTGGTCTTTATTAGTCAGTTGTAACACTCCACCGGTTATTTTGGCATCACCGCCGAGGTCGATGCTACTGGTACTATTGTCAAACACCGGTAAGTTGAAAGAAAATGAGTCAGATTTGACATTGGTGATTAACAAGAGAAAGGTTATAAGGAAAACAGAGAAGAGGTTTTGTGCTGCAAGGAGTATTGTTTTGGAGTTGGCCATGGTAGTAATGATGTGAATGATGCATATAGCAATGGGGTTAATCCATCTATATATAGGTGCAATTTTGATTTTTTTTTAAGGTTGTTTTTGGAATATAGTTAGCAATATTGGTCAAAGCAAAGCATAGAAATTGTCGAGGTAGCTAGCATGCATATGCTACATTACTTTAATTTGTTAATTAGTATATTAATTTAAAAATATGAACAAAAGATTAGTTTTGCAAAAATTATTATAAGAGAATATAAAAGGATACTCAAATCTTTACAACACAAAGCAAAAGATTATTAAATGTTTCAGAAACAAACAAAGTGATCATTACATCAAAAAGATAAAGAGATAAAAGAATGATGTCCAAAACGACCACTGAACCAAAACCAAAATGTGGCTTTAATATTGTCAAATAGTTATAATACTTACTATATATTTGATTAATATGAAACATTTACAACACTTTAGACTAAATTAAAATCTAAAATAAACGTTTAGGACCAAATTATGTATTTGAGTCTAAAATTTACCACTACTTTATCGATGCACATTAATAAATATATAACTGTTATTGTTGGACAACACAATTTTAAAGCTCTAAAATTGAGTCTATTGTACATTTGATACATGTGTCTGGACCGGACCTGCTAACTATGCTCTTCAAATCAAATCACTTTGAGTTTGGATGTGAGTCTGGTTGAACTGGCCGGATCATTTGTCTTCATCACTAAAGTGGCGGAGTAAAATGAGTTGCCAACTATTTTCTTAGTTTTTGGATTGAACTAATTATTCAGATTATTTATCTATATTTCATAATCATATATTACCGGTTCGATTAACAGTTGGATTATAATGTCCGACCCCTTTTTCAACATTGGTTGCAAACAAGGTATGTATAAGCAATTTATTTTTGGTTATAAGCAATTTTTAATAGATAAGTAAATCAGTGGTGGAGCCTAAATAAAAAATATCAGTTTTACCCTCATTAATCTTTAAAAATATCAGTTTTATCTTAAATTAATCTCTGCCACAAAGGTCTCTTTTAGAATAATAAGATTTTTAATGCGGATGAAGTGCTTGATCATATCAAAATTCAGACTTGGTGGTGGCTCAAGGCAAAATGTAAAAATATATCTTTTGAGTTTTGTTTGTGGTATTCTAATCCCTTGGCTTGTTTAGGGTGGAGGGGTGGTTTTTGTTGGTTGTCCTATGTGCACTTATTTTTTTGGAACTATTGATACTTTGACTTTCAATGTTTCTAGATGAAGCACACCTTGTGCTAGTCTAAGCAATCTATTTAATAAAATCATTTTTACTGCTTCAAAAAAATCTTAACTTTAAACAAAAAGATATTAATTTTAACCTAAATTAATCAATAAAATTACAATTTTACTCTAATTAACTCTAAAATATAAACAAAAATTGACCGAGCCCGGGCGCTTTCCCAGGTAGCCGAGTGGTGAATCCGGCCATGAAGTAAATAAATAAGTAAAAAACTCGTTGTCAGAAGAGAAAAAAAAATAAATAAATACTCCCTCCGGTCTCAAATATAAGAAACAAAAAAAAATTGTTGGTCTCAAATATAAGAAAAAGTTACTACAATGATTACTTTTTTTATCATTATTATAGTTTTGCCCTTTATTAAACTTATCTAACTTTTCCAATTAATGTTCATAAACGGATAACAACTAAAATATGTTCATAAATGGCTAACAACTTAATCCTAAAAACTAGTAACTATTAGTAATAAATATTAATTATTTAATTTAATTAAAAACAAAAATTAAGGATAAATTTGGAAATACAATAATTTCCTTAATATGTGTGTTTTTTTTTTCTTCTTATATTCGAGACCGAAGGGAGTAACTGATAAAATTTACAATAAAGTAACATCAAATTAGAGTGATGTAAAATATAAATAGTCTGACCAAGTAAACAAAATCCTGATATATAAGTACCCGAAATAACAAAATCTTGATAGTTTTTTTTTTTTTGAAAAAAAATCTTGATAGATTTTATCAAACAGTAATTAATTTAATGTAATTAAGGACAATGATTAAAGAAATAAAAAAAAAGTAAATTGTTTTTAAAAATTTTGTATTCTACTTTTTCAAAACAATAAAATATAATTTTCAATATAAAAACTATACATTTTTTATAACCTTAAATAGTGTCTTAAATAAGACCGTTAAGTTAAAAGTATAAATTATAGATCCAACCAAACGTTAGTTAGTCCAGCCGCTGCATTTGATAACACTACTAGAATTTTCCCGGGGATTTTGTGGGTAATTATTTCCAGCAATTTTTCAAATCTCAGAAAATATTTCCTATGAATTTTGTAATCTTCAGGAAACTTTCCTGTAAAATTAACTGTTAATTATTAAAACTGAGACAAAATATGTAGTACATATTTTTCTACTGCAACATTTATTTAAACTAACTTGGCTTATTGAATCACACTAGTTTTTTTTTTTTTTAACAAATCAAAATGAGACATATATATAGATAATCAAGAAAATGTAGCATCTCATGACAAAGTGTGCTAGGACAAACCAAAATCATTTATATCACAACATAAATAGAAAAAGATAGAAAAAACAAAAACAAAACAGGGATCAAAAGCCCAAACATAATAAAGGATCCAAGCACCAGCTGTAAAAAAGAACTGCTAAACCAATAGTCTTGGATATCATCTTCCAAAAAAAGTACCGCTGAACCAGATCTATAAATCGATCGCGCCGAATAAGTGAAAAAGCGTTGGTTCCTCTCAGTCCACACAACCCAAATACAAGCAAGTTATATGAGCTACATATGAAAGATCTTCGGTCACAACGACCACCTGCTACATAGAAAAACTAGAAAAAATAAACCGCTAATATTGGGAGATCCACCATATCAAAACCATCTTGAATCACACTACTTCAATACACCTTAATTCAGACTAGCCAAATTACACATTCCTAGTACGTACATTTATTAGTTTTATTTTTATTTTATAAAAAGAATATTCATAGCCTGTTGGGCCACGAGGAAGAGAGTCTTGCTACTGAGTTAGATCCAAAACATTAAAATTAAGATTAGTCCTTAAAAAAACCATAAATTATCTATTGAAAAACTATAGATAAAGTACTATTCAAGATTATCTATGGAAAAAAACTATGGACAAGTTGATTATATATAGTATGTTATTTTCCATATATTTAAGCAATCAATTTCTTATAACGAATATGAACTTTATAAAATTTATTGCTTGAGTGAAAGTTTATATTATATAGCATAAATTTCTTTAAAAGTACATATGAGATTTTATTAAATACTTTTAATTTTAATTAGTCTCAAATAACAAGTCAAATAATTTGTATTTGTCATGGGTGAATTCACCAACCGACTATAGCGGACACTTGTCCGGGCTCGGTCTAAATTTTTTGGTATTTTAGGATTAATTTAAGATAAAATTATAATTTTTAGAGATTAATTTAGGGCTAAATTAATATCCTTTCGTTCAAAATTGAGATTTTTCATTGTAAAATAATTTTTTTTTTATATTTTAGAAGTTAATTTAGGGTAAAACTGAAATTTTTAAATATCAAAGAGGATAAAATTGATGTTTATTTTATTCAAAACTGAGATTTTTGTTTAGACTTAAAATTTTGTCCGAACTTTAAGAAATTCTTGATATCCGTTATAGTATTTTATCATAACTGTGCATCATTCATACACCTCTAAATGTTTTTTGTTAGACATGGTCTTAAGTGCGTGATATTTGATCACCAAAATATATGTTAATAGTGTGAATAATTCTTCTAGTAACACATGAGTCCATGAGTCTAAGACCAAAATCATATTAGCAAATGCACAAGGGAGCTTTTACGGTACATTAGTAATAAATTATAAATAATTATATTTTATAATTAAAAAGTTATTTATTGACTATTATATTTTAGAGAACATAATTTCATAATAAAAAATTATAATTTCATTTTTTAAAAACATTATACTATTTTTTTTATATATTTTTCATAAAAAAAATATTCTCTATTATGAATAATAAAAATTCAAAAAAATAAAAAAAATTGTTACCAAAAAAAATAAATTCAAAAAAAATCAAAATTTATTTTTTTTGAGAATTTTCATGAATGATATTTAATTATTATAATTTGTCAATATAAAAAAATGAATATTTAATAATTTTGATGAATTCGTAAAAAAAAATTAATTATTATAATTTTTATTTAAATATACTCCCTTTTCTATTATTTAAAACCATATTGTACTAATACAATTGAATTTGTCTATTATACTATAGAATTGTCCGCTGCATAAACATGCCGAAACTAATGTTGGTTAGTGCATAACCAAATTTGTTCAATATATTCACCAATATAATGATCAAAAGAAATACTATTAGTGCGATGAATGTAACTTATTCATACGATCAATTAAGTTCATCCCTTATTAAAGAAACATAAACATTACAACCAATAGCAACGTATAGAAGAGCTTATCAATAGCAATATTCTTTGAACATACAATTTATTTTCTTTTTCCCAGCTTTGAGGCTCTCTACAAGTTCGAAGCGAAAGACCAAGAAAGAATGTCGTGTGTTTCGGCAACTTCGCCTGTGGAGCCTGAGAAACCAATAAGGACCCATTCAGACAGAAGAGCCCCAAAATCAACCGGATAAGATACAAGAACTTCCACTTTGACAGGACTATTTGGATAAGTTACAAGCACACTCAATTCTTTTGTGGAAGAATTATAAGTTATGCGTGCCTTCCCTATCGATCCTTTAGGTTGACGATCAATTGGCCATGGAGCAGCGATCGAAGACTTGATTGTGTTGATGTCAATTCCTATATGAGGTACGTTCTCTGGGAAGAGAGGATCCCATTCATTTGTAAAACTATCAAACTCAACGGCAACAATAGAGTTTTTTGAGGTATTGAAGGCCGTTCCTTTATCGAAAAGACCAAGGAATCCACCCTCTGATGATGAGTTGTCCGGGAACTCAAAACCCAATGATGAAATAAAAAATGTGAATCCATCTCCGTGAAGTCCTAAACCCTTTGGATTCACAACAAACGAAAATTCGGTGGTAAAGTCAGCAACTTTACCACTTTTCTTGTCGGAGAGATGAATAAACCCAGTGAATGCAGAGAGACCAAAACTATGGGGAGATGGTTTTCCAAGTTGGTCTTTTTTAGTCAATTGTAGCACTCCACCATTGATTTTTGCATCACCGCCAAAGAATACATTTTCGACGGCGTTGTCAAACTTGGGGATGCCGAAAGAAAATGAGTCTGATTTAACATTGGTGATTAACAAGAGAAGAGTTAAAAGGAAAACTGAGAAGATGTTTTGTGTTGCAAGGAGTATTGTTTTGGAGTTGGCCATGGTAGTAATGTTGTGAATGATGATGCATAGAGCAAAGGGGTTAGTCCATCTATATATATAGGCTTTTGTCTTTGGATTTTTTCCAATATAATTGGTTGGTATTTGGTTTGATTAAAGCAATGAAATTTATTGTCTAGCATGCACATGTTGCACTACTTTGTTTGAGTTGATATGTTACATTTTTTTAATTATTATATATCTTGCAGGCTGAAAAACAAGGCTGAAAAAAATTACATTTTTTGAACTTTATTAGCTATACATGCATGGATTGATGTTACACCCTTTTATCAAAATTGGTTGCAAACAAGGTAAACAATTATTAAAAGTTCAACGATGACATTTACAACGAAATACAGCTAATAAAATTACACACTAAATATAAATAGCCTGACCAAAATAAACAAAATCTTCATAGAATTGTTTGACCAAACTAAGGTGAAAAGAGAGAGGAAGCTTGTCCTAAATGAACAAATCAAACTTATTATTAACTGTATTTCATTTGTCTATATATTGTTGGACATCACTTTTTGTCTTTAATTTGAAGAGAATAGTTTGTAATATACTCTCCTTTCACAAAATATATGAAAAAATTGTTCAAAAAAAATTAATTTATGTGATTAAAAATTTAAGTTAGATATATCAATTTTTTTTTACTAATTTTCTTTTATATTTTAGAATGGAAGGAATACGTGTGTATAAAAGATTGATAAACAATATTCACCAACAAAATAAAAGATTAATAAACAATGATGTTTTCAATGAATATACTGTAGGAACTAATGAGTGGGAAATGTTTTTGGTCGAAATATTGATAATGTGGCCAAGTAAATTAAACCTAGCTAGCTAGCCAGCCCACCATAGTTTCATTGGGCCATATATTAGATTTGTTGTTTCAATCCAGTTTAAAATATATTGGGTCGAACCAATCAAGTTGTTTAACAAGTAACTTGCTTTAGAAAATTTACCCTTTCACCCTTATATTTAACCTTTTATTCTTATGTTTTTTTATAAAACTGATTAATTTGCCCTCCTATATAAACTAAAATCATTAAAAAATTATTTTTTCACTTTTTGTCAAAAGATGTTATGGTTTGTTTAAGAGTGTAAGAGAGTAAGTCAATATTCTTACATACCGGAACAAAGGTTTGAATGGTTCAGTATTATAAATTGTACCAAATCATCTCGTTCTATGACGGAAATTCTCTACCAGAACGAAGCTAAGCCTGTTCCGAGACGGATCTTCATGAAAACTTGATACCGTAACAAGTTTTAGTGTGATCCAAGATGAATGATGAATATATAATGGTTACAAGAACTACTCTAATTCTTCTAATTCTTAAAAACGGCACAAAAATAATATTTAGTAGGCATGTTAAACATAATTCGTACTTGTGGATATATGCCTGAATTTGTTCCCAATTTGATGGAAGAATTTTGAATTGATTGAATTCTGAGTTTGAATTTTTCTCGATTTTAAATTACAGGAAGGAACAACAGAAACATTGATACTTACCCCAAACGGTCTTTGATCAATCCACTCCAATCATACGTAAAATTATATTTTACCTCTCTTATGTCAGAAACTCTTAAACAAACTCTTGAATTATATTTTTAAGGTCAATGGTCAATCTGTTTTTCAAGAAAAATCAAAGAGGAAATGCATCACATGGCGGAGATGACATTCCAACTATATTGATATCTTGCAACCACAACCTATCATTTGTAGCACCTCAATAGTTGTTATAATTAAAAAAGGATAAAGAAACTTGGACAGACTATATGTCATTACCCATGATTAAAAATCGGATGATTGATTGCCTCTTTAAAATTCTTATTAGTAAAACCCTAAAGAGATAAAATTTGGTGAAAAGAAGGCAGAAAATTGTTAGATAATAAAGTATTAGGTTTAAGTTATTGGACTTTTATACTAGTATGTTATAGTCCATTAAGTATTATTATAAATTCCTTTGTAATCTTTATTTTGTCAAGTAATGCAATGCAATGATATTTTATTGAAACTCTAACCTCCATCTTGTTTATCTTTATTTTGTATCAATATTGTTAACATAAATAACTAAAGAAAACCAATGTTAAAATACATTATTAGAAAACCAAAACCAAAAATGATAGCAACATAAATGAAAAAAAGAGAGAAAAAAAGAAGGTCATTTTTATTGTGGACAAAGTCATCTGACATGAATGATATGCAAGTATCTATTGGAGAGTTGTATATCAACCTATGCCAAAATGTAAACAAGTCTAACAGACTAGTAAAAAATGCATAAATATAAGGTTACTCCAAACTCTTGGACATAAACCAATTTCATTTTTACCAAACGTTAATTGATTTAATAGTGATTGTTGATGAACTTAATAGAGATGATTGTGGTTCAATCTCCTGCAACTACGTTTGAGAAAGAGTTGGAATCACTTAATGTCAGAAACTGACTCCCAAACTAGATTAAACTGATGGTGAAAATCAAAACCAACTTCACTTTGCAAAATAATGTTGTACTTATCTATAGTGGCAGATCCAATCCTCTATTAGGGGTGCAAATATTTTTACTAGATTGCATTCCTCTCACTATGCCATATGGATTGTTAAAGTGTATCGAGTTTTGTTTTATTTTGTTAATAACTTGTTTTCTTAACCATGTGCTTGGTTTTCTTTCTAGGACTATAACTTTTATTCTTTTAACAAGGAGAAATCATAAGTTGGGGCCTTGGGGGAGATTGATGGGGTGGAATGTTGATGGCTCGGTGAATCAATTCCTTCTTAACATAGAAGTAGAACTCATTATAGTAAAGGGTTACACACTTATACTATTACCTAATGAAGCAATTACTCTAACATGTGACTTATAAAGGCACATGTTAAGAGTTTAAAGATAATAAAAGTATTTTAAATAAAGTCTAATTAAATCAGTTACGTTGTTACTCTCATTAAATTTCGAAATGAATCTAATACAATTTTACAAAATCAACTTATTAGATAAAAACATCTAAAATGTTGTTTGCTAAAAATGATCCGATAGCAAAGGACTCAACTTTTACATTATAACTCAATTCTACAAATGGACTTGTAAGTAAGTTGGGTGGACAGTGGACACTACTACTTCTAATTATAAACCTATGTTTAGCTTTTAAGTGAATAGTATATTATTACCTCCGTTTCAAAATAAATGTCACTTACACATATTAATGCATAATAATTTGAATTATTAATATCTTTAGTTTTATTTCATAAAAAATTACTCCTTCCGGCCTTAAATATAAACAACCTTCACATTTTTAGATACATTGAATAATTAATGTACCTAACCTACATTGTAGACTAGATACATTAGTTATTCAATGTATCTAAAAAAGTGAAGGTTGTTTATATTTAAGGCCGGAGGGAGCATAAAAATTTAATATTGTGAAAATATTCATCGAGACAAATCAAACAAGAACTTATATGCTAATATTTAACCTTATAGATTGGTAAAAAAATACGACCAAAATAAATATCAACAATCAAACAACGACAATTATTTTGAGACAAATGTAGTAATGATTAATTTTCACGTGCGTGCTTCACTGATTACTGTACATGCTCCCATATGTACTTCCATAAGACTAAAAAGAATTGATTATTTGTAACCCAAAATATAAAAAAGTGATTATCAAATGGCACAATTAGCACTAAAAGTGGCAATTTTCCAAAGTTAGAATAATTGATCAAATAAAGTATTTTTTGAACTAATGACAAAGTCTATCTTACTTGGACTTCGTACTCATATCATTTCCTGATCATTGACACCTGGCTAATCCCTTAATGGGGGCACTAAAATAACAATAATTAATCAAGCATTAGCTACATTAATCCTTAATTTAATAAAAGTGCAATCTTAAGAATTCAGGTAAGATCGAATCTTATTGGTGAATGAAAATTTGTAAACTGTTCACATGGGTTTAACCAATAGAAAACTTGAATTAGAGACAATATGTTTAAGCTTTATGACAACTTGCACATTGCCATGTTAGCATTTTGGTTTTAATAATGTAGACAAATTGAGTAGTTTTAATTGGTTCTATGTTTTGAGGAAAATTAAAATCAAAAGTTATGTTTCTAAGTATAGTAGCGCGTGGGGATGTCCCTCTATTGCGCCTAACTCTTTACGTTATCGCAAATAATGTACTTCATCCGTTTTAAAATAATTTAAGATTTTTATACGAATTTTAAAAAATAATTGATTGTATTAATTTTAATTTAATGATAAAATTAGTATAAATTATTAAAATATTCTTATTAATTGTAGTTAATGGAGTAATTAAGTTAGATGAAATTTAATAAATAAGGGTATAATAATAGGAAAATGTAATAAATGTTGCATTGATATTCTAAAGTGACAATTATTTTGAGACAGAAAAAAAAAACTCTAAAGAGACAATTATTTTGAAATAGATGGAGTAAATTTAATGTGTGTTTGGTTCGAGTATGAAAGAGTGAAAAACAATTTCTAAAATTTTGGAGTAATTTTAAAGTGTTGGATTATTTTAAAACAGATTCTGCCTCTAGAATTGAATCTAATAGAAGCTATGATTTGTAAATTCTGAGTTTAAATATGATTTTTACACTGAAATTTATTTTTTAATTCACTTTTATATAAATATATTTAATATAAATCAATTCTATTAAACTCAATTATATTAAAATCAATTTTATCCAACTAAATTCTATTAAAATCAATTAATCCACTGCCAAACTAAATACACGCTTACTTTACATTGTCCCTTTTATGAGATGTATACATTTTGAAAGAGGTTTTGTCTAAGGTGAAAAGAGGAATTTGAATCATCTCATGGAGTTTTTGTTCTTCCCTCTCTCCTTCCATTAATTCAATAGTTCATTGTTTATAAACAAAAAAAACACCATAGTAAAAGAGAGAGAAAAACATAGATGAATGGATCAGATTAGTGCATAACGGAGAGGATGGACATGAGATGATCTAAATCTGATGAAAGACTTATTTGCGCAGGTTAAAAAAGGTATTATAAAAAATACGAGTTTTACTAAATCTACCGCTAGATTGAAAATTTATATTTATAGATTATTCATATCAAATTTTATAGAAATTAAAAATAATTTAATATATTATTGAGACATATTAAAATTAATGATATTCAGTAAATTAAACTTTACTATTCATTTTTGACACTTTTGAGACATATATACACATTTTTTATGTGATTTATTTTATACATATGATAGGAAAAGGGAGTTAGAGAAAGAAAAAAAATTAGTTATTGAAAGTGTTATTTAGAAATAATATGTGTATATCATTGTTCTTCTAACTCATTTAGTAGGACACTTGTACGTAACATGTAGAGATTAGAGTTTGAATTTTAATATACCTACTTATTCATTTTTACAAGGTGAAACTCTAGTTACTAGACTACTTGATAAATAAAATGAATATTATTGTTCTTAGCATGTGAAATTGACATACATGCATGCAATTTTTTACCAACAATTTCACCCTTAAAATAATAATTTTGCGTATCAGAATTCGAATATCAATCTTTACATATTAGATACTAACTGAAATCTTATTCTTTAAAAGTGAATAAATACAAAAGTGTACCAAAGATCGAAACTGATCTATTCGCACATATTATATGTGATATCGTTTCTAATTGAGCTAAACTCAAGAAACACATTAGAGCAATTTTTATTGTTTTATTAAGTGTATTATTTTTTTGGG
This sequence comes from Trifolium dubium, assembly GCA_951804385.1. Classification (NCBI taxonomy): domain Eukaryota; kingdom Viridiplantae; phylum Streptophyta; class Magnoliopsida; order Fabales; family Fabaceae; genus Trifolium; species Trifolium dubium. Next base: position 38,666,423 of record OX638067.1, read on the forward strand.
GAAAATATTATGTTTGTATTTGTAACGTGTCAGTGACTTATAAGGCTGACGGCGCCATAAAAATGCTCAAAGACTAAACGCAGTATTATTTTATTCATATTCATGTATAGTTCTACTTCTAGTTCTTTTCCTTGAATAACGAAATCAAATACTACTTCATTGTAGAAAGTACACTATACAATTCATAACTCACGAGTTTCTGCAGTGATCTATAATTAATTAATGTTATTTATTTATTTTAAATCAATATACATACTTTTTACTTTTTTTTCAGGCAGTCTAATAGCTTAAATTTCATCTTTAAAGATAAATAAATAGGTATACCAATGTTCGAATATCGGTCTATGCATATTACATGTAATGTCTATATCAAGTCATCGGACAAATCAACATACATATTCTAGTCTACCCCTTAATCACCTTCCCTAATTTTCACCCAACTTCTTAATACCTTTATGCTTATAAAACTTCTCTTACAACTTACAACACCAAAAATGGAAACTCTTCTTCCTTCATCATCCAAAACTCTAACTACTCATCTTTAATATCTCAAAACAAACCAAGTAAGACACTTAAGTTTTTTTTTTCTTTCTTCAAATATTATTATATAATTATCAATCATATCTAAGTACTACTGTTTATGAAACCCTAGAGGAATAAATTAAGAATGGGAAGGGGAAAGATTGTGATAAGAAGGATCGACAATTGTACAAGCAGGCAAGTGACTTTCTCAAAGAGGAGAAAAGGATTGATCAAGAAAGCCAAAGAGTTAGCAATCTTATGTGATGCACAAGTTGGACTTTTTATATTCTCTAGCACTGGAAAGCTTTATGAATATGCAAACACCAGGTTTATTTAATTCATCATCATTCATTTCTTAATTTTAATTTGCAATACAAAATTACAAATCATATGGATCGATCATAATGGATATATTTTTTTGTTTATATATGTATATATGGATGGATATATCATATGCTTGATAGAACTACTAACATATATTAGATTCAGATTTTGAACCTAGATGATGTTGATGGGCTACACCAATTTATAAACACCATCAAGATCTAGGTTAATTGGTTGGTGTGTAAGTTGTGTGAGTGTCGTAAATTTTGCAATACCGAATTTGATTTCTCAATATATTTTGATTTTTAAATATGTTTTTTCAATGACAAATCAAATTATAGAAAGAAACCGAGTTTAAGGACTATAAGATCGTACTCGTATAAAAGAAATAACGAAAAAAAATAAAAACCATACAACTAAAAACAACAATCTGGATAGAATTAAATCAAAATTCTGCTCAAGACCAGATGAACTATCTCAATAAGAAAATGGTGAGTTTTATAGCCCACTATGAGGACTTACCTAAAAATTATTTCCATGTAGACAATTATTTTAATGACAGATATATATTAAAACTGACAAAAAAAAGAGAGAAATTAATAAAAAATGTGGGGCATTCACCTAACCATTTTTTCTTATAATAGAAAATTTGGTTCATTTTATTAATCAAAAAGTTATGAATATAATAGGATACCGACTCAAAAATACGGCAACGAAATATACAATATGCCGCTCTTACTAACAAGTGAGCAACTATATTCACCTCATCTTATTAGAGAAAATAACACCATTTTGTAAATTTCAAATCTACTACATCACAACTTGTCAAACTAAAGACAAGTCATGATTAAGTTGAGAGTCAATTTTAACACAACAGATCATTGAGAATAACTGAAAGAAGTTTGGCTGCATAGTAGTCAGCTCCCAACCAAACTAGTAAAAACAATATATGAATGAGGATTGTGTGGTCTTAATCTCAAATAAATATCATTTAGACACACAATTAAAATAGAATACAACAAGAAAGAATTCACCAAATTAAAGATATGTATTTTTTAATAATTAAATAATTAATACAAATATACTTTGATTTATTTTGCTTTTTTAACTCAAGAATAGTTTTATATTTTTTCCATTACTAACTTATGAAGCTCAAAACTAAAAAGACTGAACATCCTAAATTAGAGTCTTGACTTTGCCATTGCTATTCATTTCTTAGTTTTTATGTTGTTGACACATATTTCTTTGTTAGAAACCACTTCCATGAGATGATAACACTTTAAGATGCGCAATTAATTAGTCCTGCAAGTGGAATCTTATTGAACAAAATATTGATGAAAAGTGTCAACATGCAAATGGTTTATTCAACAAATAATAAGCATGTTAATTAAGGGAAAACTAAGGTGGAACTTTTTGTATCCATAATAGGAAAAAGACATAACTTATATTCTATATTAAATCCCCCAACCATGGGCGCCAATGGAACTGCATTTCCGCTTAGATTATACTATATACTATGTTGTTTGGATTTAAATATTATACATATAACCAAAATTAGAGATGATAAAAAAGCCAAAATTTGCTCTAGTTCAATCATCACAAAATTGGATAGAAAATTCATATTCTATCTCTCTAATTTTTCTTTTCAATTTTTGGATTATTTAAATACACATATTTTATTTAAACTAACTCTCTTCCAAGTAGTATAATTAGTTAAATTAAGTAAAAAAAAAAGTAGTATAATTAGTTCAATGGTATGAATTGAGCGGTTGAGCGGTTGGGGCTCATCCTCCCTTAAGCAAGGGTCGAAGGTTCGATCATCATCTTGGGTATAGAGCAGCTTTAAATTTTTGGGCCAGTTATCCCACCCATCGAGATGCCTCCAATCTAGCGAGGGATTAGTCACTGCGTTCGGTAGTGGATACCCCGGTCTCGAAAAAAAAATGGTATGAATTGAGACGATGAATGAATACTATGTAGAAACTTTTAGGTTTGATTTGTACTATATATACTATCATTTTCATCTCCTCTAAAGGCTTGTTATAAATAGACTATGTCAGTAGACAGTGAGATTGGTGCCATCTAGATTAGTCTGATAAAATTAAAAAAAAACATTTTCATCTCCTCTAACAATTAATCATTATTAACATCTTACATAATATAACGTTTTACCAATTTAAGGTTGCCAAAAAATTAGGTATACAAGATTCCATTATTTGCATAGCTTTAGCTATTTCTAATCTAATTTTTTTAAGTTGATACAATCCTTTTTAGTCAAGTATATCCAAGATGTGGAAGTGATATGCATAAGCACATTAGTCGCTTGAACATGTATTTCCCATCCCAAAAGTAATATTTAAGTCATGTTTAATTAGGATCATTATCATTGACAAATGCACACATTGTCTCCACTAGTTTTTAATATACAAACCATATAGTGTAATAAAAACCAGCAACTCTTAGCTATAATTAAATAGAAATTACCTTTGTAGACAGATTTCATTATTGGTATTATTATTCTTGGTAGTGCGGTTGGGATGAGATCCTAATCAATCTTGTGCAACTTTTGAAAAAAATTTAAATAAAGTTCGCTTTGTACATAAGAGAAAATGCCTCATTTTAAAGTTTGCTTTAAACCTTCTTAAATGTTGCACCAGCCCTGTCTAAATAGGATATGCTAACTTTTCACTAAGTGAATCTAAAACTTCATATAGAATAAAGGCTTTTTCAATAGGTTTTTGTAAAACTATTTATTTTAGAGTTTAATCAACATAGAGTGTACGTACTCACATCTTTTTTTTTATCAAATAATACTCTCTTAGAGCACGAGGGGGTAGTTCGGGAATTATTCATATGATGATCAAGAGCATTGTTTCAAGTGAGTTGGACACTATACTTTATCTAAAACTTTAAGTCAATGAGTTTATGCGTCATCTCACTTATAAATGTTCAAGTCTCCACATTTCTAACCAATGTGACACTTCTTCACACTACTCACACTTGTTTTTCTCAACACTCTCACATCTAATGAGAGGATGCATAAGATTTGTACAAACTTTGAACTCGAAGTCAACAGATTTGGATTTGACGCATGTAGAGAATCGACGATGATGATTGATTATAGTCAATTTTGTAATTATTAATCTGAACCGTCCGATTTAAAATTAAAAATTGTGATTTAAAACTGCGTGTAGCAGAGTCCGCGGTGAATCAGGATCATGAGTCAATAATGAGACACCAGTAAAACTATGAGGATTGAATGTTGTGAATTCGTCAAAAATCACACTAATTTATCCGGTTCGGTCAAAAATAAACTACTCTAAAGAGAGAGAGAGAGAGAGAGAGAGAGAGAGCGCAAACATTCCGTGTTCCACTATAATCAATGATCGAGTTCCGTTACTCAAGAGTTTTCAATAGAGTTACAAGAATTAACATTTAATTCTAATTCTACCATAATCTCAAATCTCTTCCCATGACTCAATATATTATAGTGTATACCATGGTGAAATCTAACAACTTTTTTCACATGCAGAGTTATACGAGGAGTCAACCCATTTGTTTCTCTCTAAAACTTTTTATCTTTCTTCTATGCATAGACCAACCTATTTATAGAAAGATATAGCCTTCAGAATAGAAACAAATCTATTTTAAATCGAAACAGAATCAGAACACATTTCCACAAAATCTGAGCAAAAACAGTTCAAAAAACTTCAGCCAGCGTGCGTAGTGCCCCAGACAGAATGCCCAGCTCCTTCGTGCATGGAATTGCTCGCCACGCTCAGCCTTCTGCGCGCCGCATCGAGTGCACTTCCAGTACTACACATTTGTTCCGTTTTTTGATCTTTCGGAATTTCAAGGCCATATCTCCAACATTGAGCATGGTTATTCCAAGATCTATATAAGTCGTTGCAGCCATTGTATAATGCAATGAATCTCTTATCCATGCATATATTGTATAACTGTTTCATCGGTGGATGAGTGGATCGATTGTATAATATGTTATATGTATATACTTGTCATGGAAAGCTAGTAATTATGGTAACGTATATTTTGATCGTAGAATATACTGAATGTGTTTTCATGATGACTTATCTAGAAACAAATTAACAAAAGTGATTATTCTTTCTTGTGTGCAGCATGAAATCAGTGATTGAGAGATATAACAGTTGCAAGGAAGACCAACAATTGACAAATCAAGAATCTGAGCTCAAGGTATGCTTCATTAACCATTCTTTAGTCATGTCCCTGTCCCATATCTTGTTCTGCCATAAATAACAGCTAAAAGCAAAGTAAAGTATATTTGAAGTCTATGATCGGTTAGAAATAATATAAAATCATTGATGTGACAATTTTTAGCAGTTTAAACTTTTGAGATAATCGGTCTGACATGATATTAGAGTCTCTATGACTAAGTGGTCTAGAGTTCGATCCCCGCTCCCCTCACTTTCTAATTAAAAAAGTGGAATTTATTAATTTAAACATATAATATAAAACCATTGATGTGAAATAATATATATAAAATCATTGATGTGGTCTTTCTTAACAGCTTAAGCTTTTGAGATAATCGGTCATCGTCATCTGACATCATCATTAATTTGTTTATACATTAATTTATTGAATGGTACAATTAGCTTGTAATTGTGCATAGAACCACAAAAAAAAACCGCATGTAGTGTTGTTCTTATGTACATGTGAAAAATCAGATTAACCCTTTCTATCCAAATGAGCTTATAATTTATAACTTACTAATATAAGTAGATATTTTGATCAAATAGAAGAAGACTGCTCTTCGCCCCTCGCATTGCTCACACATAAGAGAAAAAAACATTATGATTCATTTGCATTACTTTATTTACATTGTTTTACTTCATAACTATAGTTTTGGCAAAGGGAGGCAGACATTTTAAGGCAGCAATTACAGAGTCTACAAGAAAATCATAGGTACATAATTTTCCAACTAACTTATTCATCTCTTTTTTTTTTTCAATTCTATTCTACTAGAAAACCATAGGTAACTAACATTTTGAGGATACAGGCAAATGATGGGAGAACATCTTTTTGGCTTGAGTATCGGAAACCTTCAAGATCTGGAGAGTCAACTGGAACTGAGTCTTCAAGGAGTCCGCATGAAAAAGGTCAACTACCTTGTACATACGTCATACTCCTTTTAGTCGATATCAGTACTATAATTAAATTTGACTTTTTTAGTATATTGAATAACTTATGTATCTGATTCAGTATCTAAAAAGTAAAACTTGCTTATAATAGTGATAAGAGAGAGTAGTATATTTTATATTTACAATGAGAAGGAAAGAATATTAATCCGCTTAATTGATTAAACTTATTAAAAACCATGCTAAAAACTAGAAAGCAATTAACAAGCCTAATCAAATTCTGCAGGAGAAAATTCTGACGGATGAAATCCAAGAGCTGAACCGAAAGGTAAATTCTAATTTTGCACCGGTGAGTTTCACTATTTTTTTCTCTAAAAATTTCACATTTCTCACTGACATTTTTGTTTCAATTTCCTCAAATACAGGGAAACCTAATCCATCAAGAAAATGTGGAACTCTACAAGAAGGTAAGCCTCATTCAACAAGAAAACACACAGCTACACAAAAAGGTAACCCAAAGTTTCGTTAATTAATCTACGCGGAATTCCCAAAACAACAAGTGAATCGCATCACATTAGTGTTGTGAGGCGCCAACCACATAAAAAAGAAGTTTGTTCAAATTTCGCAATCCTATAGTGCTATAGGCTATAGCCGCTATTGAATTCGTGTATCACAGAACAATAATAGTTTGTTAAAATTCTGTTACGCTAAAGTGCTATAGTCTTTACTTAACAATGGGGTTAATGTGAATGTTCTAGGTCTATGGCACATCAGATATGGCGACAGCCGCAACAAGCAAAAACGCGTTTGTTCAATTTCCATACGGTGTTTGCGAAGGAGGAGAAAGTCCACAAACATTATTCCAACTTCAGTTATGTCCACCTGATCAAGAACAGTACTGTGAGACCTCAGGCAGTGGAAGTGCAACAAAATGAAAATGTTGAGGCTTAAGTCTTATGAGATTTTAGTTGTAATAAATTTGAAAAAGAATGATATAATTAATATTGCTATGTTATGTTATGCTATGCTATGCAATGCTATGCAACATACAATAATCACATCTAGTGAAGTGAAAATAGTTTTTTGTTGATTAATGCAATTCACTCCAGTACTCAGAGAATCCATCACAGCAGAGAAGAATCCATATGATTTCACATTTTATGAAATTGAATTACTTTGATTATGATAAAAGCTACATTGAGAGGTAAAGTTACATGAGTTTAATATGGATTCAAGGTTAACTTTTACAGTGTCAAATTAAATTATTACAATCAATCATATATTCACTTTTAATTTAAGTCAAATGTTTTTAATGATCAAATTATAATAACCGATTATAAAAAAAAATTGTTTAATATGTAGCGGAAGTCAAGTGACAAGCACCACCTGAAACTCACACACACAACTCAGGCCTCAGATAAAAATGTAATAGTCTAATCTAATACTATTAATATCGTAACATCCTTTAGTCAAAAAAAAAATATATATATCGTAACATCCAGTTAAGTTATGCTATTTTTTGAAACAGATTGTATCTCTATATATCTTGAGTGAGATTTGAATCATGTAAACCTTTTTTTTATAAAAAGAAATACAAATATCTTATATATTAAATAATGTATTAATATATGAACTAGATAAATGTAATTCTCAATAAAGATAATTTTGTTTCAAATAACTCTAATATAGAGGATATATAAGAGCGACCAAAAGCCAAAGGAAAATATACATGGAGAAGAAAAGGAAAAAGCTTATATGCATGATTGTCACGTTTTTACTCTCTTTTTTACTTTTTTATTCTTTTGTAATGCGAGCATGATTTTTCGAACCTAACTTTAGTATCGATTTATTCTCATTATCACGTGAATTGTGGAACGATAAAAAAGATTGATCTAATTAGTAAGAATTAAGTTTATATTTCAGAAGAATGTGAGTTTAAATTAATATTGTTGTCGTAAAAATCTAATTAATAACCTAGATGTGAATAAAAATGTAAGAACTCCTTGAACTTTGAAGTTTTCATGAGTTTAGTGAACTCTCCAAATCTAAGTTACTTAAAGAGAAAAGAATGACTAGTAAAATGTATCTATACATTCCAAAATTAAAGGAAAAAAGGAACCACTAGAATAGAATATACTTTGTGTACATATAAATTAAGAATATGTCCCACACCTAGCTACCCCTGCCCAAAACGATAAATGAACAAACAAGCTCATTAAAAATTTGCAAACTTATTCAATTGACTATTATATATGACTAAGAATAAAATTAGACAACAATATATAAACATGTGTAGATAACAAATATATCATATCATACCCATTTTAAACAACTATTCCAACATTGAAAAATGCTCTTATAATCTTCACAACTTTAATTCACTTTCATAAGTCATTAATCAATCAATAGTAATACATCATATATAGTATACATGATTGGTTCCTACAGAGAATTTTACTGTGCAAAAAGGAATTAATTGAACAGCTCAATAATCTGCATTTTGTTCTGTTATTTGTGCAGTGTATCACTTTTCCCCTCCTTTATCCCAGAAAATTAAGAAGTGGAACTTCATTGACATAGGTAACTTATAGAGTTGAATAAGACACAGTAATCGAAATCGATGGTGAAGATGATTTCATGTCGATTTAGTGAAGGTGGACCGTGAACCCACTTGGTTTTGTGGTATTGGTTTGAGACCTGAGAGTGTATTTCTCCTTGATGTCTTAGATTCGATTATCTTCAGTGCTAATTTAGACAGAATAATTAGCTTTTTCGAAAAAAAAGTGATCAGGTGCAACGTGAGGCAGCCGATCTCAAATTAATGACCGAGATGGACTATGTATGTAATAGTGTGCTTTTTCTACCGTCGTAGATCCAATCCGTAACTAACTGCTTCATGTTTTGCATTGAGAATCGAACCGGTGAAACGCAGCATCACTATACACATAACCAAAAATAGAATAACAACCATCAAAAGATTGTTAAATAAGTGATAAGAATAAATGATTGCAAATTTATATATTCAAAGATCGAGGCTTTAACTCTCGTGTAGTCATGTTGAAGAAAACACTAACAAAACACTTAATAATATACTAACATTTCTTGTACTTTTTCTCCCAGGTAGAGTACCACTTGTATTTTTTTCATTATTTTTATTATATGTATACATATATTGTGCCGTTCAGAAAAATATATACTAAAATTTGACTATAAAAATAATTATCGATATAAATCGCACCTCACGTCTTGACACACATGAGAAAGGCGTCTCGGTTCATCATCAAGATGAACCCCTTCATCAAAATTTTGAGAGTAGCTAACAGGATCATATTGAAAAGAAATGTGTTTGTGTCTACACAAGATCTTCCTATCCCTCAAGAACTTCATAAGTAGGTTCCTCAACCTCCATTTTCTCTTTATAGGACTATAATGGAGTTTAGAGTATTGTAACTCATTTGGGAGAGGTAAACAAGGTGGAGACATTATACAATTGGAGATGTGAGAGGGTCTTTGCACTTTTTTAATTGTGAGATCTTGTTCCATTTGAATAATGGAGTTTTATGAGATGTTGAACACTATGTGGTTTTTTTGTTTTTGAGGTGGGTATATGCTTCTTTATCTTGTCAATTATTTTGTTTGGCAATGTGGTGGGTGAGGATCTAAGTGTTTGTTTTTTACCATTTGTACATAGTACTATGCTGTAAAAGGGTAACTCTTTTTCTAAGTTTATGTAACTCTACTTCTTTTGTGAAGTCTCTTTAAAATATTTAATTATGACAAACCAAGAATGTAAAACAATATTTTTTTAGTAAGAGGGTCTTTGCATTTTTTATTAATATACCAAGAATGTAAAACAAATATTTAATTATGATATACTAAGAATGTAAAACAAACTTACTTATTTTATAGGCTAATGTTATTGGTTAAATTGTTGGGAGACGTAAATTTGTTATAGTAGTAGAGATCGAATTATAAACCTCTTTATAAATATTGCTACAACTAGATGCTAACTGTGCAGCGCGCAGATCTACTTTATTTTATTAGTGAATCCAAATTAAATAAGTGATAAAATTGTTAGATAATTATATTTTTTATTAAAGTAAAATTCAGAATAATTGTTAGTTATATGCATTAAACACACGGTAGACAATCAACAACAATATATCACTAATGTTTACTGTGACGATACAATTTCTTAACAATTTACTTCTAGGTGGTGAGAAGAAATCTTACTATTTCATAACCTACTGAAAATGAACGGACATAACAACTATTGAAACCAAAGTTTTATATTCGGTTTGGTATAATTATAACTATGATAATTTTGTAGTGTATTCAAACTCGACATACAAGATTATACAAAAGCACTTGAGTAATATGCATATTAACCAAAATGAAAGTTTTAGGCCACATAATAGTTGGAACTTGACAAACAAAAATAAGGTCTTGCTAACGGGTGTACCAGGTGCGATTCTTAACATTTGCTTTAAGGAAATGAATGTACAATTAATTTGCATTGAATAGTTAAAATCAGTTAGGAGTTAACAATAATTTGAGAAAAAATAGGTAGTTATTATAGAAAAAAAACAGAGAGATAAAACTCAAGAATCGTGGTCATTTCAATTCTATACTACAATACGTATGTTTTTACTTAGTAGATGAAACAAACTTCAATATGTGCAACAAAGAACGAGAGGACAATGCAAGGACACAATCACACTTTTTTTATATAGAAAGGGAGACCGTTAGACCAAATTATAAAAGGTTAACACAATATAATCAGGAGGAGGATGACTAAGTGAAATTATATCCGTAAATAGAAAAAGAGCATAACTCACAATTCAATCTGCCACTTAGTTTAAATGTGAATAATAGTAACCTGCCAAATCTGCATCTTGGTAGATAGAAAAACATTTGAAATTAAATACTACCTCCTATCTCAATTAAAAGTAAAAATACCTTGTTAAATACCTTTTGAGGGACAATTTTGATGTCTATTATGATCTTATCAGACTCATGATATTAGTTTGAATACATCAAAGTTGTATATTGAGGGACAATTTTAATTTTCATCAAAGAATATATTGATCACAAAATATGAGTTATTCACTTGTAATCAATTTTTTATTTATATAGGATCAAAATCATAACACTTACTTAAGGGATCTAAATCATTTACTATCTAAACTACCTTATCCTAGATTCCTAGGTAATAGATCAATAGTTTACTTCTTAAACAACGGCTAAAGAGAGGACAAGAAAGGGTTACATAATGCATACAAAACAAATGACAAAACCTTGGTAAAGTGGCAGCTAAAATTGCGGGGCTCTCATGTTCACACTTATATTTTGTATAATTAGTTAAATTAGTTAATTACTCATTTTAATCGGTGTGAGTTCTTCCCACTACAAGAATCCATTGCATTTCCTACAAAAAATTTGGTATGAAATGAGCCAAATTTCGTACATTTCCTACCACATTTCCAACGAAATGGTTTATAGGTAAAACGAGTGCTATTCCTACACATTATCTACGGAGTTTCGTAGGAAATGTATGTCAGATTGTGTCAAGAATCCCTTTTTAACTGGATTTTTTTCATACGCAAAAGTCACGAATTGAATCTCTGACCACATATTTAAGAGGTTCAAGACTCTTACCACTTATTAATTTATTGTTGATATTGATAAACTCCACTTCATATACTACTATACAATTATATTATACTTCATAATTATATAATCAAATTTCAAATGTAACATACACTTACACTATTATGGGACAGAGTATTAAAAATGGGGGCATGATTTTGGTGGTAGTCAATTATGAAAGCATCATAAGACACTCTGAATGTGGGTGTGGGACTGGGACTGGGACTGGGGACTTGAAAATCTGTCGTGTTTCTCTTAGTGATGAAACAGGGGACAGTCTTCTTAGCCAAAAAATTTCAGCCCATTCCTTGTGTTTGGTGCCACCATCTCTTTCTTTAATTGTTTCAACTCCATGGATTTCACTCATCTCTCCATTCTTATCCAAAAAATAAAAAATATTGCACCGATTAGACATTTAGCAACGGTTCTGTCAAAAAAAAAACATATAGCAACGGTTTTAATACTACCTAATTAGTACTGCTAAATATGCTACTCCCTCAGTCCCTAAATATAAGACCCTGTTTGACCAGTGCACGTACGCCAATACATAATTTTGATCACAAATATCTTTAATTATCTAATAGTAAAAATTATAAAAACTTGATATTTTGAAAGTATTCATCAAAACAAATCAAACAACATCTTATATGCTAATATTATATCTATGTATTATTAAAAAAATACGGTCAAAACAAGATAAGTGAATAGTATAATTTTATCAAACGGAATCTTGTAAAAAGAGACGGAGGGATTATTTGTTATGAATAATTCTAGTGGATGTCCATTAGCTATTGGTCTGTGCTATTAAGCCCATAAATAAGATCTATGTTGTATTGTAAACACACATCTTCATGAGAATAATACAATTTTGATTTATTCTCTTTTATCTCTTTCTCTTCTCCATCTCTATTCTCTTCTATTATAATTGTTTATGTTAAGAGATAGTTTCATAACACTATTTATGTTTAATTTATATGGTCACCTTGTTTTAGTCATTTAAATGTTTTATAGATTTTGACAAAGTAATTTAAGATTTCTATTGTTTTAGTCTTTAATTTGTTCTATTTTTTTTTATCCAATTTAACTTATATGCATCTTAACGTGATATGTTACGTCATATTTTGGTGTTATATTATTTTGCTCATAATAACTGAGGTATTTTAAATTGAGACAGTGGCGGCATCAGGAAAAAAAGTTATGTTTATTGAGAATGTTACATTGGGTGTTTTACAATAATATATATGATATTCAATAAGTTGAACTACGTATATATTATAAAATTGTTACACTTCTTTGGGTGATCGACACAACATGCATGTTAACACCGGAGAGAAGTGTTGAGTGTATGCGTGTGCAACTTATGTGCAATGTAGACAACTATGAACTATATGTGAATCATGTTAATTAATTGTGTAATATCAATAATGTGAATGTATTATATGAATCATAGTGAATCATGTTAAACGCATTGTGTATATTATGTGAAATGTATCATATGAACCCTAGTCCATGATGGTGCTCCATATGATAGAGGAGTAGTGATGACTTAGGCCTACAAGGGGAGAGAGAGAGATATGATATGTACTATGACTTATATTATTTATATATGGTCTAGTGAAGTGTTGATTATGTAGTCATCATATAAGCATGGTCTAACTAACAAGTCTAATTATGTATTAAGGAATACAATTGAATTGAGATTTTTTTGAAAGTACAATTGAATTGAGATTGGTGGTGAAGGTTCACTTGTGGATCGTAATGGTCCTGTAGGGGGGAATTTCTAAGTGTCTTGGTGTTTTATTGTCTTGGTGAAGGTTTACTTGTGGTTCACTTATGGATCAAGAGGGTTCTTTAGGGGGTAAACTCATAAATATACCTATTTAATTATTCAAACTCTATCATAATAATTATATAATTTCATTAAGGTATTTTTTAAGTGTCAACTGCATAAAGTCCTGTCAAAAAAAAAAGTGTCAACTGCATAATTGAGATGTCTTAGCTATCACGTTTGTACTATGTTGCCTTTAAAAAAAAAAGACTCCATCATAACTAGGGTATGACTATAAAATTAGTCAATCTCCTGTTAAGTGCATAAGCACCCCTTAATTGGATTTTGAGAAGTTTTAATCCAAATGTCTTTTATGCTTTTAGTTTTAGCAATGAAAGCCATGTTCTATGCTTTGGTGTTTAAAGTGCACATCCACAAGACATAGTTTGAGGTAGGATCCTTCCACAAACAAAATAAAAGAGACAAAGCTTTGGTGGCAACATATGTTTCACAATCATTTTGATTTGATTTTTTACCTTATCAACTCACATTCATTTTGTGGCCATCAAATGGCTCTCACGGATAGGGCATTTCTGGCCTGCTTTACTTCACAACATATATATCACGATTCATGCACAAATAGTATTTCTATTATTTTGTTAAAAAACGAAAAGAAAAATTTAGGAGTTGTAAATAATAATAATAATAATAATAATAATAATAATAATAATAATAATAATAATAATAATAATAAGATTCATGACCAAGTGATGATAACTTTTTTGGGTTACCATAATATAAGTATAAAATTTCCACTGTTGTGATGAAAATTTGACACACTCTCTATAATAATTTTCTTAAATTTTTTGATGGAAACACTCTCCATAATTTACTTTTGATGGAAACACCGGTGTAATAAAATTATAAGTGTAAGATCAATAATGAATTTGTCCAAACAATAAGGGTTTTGACTCTTTGAGCATGCATGTGATCAGAGGCTTGATTCATGACACTCTGTACCTATGTCATGGTAATCATAAAGAAAATTCAAGTGTAAAAAATTAAGTGATTATATTCAAATAGTTGATGAATTCTCCCTAAAACAAATCATTGAATTTGATATTTAGTGGAAATATATTTATCTCACTGTTGAACTCTATCTCACTATCAAACTCTAAATTTAAAATGTTCACCTTTCCCTCGAACTAGAAGATTAACACTGTAAAATTGAAAAATCAAACCATCAATGACAATAGCAAATTATTAAAAATATCCATTTTAAATTTTAATCATAATTATCTTTGTGTCAAAAAATAATCATAATTATCTTTAAAGTCACGCATATAATTGACGACATAAAGCATATATATAAAATAGACTCTGCTTTTTTTCCAAATGATTTTAGTTTTTCTTTTTGTATATATATAAGTGAAGGGATTTGGAATTGAATTTCATGAGAGTTCGACTTAGTAATTTCAATATTTTCTATCAATTGACTTAGAACTCTTATATTTTATAATTTATTATTGTATAATATTTATACTAATTACTGTATGATCTTTAAACCTTCTTTCAAACTCTCTCAATATTATGTTAATTTTACATAAATATTTTTATACCGATATTTATGTTCATGTTATCACATTTTTCACATAGTAGTTTTGTAAAATTATTAAAATTATGTAATTTTTAAATGAAGAAATATACACAGATACCGTATACAACATGGTATAGTTGCTCAAAGTCCAATGTATTAATCAAATCCATAAAACTCTCCCTCAATGACCTAATAATTTCAGCATATTACATGCAATATTCCTAAGCAAATATTATCATCATATGATAAAGATATAAATAAATAATATTTCCAAGTGGATCATCACCATTCATGAAATCTTAGATATAATTTATTGGACAAAAACAAAACGGCCAAAACTATAATTCAACAAATTCTTTTCCATCTCACACATACTATCTATCCATCTCTAAGATGGCAATGGCTATGGCTCTTCGAAGGCTTTCCACTTCCATCAACAAATCTTCACGTCCTCTCTTCAGTGCTTCTTCTGTTTACTACAAGGTTCTTCTTCTTCTTCTTCACACTCTTCTTTTCATAATTCAATTCTTATTCACAATTTTCATTTCATTGTTTTTTTCTTTGAAATGTGTAGTCTTCTTTGCCTGATGAAGCTGTTTACGACAAAGAAAATTCACGCGTATCGGTATGCTAATTAATATTATTATAAATGATGATGATACCATTGAATATATATATATTTGTGATTGTTCATGATATTTTGATTTGAGAATTGAAAATTTGTTACTTTTTTTGCAGTGGCCAAAGCAATTGAATGCTTCTCTTGAAGAAGTTGATCCTGAGATTGCTGATATTATTGAGCTTGAGAAAGCTAGACAATGGAAGGTATATATATATAGGATTTTTATTTGTTGAGTATGATTCATATTCACTGATAAGTGGACAAACGCTCGAGCGTGCGTGCTCTTCACAATACGGTTCATGGATAATCTTGTATTTAATCACAATTTTTTACTCGGTATTGCATAATAGAAAAACTACAATGGCCACTCTGTTATCAGAGATGTATGCATCATTGGTCGAGCTTTGTCATCAATTGTTTATGTCTTGAGTGCGTTTAATAATTTGTTTTCTTTCAAGTCGAGTTTGTTGTTTTAACTTTTAACAATATTGAACTTCAAAATAATCCACCAACTGTTTGTTTAATGGTGTCGTGGTGAAGCATGATAATATGGTATACTAAATTTGGCAACTTTAGGATTTTGTTTAAATTTTGGATTTTATCTTAAAGAGAACTTGGTTGTTTGTTTATTTTGGTGAAGGGGCTGGAATTGATACCATCAGAAAATTTCACTTCTCTATCGGTTATGCAAGCCGTTGGTTCTATCATGACAAACAAATACAGTGAAGGTTATCCTGGAGCAAGATATTATGGAGGAAATGAGTATGTCAGTTTATCATTTGATGTGTGCTTGTCTGCAATAATTGATGGAAGCCAGTGGATTTAGGTTAAAATTTTGGATTTTATTGCAGGTATATTGACATGGCAGAAACACTATGCCAGAAGCGTGCCTTGGAGGCTTTTCGATTGGATCCTGCTAAATGGGGAGGTAAGAACGCACGACAAACATATCAGTAAGACAAAGATATATTTTCCCATTTCTTTTTGAAATTCTTTGTCAGTAATTGGTAGCTGATTTGTTGGTTTATGACTGTATGCTTAGCATACAAGTATAATAATACTCTCAAGCTCTTGAGTGATACTACTTTCTCAATAAATTTAACAATATAAATCAGAAATGAATATGATAAGGTTTGAACTTTGAAGTCTACCATGGACTTGTCTTATTAAAATCGAAGTTTAACCATCTTTGTTACCCCTAATCTGCAGTGAACGTGCAGCCTCTGTCTGGTTCACCTTCAAATTTTCAAGTTTACACTGCATTGCTGAAACCTCATGATAGAATCATGGCTCTTGATCTTCCTCATGGAGGTCATCTTTCTCATGGATACCAGGTATTATCAACTTCCATTATCTTTCATTTCCTGTTATAGCGAAATCTACAATAGATGTATGGATTGGCTGGCTTATGGTCATAAATCCTTGACATGTTTCCGAGAATATCTTTGGTGCACGGTATTTTAATGAAATGTTGAATTCTATGCATTTATAATTCTATTATTGGGACATTTTTTTGACTTTAACAATGTCTTGTATTATATTCAATATTGTTTACATTTTCCCGACGACTTATGCAATTTCTTTCGAGATGAAAATTCTTAGTTACTATCTTCACTGTGCAGACCGACACCAAAAAGATATCTGCAGTCTCTATATTTTTTGAGACAATGCCATATAGATTGGATGAAAGCACAGGATACATTGACTATGATCAGGTATGTTTACATTTTCTATTATCATGTTCATGATTGTCTTGGAAATAATCCCCATTTTATCTATTTCTCAATTAGGCAGCATAGTATTCAATTTTTGCTCCATAAGATCAGAATTTATTCATCTATCACTTTGTGTCAGCTCAATGTTTTTATTAATTGAAAAAACCTTTAAATTTCAGCTAGAGAAATCGGCTACACTCTTCAGGCCGAAATTAATAGTTGCCGGTGCTAGTGCCTATGCACGTTTGTATGACTATGCTCGCGTACGCAAGGTAATGTATAGATAGTACACCATGATTTTCTAAATATAGTTGGTGGTCCTTAAAATCTGTTTCTTTTAAGTTGAATGGTTATTTGAAACACCTTAAGTTGAACTCATGAAGCATATTACAACTTCAACAGGTGTGCGACAAACAAAAAGCTGTGTTGTTAGCCGATATGGCGCACATCAGTGGATTGGTTGCAGCTGGTGTTATTCCTTCACCTTTTGATTATGCAGATATAGTGACTACCACAACTCACAAGTCACTCCGTGGACCACGTGGAGCTATGATCTTTTTCAGGAAAGGATTAAAAGAAGTCAACAAACAAGGAAAAGAGGTATATCCCGGAAGGCCTGAACAAAATTCATTGATATTTTTTATGCACTTTTATATTCTGTTTCATGTCTAGTTTACATTATTTTATATAAGTTGTTCTTATTCCATACAAATATTTATTAAAGTTCATGGCAGTATCCAAAAAGATGTACTAATTCTTCTTACTTATTTGAAGGTGTTCTATGACTACGAGGACAAAATCAATCAAGCTGTCTTCCCTGGACTACAAGGTGGTCCTCACAACCATACCATTACTGGTTTAGCTGTTGCATTGAAGCAGGTAAATAAGTACGAAAAATAATGATGACGTTATTTTACTTTCGTTTTAATTGTATCATTGTCTACGTTTTTCTTGATATTGAGGTTTTTAAATCACTTACTGAAGCAGACATTAAAATGGATTTGAAGTAAGCTTTCTTCATTTTTATATTTTTAGCTTAACTAGAGGGTTCATCTGAGTGATTTATTTGAATAGTGATCAAGTTTTTGAGTGATACTAGCAATACTGATAGTTTGTGCAGTGTGTGATGTATGTTCATCATGCGATAATATCTTTTTTTGTTTTCTTTTGTGGATTTAGGCTACAACTCCAGAGTATAAAGCATATCAAGAGCAGGTTCTCAGCAATTCCGCAAAATTTGCACAGGTACGTTAAAAAGGATAATTCAATTGTCTCTTCTCAAAGATATTGGATATCAGTCAGCCGCAGCGCAACATACGGGTTGGTCTCCTTGTTTCACCACAGAAAAAAACTTGTGTATTAATTGAAACTAAATATATTGCAGGCTCTGACTGAGAAAGGCTATGAGCTTGTTTCTGGTGGGACTGAGAATCATTTAGTTTTGGTGAACTTGAAAAGCAAGGTAACCATAAAACTACTTTGACTTTTCATATAAGCATTTTGGAGTCTTCTATGTTATACAATAATAACATCCATTACTAATTATTTGTGTATTTGTTAGTCATAACGGACATGAAAATACTAATTATCGATATGATTTTGTTAGAGAGAAATTTGTTAACGGACGCCAGATCCATAAAAACTGCTGTTTCATCTAAATAATAATATTAAAGTGAGACTGATTTTCTTTTTCATAAAATATTTGTTTAGGGTATTGATGGCTCCAGAGTTGAAAAGGTGTTGGAATCAGTACATATTGCAGCTAATAAAAACACAGTTCCAGGAGATGTGTCTGCTATGGTTCCCGGTGGAATCAGGATGGGTACAGGCTCTTCATAAGAATCATATCTTACATTTTGATTTTGAACTTTCCTTGTTCAACTACTTGATCTTGATAACTCTTGTGGATTTCAGGAACTCCTGCTCTTACTTCAAGGGGATTTGTTGAGGAGGATTTCGTTAAGGTAGCCGAGTATTTTGATGCATCTGTGAACTTGGCTTTGAAGATTAAGGCAGACACCAAAGGTTCGTAAATTTTCTATACCCTTCCTGTGTGTTTATGTTTGTTTTACAACTTTTATCTAGACATTGACATGTTGTTAATGATGAACTTTCATTAGGAACAAAATTAAAGGACTTCGTGGAAACATTGCAGTCATCCTCTTACGTGCAATCCGAGATTGCCAAGCTTCGCCATGATGTTGAGGAGTTCGCAAAACAATTCCCAACCATTGGTTTTGAAAAGGCAACAATGAAGTACAAGAAATAAGAAAAAGAAAAAATTCCACCAGGTATGCACTTATGTTGAAGAGGCATGCGCATGCATACTTCCTCGATTGTAATGTACTACTATCTGTTTATGTGTCCTATAGCAAGATCAATTGTGAAGTACAACATGAATTTTACTGTCCAATTCAGTATAATAAAGAGAATAATTCAAAAACTACATGATACCATAATCTGTTATTAAGCTTGTGAGGAACTTCTGAAATTTTTGAACATGTGATCTTGAATCCATTTTTCTTTTTGAAGACTGAAAAGATTTTTGACACTTCTGATTCTATGATCGAATTTCCTCCATTAGATTATACAAAACTGCAGTCTGATATTCTCTGATGTATTTTGTTTGCTATGTGGCAGTGGCGGTCAACACTATGGTCAAGTGGTTCGAGGTGATCAGTTTTCGTGATAAATGGAAGAAGAGGATTATATATAGCAGATGAAAAGCATTAGGCTGGAACTTTCTTATGTATGAAACTTGAAAAACTTGATCAAATATCTTCTTGCAATGTATAGATACATCATCTATTTATAATCTATTAAATGTGAATTGCAACTCACGAGCATTTAAGTTGTGAAGTCAAATATTTTCAACTTTCATTTGGATAACAACTTAAATCAGGGAGGACGCTCGGGAGGGGGCAGGAACCACTTAATGTCATAACTGACCCCGGAACCAGAATAAACTGGTGGTGGGTTAAAAAACAACTTAATTCAACACTTCTGCATAACTATTTCCATAACAAAAAATAAAGTAATGTGAAACTGTTCTGATATAAACTATTTTTACAAGCTGCGTGGAGAGTTTTAAAATAAGTTGAAAATAGATTACGGCATGTCATAAGTTGTTTCCATAAGTTCTGTCAGATAATCTCACAAGTGCTTATGTTAGTAGATAAACTCAAATAGTTCCTTCGATGTCAAAAGACATTGATAACTTATAACAACATTACCGGTGTATAATCTTGTCGAAGACATAAACATAAAATCTAAAGAAAGGTTGTGGTTTATTTGTATTTGTATATTTCATAACACTGTGAATTCCAAAGCCAACACATTAAATGGTGATTTTCCTTTTCAGTGTACTTTGTAACTAAGGAACATTTAAAATATTATTATACCTAGCACTGTGCAAGAATTGCTGATATTCTCACATAAACAAATTAACTAGATAAAACCCTTCTGGTTGGTGATATGTATTCATTTTTTATGCATTTTTGACAATTTAGCATGATACTTCATTGCCAACCAGATGCATCTATATAATTTTTGATGTACTATAGTGAAACAGGTTCATCTCCCACTAAACCAAAGCTTAAAAACAGAAAATCAATCATCACCCTAGCATTAAATCGACCAAACACACATTAAATCGACCAAACAACTCACAAATGCAACCTTAAAACAGACCGGACAAATCAGACTGCATAACTTATACTTTTTTCTACGGGCGTTAATCCAAAGTGCAAACTTCTTGCCACATGAATTTCAAATTACCAAATGTAGGAAAATGCCGTAGTTGTCAATGTCGTCATACAATCTGATATATCAGAAAGATCCATCTTGTTCCTAGTTGACAGTCTACAAAGTAAAATTATAACAAAGTTAAATGTCTTCTCTTGGAAAATAATAATTTCCTTTCCAAGAATAAAATCCGACATACGCGTAATCATAAACCAAAATCACTACTATCTAATTTTATTTCTTGACAGTAACTATCAATTTTTTTCCAAAAAATTACACTTTTAATAAATCACAATCAACAATCGATATCTATAACTCTTTTTTTTTTTGTACATCGGAACAATCTATATCTATACTCTAAGAGTATACTATAAAATAAAATATTTTAATATTATAACGACTATCATCGATTAAAGAATAAAAAATTATTATTTTACTGATATATTAATTATTAAATTCTACTTCTCTTTCATTCACCGCTTTTTCTTCTTCTTCTCGTCGTTTTTCTTCTTTTTCCATGGCTACTTCTGCTTCAAACAACGACGTTGGAGCCAATCCGCTTCACAATTGGCGCCCACCGCGAGGCAAAAGGCGGTTTTGGTTCAACAAAAGTGAGTTGAAGCGTTGAAGAGACCAACACAGATGCTTGCACATCTCTCAGCTAAAGAGAATACCGAGATGAATGATAAGGCGGTTAGTGCCATTATCTTGTGCCTCGGGGATAAGGTGTTAAGAGAGGTTGCGAATGAGACTTCGGTGGCGGTGCTATGGACCAAACTTGATACATTGTATATGACCAAGTCCTTAGCACGTAGATGGTTATGATAACAATAACTATATTGTTATCGTATGGTGGAGAACAAGTTTGTGGTGGAGCAACCTGCGGAGTTTAATAAAACCGTGGACCATTTGGCGAACAATGATATGAATTTGGAAGATGAAGACAATACTTTCCAAACACATAAACATAAAATCTATACCTATAAAGAGGATACACTATTTTGGTATGGCCTATTTTTATTCCTATTTTACCCTTAATTTCAAATTTCAAATTATTCTCATAACAACCAAATTTGAATTTCAAATTTCAAATTATTCTCATAACAATCAAATTTGAAGAAATCATCAACAAAAACAAAATCAAATTTAAATATAAAATAAGAAAAAATATGTATCACACAAACGAATACATTGATATCACACAAACGGCACGGAACGTTTGGCCCGCTAGTCTATATAAAGGTGGTGGTTTATTTGTAACTATCTATTTATCTATCTATTTATTAAATTAAAGTTTTAAATTATTTTATCTGACATGTCATCAAATTTTTGTCACATAATATAATTTGCGCCACATTGTTTAAATTCATTGGTGTCACTCTCTACAT
Source organism: Trifolium dubium (assembly GCA_951804385.1). Taxonomy (NCBI): domain Eukaryota; kingdom Viridiplantae; phylum Streptophyta; class Magnoliopsida; order Fabales; family Fabaceae; genus Trifolium; species Trifolium dubium. The sequence continues at coordinate 38,688,866 of OX638067.1, forward strand.
TGCATTATCACCAATTCACTACTACGTCTATCATCTCCGATTTCTTATTCTATTTTATGTATTTTGGCCATTTCTTATCTCCTTCTAATGTTACACTACTCATTCAATTCCATTCATTTTAATATTACTCTTTCATTTCATTCAAAAAATATATTGTAATATATATTGTATTTAATAAAAAAATATACAATAACATATATTTTCCTATTAAGTTTGACTCTATTTATTCAATCTTTGTATTTGATCTCTCTGTTTATATCTATACCTTGGTCAAAAATATTTCTAATGCATAATTTTTTTTTTGTAGAATCTCTCTGTTTCTCTAATCACATAACTTTACCATATGTTTGGGACAAATGTGAGTGATGGATGACCCACCATTCCAAATCTGCACAACACCGCACTCCTCTAACATATCGTCGATATATATATCACTTTTTAATTGTGTTGTATAATGTATTTTACCACAATAGATATGATTTGTTTGATATGATTATATTTTGTGTTTGATTTGTCATGTCAAACACATGCCAGCACTTTAAGAATGAAACATTTTCAACTACCATACGAAAGCAAGTAAGGCTTAAAAAATAGATGAAAATCCATCAACCTGATTCAAATACTTGATTTTTTTTCACCGTATCATTCATAGACTTTACTCTTCATGGTAGTGATTACTAGTATATAATAACATATAATAACCTTTTAAAGGGGTAGTATAATTTTTTTTATTAAACTCCAAAAACAATTATTTTATACAAAATTAAAATTTTATGGTGTTCATAACTATATTTTTGATTATATTATACCACTTTCATATAACATCACATGATAATAGGCAATTCCTTTTATCTTGTAGCAAACCACTTTTAAAATTTGATTGTTGCCTGTAAATATTCTTTTTTTATTTAGTAGGAGTCTAAGTATATCCACATAACTTATATATATTCAATTTTTTAACAGGGTTTTGGTTTGCCTTTAATATAGACAACTTCAGAAATTGAATCCAATTTTTTTTCTTAGGGAAAAGACATATCATAAACTCTCCTAGCACACTATTGATAACTTGATAATGTTATTCATAAATTATTTCAATTTTACTTTCCAACCGCTCAACAAAAAATGTAGTTGCGAGGGTTTACAATTTGTCGTGCAAAAATTTTAGTTGAAAGGGTTTGCAATTTTGGTCTTGATAAAAATTGCAATTGTGAGAAAGTTTGAGAGGTTGCAATTTCGCCTTGTAAAAGTTGCAGATTTAGTAATAAATTATTGAAGATTTAGAACTAAATTATTATTGTGAAAATTTTGTTTATTTTTGGTTATTGTGTGGAGATTTTATTTCAATATTTTCCAATAAGTGGTATTAGAGCATTCGATTTAAGTGTCCATGTCGGTGTCCATGCTGGTGAAGGAGCACTCCATGATGGTAAATTTCAATTTAGGTGTCCATGCTAGAGAAGGAGCACTCTATGATGGTGAAGGAGCATTCAATTTAGGTATCCATGTCGTTGTCCATGCTGGAGAAGGAGCACTCTATACCCGTGAATGAGCATTCGATTTATGTGTCTATGTCGGAGTAGGATCATTCCATGCTTGTGAAGGTGATGAAGGTGGACCTTGTTTGTGATGATGGTTTGGTGACAAAATAACAACAATCAACTTTTCACCGTTTTGACCATTCTCAAATTTTTCACTGATGAAGAAAAAAGGATCTGATTTATCTAGGGTGAAAGATGAATCTCTACTGACCAATTTTTGAATCGAGTTCTATATGTTACATGATTAGTTGTACCTTGTTTGCTTACCACCACAGGTGCAACACTGAATCATATTTTGGTGGACTTCAAATAATAAAGTGTGTTGTTGATTAGAAACGTATTTTTCTCGGTCCATGAACTATACCACTTTAAAGGTTTCACTCCCCCCACCCTCTTTGCCACCTGCGTTAAGTTTGTAACTATATGACAATGAAGAGCTAAGAATTATCATTGACATAATCAAAACGCACTCATCATAGTCATTGATTAATAAATTTCTCACTATTTAATTTGATACTACCTATATAGTTTTGTGAGAGAATTGAGAGAGAGTTGTTTCTTAATACTTTGAAATCTAAAGCAAATGCATTAAATTAAGGGTCCACTTAAGGGTCAAGCCACTCAAGCCCTTGTTTTAGGTCCCAAATTTTATTTTTTTTACTAAGAAAAAGGTCCCAATAAATTATAAATTCAATAACCTATAATATTTTGGCAAAAAAAAGGGACTTCCTGCACAAAATTAAGGCCTCATTTTGAGAAGAAAAAATACAACTCAATTCAATTCTCCCTTAGCTATCAAAAAAAATGTTGAGACTTTTTGTTTTTTGTATTATGAAATTCGTTAGAGAACCGTTTATATTATCGTCTGGAATTTTTTAAACTATTAGTTTTCTAAATATTTCAATTTCATCATTAATTCTTTTAACAATTATCTCTAATATTGGGCTTATATTGATTTTAAGTTGAAGAGTCATGTGATGAGTAATAAAATAATTGACAAGCATCTTCAAGAAAAAATTAAACAAAGAACGAGAACATCGGAGAAATGTGTTGTTTTTGTTAAATCTCTTGGAAAAAATATCTTAGCCTTTAATTTGGTGGAAAAAATGAAAAGATTTACCAAGCAAATAATGAAATTTTTTTAACTATAATTGAAATGATTGCGGAATTCGATTCCATAAAGAACATATTCTTCGTGTGACAGATGATGAAATTCATAATCATTTTCTTGGACATAGAATATATAATGAGTTAATAAATTTGCTTGCAAAAGAAGCTAAAATTAAAATTATAACGGTGTTCTTTATGTAAGTCATTAAGAATAAATATTTATCATATTACGGCGTGTAGATTTTTCTTCAACCCCAATAAAAGTAAATGAATATTTTTTAGAAATATTATGTGAAATTAATTATGATAATTTAATAGATATTTAGCGTTCAAAAAGCTAAAAAAATTAATTTTAAATAAAATTTAAATTAATTTATTTTTTATATTTCTTTAAAAAAACATAATTTTAACATTTCGTTTTAGACTTTATAGAGTGTTGAGCCGGCACTGATTAAGTTAATTAAATGTTGCTTGGTATGTATATTTTGTAAGCAACAAACATTCTACCTAGCACTAAGCAAATGCAACTAATCATTACTCAATTACTGTGTCAAGAATTGCTCATATTTTCACATAAACAATTACCTACATATAATCCATCTTGTTGGTGATATGAATTCATTTTTGTAGTAATTACAACAATTTAATGACTATTTAGCAGGAAATTCATTGCCAACCAGATGCAACAATAATATTTTTGCTGTACTAGTGAAACAGGTTCATCTCTCATTGAACCAAAGCTTAAAAATAATCAGTCATCACATTAGCATGTTAGGAAATTATGGATACGAATTGCCTGCTGTTAGAAAAGGATGCACTTTCCACAGTTATGTAATCTAAACTCTCTATTCAACATTAAATCGAATAAACAACTCACAAATGCAACCCTAAAATGGACAAGTTAGGCTGCATGACTTATACTTTTTTCTAAGGGAGAGAGTTCAAACTTCAAAACTTATCATATAATATTATATATATATATATATATATATATATATATATATATATATATATATATATAGCTTAATGACAATTTTGGTCCTTCTATTTTGAGTAATTTCACAGTTTTGTTTCTCCTATTTTTAAATCATATAATTTTGGTCCTTTTATCACATTTTTATAATAAAAAATGATGATTTAATATATTTTAAATGATATGATATAGGATATGATGATGTAGATTCATTCAGTTGGATTAATTGTTTATTTTTCATTATTTCAATTAAAAAAAAATGAATAATTTCTTGAATTAAAACTGAAGTTTTTAACAAATTTTCTTGTAGTTTCATAGCTTCTGATTATTAAATATCATTGAATTGTATGTCACATCATTTAAAATATGTTAAATCACCGTTTTTAAGTATAAAAAATATGATAGGGGACCAAAACTGTTTAATTTGAAAATAGGGAAACCAAAACTGAAAATAATTAAAAATAAAGAGACCAAAACTGTAATTAAATCTATATTTTTTGAATTGCCAAATGTAGAAAATAAAAGACTGTAAAAACTATAGTTGAGACTGTCGCACAACCTGTTCTATATGAAGTAAAATTAAGGTTACCAAAATGCAATTATAACAAAGTTAAATGTCTTATCTTAAAAAATAATAATTTCTTTTTTGAGAATAAAATACTACACACGCGATCATAAACCAAAAACACAGCTATCAAATTTTATATCTCGACAGAAAAAAAACTATCAATTTTTTGTAAAAAAATAACACTTCCGATAAATCCCAATCAACAATTAATATGTATAACTTTAAGAACATAGTAAAATATCAACAATTGATATATATAACTTTAAGAACATAGTAAAATATTTTTAATAATATAACGATTATCATCAATTATCGTTACCTCAACTGATAAATATCAAAATTATTAAACTAAATGTTGTGAATTGAGTTCAAACATGAGACATCACAAATATGTGTAAGTTTAATTTCATTAAATTATCACTTCATCTAAAATAAAAGTAAGAATAAAAAATAAAGTTTATCATCTATTAAAGCATAAAAAATCTTTACTATATATTAATTTTTAAATTCTACTATGTACTTATCTTAGGCAACACTCTATTAATCTCAAGAATGTGACCAAAAAAGTGCTTATTATACAGATAACACATTTCAAAAATGAGACACCAAACAATCCTAGGAATCCTTCTTATAGCAAACATGTTAATGGCAACACGTCTTACACTCACACACTCTCTTCTTAAACGCACTTCTCGTTCCATTTTTCGCCCTAAACATTTCCATAAATCCCTTCCTTGTCCTCTCTGGTCTTCTTCCTTTTCCTTCTGCATCGATTCACTTCACAAGTCTACTTCTCCTTCATTCACCACTTTTTCTTCTTCTTCTTCTTCTTCTCGTTGTTTTTCTTCTTTTTCCATGGCTACGTCTGCGTTAAACGAAGACGTTGGTGCAAATCCTCTTCTTCAGCAATTTGTTTTTCCTCCATTTGATGTTGTTGAAGCTAAACATGTGCGACCTGGCATTCGTGCCCTTCTTCAGAAACTGGTAAAAACTAAAAAGTTTTCATCTTTTTGATTGTTTATAAGGTTTTGATTAATGGGTCTTGATTGGTTTTGTGTTTTGATTAATGGGTTATGATTGGTTTTGTGTTTTGATTAATGGGTTTTTGTTGATTTTGTGTTTTGATTAATGGGTTATGATTGGTTTTGTGTTTTGATTAATGGGTTATGACTGGTTTTGTGTTTTGATTAATGGGTGTTTGTTGAATTTGTGTTTTGTGTTTTGGGTTTTGTAGGAACGTGATTTGGAGGAACTTGAACGGAATGTGGAACCTTCATGGCCTAAGTTGGTAGAACCGTTGGAGAAGATTGTTGATCGGTTGGCTGTTGTTTGGGGGATGGTTAATCATCTCAAATCTGTTAAGGATAGTTCTGACCTTCGTTCCGCCATTGAAGATGTGCAGGTATTTGATTTTGTTATGTGTAATTCTGCATTTTTCGATCGTTTCTTATGTTGATGGGATTGATATATTTTTGTATTTGTATTTGTATTTGTATTGATTTGATTATTTGTGCATTTAGGATGTAGGGGAATACTTTTTTTTTTTAGAAGCAAGGGAATACTTTTTTTTACTTGCATGTTATATCAAATAGTGGTGCTATATCGGTGTAATGTGGAAGATTTTAACAAACTGCTATTGTTCTGTGATGTGCAATTTAGTATGAAATGCGGTCAAATAGTGGCTATAATGTGTTAGCGTAGCTGAATTTGAACAAATTGTTATTTTTTGTGATCAGATATTGACAACACCGGTGATTTTGTTTATTGGCTTCAATTTTAGTACATGATGATTTTCTGAGCCATATTGCAACATGTTATTATGTTGTTTTGCTCCTTTGTTTAAAACGTTTTCATGAATTTTTGGTCAACTATGTATTTTAATTTTGGGTTTTGATTGTTGTAATTTTGTTGTGCTAACCATGATTAATTTATATTTGCAGGCAGAAAAAGTTAAGTTTCAGCTTAGGCTTGGTCAAAGCAAGCCTCTTTATAATGCATTCAAGGCAATTCAAGAGTCTCCTGATTGGAGTACACTAAGCGAAGCTCGCAAACGAATTGTTGAGAGTAAGTTACAATATGTCTTATTGACTTATTGTTTATGCTGTTCTTGTGATATGATATTTTGTTTCTATTGTATTGACACGTTATTTTACACTCTTAAGTTGATTTGCAATGCATTATGATGCTGGTTCTCAGCTTCTAGATTTTTATTTTGTAAGATGGAGAATTGTTAAAGATGCGGAATTTGTAGTTGTTATGAAGTTTTCTGGTTTGTTAGTTTACATTGTAATAATTGTATTTGTGCCTTTGCAGACCAAATAAAGGAGGCAGTTCTTAATGGTGTTTCTCTTGACGATTATAAAAGAGAACAGTTTAACAAAATTGAACAGGTGTGCTATTTTAATAACTACAAACATATGTAAATTGTGGCTATTTATAATTTGAGCTTTTTGATTCCCAATTTCCCACCATTTTGATTGATCATGGGTTTGTTATTGTACATATTTTTAAATTTTATGTGTCTTATAATTAAATAGGACAAGCAACATGAACTAGTAAAATTCTTTTGAAATTAAAAATAAATAAAAAAATCAGCAAGGAGCGATATGCAACAGCCTGGAATTCAAATTTCATTGGCAGTGTTAAACTAGTGATGAGATTTTGATGTAGTGATTCGAACGCATACTCAAATTTCAGAAGCAAAGTGATCGTACATCTTAACTAAACAAATTTCAGTTGACGATTCTTGCTTTTCGTTGTATTTTTGTTTTATAGATTTTTGTCATGGTTTCATCTGTAGGAGCTGGAAAGATTATCAGAAAAATTTGGGGAGCATGTTCTGGATGCAACCAAAAAGTTTGAAAAGCTCATTACAGATAAGAAAGAGATTGACGGATTACCTGCCACTGCTCTTGGGTTGGCCGCACAAAGCGCAGTATCCAAGGTATATCTTGTTGACATGTTATTTTTTTATTCCCAAGTTACGACAAGCAACTATCTTTTTGAGTTTTGATTACTTAAATGGAAAAATGCAGGGGCATGAAAATGCCACCGCTGAGAATGGGCCATGGATAATTACACTGGATGCTCCAAGTTATATTGCTGTTATGCAACATGCTCAAAACCGTTCTTTGCGTGAGGAAGTCTACCGTGCATATATAACACGTGCATCTACTGGAGATTTGGATAACACTGAACTTATTGAGCAAATTTTAAAGCTTAGGTTGGAAAAGGCCAAGCTTCTCAACTACAATAACTATGCTGAGGTATGAGTCTTTCAATTTTCATTGTTAAGAATATAATTCTATGTAGGTTGCTGATGTATATTGTCTATCAGGTTAGCATGGCAACTAAAATGGCAACTGTTGATAAAGCTGAAGAACTTCTTGAGAAGCTTCGCAAAGCTTCCTGGGATGCTGCAGTACAAGGTAGTGTATTTGTTGTGTCTATGGTGTAGTGTTTGCATCATGATTTAAATGGTATGCAGTTTATTCAGTTAGCTCCTAATTACAGTGTGTATATATTTTGAGTTAGCTCCTAATTGTCATTGACTATTCTATAAAATAGCCAAAAAATAAATGTCTTTCTCTATTTTCGTAGGATTCCAAATTTCCAACATCTAATAAATCTGACATACATCGCATATGGAAAAATTGCATTATGTCTACATGCCCATCTTCCTTTAATGAGCCAATAACTTAGACACTCCATCTTCCTTTCTTGCAGATATGGAAGACCTTAAGAAATTCTCTAAAGACAAGGGTGCATTGGAAGCTGATGATTTGACACATTGGGACATTAGCTTTTGGAGTGAGAGGCTACGTGAATCAAAATATGACATTAACGAGGTTGCTCACTCACTCACTCGGTCATTTTTTTAAAAGACACTTTAAGAACATAAGGTTATAGTTTTGACAACTGGTTGTTAGTTAGGATTGTTAGAAATAATATAATATAAAACCATTGATTGGGCCTTTCCTAACGGCTTAAGCTTTTTGGAAATGGGTCATTTGACATGGTATTAGAGCCTCTATGACTAAGTGGTCTAGAGTTCGATTCCCGCTCCCCTCACTTTCTAATTAAAAGTGGAATTTTAAGCATATGGTAGGTGGGCCTATGCATTATCCACGCTTCAAGCCCAGTGGGCTCTTGCGTGAGGGGGCGTGTTAGAAATAATATAATATAAAATCATTGATTGGGCCTTTCCTAACGGCTTAAGCTTTTGGGATAATGAGTCATTTGACAAGGATTAAAAAAAAAAAAAGAATATCTGGATTCTGGAAGAAGATTTAATCTCCATTCCACATAATTTAATATTTAAGCTATTTATGATAAGTCTACAATCTAATTTTTTGGCTACAATATAATTTATTTAATCTCCATTCCACATAGTTAAAATTCCACAATATACAACTTGAATTAAAGGTCCTTTTTGAAGAAACGTAACAAGAATTTATGATAAGTCTACAATATAATTTTAACTATTTGGTTGAATGCTGCACATATCCTACCAAAATACATTTTCACAAAATTGTACCACGTATGCCCCTTGCAGTTATAATTTATTTTATAGATAAAAGGATGGCAATTTTATGCTATAAATCCTTGCCAGGGTGGATTCTAGCGAAGGTTTATTGTATTTGAAACTTTTGATCTTCCTAGGAAAGCTCATACATCTTCTGCTTTTGTTTCATAGGAAGAACTTCGCCCATTTTTCTCTCTGCCAAATGTTATGGATGGACTCTTTGACCTTGCAAAAACACTTTTTGGCATTGAAATTGAGCCAGCAGACGGTCAAGCTCCGGTAATCAAATTATCTTTTGTTCAGCTGTTCTTGTATTGGGGAGCATTTATTTTGAACATTCTGACACATGATTATTGTTATTCAGGTTTGGAATAAAGATGTCAAGTTCTTCCGTGTTAAAGATTCTTCTGGTAGTCCAGTCGCATATTTTTATTTTGATCCCTACAGTCGTCCTTCAGAAAAAAGGCAAGGAGCATGGATGGATGAAGTTGTTGCTCGTAGTCGTGTACTGTCACCTGATGGCAACTCATCGAGGTTGCCTGTTGCCCACATGGTATGCAATCAAACACCTCCAGTAGGAAGCAAACCAAGCTTAATGACATTCCGTGAGGTAACCCATATTTTACTCTATATTTTTAAGCTAAAATTTGTGTAATAAAAAAAATACTATGTACGTTGCTTTAAACACTGCTCATCCGGTTTTGCATTGAAAAGACAAAAAATTGCCAAAATCTATGCCAATTTTGTGCATCCAAAGATAGTTAGAAAAACACTTTTTTTAAAGTTATGTGAGAAACAGGATTACCCGTGTGTAAGGCACTGTACATAAGTATTCTCCATGAAAAAGTTGTCTAGGCTATGTTAATGGAAGCACTAATTGCTTATAACACTTTCTGGTCTTCACATGATTTCATATTTTAGGTTCTGAAATTAAATATTTTTTGTAAATGGATGGTTAATCTCTCACTATATTTTAAATTAGCTGGATTCTAAGGCATAATTTCTGTTGACATTATGAGTTTTAGATACGAGAAGGAGGGCAGGAATAATAAGGGCGTCGAATATAATGGGTATAGGGTAATATAATTGATAATAATGTGATGATAACTTGATGGTAATTGATTATAAATTGTTGATAACTTGATGGTAATTGATAATAAATCGTTGATAATAGTGCAATAAAAAACTTTGTTAAATTTGTATGCTATAGGAAAATGGAATAGATTTTCAGTCCAATTATCACCTGTTTTAAATTTTAAGGATGACTGTAACTGTGGAATGGGTTTCAACTTTCATGTTGCATGTAACAAAGTTATACTAGTAAACTTCTACGGCCGATGGCAGACACCCCCATTGTGGTTTAAAATTTGACCAGTCGACTCCCACAGCTTACTAAATTCTGCATCGTAGTGTATAAACAAAATCCTGTTTGATAAATATGCCGGTTTGATATGTATTTTTAGTCAATATGCCTGTTTGATAAATTCAGGAAGTCGAGTTAATGAATTTGTAACCACATGGGAGTCCTTTGAAATTGAACTCCAGTATAATATAAGGGCCAAGGGGTGTCTTACATTTTGGCATAATAAAATTGATTGATCATTAAAGCATGATATATCAGCTATGATACAATACAATATGTTACCGACAATTTTTTTGTATAGACTGAGCTCCAGTTACTAAGTTGATTTTGAAAATAGTTCATAAAATATCATTTTCGTCTTCTCCTTTTTCTCAGGTTGAGACTGTCTTCCATGAATTTGGCCATGCACTTCAACATATGCTTACTAAGGAAGATGAGGGTCTGGTTGCTGGTATTAGGGGAATAGAGTGGGATGCTGTTGAATTACCTTCTCAGTTCATGGAAAACTGGTGTTACCATAAGTAAGTAATAAGTAATTATATAAATCCATATAAAGTTTATGCGCTTGTTTTACCGGGATGTTATTTTTATCATTTCTTTTGTAAATAACCTTATATTTTTTAACCTATATAATTTTTTTGGTTGCTTTAGAGACACTTTATTGGGCATTGCAAAACATTTTGAAACTGGGGAAACTCTCCCTGAAGACGTATATTTGAAGCTTGTTGCTGCCAGAACCTATCGTGCTGGCTCTCAAAGTCTTCGACAGGTCAGTATGAATGTATTGGTTAACTACACATTTTCCATATCTAAAAAAAAAAAAAAGTAAAAATATAGTTTAATAATACCGGCATCTGTCCGTTCAGTTAGGTTTTACATACTTACATGGTTTATGAACATTTTCTTTCACTCCTAAATCGAATTGATTTTTTATGAAACCAATCATATTGATTTTTGTTCTAAACTAGTAATACACCATTTGGTTTTTCATATTGGTCTCCCACATTTCAGTAGCCTTTGTTCGTTTTATAAAAAAATGGAAATCACGCACATTATCAACAACTTGCAAAATGTATTATGTTGGATAAAAGGCATTCAGCACTCTCCACATATAGTTGATTCAAATTTCAAAATGTATTATGTTGGATAAATTTGTGATTTTCAGCTATATCATAATTGAGTTTAATTTTTATTTTGATCAATAGTTTCATATAGTACATTCATTTCTGCTGACAAATCAAGCATGTAAATTGTAAATTTCAAATTCTTAAAAACATCCTAAAAATGCTTATGTACAACACAGTACAATACAGCAAACAATGCAACTAAGTACATGTTTCAACCAGTTAGATGAAATCACTATCGTTCCATGATGTTAAAATCACAGTAACACGCCCTAATGTGACAAGCTAATTGTCAAAAGTCAAAACAAAGATACACTAATTGACCCTTTCTTTTGCTATCGGTTCTTATCCATATTCTATCAAGTGTTTCTAGTGTTTAATGCTGATTCTAACCCTTCTTTCTTCTGTTACAAAAATGTTTTAAATACTGACTTTCTCTGTAATCTATATTTATTGCAGATAAGATTTGCAACAGTAGATCTGCAACTTCACACAAAATATATTCCTGGGGGATCAGAATCCATCTATGATGTTGACCGCAGAGTTTCCGAGAAAACTCAAGTGATTCCTCCATTGCCAGAGGACAGGTTCCTTTGCAGCTTTAGTCATATATTTGCAGGTTTGTTGTGTCTCTTATAAGTTATACCTCTTTGTTGATTACACCTTCTGATTCTATATACACATCTTTTAAGTTCTTTTGAACAAACTAAGAAATGGTTTATATAATAATCTTAAAACTTGACAATGAAAAGTAAATAAAGACAAATTTTTCCTACTAGACCAATAATTAACCATGAATGGAGGAAGTATGCAATTAGCATCTTGGTGAAACTCATATTTTACTTTTTTTCTTGTGGATTTTACATTTGTTAGGTGGATATGCTGCTGGATACTATAGCTACAAGGTATATTTTGTATTGCTTTGATAATTACGGACATTTTGTTTCGTGTAAAGAGGGTTTCTCTCTGCAACAAAAATCGAAAAAACTATTCATATCTTATGGTAAATTTATCTGTTATGCAGTGGGCTGAAGTGCTGTCTGCAGATGCTTTCTCTGCCTTTGAGGATGCAGGATTGGATAATAACAAGGTATATTTGATTAATCTTCAAAATCCCCTAGTTTTTTCGTGATTTCTTATAATTGAAAGAAAATGCAACATAGCTTATCTTGTTTTGTCACCTATTATATATATTTCCAAGAGTAAACCATCAGTTTAGTCGCTGAATAAGCGGACCTTTGTTTGATTGTGATCATTATAACTAAATATACATTTACATTCATTCACACAGGCTGTTATAGAAACTGGTCGCAAATTCCGGGAGACCATTCTTGCTCTTGGAGGTGGCAAGGCACCATTGGATGTAAGAATTCAGATAATACAATTAAATTCTTTCATTAGTATTTCATTTGAAGATTTAATGCAATGTGGTTTTATTTGATGCAGGTGTTTGTGCAATTCCGTGGGAGAGAACCAACACCAGATGCATTGCTCAGACACAATGGCCTAATTGCAGCAGCATAGGGATAGAATAGAATCATCATCCACAATTATCTGTTCACAAAATGAACTATAAATTAGTATAATAATAATGATATTATTGTGAACGGTCTTTTTGGCCAGTCCGGAACAGATATAATTGTGGCTCTTAACGTTTTAGAGATTGTTGTCACATATTAAATTTTGTTATTTTACAAACACTTTTCTCTTAATATAATTGTTAGTATTTTACAAGACCAAAACATGATTCTTGTCATATGTCTAAATTATTGGTAAATACTACTAGTTTGTTGTGAAAGGAACGTTGGATCAACTTGTGAATTTTGTGTCTTCACGTCTTACAGAAGTGGTTGGTGAAGGTGGGTTAGCTGATCTAACAACTTTAAAGTTTTATCTTTGATTTTGCAAATGATGAAACAAATTGAATAATTAATTTTAAGGTCCTTTTCTTTTGTTACAAATTTTTAAGGTCCTTATTATGGATTGATATTTTAAATGGAGGTCAAAGTGAACCACTTTAAAATGACTTTATAATAACTTGTGGTATGTGACCTTAAATATAGGCTTAAATATACTTTTGATCCTCTAAGTATTTTCAAGGTTTTATTTTGGTCCTTTAACTATTTGTTGTTTTGTTTTAGTCCTTTAACTTTCATTCCGTTAATCTACTTAGTCCTAACTATTAGAAAAATGTTAAACACGAGAGGCAGAAACCTCTATTGAGAAAACAAACATCAGATTTGGATTTAGCGTGAATAATGAGAGGTTTTGAAGTATTTTTTCGTAAGCTTTCGTGACCGGAAATATCACTGGTGATGTGGACGGTGACGGTGAGGGAGAAAACTCTGTATGCGATGAAGAAGAAGATCTTTGGCCACATGGTGTTTTCCTATTGGATCTTACACCAAAGCCACCAAGTCCCTAAGTGCCACGTACGCAAAATTAACATTTTTGGCATTTTTCTAACGATAATTAGGACAAAATAGATTAACATAATGAAAGTTAGAGGATCAAAACAGAGTAAAAAAATAGTTAAAGAACCAAAACGAAATAAAAAATAGTTAAAGAACAAAAGTTAAATTTTGAAAATATTTAGAGGACTAAAAATATATTTAAGTCTAAAATATATGTTAAGTATTTATGAGTGATAAAGACTTGCCAAAATTATATATGAGTGATAAAGACTTGCCAAATGCCACATTTCAGCTTAAACCAATTTTTAAACAAAATTAATATCAATTTTTGTGAATGTAGAACCAAACACAATGCTTAGTTACAATCTAACTAAATGATCTTGCCCCTTCTTGAAACAAATCTAAATAGTCTTGTTAATTGTAACTAGGTAGGTATAATTTTCTTTCTTCAAAATAAACTCTTTTTATGCCAACAAATTCAGTAACTGAACTAAACTGAATAATGAATTCCACTAATAAATGTATCATTTGTAAAAATTTAAGTTCAATTTCAATTTATGAGTTGAACAATTTTTTTTGTTAGATTTTCATTTATTTAGTAGTTAAAAATTTCACCTTAAAAATGGATAAATGTGATGATTGGAGTTCAAATCTCAACTCTTTACATATATAATTAATACAATGTATGTCTGTCTGTCAATTGAGGTAAACTTAAAAGAAGATAATTTAATTATTTTTTCATAGAATTCTAGATTACTAAAATTCATCTAAAGATTAAAAAAATTTGAACCTAAGAGCACTTGGATAAAATAGAATGAAATCTATTCCGGCTTAACCAAAAGTCATGGACCGAAACCAGCCATCTAAAAATGCAGTAATGTTAAATTTTTTTGAGAGAGATTTTGCCACGTCCTACCCAGCTCGAAGAATTAATCTCTGCAATTATACGTAGAGAATACCGGGTTAAAAAATATGAATATGAAGCTCTTGTCAAACGGAAAAAGGTAAACACAGTTGAAAGAAAGTCCTGAGAAGTAAAACTAGAATTGAAAAAGTTGAAAGTTTCAGAGAAAAACAAAAAAACCATTTCAACCAAAATCAAAGAAGAAGAAGAAGAACAAAAATGGCACGAGCAGGAGGAATCACAAACGCAGTGAACGTAGGAATAGCAGTTCAAGCTGATTGGGAGAATCGTGAATTCATTTCACACATTTCTCTCAATGTTCGTCGTCTCTTTGATTTCCTTGTTCAATTCGGTAAACACCTTTTTTCATTTCAATTTTGTGTTTTTCTTTGACCCATTTGTGTTATTAGTTGAAATTTATAATCTTTTTCTGATGGGTTTGTTTGTTATTTTCAGAAGCTACAACAAAGAGTAAGTTAGCTTCATTGAATGAAAAGCTTGATGTATTGGAACGTCGTTTGGAATTGCTTGAAGTTCAAGTTGGGAATGCTTCTGCTAATCCTTCTCTTTTTGCTACTTGAGAGATTTTTAATGAATTTTGTATGATTCATCTTTCTAGTAAGATCTCTTTATACTTATATATAATAATGTAGTATGATCTAAATGGAATATTCTAAATCAAAATTTATGTGTTTTGTTAGTGTAATCATGCTTTGTTTGTTCTGTAAATCTAGTTCTTGATTTGCAATTTATTGGGTTATTATATGGTTTATTAGTAAATTTGGACTAGTTAAATCTTGTGTCTCATAAATGCAATTGTTACAATTTTCATATTTTAACTTCCTTATAAATTAATTTTACCAATCGTCAGTTGGTTCAGTGGTGATTGGCGCTGAACTTGGTAGGGAGGACCACGGTTCGATCCGCCAAAACTGCGATCAGGATGGGGCTGAAACCACTTGATGCTAAAACTGACCCCCGAACCAGATTAAACTGGCGGTGAAAACCCCAAAAATAAATAAATATATAATTTTTTTGTACCTTTAAATAAATTCCTTATACATTTATAAGTAATAGAGCTATAAATTTATTTTAATTACGAAGTTCTCTTAAATTAGAGGTTAATCCAAGTTAGATTTCAGTACCTTTAAAATGTCGTCTTGTCTTTTCATGGTACATGGACATGCCATATGTTGTAAGCTTACATATCTCGATTCTTGTGCCACTTCCATTACATTAGGAGCATGATTATGCCTTATATGCCTGATTCAGTCACTTTAGGTCTACATATGTCATAGTGCCCATATGACATAGTACTCAGTTGTAGGGCTTAGGCACTCATAAGACTCAAGGCGCTGCATAGTGCTGCTCCTGCGAGCTGATTTCCTTGCTACTGACACTCGACGACTTTTCACTCGGTCTTTTTTCAGTCAGCCCCTCCGTAGGTACTTCGTTCTCAGGTTCCAAAATCTAGTTCAGAATTTGATAAGCGCCCAAGCACTTGCAGAATACCTCATACTAATTGTGAGGCGTAAGCACCTTGTAGTTGTAATACCCAAGTCCCCGTCAACTATCTTTTATTGCTCAGGTTCTGCTTAATCTTGGTTGACTTGCATAGAACTAAACACATTTAATGTTCCTATTGTTCTAACTTGTTTACCATATGCTACCATAATCTTCTTTCTCCTTCTTCATAGCTTGTTCTTGTTCTCATTCTCCTTATTAGAGTGTTTTTAAAGAAACAATTCAACATGGAAGAAACAATGTAGTTTATAAAGTAGAGTAACTTGGCATCAAATGTCAGATTGACCGCAATCCCAAAAAAACTGAATCACACAATATTTATTGAAAAGTTAATCTCGATAATTAGTTGTTCAATATGATTGTGTAGGTCAAATTGTTTTTAAGGGGAAAAACTATATTACCACTTTACTGTACCTGCAGAGTTCAAGTTTGAATTCTGATCAGATATGAATTGTTATGGAACTTTTAGTCTTTCTACTTTATAACTCTGACAGATATGCCGTTGCTACTATTTCAGATCTTTCCTAGATTCCTTTTGTACAGTCTTTAACTCATTATTTCTCAAAATAAGCACTATATAAGGGGAATGGGATTGAAAAAAAAATGAAAACCAAGAGTGTAAGAATTGTTTGTCAAATATTAAAAAAATGTACGTCGTTTATCTGAAACGGTAAACAGAATTTTAAAAAGAAAAACCTTTGGCTGAATCAAGCATCAATGACAATTTCTTATTGCTCAGTGGTCCCACTCCCATCCAATACAATACTAGCACATTTATTCAAATGTTCGTATCTATTTCAAGCTTATTGAAAATTATGCTCTATATTAGTCAATATTTCCCTATACAATTGAAGAAATGGGCATTTTGGGAACACGTTTTAAGCAAAGAAGATTAATTGTTTCAAGTTAGTTTTTTTTGCTAATATTTTTCAATATAGTTGTTTCCTAAAACATGACAATCTTTCCTTTCCTTATCACCATTTGAGAGTAGTGTAATCCAAACTTAAATTTGTAAAAAGACGAAGTTCAATAATGCCACCTTAGAAACGACCACTTGAGTTATACGTGTGAAACAGAATCACAATGGAAATTGCAGCTGAATGTTCTACAGTAACAACTTTCGCACCATGACCTCTATTTAGAACCATGCATAAAACAAATTATATATTATATAAATTTTTTGTATTGAAAACACAATTAAAACGGAATATTTTCATTTCTAAAAACAAAATAGGTCTAAAAGTATTCCCCATATATATATATGTGTGTGTGTGTGTGTGTGTGTGTGTGTGTTCTTCCTGCTTGACTGAATTTGTAGCTAGTCCAACCAAAGACCAAAGTGGTAAATGGTTCGATTGAATGCATCGTTGAACTGTCTTAGTTTAAATCATTATCCAACCTGTTTGTGAAGCTTTTACTTGTCATGTTTGGGCTTAGCAAATAATAAGATATGGCTTTTAAATTACGCGCCATATGGTTTCTTTCACATGCATTTGACCCGAATTATTCTTTTCACCCATAAAAACTGGGGCTGAGAAAGAGAGGTTCAGTTTCATGAAGCATAGAGTAGATGAAAGTACAATCAGAAGTAATATTTTTCTCTTTTACTATTTAAAATGTCATATTACTAAAGCAAATATCAAAAAATAATCCAAAGAATTCCATTGGCCCATTTACTATCTCGGTTGAGGGTGTGATATGGTTTGGGTTGTGATGGTTGATTCTGCTGTAGATGTAGTTGAGGGCAGCGCCCTTTTGTCCATGACAATCGAGTAGCGGTTGGATCCTCCGAGACTGTCAATGGATTTCATGTACTCAGATGCATTGTTTTCAATAATGAGAGCATCCTCCAACTCACGGACAATATCAACCATGCATGGCCTATATGTTGAGTAGGGTTCAAGACACTGTAGTGCTACTTCCACCACTCTCCACAGTGCCTCTGCATGATATCCTCCCTTGATGCCAGGATCTACAATTTCATCCACCTTCGATGCTCTTATATATGGTTTGGCCTGCATGCAAAGTTATAAGTTAGTGCCTACTAAATATAGGATTGAAAATGATATTAAAGATTAATAAAAGAAAAGGGGAGGCGGATCATACCCATTCAACCAAACTCCACTCGGCCCGTGGTCTCTTTATATTGAGAGGTTCCCTGCCACTTACAATTTCAAGTAGAACCACACCAAAGCTGAAAACATCACTCTTTTCCGATAATTGCTGGGTTTTGTAGTACCTGTATGAGTATATGGTGATAAATGTTAGCTATTGGGAAAAAAATTCATGTCATGGTTACTATATGTAATGTGTGAAAGAAATAGGTGTAAGAGTACTGGATTCTTCTTCATCTCAGTATGAAAAGTTCAAATTAAGATAGTTTTAAAAGTTCACTTACTCAGGATCTAGATACCCTGCGGTTCCTCGTACTTCAAGGGAAACATAACTGTCTCCTTCCTGAGGAGCATATTTTGAAAAACCAAAATCTGCAACCTTAGCACACATGCTATGATCAAGCAGTATATTGCTTGATTTTACGTCCCTGTGTATGACAGAACGTCCAGGAAATGTGTGAAGATATGCCAAACCTGCTCAATCAGAAAACTTGTCAGCATTTTATTATACTTATGTTCTAGATGAAAATTGTAGTGAAGTCATTTAGGTCTGCAGTTGAGTTTATTATGTGAAGAATACAGAATTTTATGATGCATCATACCAAAATGTTTTCTTTTACACCAAAGTAGGTTTATTATAGAAATCCATATGCCTCTTATATTCTTATTTAAGTGACTACACGTCTACGCCTGTGGAAACACCTAGTTGTTTGCAGTATACACTTTATCTTTTTCATTGTTCATTTGAATTACTTTTATAATTTCATCTGGAATATTTACATTTAACTTTATGTTTTATCCTCCCTGATATGATGCAATGCAAGCTTGTTTCTTAGTGCACAGGCATAATCACAACTTAGTAAAAATAAAACATTATATTACTTACCTCGAGCTGCACCTAGAGCAATAGAGAGTCTAGTTGGCCAGTCCAATATTTTTCTCTTTGCTGGTTCCCCTGTTATCACCAAATTGAATTTCAGAATTACTGTGCATTAAAACATATCAGCTGAAAAAATTGCGAGATATTTACCATATAGTCTATCTAGCAAAGAGCCATTGGACATGAAAGGATACACAAGAATTTGTTGATCATACTCATTACAGAAGCCAAGAAGAGGCACCAAGTTCTCATGTTGTATAGCTGAAAGTAGGGTTAGCTGCATGATGCATCATATCAGATGGTATGATAGGAAGAAAAAAGTTCCTTAACTACTATAGGACCAAACTTGTAATTAGGAACATTTTGTTGGAATCTTGTTGCTCAACTAATGTGATAGTGCATATTATACCTCATTATCGAATTCTCGGGTTCCCTGAGTTGATGTTGCTGACCGGACTTTCACTGCCACTTCTTGACCATCGTCTAGAGTACCTCGGTAAACAGAGCCAAATCCTCCTTCACCTATCAAAGTTTTGTAGGTTTGTGTAGCGAGCTCTATATACTCTAAAGTGAATGGTTTAACTGATACAGACTTTATGAAGAAATCATCTTTGCTTGGCAATGAGAAAATTATATCTGCACGTTTTGTTGGCGAATGTTATATCTTCATCTTTGCTTGTGATTAGAGATTGTTTATATAGAGTGATGCGACTATAATTTTTGTTTATAAATCTTAAAAGAAAACATGTTACTTTAGAATGCAGATTCACATAGGATACAGAGGAATATAGAAGATAAAATGCTTACTAGTTGCCATTGGATAGTTCTTTCCACCAAATCCTTCCAAAGAAATTGACTTGTGTCTATAACGGCAAACAAAAAGAATTCCAATAGCCAAAGAAATCAACAGTGATCCACTTGTAATAGCTCCAATCACAAATACTTGTCCAAATTTTGGTTTTTTTCCTCTGCATCTCCCATAACTGTGAAAACAGAAACATAAATTTTGAGTTATTTTACTTTAAAAACTTCTATTGTCATGCATCACAGAATTCTTCATACTCTGTATTGATCAGTGAACCGTTCAATTTGGCTTGATCCTCATCGTTCATGTGTTGATTGCAGCCAAAATATCTGGAAATAAATCAAATATTAGCTGAATAAATATAGAATGTATACAATGATTGAAAATAGCTTCTTAAATATGTACATGAAGTATTTGTCCAAGAAAATAAAATATGAACATGAAGTAGAACGCCAACATATAAAACTTACAATGATTTTAAATGCGGCAGTGAGATAATGGATTCTGGAAGCTGTCCGATAAGGTCATTATAGCTCAGATCTCTGTTCCATAAATGTAAATCAATCATTTGAAAAAGTTTCAGTGGTAAGTTTTTATTTAATGGCACTGATAACAGAAGGAAATTTCTCTATGATTGGAACCATAGTGAAGGAAGAAAGAAATTCAGCAATATATGCAACATACAGTATCATCCTTGAACATCTAGAAATGCTATAAGCTCATATAGTATCATCCTAGGACATATAAATAAGAACTTCTAGAAATCGTATGATTTGGATTATATTCACGTACAGCATATTTTGTCATATTTTAGTTTTATAGCATGTATGTGCTTGTTTATGTTAACATTTACAAGGATAATAGAAGTGCTATAAGTTCATAGAGTATCATCCTAGGTCATGATTAAACATGAGAAGAGATAATTACACTGATATCAGCAAGGAGGACGGTGGAAACGAAGGGATATAACCATCGAAATGGTTGTGGCTCAGGTTCCTGCGCATAAGAAAATTGTTATTACACTATTACATAATGTATAGCAACAGTCCATTGTTTCCCATAGAAATAATGTGAAAGGTTTTAAATGAGAGATTTGAAAGCAGTACAGTATTTGTAAATTGGCCATCTTAGTGACATTGGAAGGAATTGGTCCATTGAGATTATTGGAGGAAAGATCCCTGGAGGAAATCAGAAAAGAAGAACACCTTATCAAAATAAGCTTGAAACAGCTTATGAATATAAGTTTCTCCCAAAAGTCTAAGAAGTGCTTATATTATGTCAGTAGGTAAGCTCAAATAAACATATTCAAATAGGTCCTCAAAAGTCGAAGGACTTACAGCTTAGTGATAATAGATGAACCATTTGAATTGTCACATTCTATTCCTTTCCATGGGAAAAGCTTACAAGGATCTCCACTCCAACTCCCCAATGCTTCATTATCTTTGTTTAGCAGCAGCAGTTCTTCTCTCATCTTTTGAATAATTACCACTGCCGAAAAAAGTGTTTGTGTAAGAGGGAGAAGGAAATAGAAGATTAGTTAAAGGTTAATAAAATTCATCAAAATGGCGATCTAAGTGTATTGATGATTAATAAAATGGAATGTAAAACTTACCATCTGTTTGCTTGGTCTCGTCGATCCATGGTCGCGCTTGCAGGATCTCATAGGCATTCAAAAGTGGTCCAAATTTAGATCCAGATGTTTTGACTAAGGTTATATTGAGTGATCCATTTGCTGAAATATTCAAGACAGTGTAACTGTTCTTGGATCCTCCTAATGCATCAAAACTCTGCTGTTTAATCTCACTGTTTAGATAGATATCAAATACCCTTTCTCCTGCTTTGACAGTGCTATTTAACTCAAGGAAGTAGAGAAACACAAAGTATTCATAATCATCGGTGTCGAGGTCATCATGGATGAACACCAACTGATCAGGGTGAGTAAGAGCTGTTTTTAGGACTTCTAGAGGAGGTGTGACACTGCCTTTGACGTCAATATCGCTGACATTAGAATACAGTGGAAGGGCAGATGATGGAGTTGTAGTTGCTTTCCAGATTCTATCATTTTGGTCAACTGGGAACCTAAAATTCATAGATACCGATATTGTGAGAAACAAATCAAAGTTTCGGACCAAACACTAAGCACATATTACTTCAACAAAAAACTAAGGCTACACTAGCTTGAGATTCTCTGTTTGCAGTTTACACCGTTAAGATATCCAATCCGAAACGGCAATCGTGATTCTTATGAGGTGCATATTATAATGTATTGAATGATAGATTTCTATATTCTTGTTTCTCTAATTCTTATTTTCACTCAGGTACATCTCATATTCTCATTGCATCATAAAAGTCTTTAGACATTTTGGTTTATTCTATAAAGTGAAGCATAGGTTATCTTATGCATTAATCAGAGAGGTTATTGAATCATGGTGCTTAAATTCATGTAGTCTAAAACATGTTTGATATAGCACAAATTGCAGTTATTATTATATATCCCTTACAGAGAAATACGTTTATTTTGATTTAATATCTACTCTGCATATGATTATGATGCTTCCATAAAATCCAAATAGTGATAACCTCTAAGCCTTATAGGTTTCCTAAGAGATACACTCTCTCTATCAAAATAAAGTAGTTCACATACCTGATTTCATCTTTTGTGCCACAAAGATTATTTCTGCTTATCAGTTTTAAAACACTGTTAGAGAAATCATGTAGGTATTCTTCTGGTAGTGGCCGTAGTTCAAGCTGCGAAATAAAGGGATTGACCTCCTCCTTCAATACACAAAAGTCTATGTAGTCTTTGGTGGCTCTGAAAACTCCCTCGAGTTCAAAGTCTTGGAGCCTAGATGATCTTACTTCGCCTATTTCTGTTACACCAATTGAAACATAAAACGAAGAATTTAAACTATCAAATGGAAATGTTCCCCTTATCAGATATACTTGATCCTGAATTGTTGGCAATTTGTAACATCTCTTTCCTTCATCTATATCGAAAATTCTAACGTTTTCATTGCTTCTGTGGCTAAACACAATTTCGGGTATTTCTTTGCAACCTCTTTTATCAGAGTACCAATGGTAATCTGTTGTATAATTTAGAGTTGTCAAGTGATCTGTGTAATCCGAATCAGCACAACATGCTATGCTCTTAAACCCTGCAAGAAAATTTTCACAAGTTATATTCATTTTGTACAAATTGTATTTTCCCGAAGAAATTTTAGCAACATAAAAAAAAGGCGAAATGGTTTTGAGATTCTCTCAGTCGGTATTCTGTGTAATCAAGTCATAGATATTATTATGATCTAAAAGAATTATAGTATTAAGTTACTAACCTTCAGTTGCAGAAGAAGCTGATCTGATAAATATACACAGACAAAGAACACATGCCGCAAGCAATCGTATTATCCGAATAACTTGTAGCTCCATCATGATCTGAAAGAGAGGTTACCCCAAAGGGTTTTCATCTTCCCTTTAGTACCATATAAATTCTTCTGAATTATATTTCACTCTCTTCTTTGGAAACAACACCCTTTAGTTATATGGTATCAGATTTTTCAAAGAAAAAAAAAATGAACCTTGATCAATTCTCTTATATAGTGAACTTGTTATACCCTTATGGAAGAATTTGAAGGCACTTTCCAAAAGTTATGAATTTGATGGAGAGTTAGAAGTTAGAGGAAAGAATATTGTTTAAAAATGGGGTTTGACTTTAGGCCTGGAAACTGCAGGAGGTAGCTAGGAAAAAGATGGAAGATGTGTTAGAGATTGAATTAGTACAAGTGCATTGTTAATATGTTTTTTTCCTATAGTTTTATTGTTGATGTTAAACATTAATATTGTTATTATTGTTGATGTTGAACATTATTATTCTTATTGTTTTGGTGGTGGTTGCTTCATTATCTGTACATATAAAAATATTGATATGGTTTAAATAATTAGATAGACCAGTCATTCGTCTTCTCATGATTTCTTCCTTCTCATTTCATGGATGCAGCACAATGAAATTAGTTAGTGGTACCGTTGGAACTAATTTAAAACTTTTTTCTGGTATACACATATTTAATGTAGCAAAGATATAAATATACTTCAAGTATGTAATATTTATACTATACTATATGGTTTAAAGTCTTGTGTAGAACTCTAAGCTCAATAGACAGAAAATGTCGAAATTGTTAGACTACACGTTCATGATCGGGTTCGATCCCTAGTACCTCCACTCTGTGTGTGAGTTTATTTTGGATTTGTCATTTCATCTATGTACCAAATAAAGAGTGTGATTCAATTGGTTGAGGTGTTGAGCTTGCAGAAGAAGTTCATTGTTCGATCCTCGCAAAAACACACTTTTGAGAAGGGGCAAAGAGTTTTTATTTTGAGTCTGTAGATAAAATGACAAACATCATTAAAACTCACAAACAAGTGTAAGATTTCGGGTTCGAACTAAAACGAAGGTGTCCAGCCTAAAATTTTGACATTGTCAGTTGAACTAGACTCTACAGACCCTCAGACTAAACAGTTGAGCCGAGATTAATCCTATAGTCAATCAAAAAGATTGAAGATTGATATTCTGTAAAATCCTTGGATGCATGACAATTGACAAAGGCTGATTTCCTATCAAAAGAGATTTAGACTTTTTTTTGTTTCTTATGCTTAGCACAATTAAAGCATATACTGTTTCTTCTTCATATTTTCTAAAATAATATAATTAAATTTGATACCAATGGATTAAGAAATTGGGAAGTGGCTCAATGATACCCCAAAAGAGCAAGTAACCCCTTACAATACTTGTAATACTAATATAACTGTTCAGCATGAGCTGACTGAAAACTACATCACAAATTAAAGTTAAGCTAACACATCCATTTATAAAGATTTTGCTTAATTTTTTGTCTACCTAATTGTTTACATATATTGTTACATATTTACTGTTACCATATATATATATGTTGGTTGGATAATAAAATAACACTACCAAATCATGTGAAGAGTGATTTGATCTTTTTGTGTAAAAATATTTGTTGCAAAATGTCTGTCTTTCATTTAAATGATTCTCATTAGTTCCTGATGATATCCTAGATTAGAGGGTTCACACAATATATATAAAAAATGTAAGCTTCAAAATGAAAAGAAAAAACATTGATTCATTTTCATGAACTTTTTTATAGCATATTGATTAAATTATGAATACTGCATAAAAAATCAGTTTGTCAACTGTGTGCACATATTGATTAAATTTGTCCATGATGGTTAACACCAAAAAAGATTATACTAATCTTTTACAAGGTATCATGCTGTTATATATGTAGGATTGAGCACATATTTATATTTTTAGCTAAATATCATTATACAATATAAAAGTTCTTACCTTAAGATTTAAATTAAGTCTAACTCAATCAATAAAATTGGCTTGTAAGATTAATATTGTCTTCACTTATAAATACTACCATATATATATGTCTCTATTATATAATTCATAATCTTGTTTTGTCTCATTAATTGTTTGTAATATTTTTTAATATTTACAACATATTTTGTGAAATAAAAGAAAATTTTAATGACATGGATAATGTTTTGGCAAAGTGTGCAATGCCATATCATTATTGACTTTGACACATCATCAAAATTGACTATAAAATGTTGTAAATATTAAAAATAGGGGGACCAAAACTCAAATATTGAAATAGAGGGACTAAAATATTGATTTTTAAAATAGGGTGACTAACACTCGAAAATAAAAATAGGGAGACTAAATATGCACTTAAATTTAAATTAAATTTAACTCAATCTTACAAAATCGACTTGTAAAGTACAGTAGAAACTATTTTCCTACTTATAACTCTTTTTTTTTTTTTTTTATAATCCTACTTATAACTCTTAACACTTCCTTTTTTTTTTTTTTGATAAGCACTTAACACTTCCTATTTTCTTTTTCATGTAGAATGTATAGTAGTGGAATTTTAGAAAAGAAAAATGTAGCAGTTTTAGTATATGATATGTGATGTGACTAATTCTAATATGAACAAGAAAGTTGTTGGAGGCAATATATCATAATGTGTTTGGAGTGCTGTCACGTTGAGGAACCTTAACTACCATATTTAATCACATATTATACATTTAAGAAATTAATTAGTTTGTAATTACTCCATTAATTATCTAGTACACTCTAATTAACTGCATTTTTACTGATTCCACATTCTCACATTTTTTTATTATGGAATCAACCTAAGGCCCAAACAATTGGAAAGCATTGTAAATACAGAAAGGATAGATGTTGATATGTTTTACTTAGTCCACCCCTTAGCATATTTCAAGTAATCACAAATA
Organism: Trifolium dubium; assembly: GCA_951804385.1. Classification (NCBI taxonomy): domain Eukaryota; kingdom Viridiplantae; phylum Streptophyta; class Magnoliopsida; order Fabales; family Fabaceae; genus Trifolium; species Trifolium dubium. The sequence continues at coordinate 38,715,029 of OX638067.1, forward strand.
ATTTGAATAAATAACTTGTTTTGTTACTTTTGGTATTATTAGTCAGCGTTACAAGTTGCATAAAATCTTATATATTGCGGTAATTTCAAAGCTTGGTGTGAATTGGATTTTTAAAACTTTGATGCAGTCACTATACCAAGCTAGCCAGCCATGTCTTCATTATCTTCATTTCACTATTACTTGCTCTGATCTGGTTGTCTACATAAGAGGAACTCTAGTCAACATATATAATTAATGTATTTGATCCAAAATACATATAAAATACATCAGATTTTGTTAATATATATATATATATATATATGAGCAACGCGGTGGACAATTTCATTAGCTTGTCTCGGAATAAAGTTATAATAGTGACATATTTCTTCTCTCTTTATATGTAAGATACATATTAATACCTTTGTTCCTTTTTACTTGTCGTTTTAAAAAAAATGACCAAAATAGGAAGGGTATATTTTTGCACCTTATTTTCCTAGTATGCCCTTTTTTAAAATGTATCTTATTTTTAATCCATCAATAAATTCCTTCTTTTTCGAAAACATTATCTATTTTTTAAAAAATTGTAACAAATTTTATTTAAAAACAAACAAAATTTGTATACAATAAAAAAGATTTTATTGTTTCAACAAAAACAATTATACAAAATTTAATCAATAAAATAAAAAAAGATGGAGGATATAATAGGCAAAATATAACCTAAATTGCTAAAACGACAAGTAAAAAGGAACAAATATTTTTCTTCTAAAACGACAAGTAAAAAGGAACGGAGGTAGTATTTTTTATAAACATATCTCTAATTAAATGGAGAGAATTTAAAGATAAATCAGTTTTCTGTCTTAATAATTCAAGAATATTTTTGGAAAAAAATATTGTTGACTAAAAACTAATTTTATTAGTTCTTGTACATGGATAAAAAGTGATCTTAATTACAATATAAGAACAAATGTTTATGACAATAAATTAATCTTTTCTCTTCAAAAAACAATAAAAATAAAATAATCTTTATCCTTTTAGGTATTAGTGTATTACTAGAGATTTTTCATCATTGTGTATAATACTAGTGTTCGTCCCGTGCAATTGCACTGGTCTGTTAAGTTTTTTATTTGTTAAAGATGAATAAGTAGACGTAATAGAGTTCGAATTTCGGTCATACACTTTATATAGAATGTCTTTATTAATTGAGTTAAATTCACGAGGACCGGACCTATTATGTTCTAGTTGAAAAAATTAAACCACTTAAATTATTCAATAAAATTATGTTTAAGTCACCGATTTTAGACTCAATGGATTGATCAATTAAATTCGGATGTCATTTAACATAAATATATTTCATATCAAATTGCGCGTGCAAATTAATCTCCTTATGTTTACTAAATTTAAAATCCAAAATAAATACTATAAATAAGTTTCACATATTTATAATTTATAATAAAGTTAGGATAATTGATAGCATGTTTGAGATCACAGTAGAATTGTCATAATCACTGTGATCCACCATAGTTTTGCAGAAATTGCAAGTTATAGCTTCTCCAAAACTACAGTGGATCATCGTGCAGTTTACAAAAACTATTAATTTTAAAAAAATAATATTGTTTTATATAAAACTTAGAATTGTTATTAAAAAAAAAGAATGAATTAAATTATAAAGTCTAAGCATATTTATCAATATATGAGTTAAAACAATATTTTTATATAAAAGTTACAAAAAAAGTAAACGTTCATATAAATATATAAAAAGAAACATGAATCATCAAAAAAATAAATGTTCATATTAATATATAAGTAGAGATATTTATATTCTAAGATTACCATCTATTTTTTAACTCAGTCTTTTGTTGTTGGCTGATGTTGTAAGTGTTGCTTGTCCGAGCTTAATTTCTTTCTTATTTTTGTCCGTGTTTCTGTTTTCCCTAAATTAAAAATAAACTAAATTAAAATTTGGTTTGAAGTACATTTGGACTCATCCTACTATATTTTTTTCAGCGTTGAAATTTGCAATCTCCCAACGAATCTATTATAATTTTTCTCAAGGATGAAATTTGCAATCGCCATGTGAATGTGCTATAATTTTTATCAACGATTAAATTTGCAATCTCCTCATAAATGTATTTTAATATTTAATTTTTGATTTTAAAATTTTTCGGTGGATCTATTATGTTTTTATTTTTTTGGGTTTCATCTATTATATTATTATTATTAATTAACTTTATATTATTATTATTATTATTATTATTATTATTATTATTATTATTATTATTATGAGTAGAGTATTTTAGGTTTTAATATGTGGTTAATCTTTACTCTATTCTAATTTTAATGTAATTTACTTATTTTCTTTAATATTGTGTATGATAAATATTATTATGAGTTTAATTGTTGTACACTGACAGTGTAAAACTTTTTTACACATGCATCCAATCAAAACACAACAAAATGCCACTTTTATAGGTTAGTTCCTAAAATATTTCCATAAATGCTTACATGGCGTGATTTAATTGGCTGCACGTGTAAAATAATTTTACACCGTCGGTGCATATAAATTAAATTCTATTATTATTATTTTGGAAGTTTATTAATTAGAACTATTAAATTATAATAATGGAAAATTAAGACTAACAATTTTAATTACAAATTACAATTAATAAAAAAAAATCAACAATGGCCAAATTAAAGAACATTAAAATGGGATAATAGAAAATTAAGATTAAAGTTTATTTTGGATCAAAGTTTCTACAGTAAAGTATATAACATATTAAAGAGATATAGGCTTTTAAGTGGGACATCCCCTATGAAAAACTTCTTGCTGCGTGGAGCTTTGTAAACACTGCAATTGCCATGTAAATTGGTTTAGAGCCATGAACAGTTCCATTTTAATGCATTTGAAAATAGTCCAATTGATAAGGTTTTTGATATTGAAAAAAGTTAGCAAATATTATTGTGATTGGCTTGCCTATACTTGACAAAGGGAATTGATGCTTCCCATGATTTTGTTAGCATATTTCTCTAGTAATCTTTGTCACCTAATATTTCATAAGACCATGATGAAATGTGGAGTATCAATTGCTTTTCACACTCATCTCTATCTATGGAGTTAACTTGGTTTTAGTCAAAAAAAAAAAAACTCCTATCTATGGATTTGAAGGTTCATCTTTCAATTGGTGAATATGCTAAATCTTATATTTCTATAACAAAAAGATATAATAAAGATAAACCGTTTTCATAAGCTATCCTAGAGAGCTTATAGAAATATGCTGAAAAACATGTTATGAGTTGTTCGCGTAAACTCTTCAATCAGTTTCACGAATGTTTATGTCAGTAGATACGTTCAAATATATCAATCTAAGCAGACACTCAATCTTCGAACTATCTTTTTTAATTCAAATTAACAAACTTCCTCTATAGTCCCTTTGATTTGAATTATTCTGAGAGGTACAATACAATATGTTTCAGTAAGCAAAACAAATTCAATTTTTTCAAATACAAGTAATGCATTGAAGCAACAGATATCCAAACAATATGTTTGCAGTGTACAAAACAAATAAAATGGTTAACTTTATAACACACTAAGACCTTTGATTTTTCGATGCGAAACGAAGAATAATGTAAAATAAAATCCTATATAAAACAGCCCAACCTAACATTATAAGCACATTGTTCCTCTTCTTAACCTCTTCAACACCAATATGAAGACTATGCAAGATATCATAACCAGTAACAGGTACACCATCATTTACTCCAAAAGTAATATTAGTTTGATACTCGTTCATCAAGAGTCCTTCATAAGGATATGTCATTGTCGAAACCTTGTTCATCCAACGCCAATATTTCGGAATATCCTCGCTGCTCAAGAAGTATCCGCAGAACAAGAAGAATAAAGCAGTGAAGGCGATGACTGCAGCATAGCCCAAGATATAGTTTGGAACTACTGAACTCACAAAGACAACAAATGAATTTGTCGAAAGAAGAGAAATGAAGAGAACAAGGAAGAAGTATATAAAAGGGCCTCTAAGTTGTAAAGCAAACCAAACAATGCCTGCATAAGCTAAAGCTTGGAGTGCAAGAAATGGCATGTGAGTGATTAGGCTAGCTATGGTGTAAGTGGAAGCTCTATAGGCATTATGTGAAGTTTCGCGGATGAAGATGAACCTCTCTTGGATGAAGGCGGGGACAGCGTCATTTGATGAGAAGAAAAAGAGACAAACTGTGAAGATGAAGAAGCTGAGACGGTTTGTGATTCCTTGTAAGGTGTCTTTTGGATTTTTGAACATTGTGGCCATCATGAATCCCATGAAGGTGAGGACCATTAGTCTTGATAGAAAAAGCTCAGGGGTTCTCCGTATGTTTATGAAATTGCGGCGCATTAGGATCCATGTCTCTCCTATGTAAGAATTCGAAAACTTTGGGCCTAGATGTTCTGATGTACCGTTTGTTGGTGTGAGGTAGTCATTCTCATCGACTACGTAGTCGCTGCTATGTGGTGTTGGTGTTGCTGGAAGGATATCACTTGAGTATGAGTAGTAGCCAGGGGAAGCATGGCTGCAAATCACACAAAAAACAATATGGTATATTACAAGTGTGACTTTAATTTTGATCAATTTATCACTCAATCAAGTATTGTAAATCATGTTAGTAGTAATAAAAGTACTCTTAGAATGATTAATTAAAATCCACTTATTATGATGGGTGTGACTCATAATTTACTAATAACGGTGATGACTGTGAGTGCGGGTGGCAAAGTCCACCGCGGTCCGGTTTAGGGGTAATCTTGTAAACTAGATCGAAGTATTTAAACACAAATTGTAATCTCTAAATTCTAAGCTTGAATAATAGAAATGTACTGCAACCTCTCAGCAGTCGGAGTCAGGCTCAAATTGGCTAAACTCCGTGATCAAATCTTGTGTGTTCTTTGTTTACATTTTTTGTATCTGTTTACTTTTGAACCAGGGTCGTTGTTCTGACAATGTTGTGGCAACACATGTTAAATATTAAAGTCATTAACATCGGTCTGAATCTTCTACTTTCTCTGCAGCCTTGCCAACCACACCTCAAATGTTGGATTAATCTAACTAACGATCAATGTTACCATTAGATTATTGCAACAGTCGAGGTGCAACTGGAGAGCTAGTAGAGGATTCAAGTCCCCTTTATATACATTCACCATGTTGTCTAACACTCTAACTTTTGGAATTAGTTCATGACATAACATAAAAATCATTAGTTTTTATCAAAAACTTAACAATAATTCTTATATAAATTAGTATTATTGAATAAATTCTTTTACCTTGCAGGCGTCGGCGCCTTGCGCTCATTTTTAAGTCTTGACGGTGTGAATTTCAAGAAAGCTGCACTGTTACTAGCACTCCATGACATTGGTGTGCTATTATATGGACTTCTAATACTGTGATCAAACCCATCATTCAAACTCTTTCTGCTAACTTGTGATGAGTAAGAAAAGTCTTGAGATTTTTCCTCAAATCTAGAGCCTCTATGCAAAGGAGAAGGCGCAACAGAATTCGCCATTGAAATTTCCTCCAAGTCACTCAAAAGAGGTGGTTTCATTCCTGTTTTTGCAAACTCAGCTAACACCTCAACACCAACATCACACTGATCATACTCTTGTATCACATCAATGAGATTCTCAATTGGATTCTCTCCTTTAGGTACTTTTCGTCCCATTCGGTTCAAATGAAGAGTTACATCTTTAAACGATCCTTGAAACATGAGTTGTCCTCTAGCAAGAATGATGAGATGGTCAAGGAGAAGCTGAATTCTTGATGAAGGTTGATGGATTGTGAGAATAACTGTGCTACCATTTCTTGCTATGTCATGAACTTTTTCAATCACACTAAGAGCACTTGTTGAGTCTAGTCCTGATGTTGGTTCATCTAGGAAAAGGAGTGAGGGTCCATGGATTATGTCTACACCTATTGAGACTCTGCGACGCTCTCCGCCGGAGACTCCTCTTGTTCCTTCATCTCCTATGTAGGTGTTCCTAGATGACTGCATACACAACACAAAAATCACAATCAACAACATACTAAGGTGTATAAGTTTAGTGTCGAATTGATGGTTTAGCTTATAATATTTTCTTAGTTTGTTTTAGTTGTGGCACCAACACTTCAGGTTGAAAATGTGTCTGAATGTTTGAACACATGTTCCACATTGACACTCATATAACACTCATATGACACGTACCAAACATTTATTCTATCTTCCGGTGTCTAAATATTGTTAAATATATCGATATTAATTTGAATTAGTTCAATATTATTTAAGGTAATTACAAAGTTAGTTATGGTTAGTTAGAAGTTGGTTATATTAGTTACCTTTTTTTTTTGACAAAGTTATATTAGTTCCCTTAGGATCACTAATAGTAATATGACAAATATTGAACTACTAATATAACCAATCATAACTAATCTGTAAATACCTTAAACAATATTGAACTAACTTAAATTATTTTTAACTAAATATAACTAATATGACCAATCTTGAAGTACTAATATAAATCATGATTCTCAATTTACATATTTTATTTTATACATACATATGTGTGTGCTCAGTAACACAAATACCTGACACGACACTGATACGTCAACACCAGTAATAATTTAAATTTTTTCTTAATTTGAATGTAACCACATGTGATAGTGTCGTGTCAGTGTCAAATACATACACTGTCAAATACCAGACACACTCAATTTGAGGCGTCGGCGGTACATAATTATTAACAAATATTAGTACATGGAGGATTAATTATTTTGAAGTTATAAAAAAACACTTACTGATAAGCCAAGCTGTTCAATAAGCTTCTCAACTCTTTGCTTCTTATCAACAACAGAAAGTGGCCCTAATCTGAAGTCAGCAGCAAACATCAAAGTTTCATAAACAGTAAGCATAGGAAAAAGCCTATCTTCTTGCATAATATAAGCAGAAGTTCTTTTAATCAAACTTGCATTAACACTTTTTCCATCCAATGAAACTTTCCCTTTAAGACTTCCACTAGCAATTCTACCAGCAAGTCCATCTAACAAAGTTGATTTTCCAGCACCACTTGGTCCCATAACTGCAGTTATACAACCTTTTGGTGCATAACCAGTTATATCATGCAACAAATCAACATCTTCATTTAACCATTTTCCGTCGATTTTCTTCTTCTTTATCACTGTGTAAGTAAGAGACTCAAATTCAAGTCCTCCAGTGAAACTCACAGGCTTATTATGTTTTATGTCAATCACTGTTTCAAGGGTTTTTGTAGGTTGTTTCTTCATTTTCTTGAAATGCAAGTTAAGTGTTTTTGATAAAATGTTTCGATATAATGAAAATTTTCAAATCAAGATAGCATGTTGTGAATGGCTCCTAAACTGAGGGGATGGTGTACTGAGGATGTATATAAAGAATAACATTGTATGGCCGGTTTGTGTTTTTTTGAGGAGATTGTTACAAAGTTGATACAATGTTGTCTTTATTGAAAGGATTCATTTAAGGTTGTTTTTATTGAAAAGATTATAACTATTTGATTCTTGGTTTCTTCATCATTTTGATTAATTTTATTATGAACTTATGCATGCATATACGTGATCATGTATATATATTAATTATTATATCAAAGAATTAAATGCTGGCTATGACTAATACTTTATTTGGATCTATGTTATCCTTATTGTATGAGTAACAATCAAACGGACTTAACAATTCTATAATGACATATAAAACAACTAGTCACTTTGGACTAATTGATATATGTATTTAATTAACAATGTTAAAAAGGTTTATCTCATAAGTAAAAAATGTTATCTCCTTTTCACCAATGGTTAATTATATGAAGGTCAGATACAAACACGGACACCGGACACGACACAGAGTGACACGTTGATACAGATGATTTTTTTGAAAAAATGATAAATTTCAATGTAATTGTAAGTGTCAGTGTCGTGTCGGTGTCGGACACGACACATGTCCGACACCGAGACACGCTTAATCTAAGAAATGTCAGAGCTTCATGCTATTTTTTTTAATCTTAAATTTATATTAGGAGAGAAATGTTATTATTCATATTCATGGGTATATGTGAAAATATAATTCAATTTTTAAAGATATTGTATATAGAGTTGAAGTTTGAATATAAAATTTTCTACTTATTCATTTTAAGAATAAAATTTTGTTTTTTTTTTTATAGGCAATGTTAGTTGTTAGTAAATAATATATTACAATAATCTCCTTTGTTAGGATTCGAACCCTAAACCTAAAAAAATATTCACAAATTGAAATTACATGACAGCATCAACCTAAAACGGCGAATTTTATAGGGTATATTTTACTGATTTAATTAAGTTATATTGATTGCGGAAACTTTGTTCCTACTCAAAAGTCCAATCATATAAATAGTAAATAGTAATTTAGGAGAAACAAATTGGTGAATTGTGTTGAGTACTTATCTAAAAATATGTTTTATTAATTAATTCTCATATTTTCAGAGAATGCAGCCGTAGCCGTTGTGCAAATAATTTTTTTTCCTTGGGCTCCAAAATAATAGTTTTGTTTGGTGGAATTATATTCTTTCTTGTGTTTCAGATTTATTTAATGGGTCATATTAAATAGAACTCACGGAGTACTTATTAAACATATATTAAGAATAATGGAAATATAAAATAAATTAAATATGTTTTTTGCATTTTTGATATATTGAATGCGCAAATTTCAAGACATAATTTTCTTATTTATATGTTTAACTAAGGGGACTGCTGACTACGACCACGTAGTTAGCAAGTATGACCCATGTAAAAAATACAAGAGGAGGCGCAGGAGTGTGTGATGAGCAATGGAAGGCGCGCGCGGACTAGAAGTGGGGGGTGCAGAGAAATTTACATGGGTCATAGTTAGCAATTCACTTTAACTATAGGGCACTGTTTAACATGTGTCTTATTTAAATAAGCAAAATAGATTACAACTTTATGATTATTGTTGATGTTGATACATTTAAAAAATTCTTTTATACTCCCTCCGTTTTATAATATAAATACTTCTGATTTATTTTACATATATTAAGAAAAATTAGTAGTGTAATTATTAGGTCTATTTTGTGTAAATTTTATTAAATTGCCCTTTGTTTGTATTTGTATTTGATTTTTCGTATTTCAATGCAAGTTAGTGTAATAACTATGGGTATATATGTACGGAAAAAAGTAATAAATATACCTAATAATTTGTAAAAGAGTTTATATTTTAAGTCTAGACATTTTATTAAAAGGGTAATTCTAATTTGGGACGCAGGGAGTAGTATTTGTGTGTTTGCACAATTTTTTTTTCTTCACAAAGTTTTATCTCATTAAAGGCTTATGTGGTATAAACTAAAAATTTAATCCCAATCCAATAACCCACCCCCCTAATTTTTTTTAAAGTCTAATGAAAGAAAGGTGGGAGGTATTTAAGGGAGAGCTCCCTTAAATACCTCTCACCTTTCTTTTATTAATTAAAGTCTAGTCTTTTAAAGGCTTATGTGGTATAAACTAAAAATTTAATCTCAATCCAACCCCCCCTAAATTTTTGATCAAATGTATCTATATATCTTTTAAATTTTTAGTTTATACCACTTAGGCTTTTAAGTTTTTTTTGTTACAACACATATGTCCTTTATGTTTTTAAAATTGTAACACATAAGATCTTTCAAATTATATTCATCATCTGAATCTTTTTAAACCTAACATCACTTAAATATCCCTTATAACTACCAACCTCAATAGTTGATGTCTCATCAATTAAATGTCATTTTTCACTTAAATTCCGATGATGAATATAACTTGAAATGACCTATGTATTACATTTTTAAAACTTAAAAGACAAATGTGTTGCAAATATGATGACACGAAATCATATCGTATTTTTAGCTTAGTTTAGGTGAACTTTAGTTGCATTTGCATATGTTTTTATTTCATTTATGTCTTTTTATGCGGGTATTTGTTTTGTTTTCAGTTTTGTCTAATAAAATAGGTCGGAGAAGAGAATTGAGCAAAAAGGGCCAAAAACGCAGCAAAAAGGGGGGTGCAAAGCACAAATCCACGCAGCCAAATTGAGCCCAGCAAAAATAGGCTTGGTGGCGCCCGCCACCACTTCTGTGGCGCCCGCCACAGAAGCCTGATCCCATTGAAACTGATTTTCCGAGACGTGGGCAGAAAGTACGCGTTTGTTGCTAATCGGATGGCTGTTGGATAAGATCAAATGGAAGCATATCTCTTCCTATTTTGGTGGATCGTACAACTCAAAAATCCTCTGTAAATAGAAGCTTAATTCTCAGATTCGAGGACGTCTTTTATTTCCTTTATTTCAGTCAGTTTATATTTCCCGCTTTGTAAACTGTATCGGTATTTCCACACCGGGAATCCGATTTCAGATCCGTTTTCAGTTCCTTGTCAAGAATTTTATTTCCTTTAATTCCAGCAAGTTTATTCAGCAATTCTTTCCAGATTTTGTTTATGTCTTTATTTAATTATTTATTTATGCATTATTTAACTTACTGTTTTTGTATGTTTACTTTCTTTAACTTGTCTAGCTAAATTCCTAGACATCGGTATGTAACTTAATTCTCCGAAGGGGATTTAATGATGTAGCGCGCGCACATAAACTACTTTTCTAATTCAAATTCCTAATTTAATTCAAAGCTTTTGAACGAGAGTAAAACAAAGCAACTAAGGTTAAAATCAATAGAGCGAGAGTTTGAGGTTTTAACTAGATAGTAGGAATTTGATATTAATCTTTGAACGAGCGAGAGCCACGTTAGGATTAATTAGAACTAATTGATTTTCAAAATATATTTTCGAAGCTAAGGTGGTAGAAAAGTGACAGTAAAACTCATAGCTTAGAAAGTATGGTTTTTATCAACAAAACGAGAGTGTGAGGTTTAACCTTTAAATTAGGAAAGTTCTTCCGAAAGGTAAATCCGTTTTTGCGCGCTATTAATTTATTAAATCCCCGATGGTTAATTAGTTACATACTGATGTCCCACTTTAATTTATTTAAACTTTCTTTTTAAATTTCGAAACAATCCTAAAACGTAAATCATCCGCCTTAGATTTACAACGTAACGACAGAAATACGGTAGCTCGACTGTTGGTCTATGTGGTTCGATATCTTTTAAAACTCAACGACGAAACTGTGCACTTGCAGTTATTAAAAATATTTTTGATACACTAATCGTCGATCAAAATAAAACCTAAAGGACCTATGTAGTACAAACTAAAAACTTACATGACTCGTAGATGCATTTGACTTAAATTTATCTATTGTAAGATTTTTAACAAGATATATGTTATTTATTAATCCACTCCTTCAAGATTAGGGGATATTTACCCTCGTAACCACTCAATAATGTTTTAACCGATATAAATATTTATAAAACACATTATTGGTTTGAGAGTTTATATCATATAGATTATTTGTGTAAAGTTTCAGAAAAATCAAAAATCATTTTATATGTTACTGAAATACATAAAGATTAACGGCGTTTAAAAACTCACACATAAACCATTAATTTTGATGTGTGTCTCAATAACATATCAAATGATTTTGGATTTGTTTAAAATTTTACACAAATAATCTATATGATATAAACTTTTAATTCAACATCATATTTTATAAAATTTATATCGATTAAAGTATTATTGAGTAGTTGAGAGATAAATACTCCTAAATCTTGAAAAAATACACTAAAACTCATCTATTTTTTTTGCTAAAAAGATATATGTTATATGAGCTTAGCTGTTTACTTTGTTCATATTCTCTGTTTACTTTTAATTAAATTTAAAAAAGCATTATGATATTTTGTTTTGAAAGGAAAAAATTCTTGCTATATCTAAAGTCATCGTCTTTAGTTGCGACTTCTTAATACAATTTGGCATCTATCTTTTTTTTTTAACTTAAATAAGTAAATGTATCAACGTTCAAATTTTATTTTCTGCACATTATATATATATATTGTTCTTACTAACTAAGTTAAATTCGCTTCAATCTCTTGCATATATTATGTACAATATCCCTTTCTTAGAAAAAATATATATTATCTTTATTAATTGAACTAAATTCATGTGAACTATTAAGTGTCTATCTATGTAAAAGAAATTTACATATTGTATATTATTGGTTATCAAACTCATATTTCAATGACGAAATCAACTTAAAATAAGTAAATACATACTTTATTTTTAATTCAAAACTGGAAGTATATATAGATAAACAACATGATCTTCCAGCTAGCATTTCCACTTGAAGGTGGTAAAGTAAAGGTTAAAAAAATACAACAGAATGTTTTCGCACAAATATTTCCTTGTCTATTTTCAGTCATTACAAACACAAAGATGATTTTTAATTTTAAAATTCGTACAATTGAGGTACCAGCTGCTTCTGCCTACTGCTTAGAATTCATCATCACAATGATATCGAAATAATTGTTATGTAGTTCTTGACCTTTTAGGATAACTTTGGTTCTTGACTTACTAGAACCACATTATAAAATATTATACACTTTAAGAAAAATATGTAAATAAAAAAGAGAATATGAATTTTATTAAAATACTCTCTCTTTTTATTGATAGTATACATTGAAATACAAAAAAGTATATCTTTAAGTGTACTTTTTCTCTCACCTGATGATTGCTTTAAGGGATAAAATAGAAAAAATTAATGTTATAAGTAGTATAGGACATTTATTTTGGGATGTAGAGAGTAACAATAGTGCTAAAAAAAACATTGTTTGATAGTGTCCAATATCATTCTCTTTTAGCATTTGACAACCTTGTACACAATTCTATGAACTCATCAGTTGTACCAATCATACTAATCCTAACATACTTTGCATCGACACCAAATCGCTTCCCTCCTCTTACGCGAATTTTCAATTTTTCAAAATAACTTTCACCATCCTCTATGCCATCCACACACTTCAACCAAGCAAAAGCTGTATGTGAAGAAAAAAAAATAAGAACATCTAAAAAAAATTTACTACATACCGACAGTTTCTAAAATATAGACATTTTTTTATTGAATGTGTTTTCAAGGTCAAAATGACATTGACACATGCAATACATCCAATTAATTTATTTATTTTTCACATTATTAATTATGTTGTTGATGTATTATATCTATGTTGTGTCCGATATATGTGCATATGTTAGTTCTTCGTAAGTGGAAATACATTACCAGGGTATTGCTCAGATAGGTCTTTGGTGAAGAGACAATATAATGTTGGATACTTGGACAAGGTAAAAACTTTGCTATTCTCAGTAGCTCCCTTAAATATCTCCCACCTTTCTTTCATTAGTCTTTTGCTATAATGAAAAAAGAGGTGATCCGATTTAACGGATTTTAAATTTTGATAACCATCACAAATCACTTCAATTATATTAGCTGCTCGAATTTGAGATTCTCTTGACACGCCAATGGAGTTCAGTTGGATGAATTTTATCATCTTCTTAGCAACTTCAATGTCCTTCACAAATGCCCACCTTCATAGCAAAATAAAAAAGTACAAATTTAGTAAAAGAAATTATGTACATATGTGATGAGTTTTCTAGACTCTATCCGTCTTAGAACTTGATCGTAAGACAACTAATTCGCTAGTTGAAATTTTGATGGCAGATGACCAAAAGGTTTTAAATAAACTCTGATAGTATTTCAAAATTAGGGTTAGACCTAACACATCTATACAAAGCTGGTTTGACAAAAGTATCACATAGTGGATAAATTTAACTATATTAATAGTTGTAAATTATGGTCCGCAATTGCAACCCAATATTACAACGAATTTGAGGTTTCCACAGCAACATGGCTATCAAAATTGCGGCTACATAGACCATGTTTACCACCGTTATTTTATCACACTATAAAGGTTCAATTAAAAATTACATTTGCGGCCGCAAATGTAATAGAATAAGATCAATCTCATAGACTCACCCGATACGAGAACCACCATGACCAGTACATTTAGAGAGTGTGAAGAGCATAACATCATGGTCAGCCTCATAAGTAATTGGAGTGTATTGTGGCCAGTAATACGCAAAGTCATAAATAACTTTCCCTTTAACATTAGAGTTCACTACCGGCACGCGAAGATTTCCATCAGGGTTGTTTGGGGAGGTCACAATCTCTATGTAAGGGTCATTTTTCTCATATAAAGCAGCGTCACCTACCCATTGAAATAACCTTGATTGCAAGATATCAGTTGAATCTTGGTATTCCTACAAATTAAATATAAACACATTCTTAGTTAATTCTCCAATCGAACACTAATAAATAGCAATTTATCTATCAAATTAGATCAAGCGGTTTTAAGAATTAATTTTCAAATTTGAAAAACATAATTTTAAATGTTTTTATTCATGAAAAAGAATTCATAAATAAACATTAAAAATACATATCTTTTGTATTTTCTAGGGACTAAAGTTGTAAAATAAAGGACAAATTTTTCATTTGCTTACTATGAGTAAATTAGTTGACACTAAATAGACAAATTCAAGTTAGAGTTGAAAAGAATATTTAATTTTCTTACTGAGTAATAAGGAGCCGCTGCAACAATATTGATGGATCGATCAGAGGATTGTGAAGGAGAAAGTGCATACAAAAGAGCTTGATAGAGTTGAGAAGAACCTGTTCCTAACACTAAGTACTTATCTTTTGCATTAACATTACCAACCATATTGTGGAGTCTCAAAATTGCATCACTCATTTGTTGCACCATGTACCAGCATAAGTTGTTTGCATCACCGATGTAACTCATAAATTCTTCTCCTTTGATCTCCACCGTACATTTATCACTCTCTTTCTTCCAGTATGACTTGAATGCTACTGGATCACCCCTGTTAATTTTTGCTCTTTAATTTTTTGGTACAAATGTAAAATATTTTTCATTGACAATAATTTATAATAGTTTATATGTGTTAATTTTAAAGTAGTTGTAAATTAAATATATAATTTTTAGGATCTAAGATTTATGATTAATTGACAATATAAAAATTTATAAACTGATATTGTATATGAATTAAAATTCTAATATAACAACAACAATAATAAAAGCAAAGGAAAATAATGCATGAATTGGAAAAAGGAGGTGAAAAGAAATATGAAAATTACTTCTCGACATTGACAAAAGAATTGGATGAGAAAGTAGAGAGGGGTAATATGCCATTGGAGAAACACAGAGGAGAAGAACCATTATTAATAGCTACCACCATAGTTTATAATATGCTCTTTAATTGTTTTCTTGATGATGGTGGCTATCTCAATATCAATCTTTATGGTGATTTTGTTTATATTTTAGGTTGTGTTGTGTGCATACATTATATGTGTATATATATTGCTAAAGAGATGAATAAATCATGATTGTTGGAATGAATTGTAAAAGTCAAAGTCAAATTTAAAATTAGAAATTCTTTTATTGATAATAACTCAAAGTTAGAATATAAAACAGAGTTACCATTTTAAATAAGGAAAATGATAACTAGTGTTTTTGAGGCAATGGTTAAGAAATACTCTATCTGGTCTTAAATATAAAAAACTTTTTACTTTTTAATTAAGTTTATAGAATGATTGATGTATCTAGTCTATATTATGAACCAAATACATCAATCATTCCATGTATCTAAAAAGCAAAAATTATTTATATTTAGGACCGGAGGAAGTATAAATATAGTATAAATATATCAAAATTTATGCGGTCAAAATAATAAAAGTACATAAAATAATGTTTTTAATATGAACGTACATACCATTTTTGTTACTTTAATTGGTGCCATTGGAGAACTAGTTAACAAGCTCCCTTTAAATAAATATAAAAATGAATCTATTTTTTCAAAAATTAAATCAAATGAATCTATATACTTTTGTATGGGAGGTGATGAATGAACCCAATCAACAGTAATATTTTTTAGTCTATTCTTAATATTTGTCTACTTTATTATTTTTTCTCCTTTTTTTTATAATCAAAAATTGTATTATAAGAAGCATTGGGATGCGTACTCCTTGCAATACAAGAGAACTCCATGTAATTTTAAATGATTAATTTGCAATCACATTTAAAACATTTTTAACGTTCCTAAGAAAAAGAGCACACAATTTTAAATGATTTTCTTTACTTTTATTTTAATCTTTTGAAGTTTTTTAAATTTAATTTTAATTCATCTTATTTAAAATTAAAAAATTGTAAATAAATTTTTTGTACTGTTCTAAAACACGTCTGAAGAGATTCATTCAAAATATTACAAGTTTAAGAATTACATGCATAAATTTTTAATAGGGACGAAAAATATGTCAATATTTTTATAAGGGAAAAATAAAGTTTGATTATTGTTTCAAGAATAAAAAAACCCTAAATAAATGGTATAAACTACATATTTGTTGATAGGATACTCTGATAAAGAAAATATGTTGTATACAACATGAAAATTCACATAAATCATTCTTTCTAATTAATCTTTTTTTAGTATATAAATGAAATAATAAATCATTGAAAATTCACACATAAAATAAAATAAACAAACTTCTGACTTATCAATATTGGCATGTTCCACTATTGAGCATGAATTTGTGGATTTTTCTAATTAATTTTACTCAATTATGGTAATTAAATTTTGGTCAATTAGAAGTGTTTTTGACATTTTTTGGTACCAATAAATAAATGTTTACATGGATGATATTTATTTATCAGTCAATTATAAATATGTTTTTCAATTGTCCTTGTGAGCTTAACCTAGTTGATAAGACATTACACCTAAATTATAGGAATCTAAATTTATATAATAGAACGTCTATTTATTCACCCTTAAAGGTGTGAAATTCTAACCAATATACTACTTGACAAAAAAAAAATTAATTTATAAAATCAATTTTGCCTTCAATCTTCAATCACCGGTGACTTCATATTCTCTATTGTATAGATTGTTGTACTTCATGGCCACACTATCAATCTTGTTAAATATTTTATGGTAAAGTCAGTAGTTAAATTAAACTTGTGCCATTTTAAAAATAAGAGAACAAAATTTTAGAAATAAAAAATAGATGAGTGAAAATTGTAAATCAACGATGACTAGAGACTAAATTAATTATGTGAAATATTTTTTGAGCGGTAATTAGGTTTGGGTTGATGAAGATAAAGAACAATAGAAGGAAGAAGATGAAAATTATCACTTTATGCAAGAATTAACAGTTTTTTGAATTAAATTGACGGAAATGATCAATTTAGTTAACAGAAATATAATTAAGAGACCAAAACGAAACAAAAAAAATAGTTAAACCACCCAAATAAAACCTCAAAAATAATTAAAGGACTAAAACGATATTGAAACCTTAAAAGTTATCTTATCTAATATTTTACTCCCTCCGTTTCAAAATAAATTTTACAATTGACCAGTTTACGTATGTCAATGCATATGTTTGATCATAAATATCTTTAGTTATGTATTATAAAAAATTCTAAATATTTTATATTTTAAAAATATTCATCGAGACAAATTACAAAACAACATATATCCTACTATATTTACTTTTATATATTGATCAAAATATATAACCAAAATAATACACACGTAAATCAAACGAAATTTATTTTAAAACGGACAAAATACTTTTTAACCCATCAAAGACATTCTATTATCTATATCTATATCTATATCTATATCTATAGTCTATACAAACAAAAGTATAATTAAACCAATTTTTTGATTATTAATTAAAAATAATTTTTCTGAACTCTTGTTGATGAAACGGATAAGATGACATATAACGAAACATTGTATCGATTGTCTTCAGAAGAGTGAAGTGAAGGAACAACCTCAACTCAAAACAAACATGAAGAGTTGTACCTCAACAACATTCACCACCTTCTTCCCTTTCACTGATAATAACTGCACCACTAATTTTCTCATTCCTTCTTTCCAAAACCACAAAACTAAACTTATTATTGCTCAGAATTTCAAACCACCCCATATTCTCTTATGCGCTTCTCTTCCTAGTAAGTATTATTTTCTATCTCAATTTGTTGTTTTTTGAGTTTTCTTAACATGGGTTTGTTAAAAGGATTAAACCTTGGTTTCTCATTTGAAGTCATAGGGGCCTGTCTCATTAGAGTTAGATAGGAGTTTGAAATTTTAATTGAATACATTCTTTGTAAGTTTGAGTTAGGCTTTTAGAGTTTATGTTGGCCATTTGTTATCAGGTTTCTGCTATCGCGCCACTTGGGTCATGCTCCATGTGCCTAGGGGCGCGAGGGGTGTGTGTCAAGAGTGAGATAGGAGTCTGAAATTTTGTCCTATGAGTCTAGCTCAGTTGACAAGACACGGGCACGTAATGTGCAGGGAGTCAGGGACCAGGCTTCGAACCCTGATATGTTCAATTATTCACCTTTAAGAGTGAAATTTTAGCTATCTGACCAAAAAAGAGAAGTTTGAAATTTTAATTGGATACATTCTTTTTAAGGTTGAGTTAGGCCATTATAGTTTATGTTGGTCATGTGCTAACTGGTTTCTGCTATCGGGCCACTTGGGTCACGCATGCTCCATGTGTGATGTGTCCACAAGCATGAGGGGCGTGTGTCTGTGTGTTATGAGTCCCAAAATGGATGAGAGATGATCTGAACATATGTTTATAAGTGTCAATACGTTTCACCTTACAAGCCGATCAGTTTTGTAGGGTTGAGTTATGCTAAACCTAAATTCTAAGATAGTTAGAAATTCCACTAGCATTAGCAAGCTTCATTTACATTTTTTTATTTAATGTTGTTTATCCATATCAGTTTTTGTTGTTCTGATTTATCAATAATCTTTAATCTGTTTGGATAATCAGCTTAATTATAAGTTATTTCTATAACAAAAGATAAAATATAGTCAAATTGCTTTCGTATAAGCTATAAGCTATTTTGGAGGACTCACTGAAATACGCTATAAACAACTTATAGACATGTCATAAGTTGTTTCTGTAAGCTCTCCCAACCAATTTAACAAGTACTTATGCCAAATTTCAAATAAGTTAATCCAAACAGGCCTTAAATTGTTGAATGTTACTAACAAGTTATTTTCCTGTTGTGTTAGGAAAGAAACAACGAGAAGTGAGCATCTTCATAGTTCATTGTATATCTTTATGCCTACCTTGTTCCTTTTTGGTTACTAATTTATAGTCTCTTCGTTTTAGGCACACAAACTAGTAGTGCTTCAATGGCTCAAGCGGAGGAGCAAGCAGAGGTTGAAATTGTAAAGGGTTACACTATGACTCAATTTTGTGACAAAATGATAGATTTATTTTTGAACGAGAAAACCAAATCAAAAGATTGGAGGAAGTATTTGGTATATAGGGAGGAATGGAAGAAATATAGGGATAGCTTTTTCATTAGGTGCCAAAGAAGAGCTGATATGGAGAATGATCCAACAATGAAGGAAAAATTCACTTCATTGGGGAGAAGAGTGAAGAAGGTAACATATTATCCACTTTTATCGCTATGTTTCTTAAGTTCTTCACAATCATGCCCCCTTGTAATGTTGTTGATTGTATGAAAGAATCTTCTTTAACCAAATGAAAGTTGGAAAAAGCAAATAAGCCTTTTTTTTTCCCCTTAACTTGTTTAGGCTCAAAATATAATGAAAAAAGATTACCAATGCATCAAAATTTACTATCATATCTAGGCATTTTCTTGGTTTTAGAGCTTCTTTCTCGGTTCTGTTTGATCAGGAGTAAGCATTGCAGATTGACGATGAAATGGAACTACACTATGAGCTTCTCAAGGAGATACAAGACTTTCCGACCGACATTAATGCTATAGTCGCACGAAGGCGTAAAGACTTCACAGGCGAATTTTTCCGCTACCTCTCTCTTATTGCAGACAATTATGACAGCTTGGAGGATCGTGATGGTAATTTTATACGAGTGCAATTTGTTTTTGTTTTGGCTGTTCTTCACTTTTTCACTTGATGATTATTTGTTCTAAATCTAGTAATCATCAGAAAAAATGATTATTTTTCTCTTCATTGATCTTTGTCCTATTTGTCGAACAGGGATTGCCAGGTTGGGGGCTAAATGCTTATCTGCTGTGGGTGCATACGATAATACTCTAATGAATATTGAGACGTTAGATGCTGCGCAGGCCAAATTTGATGATATCCTCAATTCTCCTTCCATAGACGTAGCTTGTAATAAAATCAAAAGCCTTGCAAAGGCAAAGGAACTTGATTCTTCGTTGATATTGTTGATAAGCAGTGCTTGGGCTAAAGCAAAAGAATCTACAACAATGAAGAATGAGGTAGGAATTTGAAATATGATGCATCATGGTTTTCATTATGTTCTTCTATTCGATCATCATAGAAAGATTAACAGATACAAGCATTTTTAAAATTGCATTTTCTGGTGTTATCTGCCTGTTTGACTTGAAGATTTGGCTGTCCGTTCTTATTTTTTAAGTTTTTAGCACATAATATGAAATCATAAATGTGTATGGTCCTTCTGATGATCACATGTCGCAAAAGTCTATACAGCTGTATGAAAACTTGCTCAGCTGAGACACTATGCTCACAACTCTAAATTGATCTGAAATCTATGCTACGATTAAACATGTATGTACAATAGGGAAATTCCATGGACCCCGACAGGATCTAAATCTGTGATCGTCAATGTAAAAAGTAAAGCACCGACAAGGAGCGGCCCTTGGAAGGCTTCTAGGAAGAGTAACATACGAATGATTGATTTCACATTAGAACGAGAAGGGTCATAAGACAGCGCATGATGTGATGTGATTGTGGACAGTTTACTCAACAATCTTGCTCAATATTATGCAGGTGAAAGAGATAATGTACCAATTGTACAAGACCACAAAAAGCAGCTTAAGGACTATTGCTCCAAAAGAAATAAAGCTACTCAAGCATTTGTTAAACATCATAGATCCCGAGGAACGATTCTCTGCATTGGCGACGGCTTTCTCCCCTGGCGATGAACGTGAATCCAAAGATCCAAATGCTTTATACACGTAAGAGAGTTTCCTTCTCGTTCACTCTTATGTATATGTCTTTCTTTTATGATCATGCTGACAATGACGCTCCTCTAATTTGTATGTGATTAATTAATTTAAACAGCACGCCAAAGGAGTTGCACAAATGGATTCAGATCATGCTTGATGCATATAATATGAACAAGGAAGAATCAGATTTGAGAGAAGCTAGACAAATGACCGACCCTATAGTTATTCAGAGGTTGTTTATCCTCAAGGATACCATTGAGAAGGAATACATGGAAAACAACACAGTTCCGAAGTCTGAGACAGAAAATGACTCTCAATCAGAAATCTTTTGAGTTGCTTGTCATAATCATAAGTGTTCATTCTTGCCCTTTCGTGACACCCTTTTTTGATCGAGAGAAACTTGAGGCAGAGTTGAATGTAAGAAGAATGATGTGGCTACACAGCCTACGCTTTCAAATCATTTCGAGTATGTGTAATGTAGCATAGAACCAGAATTAGTTGCTTATGTATGCATGTTTCTAGTTGAACCATTGAAGATTTAGTTGATATGTAATAGAAACTTAGAAAGTGATTAGCTCTGAACTTAGATTAAGTTCTATAGTTCTACAATTCGTAGGTTATATGAAATTCTATCGTAAATTTTTGTTGGAAATGATTGTTTTTCTTAGGGTCTAATCTAAGTATATATTTTTCGGTTTTCACAGCCAGTTTAATCTGGTTCGGGGGTAAGTTCTGGCATCAAGTGGTTTCAGCTCTCTCGAACGCAATTACGGGGATAGAACTGTAATCCTCCATACCAAATGAAAAATCGCACTTTGTAACAAAAAAAACTTAACTTTCAGTTATCAAAAGGAAAAGAAAAGCAACAGAAAAAATGAAAAGCCGAATACAAATGCTAATTTCATGGCAGATTCCTATGACATATGCCATTAGAGTGCGAGATAGAGGTCAGGGACTCATGATCATGAGAGGCAGCTGTTCTATATTTAGTTAACCAATCTGCACAAAAACCATCTTTCAATAAAGTATAGATGAAATCCAAATGCAATCCTCGAAACCTTCTAATATGATTCACGTAATAGAGGTACCTTCGAAGATAAGATCTTGAGAATCCGACTCAGGTCACATGTATATAGCCGTTGTTCGACAAATGCTATAAACTGCGGGCTATGGTAGAAAGTTGTGCATTAGTATTGGTTGTTAACGTAAGACCCAAGAAATCCTCCAAACTTGAGTTACGTGGGTTACACAAAAAGAAATTTAACTCATACTAACGTTAGATTTCCAATATAGCTGAATAATATACAGCATCAAAGTTTTTCTTCAATAGTTCAATGCATTATTGGCCTTGTAGCTTTCTGATGCAAGTCAAAGCTCAACGTCACCGTGGGACCTTTGCAATTTGAATATTGTTAAATACCTTCTTCTTTTTTTCGGTACAATGTAATATACCTTTCTAAATACTACTATAATTTAGTGGAAAGAAAAAAAATTAACAATATTCAAATACAAATAATTTAAATGAAGTTGATTAAAAGTAATAGATTTCAAACCCACTTGGGAAGAGCATGTTCGATTCTCTTTAATGTCAATTTTAATGAGTTAGTCTATACAGAATAAAAACTCTAATTTAAAATGAGATTCTCATAAGTGGATAATAGGATTGGTCTCATCAGATTATTCGATCATTGGACCGGATACCGAATTTTATAAAAAAAATAAAAAAAATTAGACTTGATATAACAATTAACAATAAAAAAAATTCTTAGATTAAACCAAGGCAACTCAAATTAAAAATATTCTAAGTTTAATCAAAGGTTATGGGATCGAAACTAATTCTAAAAATACAACAATGTATCTTGGGTGAGAGTTTTAACCACCATAGGTCATGGGATAAAAATCAACCCTAAAAATACAACAATGTTAAATTATTTTGAGTGAGAGCTTTAACTTCCATTTGTAGTCCCACTAGGCCCGATAAATTAACCTTTACAGTTACGCGCATAAGATATCTAATTCAAACTCAAAAATTAAAAATATTCTTATTTATTTTTAAGTATATGCTGGCCAACGTGATTGTTCTACTTCTAGGTAAGAGAACTGACATGTACTATTGTGAAGTGGTATTGCATATTGGTACTACTAGTGTACTAGCCTCATTTTGTAGTACAGATTGTACAATTCTCTTTTTCCTTTTTTGTGAAGATTTTATTAGGGATGGCAACGGGTTGGGTCGGACGCGGGTTTGACATTACCCAAACCTGAATTCGAATTATTGGGTAAACCCGAACTCGAACTCAAAGGAGCTTTCGGGTGGTAAAATAATACTCAAACCCTAACTCGTTGGGTTCGGGTTTTTCCCACCCGAACCCGAACTTTCATTAACAAAAGTAAAAAAAATACCAAAATTTTAACGAAATTACGGTCTACAACATACTAACATTGTTTTCAACATTAAAATAAGGATGAAAAATAGTCTACAACTTTAAAATAGTCTACAATATGTTAATCTAAGAGACATAATTATATAATTTTATATATAACGGGTGTGATTTCGGGTGTGGGTTTGACACTACCCAAACCCGAACTCGAAATATCGGGTGTCTCCGAATCCGAACTCAAACCCAGTCAACTCGGGTTTTACCCGTTGACTCGGGTTCGGTTTCAGGCGGGGGCCCACGGGTTTGAGTGTTTTTACCATCCCTAAATTTTATCTACCAAAAAAACAAATAAGGACAATTTTTTCAACATAAAGAGTTCTTTTAATATTCTCATAGTCCGCAAGAGTTGAACACATGACTCTTACATAAAATAAATGTGACATAAGTGATAGATATTTAAACTTTTTTATTATTTGATTTTTTCTGATGGATTATTTTTTAATATATTATTTATAAAATTTGTGTTTCGTATTGCAGAATTTAGTAGATATATTTATATAAAAAAAATTCACAGTTACTTTTATCAAAAAATAAAATAATAATTCTCATAGTAACTGAATTTAATGAAAAGATAGGAAAAAAGTGAGAAAGAAAAAAGGAAAAGAGACAAAACGTTACCGTAAAAAGTTACTATATAATAACGTAAAGATGGTAGTTGCAAATTGCAATGCAACGTCACTCATAACAATCTTTCTTCTTCCTTCAGGTTCGTTCGTTCCTTTCAATTTCTTATTCCATGATTCTCAATTCTTTATCTGCATGTAATTCGTTGCTCAATCTTTCGATATATTTTTTTTTTGAACGGTAAATATATTATTAATATTCGATATCATCTGAAACTTAATTCTGATCTAGTAGATTATTTTTTTTGACAATTTTTTTATGTATTTATTATCTAAGAAATCTTGTTTTTTTTTTTTTTGGTTGATGAATTTTGAATTTTGAGTTGACTATATATAAAATTGAGACAAATTTGTGTATAAGGGAATTGAAAGAGTTTATTGATCAGGTTAAATATTGAGTGAGAGATGGAACCACAACAAGAACTAGAATGGAATGAAGCGCAAAAGATTTCGATAAGTGTTGATCTTGTTCGTGTGGCGAAAAATCAGCTTCAGTTTCTTGCTGCTGTTGATAGGAATCGTCATCTTTATGACGGTCCTGCGCTTGATAGAGCTATATATAGGTAACATTTTTGAGTATGTTTATGTTTTTAGCTAGGCCTTGATTGGATAAACAACTTAATTGATAGCTGAGGGTATAAATGATTATCAAATAAGTACTTTTGTATAAGCTATTTATATTTATATATTAAAAGATGAAATAAAGTCAAACTGTTTTCATAAGCTATTTTGGAGAATCTATTGAAATAAGCTGAATACAGCTTTTGAACAGTCTCACAAGGGTTTATGTCAGTGGATAAGTTCAAATAAGCTAATCCAAACAGGCCCTAAATCAAGAAGTCTTTTAATTGGTTTTAACAATATGTTTCTTCATGAAAGGCAGAGCCTTAGTTTATGAGTTGAGTATAATGTCTGTCAAAATTTTGCAAATATGGACTACAATTTAAATATGCTCGTGAGTTTGGTGCTTGAAAAATAGTTACAAAGAACAATTTTTGTAAGTTTCATTCACTAAACTAGAGTCAGAAACTCGCTAGATTGTCTTAATGAAGGATCTTTGATGTGACACCGTATTAGCTCCATCATCAGAGAGAAATATCATTATTTGGCAATTTGATTCTTGAGATGCCGATCACATATATTTTCTCTTCATATATCTATAGACGGAAGTTCAACCTCTTTGTTTCTTTTACTGATTTTACAACAACGAAAGTGTATATGATTAGGTACAATGCTTGTTGGCTTCCCTTGCTTGCTAAACACTCCGAGTCTCGGATTTTTGAAGGTCCTTTGGTAGTTCCTCTCGACTGTGAATGGATTTGGCACTGTCACAGGCTCAACCCGGTACGCTTTAGTCCAGGAAATAGCCATTATTTCTTATTATTCATTTTTGCTTGTTTGATGAAGGGTTGAGTTGCTAGTAATTATACTTGTTTCCTTTCTTTACAAAGGTAAGGTACAACCTTGACTGTGAGGAACTTTATGGACGTGTCCTTGACAACTTTGATGTTGTCTCTACTGTTCAAGGAATTTGTGGCAGTCAAACCGAAGAAATCTGGAACAAATTGTATCCTGATGAGCCATACAATTCTGATTTGACTAATCTTATTCCTGAGGATATCTCTAAGAGGATCGATAGTCTTCCAAAATACACTAAATATGATCTGATTTCAGCTGTTAAGAGGCAGATCCCATTCTTTTACCAGGTAATGGAGAGAATAGTGTTTGTCCGGTTGTCCTATTTTACATAGCACAACTTCTGAATTATTGTTTGTTATACTCAATGCTTAATACTATAACAAAATTAATTGTCACCAAGGTTTAGGCCAGTCATCTCTCTTTTCCATAGCTTTGATTCGGATGTTTCATGGTTTGAATTTGAGTTCAACCTGACTCATCTTTGGTTCTATCAATTTGTGATTGGATATATATCTTGCTTTGAAAACAGTTATGAAGTATTCAGAACATCCTTAATTATATTTTGTATGACAGCATCTCGTAATTACATTAATACAATACATGTTGATGTATGATTGCACTGTTCACTTGTTAGTCTGTTGGATTTTACCAGTGATCTTTTTTTTTTGTGCACAGCTAGGCTAGTACAGAATGTTGCATATTCTAAATGAATTCTATATTGCTCGTCTTTGTGATAGGTATCAAAACCTTACATAAAAACTGACCTGTTTATCAAGGAAGCCGAGGCCAGATATAAAGGTTTTTTGTATCTTATCAAGAAAAACAAGGAGAAGGGTATAAACCGCTTTTGTGTTCCAACATATGATGTCGACCTCATGTGGCACTCTCATCAGTTACATCCAGTTTCTTATAGTAAAGACCTCAATGAGGCACTAGGAAAAGTGTTGGAACACGATGATACTGACGCAGACAGAACTAAAGGAAAGAAACTGGATGTTGGGTTTTCTGGAACCACCAAACAGTGGGAAGACACATTTGGTACAAGGTATTGGAAAGCTGGAGCAATGTATAAGGGTAATGCACCGTCTCCTATCACAAGTAGCCCCTTTTCATCGAGCAAGATCTGTAAAAAGGTCGTTTCTTCCAATGAGCAGTCACATGATAATTTGCTACAAGACCGGAAAGTTGTGGAGGTACTTTAAGATATTTTTTGCCCTATGTTACAGGTTTTTAGCTCTAGCCCTGAATTATGTGCGTACATGTATAAAAAATTTGATGCATCATTTATTGATATGTACATGAATATGCAAATAAAAGTGCATGCCACATATCATGAGAACTTTGTGTTACTAAGTTGTTTTACTGGATTAATGGTAGTAGAGCAATGACATGTAGCCTTACAGATTTCTAGAATAGTTCAGTGACTTGCAAAGCCTTTCATTATAACACAGATATATACTTTTTGAATAATGAATTGTTTCAAGGTTTGTTTAAGAAGGATCTAATCTAAGCAAGGCTAGGATGCCGTTTACATCAAGTTAGACATGTTAAATATTTGTGCTCCTGCTTAGGGGGATTATTAGTTTAATGGATTAGTCTATGTCCTGCTACAAAATTTTATCCTTCTATACTTAGAACTATCATCAAAACAATTTATAACAATAAGTAATTTACTCTTAAATCCTTTTCTAGGTTTTCTTGGAGTTTGTTGATGTTAAAAACTTACCAGATGGACTGGAAGGAAGTCTCTTTGTTTTATTTTCTAAATCACAGCCTGATGCTTTCTTCGATGCTAAAAGGAGACTTAGTATTTTGTCGGAGTCTAGAGAGAAAAATGTTGCATCTTTCCAATGTGAACCTACTGGAGAGCTTCTTTTTGAACTCATGTTCCATTCTTCTTCAAAGCTACCATTAAGAAGATCACCAAAGACACTGGGTTCTGCTGCATTCTCTATGCAAGACTATCTTGATCCAGTTTCAAAGCTTTCCATCGAGAAATGGTTGGAGTTGGTGCCAAACTCTGGTACTATGAGCACAGAAC
Source organism: Trifolium dubium (assembly GCA_951804385.1). NCBI lineage: Eukaryota > Viridiplantae > Streptophyta > Magnoliopsida > Fabales > Fabaceae > Trifolium > Trifolium dubium. The sequence goes on from OX638067.1 coordinate 38,742,536, forward strand.
CAATCATGTTACGGGTTGCTATCTCGTGTACTGTTCCAATTCCTGCCCCATATACGCTCCAATTAGCTCAATCTCGTCCAGTGTCCAAAAATACATGTTTCTTTAACATTCCTGTTAAGCCTCAACATGCCAAGAGCTGGACTCATGTTACAGATGAAAATGGCACCAGAATCATCAGCCTGCAAATGAGGTAGATCATTTTCTTATGTCATGCATGACTTTTAAATTCTTCTTATCTTTTGAGGATTTGTGCAAGTAAGTTACTGCTTCAAATGTGATATTTTCTGCGTCTTGGAAATGTCAACTTCTTTTAATTGCATTTGAATAATCTCTGAACCACATAGTGCTAGCTTGCATCTAATTCCAAGATTGTCAATTGTGTTGGTCAATTGCAATGGCTTGTAAATGTATTTGAATTCACTTAAATAGTATCTGCTTAAAGTATGCTTTTCCATATGATTGTCTTATACAGTTATACTTTAGTAGTTTAGTTGGAGATTAAATTTATACAAAGTATTTTGATTGTCATCATGTTTGAATTTCAGAGTTTACATCTATATACAAAATTATTGACACTTGTTAGGAAGCTCGTGATGGTTTTTCATATCTTTGATTATGTTCCAGGGACTTGAAAAACGCAAAGAACTTAGAAAACTTTGGAAAGGAGGTTGTTGGCCTCACGGAATCTGGTGAAACTCGTGCACTTGCTGAGTATATGGAAACTGGGTGGAGTTTTATGAACAACCATTGGTTGTTACACCTTCCAAACAAAAGAACCAATGATGGTCATATCTTTGAGCTTACGGGCACCAAAACAGTAAGCATTTATTCTCTTGTTCTAAACTCATCTTGTCATGCAATGAAATTTCTTGGATCTTGATTCTTCTTCATTCGATTTATTCACAAATCAAATGACTGCTACATTGATGTCTATAATGTAGACTTCAAGGTGATGTTAGGATTAAAAATGAACCTGGCAGAGAGGCCTTCACTTAAATGCATACATTTGTAGAACTTAGTCATTGAAATCATGGTTATCAGTATCTTATGATACACATAATTTGTATCTTGATTTGATACAAAACTGAACACAATCAATACAAATCTCTAGTGTGTATCTATTTTGACATGAATCCTATTTTGAATCCCGACTCATTTTAGTGAATCACTACTTAAACTTAATGCAATCAACCACTTTTTTGTGTCAACATTGTATAGCCATACACTTTTTGTCATTTGATTCATGCATGACTTGAATATTGAATTGTTTTGAGGTTCATATAAGATATTTCATCTTATAATTTGTCCATGTTACTTGTTTATACTTAAACATGTTATATTTATATTGGTAATGTATCTTATGATTTGTAAAAAATTTCGATTTAAAATTCAGAAAATAGGTCTTCTGTTTCACGATTTGAATCTCGGTTGATATCCATGATTGTTAATGTTATCTTATCAATGTTCAAACATTAATCAAGTTCATTTCATTTTTGGCACAGATCAAAATATTTTCTGGAGGAAAGGGAGAATATGAACTGAGATATCATGTGAAACAAGGAAATGAAATGGACTTCTTAACAGCAGTTGAATTCTCTTTAGAAGATCCTTATGGAAAAGCAGTTGCTTTGCTGGACTTGAAATCTAAACTTGTTTCGGTACCTTACTTTCATGCTAGCTGCTGCTACTACGACTATTACTAAATTAAATATTTTCTTTTTAAGGCATGCATTGATCGTAATATTAATTTATGCCTTTTCTACCTGTTTTTTATTCTTTCTAAAACTAAATAGGCAAAGGAAAAGTGGATGGTGCTGCCCGGAATTATATTGGCTTTTATTGCTTCTGATATAATGAAAAAGGAAGGATATGAAGGCATCTTTGGCAAAAGTAAAGATTTGGAAGTGAATAGCACAGAGGAGAAAGTTGAAAGAAATGACTTGGACAAAGTGGAGTTAAGCAAAGAAGTGCGCAGTGGAGATGCAGGCGTAACAAAAAAGGTTGTACTCTCAAGTGGAGGGTGTGGTAGTGGTTGTGGCAGTGGCTGTGGGAATGCAGTGAATAGTGCTGGCTGTGGGGGCTGTGGCGCTGGCAGTTGTGGCTCAGGGTGTGGAAATATGATTAAGAGTAGTGGCTGTGGAGGCTGCGGTAGTGGTTGTGGCAGCGGCTGTGGAGGAGGGTGTGGAAATATGATTAAGAGTGGTGGCTGTGGCGGGGGTTGTGGTGGAGGGTGTGGAGGTTGTGGAGGAGGGTGTGGAAATATGGTGGGGAGTGGAGGGTGTGAAAATGACAGCATGAAGAAGAGCGGTGGATGTGGTGGAGGTTGCGGTGGAGGATGTGGTGGCTGCGGTAGCGATATTTTGGACAGTAACTGCGGCTTCAATGAGCATTTGAACAAGGAAGCTCACAACATGAATGAAAAACCAGTTGCTGCTGCATGAAGCATGTTTGATTGTTATGTATAAGTACTGTGCAAATTTATGTCTACGATATGAAATCTCTCCCATTGATGTGTTTCTTAAACTGAAACAAAGTGTAAAGAATAAACATGAGAGAGTTGATTGTGTGATATATAATGAGACTATTACTTGTATTTAATCACCTCTGTTAGTGTGACCTTATATTTTTCTATTTTGTGCATGCTCCAATATGCAAAAGTATCAAAATAATCTGTACAGTTAAATTCTCCTGCATTTTGAAATTAATGGATTTTAAGATTTGCAACTTCAAAGTAAAGGATATTTGCACTCACATTCTAGCTATGTTTAAATAGCACTACAAGTATTTTTAATATCTGTTCAGTTCCACTCTTAAGTACGCCACACCGCGTTCCGAGGTATTCTCACGGATTTGTTCTTTGTAAAAAGCGTCTCATTAGATTGAGGTATGTGGGTGTTGTATATAAACTACCTTTAGCCTCGAATTTCAAGCAATGTGGGACTTATTGGATATACCGGAACAATATCCTTTTTCAATTTAGCTTAATTTTTGTGTGGTTTAAATTGATGATACACAAAGATAAGCATGAATACTAACTGTACATGATTAAGGGAGGATAGGGGACCCAATGTAATTAACTCAAAATTTGTTACATCTATAACTGAATTAAATTCGCAGGAATTTTATTGATATTTTTGTAGCTGCAGGAAGGAACTTTCATACTAACAGCAGATACATAAGATTGAAGGGTCACAACAACACTCATCCATGAGGCAACAACAACATAGAGCTGCAATACTAAAACAAAAAAGAAAAAAGAATTAAAAATTTATACAAGTTAAAAAGAACATGAAGAAAACAAATTAAAATTAAAGTACATAATATATTTTATTCCTTTCTAGTGATGGAAAATGAGAACAAAAACAATATAATTCTATTTATTTGGACACAACAAAATTTAATAAAATGGCATTTGTTAATATTTAGTTAGTTTATTTAAGATTTTTAGATTCTTCAAATTTTGAAACTCACCATCCCTCAATGAATCCATTACCACCAGGTCCAGTATTATGATTTCTAGGAGGTGGAGCAACATATTGAGGTGGTGCCATCACTGGGGGGCCTTGATAATACCCTACCAACAATAAAATTAAGTTCCCAACAAATTAAGGACATTATCATTTATTCATGAACAAATGAATGCTAATATCATTATGTTCATTTTAAAATTAGTGTTTAGGAGGAGACTGAAACCACTTGATGCTAAAACTCGTCTCAAATTCTATATTTGTAGGCTCATTTCCTCTAGGAACTAGAAACTGAAATTGGTGCACATAATAATAATTGAAGATACTTTTAGAACAAAATAATCGATAATATATTAAAAAGTGAAAATAATATTCATTATAAAAAAATGGCTTAAATGCAGTTTTGACCATTGTATTTTGACGAATTCGGAATTTCAACCCCCCTATTTTTAAACTCGGAATTTCAGCCCTCCTATTTTAGATTTTTCAAAACATTTTCACCCCCAATTACATTTGGCATATTTTTGCTTATGTGGCAATGGTGATATGTGTATTATTTTATGACGTGGCTAATTAATTTTTTTAATCATTATTATATTTACTTTTAATTTGTGAGAAACCTAAACAAAACTTCTTTCTTCTTCCGTACTCTCACTTTGCCGTCTAAAGATGGAGAATAACAAGGTCTTCCTATGTGGTTCAAGTTCAACGAATGTTAGGTATATTTCTTTCTCCAATTTGTTAGTTTACTTTTAACTAGGTAATGGTATACATAGTCTTATAGAGTTTGTTTTAGTTTCTTGTTGAACAGATTTTATGAGTTCTATATATATATTTCTATGTTTCTTATCCCTATGTGGTTTTATGCGTTATCGTATTTACAATATGGCTCAAAATATAACATGTATATAACATGTATATTCTGAGTATTATGTGTTATATCGTATCGGCAATGGCTCAAAATATAACATGTATATAATTGTTTTGTATATAGTCTTCAAATGCAGTTTAGATGTTATATTTTTCTTAGAGGCTTCAACTTTACTTGTCACGAAATAATGAATCAATATAGGCCTAAAGAAATAAAATGTTATATTTTACCATATTGTAATTGTTTCTACATGTAGAACACTTTGTGCTTAGGTCATTGTTTATTAATAAAATTGATTTTTCTTTCTTAAAAAATATTGAGTTAATGCTTTAGAAACTAGAAAGTCATGTTTTACTAAGGAAATTATCCAATGAAAAATTAACATTGTCTGAATTATTTTAGGACTTGTGAAGATAGGCAGAATGATGATGAATTGGACAAGGAAAATACGGAGACTGAAGATAGTGATTATATTGCAAGTGATGAGGAAGATGATGATGATAGTTACATTGATGATACTGAAGTTGAATGTGTGGATTGGAGTGTTATTTTTCCACCTGAAACACTTTGCTTGGTTAATAATAATGTAGGTGTTCAAGCAACAGATACTCTCACAACTGTAGTTGATTTTCAAGATGAGATGTATGAAGATTCAGATGTTTTACTTACTCCACCAGAGAGTGAAGATGAAGAGGTTGGTAAAAACTATCCAAGTTTTAAGATGGATGATGTAAGTATTGGTGCTAAGATTCAAAAGGGATTAAAGTTCAACACTAAGGAGCAAGCAAAGGATGCAATTAAAGAGTATGCCTTAGAGATTCAGAAAAGTTTACATATCCAGAAAAATGATAAAAGATTCATGGTTGTAAAATGTGTGGATAAATGCCCTTTTCATTTGAGGATTAGTAAGAGGAGTGCAAATGAGTTTTGGCAAATTGTAAGCTTCATAGATGATCACTCATGATGAGCCAAAAAATCCCCCCCATTTATTGGCCAGAGATCTACCAACAGTGAGATGTACGAAATGTAAAAAGTTTGGTCATAATAAGAGGACATGTGGAGGAAAACGTGCTGCTGATAGATTGATTCCAAAAGGCGGAAATAAGGTGTTAACTGAAACTTACTTTTTGTCTTATATTTATGTTTTCATCATATAATTCTAATATTTAACTAAATATCTGGTTTGAAATTCTAATTTTATACTAGCAAAAGAAGGGGGAAAAGTCCAAGGTACAAGGAGCGAATGATACTATTGAGTCTGGAGTTGGTGGATCAAGTGCTGGAGCAGATGTTGCTAATGAGTCTGGAGTTGGTGGATCCAATGCTGGTGGTTCTGGAGCACAAGGAGGTGATGGGGCTACAACTATTTTAAGTCGAGGATCACAACCTCCTCCAACACAAGATTCCCAAGCATAATCTATTTCTTAATTAGGCGTGTTTTTTGATTCAGTTGTTAGACATATTATTAAGGCTTATTTTTTGATTCATTTGTTAGACAATTTTTGTTGTGCTTCTTTAAGGAATTTTTTTGGGATATAACTAAGCTAATGGTTATCAAGATATATTTAAATGTTAAACAGATTTTTCAATATATTTAAATGTCTTTTAAATGAGTTTTTATGGTATTTTTCTACATTTTTTATTATATTTATAGTAATTTATTTATAGATTTTTATTTATTTTTTTTATAATTTTTCTCTATTTTATAGCATATTTTAGATTATTCTAGTAATTTTTAAAGAAAATAATTAGGTGGATAAAAATAATACACATGTGTCAAAAAAAATAAATTAATATACACATCACTATTGCCACATAAGCAAAAACATGCCAAATGTGATTGGGGGTGAAAATGTTTTGAAAAATCTAAAATAGGGGGGCTGAAATTCCGAGTTTAAAAATAGGGGGGTTGAAATTCCGAATTCGTCAAAATACAATGGTCAAAACTGCATTTAAGCCTAAAAAAATTATTTGTTGCTAAATTAATATTTATCATGAAATGGTTGAGAGAGTTGTGCATATGGTGACTTAACCATAAAAAAAATATCCAAAACAACTTATGTTAAAAAGGGGACAAAATGAGAAAATGAAGTGGACCATCAACAAATCATATTATATATATGAGATAGTAAAACAAAACAAAAAAACATTGGTTTCAATTAAAGGATGCAACTTTTAAGCATGATTAAATGATTCAAACATTATAATCATGGTTGAGAAATCATAAGATCTAGTTTATGTATGAAGAGAAGAAATATGATAAAATTACCTTGAGGGGGATAGGGAGAGGCATACTTGGGGTCACTCATTTCTGTAAAATTGAGCTCAAATCACAATAATGATGCAAAATTGCAAATATATATGTATTGAGTAGAATGGATTTGGTTTTTGACTAGTGAGTTTTGAATTTTTTTTTCCACACTTATAATTCTTTCCTAATTAACCCTTTACATAAGGTAGATGAGTTTATATATATACTTGTTTTGTGGTAACTAAGCACTTTCTAGAAAAAAGGAGCACTTCTATTTTTTGTAAAATAGGAATTTGGCTCTAACATGAGCTCATATAAGGAAGAATGTGTTGATAAATTAAAATACAATAACTGTATTGGGGGAGAGTGGATGGTTAGAGACTTAGACAAAATAAATGGTATGAAAATATTTAGGTATGAAAAGTAATAGAATAGAGGGGCCTAAGTTATCTTCCCATTTAATGTTGTATCTACTTTAAATTATTTTATCTAAAATATGAGTTTAACAATTTTTGTGAGCATAATTCAGGATCGAAATTTTAACTCTATTGGTACACCAATTAATCCACTTTATAAGGTGAAATTATTGTCACTAATTAGACTAAAAAAAATCAGTTTATTATAGATGTATGATAAGTGTTAAAAAATAACAATTTTACCTATACATTTTAAACACTTATTCACTTATTAATAAGCAATTTTATATCAAAAATTCAATGATGTGTAAATATTAGTTTTACTAGTCATTTTGGTTATTTCTATCTAATTCCAACACTTTTTGTAGGTAATTTTAGATTTATTAGAATTTGGAGTAAAAAGTGATCTAATTGTTGTCACCGAGGCTAAACGAACAACAACAAGTTGTAGCTACCTCTTGCTTAAAGCGAGGCTCAAGCGAAACAAATCAATAACTTCCAAAATTTGTTCGCTACATAGTCGCTAAGCGAGTTTCAAGCGAGTCAGGACGGTTTCACATCTTACAACTAATGTGACGAAGAGTTTATAGAGAGGATAGGTGGTCTCCGTCTCACTAAGCGAGCACTTACGCTCGCTAAGCGAAATCCTGTTTTTAAATCTTGTATAAATAGCCATCAATTGCTGAAAATCAAAGGCAATTCATTTCTGCAACCCCTACTAATAAAGGATGGTACAATAATGAATTCAAATATCAAAATAATATAAGGGAACAGTTCAATTGTTGAAAAATTGTACAAAGGACTAGAAATGAGGGAAATTGACAGCACAAAACATTAGATTGGAATTCTTTTTTTCTTCTTTTTTTGGTAAATAAGCCATTGGTTTCTACATTTCTACTAAGCATAAACATTTATTTAATGCAAAATATTACTACAAATTAAGTGCCACACATTTCTTAGATAAGTCGCAGCATGCATCATCCACGTTGACCCAATATAAGTCCATTAACAATTTTTTTATTTTCCACATTACATTACATAATCATCATCTTAATTACAACCAAGTAGGAAAATTAAAACAAGATTTATCATTGTATTTGTATCATAGTTAAAAACTTCAAACAAATTAAAGTGGTTAATTAAGGAACTAATTCATTTGTTAATATTATCAGAAGATACATAAGATTGAAGGGTCACAGCAACATTCATCTATGAGGCAGCAACAACATAGAGCTGCAAGACTGAAACAAAAAATATACAAATCAAAATTAATATAAGTTCACATGAACATAACAAAATTAAAATATAATTCTACTTATTAATTAGACTGAAAATTATATTTCAATTAGTCTAGTAAGATTTGGGAACTGACCATCCCTCAAGGAATCCAGCACTCTGTCTTCTGGGTGGTGGAGCAGCATATTGAGGTGGTGCCATCACTGGGGGACCTTGATAATACCCTATCAACAATAAATTAAGTTCCCAACAAATTAAGGACATTATTTTTTTTTATCAAGAAAAATTAGGAAGTAAAAAATAGATTGTTTTCCCTCAAAAAGTAAGAAAATTACTACTTATCTTCTTTTATTATAATAGACAAATATATTTTTTAGATTCATTATAAAACTGATGTATATCTGGTCTATAATTATAAATCAGATATATATTTTTTCTAGAACTTTTTCTACACCTCAATCAATCAATATATAATACCATATGAGAAAAAACAAAATAAAAAAAATTGGTTTTAAAGGATGAAACTTATATGCACATGCAGTATGATAGAAATTAGAAAGCTCTTATTTAACACAAACAAAAATTGATTTAAAATTTAAAATATAGCCTCAAACATTTATTTGATAATCAACAAGGTTAAGTAGCAATATGAAGAGAAGAAAGATGATAAAGTTACCTTGTGCAGGGTAAGGATAGGCATACTTAGGATCATTCATTTCTTGAAAATTAATCTCAAAGAAGAATATGAATATATGATACAAAATTTCTAAAGCTAATTATAATTAATTGCAAATATGTAATGAGGAGTATTTATAAACCTTTACTTTAAGAAGTTGAGTTTATACTTGTTTTGGTAACTAAGCACTTTCTAGAAAAAAGACTTTTCAAATAGAAGCTATTTTTTTCCTCTTCTTTTCTTCAAGGAGTTTAGCTCTAAATTTTTTGGTCGAGACCGAGGTATTCACCGCCGAATGCAGTGACTATTCCCTTGCTAGATTGGAGGCACATCGAAGAGTGGGATAACTAGCTCAAGGATTTAAAGCTGCTCCATACCCAAGGTGAGGATCGAACCATCGACCCTTGGTTAAGAGAGGATGAGCTTCATGCCGCTCAACCACACCCCTTGAGTTGTTTAGCTCTAAATTGAGCTCTTATAAGGGAGAATAAGTTGATAAAATAATAATAAATAATAGTTGTGGGGTTTAATGTTTGGTTAGAAAAAAAATAAGGGTACTAAATAAAAAATCAATATTCCTAGAATCATTAATTCAAAATCAAGTCCTAATTAAAAACACTCATGCATGTCAAATTAATTTCACATTAATCCAAAAATGATTTGATATAACCAAAATCAATTGAAAATAAAAACAATCATACATGTAAAATTAAAATTAAAATCAATTCAATACTCCTAGAATTATTCTTGTCCCTACTATAAAAAAAAATTACTTTTGTCTCAGCAAAATTAAATCCAAATAAGTTGTCTCAATCAAGTTTGGTTTAAAAATTCCAAACCCCTTTGCCAATGAGAATTTGTCTAGATCATTCTTTTCTTTTTTTGGTGGTGCCTCTAGATCATTCTTTGCAAATAATATGTCATTCAAAGTTTAGAATCTCATATTATAAAAAAAATTATTTTTCTATTTTCAAATAATTGTCACTTTAAAATATTATTATAATGTTTATCATTAATTTTTCATTAGTATACTCTTATTTGTTGATTTTCATCAATTAAATAATTCACTAACTATAATAAATAAAGTTTATAGCAAACTTTTTAAAATCAATACAACTAATCATTTTAAATAGTAGTAGTACATTTTTATATCATCAAAGTTATAGCACATTTGTAGAATTTTTTATCAAACTTTATTTATTTCGTAGTAAAACTCTATTATTATGATCTATTCTATTAGAAATCAGAGATGAAAACTTAAAAAAAGAGAAAAAATGTTATAGCACATTTTACTATATATATATATCTCATCATTTTAATTAAAACATTATCTTATATTTAATACAACCTACTTTGGCAGAATTTATAGGATTTATTGTAAACTAATGGCCTAGAGAAATGGATATTCTTTTCCATGAAGTTGTTAAATTGATTGAGAAGTAAGTAGAGCTATCTGATCACTATCGAAATTGATGGCGTATAGACTTTACCAACTCCACAAAATCAAATTTTGTGAGTACAAATGCAGTCTAGAATTGCTGCTCCTTTTAATTAAAATAAAAAATAATCAATCAGATTTAACAGCATAAAGAACTACTTAGTGTATGATATACTTTGAATAAGATAAGTTTCAATGAAAGAAAGTTATATAAAACCTACAAAAAATACTAGTACCCGGAAGAAAGCAAACAAAAGGGAATAATAAAGATTTTAGAGTTACTCAACTGCCGTTTGTAAATACTATCTCTGATTCAAAATATTGTGTTAGAATTTTTTAGATATATTAAAAGTTTAATTATCGAATATAAATTTTAAACTAGTTACATCAAACTTTCAATATAACATCAAAAAAAATCAAACTTTCAATATATTTAAAAACAAATATTTTTATTATATTTAAAACTAGATGAAGTAATACTTTAGTTTAATTGTTGGAAAGAAGTGTTGGTCAGATGGTCTAATATTCAAACAGAAAAATCCAATAACTATGAGTGGGGTAGGAGTGGCAAAATAATCAATTAAGGAAAAATCCATCCAATCCATCCATTAATTTATCCATCCAATCCATTCACAAGAAAATTATTTTGTAATTAAATTGGATTGGATCCATCCACTAATTGATTGGATGAATTTAATTCATCCACCTTAGTTTCAAAATCCAAATGGATCATTAATTATAATTTAATTTTTTTACCTTCAAAATCTCTTTTTATTTTTCTTAATAAAAACAAAATATTTTTTTTTTACCTTCTCAATTTTTTTCACCTTCTCAATTTTTTTTGTTTAATTTTAATCTAAAGAATATCCTAGTTTTATTGTTTATAATTCAAAATTAAATATTTAGAGAAAGGTTTTATTATTTTTTGGTTATGCTAATTGTTGGTGGCCATCGTACAACAACATTCAATATATATATATACACGACCTCCGTTCTTTTTCACAAACATTATCTATTTTCAAAAAAATATTATACAAAAATATTATAATATTTAAATTAATGGATGGATTGGATATCCATCCATTAAAATGGTGATAATGGATGGATTGGATAGATTTAATTTTCAACGGATGGATTGGATTGGATTTTATTTTAAGAATTTTAATGGATTGATAATGGATTAATGGATTATTATAATCCATCCATTATAAATCCAAGTCCAAATCCATCCATCCATCCATTTTGCCACTCCTAGTGTGGGGCTTGACTCATTTAGTCTATGGTACACAATTCCTAAGATTAGATGCGGTAGCGTTTTATAAAATTTCTGTTGAATTAAAAATTTATATCATATAGATCACTCATATTATATTATTGTCGCAATTGTAACAATTCTAAATTATTTACTAATCCCTCAGTACTACAATATATATCGTTTTGAGAAGAAGAAAAATTGTATTAAAATATAAGTCATTTTACAATATCAATGTAAAATTATTTGTGATTCCTAAATCACCCATTATTATAAGCAAAATTAAATTTTTTATACATTTAACTATTGATGTATCTGGTCAATATACTGATGTATCTGGCCATAATATAGACCAGAATTGTCAAATGTATCAAAAATATCAAATTTGCTTATAATAATAGTCAAAGAGAGTATTAATTTATGAATCAACGGTTAACATATACATTCAATTTAATTTTAAAACATATATTTGATAATATTTTTAGTAAAATGTAAACTCATCAAGGAATTTTACAAGCCATCAATAATCAAAAAAATTCAATAGAAACGGTGTGCTCTACATCTCCTACATTCAAAATGTGATGGCCCAAGGGCAATATCCTTTTTCCTTGTTCATCTGCAAAGCTTAAATGTTCACAAGGATTCACCAAAATGCTTGTTTCAATAGATTTGGTCGAAATCGTATGCACACGACTGAATCCAACGAGCTGAGTTTCCGGAGAACCTTGTATACCTTTAGGCCATTTAGAGAACAACATTACAACATGACTTCCATCCAGATCACCATTGTTCATCACAGAAATATGCACTGAGAAGCTCAATGAGTTACAATTTTGTAACTCATCAACATGAACATGATCTAGTTCATACACCTCTTTCTCTACCTTATTTAGTAACCGTTTTCTCAAACCACCTTCGGTGATTCTAGATAAACTAAGTTTACTTGGAGCTGACAATAACTTGTATGAGAAATCACTGTAACTTAAGCCATGCCCGAATCCATAGATTCTACTACCTGTATAAAATCGGTAAGTCCTTCCTGGATAACCACGCGAAGGATCAGCTCGCATTCTCATGTCGTTCATGGGAACATTGGTAAACGACTCGGGGTACCATGTCATCGGAAGCCTTCCAGCTGCATCAAAATCAACGTCAAATTTTCACTAAAAATGTATATCAGCACCCTTTTCGAGGATCATATTCATTTATCAACAAAAAATACATACCTGGATTGATCTCTCCAAAGATGATTTCAGCTAGTGCTTTCCCACCAGTTTCACCCGGGTACCCCACCCAAAGAATACTCGCGATTAGTTGATTTGTTTCGGCGAAGGATACATCAAGGGGTCCTCCGCCAGTAAGAACTAGAATTACCGGTCTTTTACTAGCAGAAGCAACACGCGATACAAGGTCCATTTGTTTACCAGGTAAGAGAAGACTAACTCGATCAAGATCCTCTGTCTCTTGTATTGTACTAAGCCCGGCTACTACAACAACAAAATCTGCTTCTTTTGCAATGTCAATAGCCACAGAAAAACCTTCATCAGAGTCACATTGTACATCACGGCAACCCAAAGCGTACGATATCGTCTTTGCATATTCTTTAAGTCCCTCGTATAAGCTTTTTGGGGAGCAAGGAATTCCTACATGATTAGATAAATAATACAAGGTTCTCAACATCAAAAATTGAACTAAACAATTAAATGAAGATGGACAAATTACAATGCTCCAATATGAAAAATCATACCGGAATAACCACCACCTAAACTTCTTGTAGTTGCCATTGGGCCAATGATAGCTAAGGAGACACCACTATTTCTATCCAAGGGAAGGAACTTGTTGTCATTCTTGAGTAGTACAATCCCCTGCCTTGCAGCTTCAAGTGCTAGTTTTTTGTGCTCCGGTGTGCAAACATCCTTAGGTCCCAATTTGCCAAACTTGCCTTTTTTCGGATCTCCATTAAACAGACCAAGGCGCATTTGAACAGAGAAAAGGTTGAAAAGAGCTCTATCTAAATCTTCTTCCTTCACCAATCCTTGTTTAATGGCAGCTTCAGTGTGTCGAACCATGTATGTTCCACAATTAATATCCACACCTATATATCGAATAAAGAATTAAAATAACTAGGAAACTATCCAATTTGGCAATTCATATAAAATTCTTGCAATTAATTCAATAAAAACATTCATTAATTTAAAAAGACAAACAAACAAATGTACCTGCTTTGAGAACATCGGCAACAGCTTCCTCCGAAGATTTTGAATAATGCTGATAGTCGTAAACAGTTGCCACAGCATCACAATCCGAGGTAATGTACCTACAATCAAGACCACCAATCTTCTTAATAATGAACAAAAGATCATTCTTTTTTATTTTTCTTGTGTTTCCCGAATGACATAAATTCGACTTTTAGAAATACTTCAAAAACTTACCCTTCAAGTCCCCACTTGTTTCTAACCAGGCCTTGAAGATCCTCACTAGCACAAGCAGGAACACCATTAACTTCATTGTAAGAACACATCAAGCAGCTAGCTTTCCCTTGTTGAACACAGCCACGAAACGGTGGCTGGTAAGTGTCTTCCAAATCCTGTTGTGATACCTACAAAATCCAATTTCACTCGCTCAATGCCACATTCGAACAAAGTAATTATGAATATGACAAATGAATCCAGTTACATGAATCAAGCACGTATGTCATATGCATACATAATGAAGGCAAGTAACTAGCAAAACTAATTTTAGCTAACAACAATAACAGACTTAACAACACTAACACACAATGCCATTCCCCAAAAAAAACATACTTTTCAATTACTTTCTATTTTAAATTCACATTTTCAATTTACCAAAACCTATGAAGCACTGACACACTAGACAGTAGACACGAACTTAAGAAAAAATAGATGTGATTAAGACTTAGTTTAGATTGACTTAACTGAGCTCATCTACTTACATAAACAGTTGTGAGACTATTTGAGATAACTATATATAAACAGCTTATTTCAATAAGCTATCCAAGATAGCTTATGTAAATAGCTTAAAACTTACACGAAAACAATTTGATTTATTTTATATTTTTTTATGAAAATAGCTTATACACGACCACTTACATAATAAACACTTACCATATGAGCACAACTTAAATTAAGCTATTTTTCAAAACAAAGCCTAAATGAATCCACAATTATCAAAAGTCAAAACACAGCCAAAATGAATCCACATTTATCAGTGTCGGACACCAGACACATCTTCAATCTAAAACATTAGTACAACAAATGAGATCCCCCTAAAACAAATTATTTGAGAGAACTCAAGTTCGACTCCTGGTAAGAACAATTTTTGGCTAGGATTTACTTATTTAGTAGTCAAACTCTGAATTACCAGGGTCTCATTCCCTTGAGACACGCGAAGGTTAATACTAAGAAATTTAAACATGCATACAATACAAATACTCCCTCTGTAGACATAAATATAAGCAAATTTGACTTTTTCGAAACATTTGACTCTTAATGTATCAGGCTATAATATCAATCAAATACATCAATAATCAAATGTACCAAAAAAGTCAAATTTGCTTATGTTTGTGGCCGGAGGGAGTACAACATAGGAAAAACAAATAGCAAAGAAAGAAAAAAAAAATTTACCACAGCATTGAAATTATATCTAGCAAACTCTCCCCATTTCTCCAAATCATAAGCAGTAAAATGTTTACAACAAGCAGAAACCATAAGACCATCATCATCATCATCAAGATCATGATCATCATGATAACCACCATCATTCAAGACATTTTTTATTCGTTGACGACCGCCTTGAATCCCTCGAACAAACTCAACAGCATAAGAAGAAACAACCATAGGATCTTCCCCAGGAGTTTCCTGACCTCTACCCCATCTAGGATCCCTAAAAACATTAACATTAGGAGCCCAAAAACTCAACCCAGCCTGACCCACATTATACATACTTCTCCCCTCAACACCAACAGCAGACCCAATAAGAAACCAAAGAGAACGGTTAAAACTAGCAGCAGAAACAATAACTTGAGGAAAATCAGTTGCTGATTTAACAGAACCGTTAAAGTTAACGCCAGGACCATTTGTAGCTATGCCATGGAGTGACTCTGACCACCATTGATATGATGGGATGCCGAGATGGGGTATGGAAGAAGCAGTGTTGGAGAGTTGGTTGATTTTGTCGGAGAGGGTTAGGAGAGAGATTAGGGAGGTTGTTCTGGTTGAGATGGAGAGTGTTGGGTTGCAGAATGGGTGGTGTGAATGGTGTGGTGGTTTGCATGGGTAATTGAGGGGTGTGGTGAATTGTGGGAGGTGTAGTAGTAATAATAGTGTGAAGAAGATGACGATGAAGTTGAACATGACTGGTTTTTTTTTTTTTGCTGACTTTTTGGTTACTTCAGTTTGGTAGTTGAAGTTCAATTCAGATTATAGATCACAGACTTATCTCAAGTTGATTAATTAAAGTTTGTTAATGTACGATTTTGATTATTAAACCCAATGAATGGATGTGGTTGAGCGACATGGAGTTCATACTCCTTTAACTAATAGTTGAAGGTTCGATCATCACCTGGGTATGGAGCAGCTTTAAATCTTTGGGTCAGCTATCTCACCCTTGCTTCTAATCTAGCGTAATAGTCACTGCATTCGGCGGTGGATACTCCGGTCTCGACCAAAAAAAGTACAATTTTGATTATTAATATTTTTAATTATGTATTTTCAAATATTAAAAAATTATATATTTTAAAATTATTCATCGAAAAATTATCATATAGTATATACTAATATTTGTATTTATATATTAATAAATAAAAATGATCAAAATATATTTTTACCAAAAACAAAATCAAATATGATACTACCTCCGTTCCTTTTTACTTGTCGTTTTAGGAAAAAATATTTGTTCTTTTTTACTTGTCGTTTTAGCAATTTAGGTTATATTTTGCCTATTACCCTCATTCCTATTTTATTTTATTGACTAAATTTTGTATTTTTTTTTTGTTGAAACAATATAATCTTTTTATTATATTTAATTTTTTTTTACTAAACTTCTTCATATAATCTTTTTTTATTTTTGTTTTGTTCCTATTTTTTTGTTTCGTGCATGTTTATTGAAAATTTTGTTACACAATATTAAGAAACTCAAAAGACTGCAACTTGAAAATATGAGAATTGTTTCAACATCAAGATTTGAAGCCATATATGAGAAGTTCTAAATTTTGTGAACTTATTAATGTTTTGGGAAACATTGAAGTATTTCTTGTTTTTTTTTTTAATTTTGACGATGAAGTATCTCTTATCTAAGCACTAGTTTCTTGTAGCAAATTTTTTGCTTGATTTTAAATAAAGTTTGTTACAATTTTTTTGGAAATTGATAATAATTGAAAAAGAAAAGTAGAAATTTATTGTGGATTAAAAATATGATATATATTTTTAAAAAGGGCATAATAGGAAAATAAGGTGGACAAATAACCCCTCCTATTTTCGTCTTTTTTTCTAAAACGACAAGTAAAAAAGAACGGAGGTAGTAATTATTTTGAGACGGATGGAGTAATAAATGAATTCTCACTTCACTAACCTATGATTTATTTATTCTTTACAAATTAGTATGATACACGTGCGTTCCATGCGGTGAATTTTGTCGAGTTTTGTGGGATTAAAAAAAAAGTTGCAGATTAAAAATATATTGTTGCTTGTTTGAAAGACTAATAAAGTATTTCTGTAAGATAGTTCAATTAGTAAGAATTTGGGACATATGAGTTGGATTTCTAATGAGAGTAATTTATATTTTTGATATACTAAAAAAAGAAAGATTAATAAAACGAATAATATTGTTTCACTACATAAAAAAAACGAATAATAATGTAGCTTTTGTTGAATTTGAGTTTGTTAATGTTATCATCTATCCTCAAGATACGCATTGAGTTTTTTAACTCGTTAAAATATTGCACATATACACAAAACAAGGATCTATTTCACCATATCTCTGAAAAAATTGCCCTTAATATTGTTTATCTGACAGGGAACTGGGTTGTCTCTATTGCACAGTGCATTCATACCTTTTATTTGATTTTTTAGTTAATAAATACATGCAAAAGAAAAAAAATTGAATGGATTAGATTCAATGAGAAACAAGTTTATGGGAGAGAATCCCCTACCATTTCACAGTGAATTCGAGAAGGATAGTTTAGATAATTCTGATGTTATTTTTTTTGGAGGTTTTTATTTTTTTGCCCTCGAATTGTTAATTTGATGTAACATAACTTTTTGTTACATTTTTCAATAATATATATATATATATATATATATATATATATATATATATATATATATATATATATATATATCTCATTTTAGCTTCTCCAACAAAAAAAATAATGTTATTTTGACAAATAAATAGTTCTGATGTTGATAATAAACTAGTTGGCATAGTTGTTTTTACATGTCTTTAAATATGTTTGTTACTATTTTATTTCTCAAATTTGTTTTACATTACGTTAAAGAAATTGTTTTTAGATAATTAGTTATGTCTTTAACTATATTTTTATTCATCAATTACAAACAAGACATTGATATTGTTTGCAGTTCTAATACATTTAATAATCAATGTAATTGTGAATTACACTTATAGAAATTATTTAGAATGATTATGGTTGGGTATTAACCATAATCAATCTAAAATTATATTTTATCTACTTGATATAATCAGATACTATAGTGAAATAGTTCACCAAATCTTCTTGCACGATGCACAAGTTTAGTCGTGAATTATATTCATTAGTAACACATTAAATCATTTCAATTTTTTAAGAATTGTATGAATGATTTATATGATATAAATTTTTAATTCAACAATAGATTTTATAAATTTCATACTTATAATAGTATTATTGCATTGTGTATTACTTATCTAATTATTTCTTATTAGAGAAAGCCTTCTTCATGAATCATTTTTTGTGCTTCATATGTTGGAAGATCGTTTTTTATGCTTTCTACAATTTTATTTATGTTAATTAAGAGAACTAGATACCCAAATTTCCGTAACTATATTTATTATTTATGTTTAATAAAACTAGTGCTTTTGACTGAGAGTTAAAAGAGTCCGTCACGATTTTTTATCCATTTTTTATAATTTATGTGTACATATTCAAAAAAAATAGGTACAAACATTTCAAAAGTTCATATTTAATCATTGTTATAAAAATATAACCAAAAGTTGTCATGTTAGAGAACTTTTTAGGAACTAAAGAGTGCAAAAAAACTTTAGAGGACTAAAATTAAAATATTCAAATGTTTATAGGGACCAAAACTGTAGTTATCTAAAAATAAGTAAATAATTAAAAATATTTACATTTTAATTTAAGTGATAAATAACCAAAAAAAAACCAGATGTAATTAGGGTTACCAAAATGCTACTAATTAAATGAGATTAATATTGATTTTATTTAACTTAACAAATTATATATTACATAAAAGGTATGGGTTTTATGGGTTCGAACAACAGTCCCTGCACAAATGAGCAATGTCTTTTACCAATTGAGCTAGCGCATGAAGACGGTGACTTAGTAAGTTTTATTATAATAAAGATAAAGATAAACATAATATATGTATGAAATTTTCACTGTTTAAGGCTTCAAGACTTTTATCACTTAGATCAATTCATTAAGGCTAACTACATATATCTTCAATTTTATCATAAATTTCTAAATATATAGATTTCCAAACATTTATCTTAAAAATGTTTGGGAAAAATTGATATTTATGAAGAAAAAAAAATGTAGGCATATCAGGTTGTATTACACGATATCATTAGTATGATAAAATTAACGCTCAAGTATCATTTTTGTTCGTATGTAGGATTTTGGTTTTAAGCTCTGTAACGATTTTTGTTCTAGATAATCCCTGAATCAACCAAAAAATATTCATTTTGGTTCATAAAACTAAAATCTGCAGGAAAATTCGTAAGTTTCCTGCAGATTTTCCTCCAAAATTTCCTGCGAATTTTTGCTTTAAGACCAAAAGCAAAAAAATTTCTTGATTCATGGACTTATTTAGAACAAAAATCGACACATGAACTAAAATCAAAATTTTGTGTACATACATGGACAAATATGATACTTAAGCCTAAAAATAGTTTATCTCAGTCTAAATTCAACTCAGATTCAAATTGGTGGGTGAACAATCCAATAATTAACGAGTTTTATTTTATGAAGATAGGAAGTGCCAAACACCAAACGTCTACGAACCTCGATTCCCTGCAATCAGAAAATCGTACAATCATGCATTCAATAATGTGTTGTAAATTTTATGATTGAAATCAGACAATACAAATTAAAAATAAATAAAATTTATGATAATAGACGAAGGGTTGAAATTGCAATGCAATCATTATTTGACTGCAGGGAATCCATTTCTAAGGTCTAAAGAATCGATTGACACAAATGAAGAATACCAAAATCAAATTCAAATTTTATATGTAAAGAAACATGGGCTTAAAGACTGACTAACTAAATTCTCACACCTGTAAGTTGGAGGTCAAGCCCAATTATAAGAATGGACAATATAAGCACATTGAATTCCTTTTAATTTGCACACCCCAACATATGCTATAAGTGCTCTCTTTTTTTATTTTTTATGAAACAATGCACCAACTTTTTTTACTTTTTCTTGCACCAATTCTTTTGTAGTTACGATAGTATAGATATAAAATTTTCACTATCATCTAACAATGATTAATCTTCGTTAAAAAACTATTAAACAAATAAGATGATTTCCTTCTTCTCAATCGATTTATTTTCATATACGAGAATCAAAAATCGATCACATAATCATTTACTGAATTTACTCAAATTCTTTACTACTTGAATCAATTTATTATTGATCCATATGCACCAACCTTATGGTGCGCTCATCAATGTCCAAATATTTATATTTTGTCACGAAAACATACAATAACATTAACATGGTACACAATAGTATACTCTATATGAATAATGTATTCTCATAAACTAGGGAATATATTCTATTCACATTATTCGAAAAGAACAAATAAACCCCTGTCTTGGACAAGAATGAGATTCCCTCGATCTCAACCGACGCAAATCATTCTTCATTAGTTTAGTCCTTATTTATCCAAATTAATTCCAAACCATTTGTGAAAAATAATGAATAAAGTTTGGCTTAGTTTAAGTTGGCCATGTCTCTTTTGGGTCAATTTGGTATTTTTTGTCTTGGAATATTTCTTAGTATGTCGTTTGATTGATGCTATAATTAGGAGAATCTTGACTAAATCTGACCAATAGTTCAAACTTCAAAGAAGAAACAAATTATACGTATTTTTTAATTATTTGATGGATAATCTCGTAATAGATTCTTCAAGAAACTAGTAAACAAATTAGGATTGAGTCACACCGTGCACTAATCAATTAAATTAAAAGTTTGTTTAATAAACATTTCTATAATCATTTATAAAGTTTGTTTGGATAAACTTTATATAGGCAACATATATTAAGATGATTATTTCTAATCGTTTACTCTTTTTTTGACGGAAGATTTAATCATTTTATTTAAGATGTTTAAAAATTTTATCATTTAGATCAATTTTTTTTGATAATATGATTTAGATCAATTTATTATTGATATTTTAAAATTATATTGTAAAGTATTTATACAAAAAATTATATTGCAAAGTGGATATAAGTGAGCGAGCATGTTTGAGATGAGTGGTTGTTTTAGGTTCCATTTTTTGAGGACACCAAAAATCTCTGGTCTTCCTTTAAATACAAAAACTCTGGTCTTGCTCAATACTACGCATATAAGAAAATATTAAATAAACATTTTATTTTGTTGACCATATTTTATTGATGAACAACCTGAGTCTATATATACATGAGTACATTTGTGTTCCCTAAACATGAAATTAACTTGGAATAATTTACGTGATAGATTTTACAACTAGATTGTTGAAAAGTGTTCTTAAAAGAGATTATATTTATTGTGATTGGTCCTAATGATATTTTTTTGGCTTAAATAATATTTGAGTTTAATTGTTGTACACTGACAGTGTAAAACTTTTTTACATATGCATCCAATCAAAACACAACAAAATGACACTTTTATAGATTAGTTCCTGAAATATCTCCATAAATGCTTACATGGCGTGATTTAATTGGATGCACGTGTAAAATAATTTTACACTGTCGGTGCATATAAATTAAATTCATAATATTTAGGTCCTGTAAGTTTGCGTTTTTTTGATATAAGTCCCTGTAAGTTTTTTTGTTTTAAATAAGTCCTTGCAATTATATATTTTTTTAAAATTAGTCCCTAAAGTCAAAATCCGCAGAAAATTCTGCAGTTTTCGTGCAGATTTTCCTTCAAATTTTTCTGCGGATTTTGAATTTAGGGACTTATTTCAAAAAATAAATAATTACAGGGACTTAATTAAAACAAAAATACTTACAGAAACTTATATCAAAAAAATGCGAACTTACAGAGACCTTAACATTATTTAAGCCTATTTTTTTAAAATTAGCCACTTCACATCAATATATTCATTATTGCTTTAATGTGTCCAAAAAAGGATGATAACCATTTGCTTGTTTATTTAGAAGAACTTAATAGAGTTTCTTGTGTTCACATCATACATTTATATGTCTGTTTGTGCTTCTGAAATTAAATAATTTTAACTCTATATCCCATTAAGGTTGATATTTTGTCAAACCATGACCTATAATCTAAAATTCACGATTATTGCTCAAGCCTAAATTCACGATTGTAAACAGAAATTGCAGCTGCACATATATAATATAAAACTATACATAATTTATATATTATACTATTGGATGGAAATATATACAATAATATTCATGATCTCATTTTTGGAATTTAGTTAATGGAAATATTCTTTTGAAATTCTAGAATGTGAGTTTTGACAAAAGTTAAAAATTCCTAAGATTTGATTTGGTAACTTAGTGAAATTTAAATCAAACAAGCTAAGTAAAACAATAAATCGATTGAAGTTTCAAATTTATGTACCCAAAAGTTTCAATTATATTAATGTGATAGATCGATTATGCAATTTAAACAACTCACTTTTTATTCTTTCTTTGAAACAACTCTCTTTCTTTTTCTTTTTTCTGTTAGGTATCGGATCTAATCATATAAATATCTAAATATATTTAGGGTTAATAGGTATATACTCTTTGTAAAGTACATGAATTTTGCAATACCCTCTTGTAAATTATTTTTTTTAGAATACTCCTGTAATATTTGATTTTTTGCAATACCCCTGGACTTTCAACTATTATATTTTGCGGGGTTTTTTCTTTGCGGCTGTTTAAAACCCTCGCTAAAATTATATTTTGCGGCGGTTTTTATTTGCGGCGGTTCAAAACCCCCGCTAAATATAATGGTTGAAAAAGTCTAGGGGGTATTGCAAAAATTCAAATATTACAGGGGGTATTCTCAAAAAAATAATTTAAAATATCATCTCCCGTCTGCTTTAAAAACCTCGAACCAAACATAAACTAATAAGAGAAGTTTCATTCCAACAGGTGGAGTAATAACAATGGTAGTGTAAGGCTCAAGGTTGCGCAGACTAAGTTTGGCTAAATAATCAGCACAAACATTGCCCTCTTAGAGAGTATGATAAACTTTGACCCTCTAATTTCTTAACAAGAGGTCCTTGATGTTGTAAATGATAGCCACATAATGCCAAACATCAACAGATTCAGAAATTAACCGAATATACTCTCCATATATATTTACACCCACTAAGGTAGATTGTATTCTCAACTATATGAAATTCATTTCTACAAATTCATTTATATCCACGTACAAATTAAGTTCAGTAGTATTGAGCATGATATGGTGTGTTAAAAAGTTCTAAATTGAATTAGAGATGACATTAATATATAAGAGTATAAGTGAATGCAAATTTGACCTTACAAATTTTATAAAATTGAGTTAGACCATCTCAAAATGTAAAAAGAAACCTGGAATGTTGTTAAGGATCCATTTCTTAAGGAAATTGAAATTGTGTTGGGGATTTGAATCATAGTGGAGAAGGAAAAGAAAGAACAAGAGAAGAAATAAAAAGAGATAAATCGGTATTCCCTCCGTCCCAAAATAAGTGTCACACTTGCCAAAATTATTTATCTCAAAATAAGTGTCATATACTATTTATAACATTAATTTTTACTAATTTATCCTTTAAAACAATCATTATGTGAGAGAAAAACCTACACTCAAATATCTATTTTTTAGTATTTTAATGTCTACTATCAATTAAAAGAAAGGGTATTTTAGTAAAAGTCATATTCTCTCTCTTTCATTTACACACTTTTCTTAAAGTGTGTGATATAGTCAATTGCGACACTTAAAATGGGACGGAGGGAGTATAAAATAGATAGAAAATGAAGTGATGATCAGAAAGAAATGGAAGGAAGGATAATATGAACATGAATGCATTGTATGTAAAGACTCATATAAGAAAAAATGATTCAAAAATAATGCATGCAAAATCAACTACTTGTATGCCTAGAGTCATACACAATCAAGAGCGAGTCGTAGTTAAGATATTGGGATGTCATGATGTACTTACTAACTTTTTACATTTATTTTTTATTTTTAGAAAGAAAAAAAAAGCAAAATGAATTATTAAATATAGAGGCATAAAACTCAAGGGGTATGGTTGAGCAGTTATGACTTATCCTCTCTTAACCAAGAGTCGAGGGTTCGATCATCACCTTAGGTATGGAGCAGCTTTAAATCCTTGGACCAGTTATCTCACCCTTCGAGGTGCCTCAAATCTAGCGAGAGATTAGTCACTGCGTTCGGTGGTGGATACCCCGGTTTCGACCAAAAAATATATATATAGAGGCATATATAAGAAACACCATATTTGTAATAGCCATAATGGTTCAGATACAGGAAATGAAGTCTCATTCTTCATCTTCTTTAGACCATCACAAAATTCTCCCATTGATTCATATAAGACAGCAAGTAAAAGACGTCCAAGTCTAAATGGAACGCCTTCATGAATCTGAATGGCTAGGGGGATATACATTTGAGCCATTTGGAGTGACTTCGAGCATAATACAAAATGTGTCAGCCACAAGGTTAAAAAGGCCACATGTTCTTCAGCGGAGACTTCTCCTTCTTGGTGATGTTCGGGTATATACTTAGAAAAAGTTTTTTCGTTAAGGGAAAAACTAATATTTTTGCTAGTTTTGCTGGGATCGAAAGTCTCACCAGTTATTCTAATGCCAGTAATAGCAGCTACATCCAAGAGCGTTGGAGTCATCATTCCACGTGGAAATTGAAATGCGTTGGTGCTTCTTTCATAAAACATAAGGGCAGCAATGAGCATCTCGTGGTGGTAAACAGGTTCGTGCCTCAAAAATTGGATGAGGTCGTAAATACCATATTTCCTCCAATAATCACCAAAAGCTCCCTCGAGTCGATCCAACCATAGGAAAATTTCTCAATCACCCCCCCTTCATTCTCTTTTCCCCCCCTAACTACCGATTTTGCCCTTAGGGGGTTTTTGGGGGGTATAGGCACCAATTCGGGACATAGATCCCGAACTATAGTTCGGAATCTACGTTCCGAAGTGTATCTTGAATTTTGGGGAGTATAGGCACCAGTTCGGGATATAGATCCCGAAGTGGTGCTTGGGTTCTGGGGTAGGCACCACTTCGGGTTTTAGATTCCGAAGTGGTGCCTGTACCCCCCAAAACCCAGGCACCACTTCGGGATCTATATCCCGAACTGGTGCCTGTACTCCCCAAAACTCAAGATACATTTCGAGACGTAGATCCCGAACCTTATTTCGGGATCTACGTCCTGAATTGAAGGGTAATTTAGGATTTTAGGGGGGTTATAGAGAAATGAGGGGGGGGGGGGGGCAAAAGAGAAATTTTCCAACCATAGCACATAGTTTGGATTCCCACAATATGGAGTTGATCTCCACATGTTATATGGTTTTCGAATGAAGACAAAATTGAATGGGTCAGTCATGAAGATGCGAGGCTCACAACACAAGTCTTATGAATAGGAAAAATCTCAGCAACATGGGGCTTTAGTATATCTTTGTCTGGTAAGGGACTACCGAATGAGAAAACGTTGTTTCCTATAGAAAATGGGATAATGGTTTTATATTCCCAGCAATCTTGATGTTCTTCTGTTCCATGAAGTTTTGGAACTACTTGTGCACCGTTTTCTTTTACTATGGTGTTCTTCCATTTTCCAGCAAAAGGAACCACAATTGGTTCTTGATTTTGTGGAGAAGCCATTAAAAACAGTAGAGAAGATGAAAAAAAAAGGGATGATTTTTACTTTGATCAAATATAGATCTAGAACGGTGCAAAGATATGGAATTCGCGAAATCAAAACAATCGGTTGTTTAATGATTTAATTAAAAACAAAGATTGTGTACCGAGTTTCTGAGATTTGAGAACGAAGATGGGAAGTAGGTTGAAACGGTGAAGAAAGGAGCTTGACAATTCGCAAAAAAGTGTTGAAGTGGTGACTATAACATATTTATAGGTGTTGCTTTAAGCGGAATTAAATAAATAAAAAAGAAATTCGAAATTTCTTTCAACTTCCGCTCTTGCCACGTGTCCCATGATCACTACAAAAAGCTTAAATCATGGCAGTAGTGGGAAACGCGCTGACGGTTATTATCATGATTGTTAAGCACGTGCTATTAAAAGTTGAATACAAAATGCCAAGTTCTTTACTCATTTGAATCGAAATTGGCTTTTTTTGGGGGTAATTTGTTAGCCCATATTTTGGTTAAGTCCAAATATGCACTAAATGCCCTTTGAACATAATTAATTATCCTTCAATTATGAAAATTAATATTTTCAGGAATAAGGGAGATAAAAGTATCTTTATTACAGCATAAAGATGAAGGGTAACATCTTTAAGGCTGAGAGGATCCTTATGAAGAACATTCACAAGTCCAAGAGAGAAGACAAATATCAACAAGAGTTCCTGTCTTAGAGCTCCCAAGAGTTCGAGTAAAACACAAGACTACTCGAAGTAGAATGTTGATTTTACACTTAGCAGATTATTAACATTTGTTGGTGTTTCGAGTTCGAACCATTGCAACGCTTCATTCAAAGTGACGGCAATCAACGTTCAAGGGTGAAGATTCAAATGGCAAGACACACGTCGAGTGAACATTTTACAGTCGTTATTAGGCAGTTATAGTGTCTCCCTATAAATACTAGTTCATTTGATGTAATTTCTATCACAAATTACTCATACTAAAAATCCTTGCTAACTCTGAGTACATATGCGTTCGAGTGAAAAGAGTAACAAAGGCACAATGATCTTGTGATCACTTTCTTTTAATTCAATGCAATTTATCTTTTATGCAATTTACTTATCTTTCATTTAAGATTTCTGCATTTATTTTCATTCAAACATTTACTTTTTTTTGCATTTTAATTAAAGTCATTTACATTTCTTATTATTTATTTTTCTTTCAAAAAACTAAACTTGTTTGTTGCAATATATGAATATTGTTCTTTTCAATCATAAACAATAAATGCACAAAGATGTCTTGGAATTCTCTAGTTGGTTCCGCAAGCTTTGCAAACTAGCGGTTGTTTACCAAAAATCAGTGTAAACACATGGCTGATTTACTGCTTAACAAGGGTGAGAAACCGATCACGTCGAAGGAACTAAAAGCTAAGTTATCCATTGTCTGGAAAATGACTAAGTCGTGGCATTTAGTTTCTCTAGGGCGGGATTTTTATGAGTTCCAGTTTGTCTCCTATGAGGACATGCATATGGCATGGTCGTTGGGAACCATAAACCTCAAACTATGGTTACTTAGCTCTCAAAGTGGACCAATGATTTCAACCCTTACACGCAACGTCAAACACATGCCTAGATTTGGATTCGTCTTTTGGAATTGCCTCAAGAGTATTGGCGATGTCGTACGCTGTTTGAAATTGCAAGTGCCATCGGTACTCCGCTCTTGATTGATGATGCGACTAGAAATCGGCCATTTGGACACTATGCACGTATTCTAGTGGATGTGGACCTTTCCGGTCGACTATTTGATGATATTGTTGTTGAAAGATGGTTACAATTTCAATTTGGCGGTAGAGTATGAGCGCTTGTCTTCGTTCTGCACCCACTGTATATTTTTTTCTTTATTATTATATTATTATGAGTTATAGGTAGAATTGACGGGTGTGTCTAGAGATGCCAACTTAGTTGATATGTCTATTCATAGCTTGATGCCTAGACACTCTTAATTCATCTATAAAAAAAACAAGTAATTGTAAGGAATAGACACAGACCACCAACATCAAGTAGCGAGACATAAGGAATAAAAAAACTTAATCAATTTATTTCATCATTAACTTTAGGTTATTTTATTTTCACATTTGCAAACCCGAAAACTTAAGCAAATCCCATATTTTAATCTCAATCTTTGTAGATAAAAACTTTCATTTACTACGGATAGTTGATTTATTATTAAATTTGTATGACAAGTAATACTATTTTGCGTGTTTACCCTTCATAAGAGTGAATTGAGAAATGCTAAGAACACACTCTATAACACACTTTTTCAACACACTCTAATTAAAATTTGTCACATCACCCCACTTCTTCTTTTATTTTAATTATTTTTTTATTAATAAATAAATGAATAAGGAAAAGAGGTGATATGACAAATTTTAATTGAAGTAGTGTATTAAAAAAAATATGTTAGAGAGTGTGTTACTAACATTTCTCTTAATTCATACAAAGACTAGTATAATATAATCAGAGGTATGATCATAAATAAATAATTAATGCAGTGGAAAAATTAAAAAAAAAAATCTTATAAAATTGCGCGTAATAAATACAAGAAAATTTTATATTTAAAGACGAAGATAGTATAATTCAAATGAGAGTCACATGCCGCGATGGAATGTGCGGTGATGATCATGCATGGAAGAAGATGAAACGTGAACACCCTGAAAGAAATAGGTGTGTCCCCCCTAATGGCTACTGCAATGTTAGTTAAAAATTTCATCTTTTAGTGAAACTTTTTGTCCTCATAATTGGGTGGTCTCAATGCTCTTTTAAGTATTTTATGGTGATCCATAGAAAGATAGAAGATAGATAGGACCCCATGCATGAGTTTTCTGTGTGTACCACGGACCCCTTATTACATATATTACTCAGCTCCATTGCTAAGATGATACAATGAGATTTGTACGGTGTGTTCTTACGTTTATGTCAGCATTCACCCTAAAAGGTAACACTGCAAACACTTCTCTTCACCCTCCGTGATGTTTTTTTCTTAAGTTTTACTATCATCAATTGTATTATTTGGATATACGATTTCTGACGAAATATCTTGCAATTGTCTATCATTGAATTGAATATATATATATATATATATATATACCGGTCGATCTTCTTCTTTTTTGTCGAGACCGGGGTATCCACTGCCAAATGCAGTGATTATCCTTCGCTAGATTTGAGGCATCTCGATGGATGGGATAGCTGGTCCAAGAATTTAAAACTGCTCAAATATATATCGGTTTTAAGAAGAGAGAACAAACACAAAGAAAAATTAATAATTTAAAATGCAACACGGTATAAAATATATATTGTATTGTTTATACTCAATATAGTATTTAGATGAGATGATAATGAATCTCTCTGACTTAACCATAAGTCATTGAATTGAAATCAGTTATAAAATTAAATTTTTCAGTTCAAACCAAAAAATATTGTATTGTTTATGTTAACATCACATATTTTACAAAAAAAAAACGTTATATTTGATTATATGCATATTAAGCAGATAGATTTGAGATCAAAATTTAATTTCACAAATAAAAGTTCCAAATTTTAAATTCAAGTTAAAATTAATGGTAAAGGGTAAAAACTAATTTAATTAATTAATTAGAGAGTACATAGGTCTTTAAATTAATTAAAATGATCACTTTTATTGTTTTAGAAAGACTAGTTTTGTCTCATATCTAAATAAAAGTGAGAAAAACTCATAATTACATAACTAATTGGAAGTTAAGTTATAACCATGATGACTCTTGTTACTACTGCATACACCATGTTTTGGTTACAAAGCTAAGCAGAAAGGGACAAACGCAACAAAAAATGAACCATTCTCTAAAAAGGAAGATTAATTAATTAATGTGATTACATTGTGTATGTACCAAAAAAAATTAATTTTTGTAAACATTCAATTTAGTCTCTTTTTTTTTTTTGTTAAATAGTTTATAAGAGTTAGAAATTTCAAATGGAGTGGGAAGATCAGAATTTGAACTCCGACTCTTAAATACTTCCTCCAGCTTTAATTATAAGCAGCTTTCTATTTTTTAGATTCATTGGAAAACTAATGTATTTGGTCTATAATTAAGGCTGAATACATTAGTTTTCTAATGAATCTAAAAAGTGAAAAGTTGTTTATAATTAAGGCCGGAGGGAGTATATCCTACTAATTTAGTCTTTAATATGTCACTATATCTACCTATTAATTTGATCCATGAATTATAAAATCCAATAAGATGGCTTTGATCAAATTTATTTAGCATGAGCAAGTACCGAATATTCCCCTAAATATTATTGGGAACATCTTGCATGGTAGAGATAGTGGGACGTGTCTATAAACTAATGCCCATTGATCTGCATAAACGAAAGTATGTGGGACCATAAATCATACAAAATCGACAAAAACATAGCGGTTTCGTAACACAATATTGTGGGCGCTGCCTGCTGTATACACCCCCCTGCCTTCCATTCTATCACCATCATCTCCTTTTAGCTACCCATCGTCCCTCTCAATCTTCAATATATTTCATTTGTCTAACTTTATCAACGACATCTAGTAATAAATACTATAAGTTATGTGTCGAGAAATTCTAGTTTAGTATGTAGAAATAATATTAAAATTATTAGATCAAATATTTATGATTGAAATTTTAAACTTCAATTATTTGACTTCATATATATTTTTAATAGTTTATCATTTCGTGAATAATATATAAGCTATTCTTATTGGACAAAACAATCTCTATATAATTGAGGTCCCACACGCTTACAAATCCTTAAACCAATTGTACCATTGTAATTATTAGTATTTTCATCTGATTTTCTTCCTTTTTGCGTGAGTCAATATACTTCCTTATTTTATGTAATCATTTGTTGATTATTCATGTAAACATGTTTTATGAATCATTGTTGGACACACTTAAAAGCATATTATTAAAAAATAAAAAATGGACACATCAAATTGTAGATAGCTTGCCTTAATACTAATAATAACAATTTGAAAAGAAAAAAAAAATAAGGATTAAATATGTTTGTATGTAATGGTTATAAATAGTATCGTGAAACTTATAAATTTTTATCCATTTTAAATCTTAAAAATAAATTATCAAGCAAATGTCGAGGAGGATATATACAATTATATTATATGATGTAGTACGCATCAGCAATGGTAGAACTTGATGAAACGTTAAGATATTGTCTTTTTGGTTACATTTTAACATATTGTCAATGACTTTCATGTATAACATTGTGGGATTATTTTCTGATCAACAATTATAATGTTTTCGTTTTCCTTAGATTTTAATACAAATCTTTAGTCTATATTGCCAGAGCAGCGATTTTTAGCCTACCCTATTTAAGGGCAACCATAACCTACTAGAGAATCAAATAATAGAAAAATAAAAACAAAATAAATAAAGTTCTCAACTTTTTTTTTTTGACAAAATAAAGTTCTCAACTTAAAGAGTAATACATTTTGTCTTTATAAACATAGCTAGTTTAGTTGATAAAAATATTATAATATATAAGAATATGTGTTTAAATTTAAAGTTTCTTATTTATTTA
This sequence comes from Trifolium dubium, assembly GCA_951804385.1. Classification (NCBI taxonomy): domain Eukaryota; kingdom Viridiplantae; phylum Streptophyta; class Magnoliopsida; order Fabales; family Fabaceae; genus Trifolium; species Trifolium dubium. The sequence goes on from OX638067.1 coordinate 38,774,029, forward strand.
TGTTAAAAGATAAAATTTTAGTTGATAACCAATATGAAGGGGGAAAAGAGTAACCCATATGGGGAAAAAACAAAGAAAATAGGAAAATTCCTCTAATTCCACCTAAATTTATGGAGTAACATTAACCATTCACACACTTAACGCTTAATTCCAACAAAAACATCTTGTTAACGAGTCAGGAGGAACGTCGAGAGAAACAATATGTCAATGCTCTATGATAAAAAAGAGAGAGACATCACATCTTCACCCAAAACATTAAGGGATTAACGTTAAGTTAATGGATCACCTCTCTTATAAGGTTTACATAATGTTCAGATCTCTGTAAGTTTGCACTTTTTTTATATAAGTTTCTGTAAGTTTTTTTTGTTTTAAATAAGTCCCTTCAGTTATTATTGTTTTGAAATTAGTCACTAAAGTTAAAATCCGCAGAAAAATTCAAAGGAAAATCTGCACGAAAACTACAGATTTTCCTGCAGATTTTGACTTTAGAGACTAATTTCAAAACAACATATATATAATTGCAGTGGCTTATTTAAAACAAAAAAACTTACAAAAATTTATGTAAAAAAACACAAACTTACGGGGACCATAACATTATTTAAGTCTTCTTATAAATATTCAACTTGAATAAAGTCTCACACTATTAACATTAAGGCATTAACATTAAGACATTAATATATATATATATATATATATATATATGATTTTTTTATTTTATTACTGCTAATAATCAATGCATTCCAATAACAAAAAGAATGAATTTAAGTATCTTATAGACATCACATGATGACTCAATAAAAACAGAACATATATACAATTATATTGTCTTGATCAAAAAACAAGGCCAAAAGAAGGACGAGTCCATAATGTGATCAGAAATGATGAATACCTTTCAGTATGATCAATGACTTTCAGTCAACCATGCAGAATCTCATATGTGATCACTGTGCACATTAAATGCTCCTCAATAATAATCACAAACTCTTTTATTTCCACCATTATTTTTCCTAACATGTGTTACACCCTAATTAAAAAAATAATTAAATTCCCACTATAAACAAAACAAATCACTGGTGGCCCAATTAGCAATTCTGGCACCATAGTTGATATAGACACATGAACCATTTTAACTTATATATATATATGACACAATCTATATAGTATGGACCCAAAAACAAAAATGTAGTGTAATATTAGTGTAATTTTAGTTAATTGAAAATGTAATTTGGTCACCTAATCTACAAATCAACGTGCAAAGTAGTACTAAGTAATGATTAATTTTTGTTTACAAATAAAAAAGCTAACATGTCTACATCTAGTGAGTATAATTTAATTGATAGAGACATTACGCAAGATCAGAGTTTGAATTCTTGTACATTTATTTATTCATAAAATTCTTGCCACTTACATATATTAGATTTAAAAAATTACGTAACAAACTAATAAATAAATTTTGGTCACGCAATAATTTACTATGTTTGGCACATTATACTGGATTATTACTGTTACAAGTACAGATGAATAATAATTTTATAACATAAAGTTGATGATTTAGTGAACATGGTTTTGCTCATTGACATGTTCCAACACTGAAGTGTATATAGTGATTTCACAAAATCCAGACCCATGCACGCATATTATGTGTATAAAATTGTCGCCTAGCTTATGTTGTATGTAATGTAGCAGTAAATACTTTTTCAATCAACTAACGTGATCATACACATTTCTTCTATGTCTTGGGAGTGATGTGAAAATTATGTGCATTTCTAGATTTTGTAAAGTGATTTTTTTTAGCCTTTTATCACCTTTACATTCTTCAAAAGACTATTTTTCAGCTCAAATAGGCTTTTTGGATACAATGATATAACAATAAGTGACTGAAATTATGTACTTAGTATTTTATTTTATATTTTATTTTATACAAAGGGTTTCAAAAATTGATCATGTTAACATATTTTAGTTTGGTAGGAATCTTATATATTTATAAAATGGATCGGTTGGTCCTGTTCAACTATTAGAAAATGCTGAATGTTAGGTATGATGTCTATGACCAGAGTTTGATCCTCGATTTATATGTGTGAGTTTATGATGATTTTGTCATTTTATCTGTATATAAAAAAAAAACATAGACATGCACATGGATGAAAATTCATTTTAGCTCATTAAAGAAAGGACCAAGTCTAAATGTAGTAGAAAAAAGACACTGAATTCTTTTAATTAAACATATTTCCTAATTAATCATGCATAAAATATATGCCAAAAAATGAGAGCAAAACAAAACATGAACTTAAAATATAAATTTGTTGCCGTAAAGAGCATTTATCTGTTGAAAAATGGACCACTTTTTTTATTAATTAGACTCCATTTTCAAACTAACTATAGTTTATAGACAATTGTTTGCAATTGAAGATATAACAGGCTGGCATGAAATAGAAGTGATTAACATGAAGAAATTAAAAAGTGTATTAAATGGTTGTTAAGTAAAATTAAACTGTTTTCCAAATTGTCATGTTTCTAATAATATGTTTGGTATCACGATAGATGTGTCAGAATTGCGGTGATCCACCGAGATTTTGCAGAATCTATAACTTGTAACTTTTAGAAATTACGGTAGATCACCATGATTCTGACATATCCACCGTAATACCAAACATGCACTAAATACATATCAATTTTTTGAAAGTTGGTTAAAAGTTGTATACAATAATGAAAAGTATTGACAATTGTGTATAGAATATAAACAAAAACCATGATGGGAACTGGAAAGAGATGCATTATTTGTTTGTGAATATGAAAGAGTGAAATGAGTTTGCACTAAAAAATGGAAGAAGTACATGAGAGTCTATGATGCTAATTCCACCCAATTTCGTTAAAGACAGAATTGTGTGGGTCAAACTTTTCAAAGAATTTGAATTAAATATAAATTCTGTCTGGGTGATTATTTTAGTGAAAAGGACATTAATTCACCTTGAGAGTGAGAGAGAGAAAGAGATTCCATTTTAATTTTAGGCTACAACTAGGTGCTACTTCACTAGACTTTTCACTACAGTACATTCTGTAAATTATATAATCATAGATGTGTGTTTGTTTGATTAAGATAGAAATGGACTTTATTAGTATTAGGTGATTGGAAGGAATTGATTAATACAAATGATTAGAGATTATTTGTCTAGCAAAAATTGATCACCATTGAATAGTAGCTACTGAAAATTGAGGGTTATAAGGATAATTTGATTGTTAGGGTGGATGACATATAGAGTGGAGTGATAAGGAGGTTACAAGTTCAATTAAAATAGTTAATAAGATTCATCAAATAACAAAATTTAAAGAAATTTTAAATTCAAATCTTTAGTCGAACGACTTTTAATGAGATTTATTAGGTGACTTATAAAAAATAGAAGTGTCTCATATAGTCTATAATAAATCAACATTAGAGAGAATCGAATCTAAGATTTCGAGAAAGAGTACATTCTCAAGTCTCAAGTCAATACCATCAGACTAATCTAAATGAGTTTCTTTGAATACATATTCAAATTTGTTCTTGAAATTATACGATTTTAACAACTTATAACACACATTATGAAAATTTTTATTGACAGAATTTAATATTCTTGAAATGACAAAATGTTAAATAAGTTTGTTGAGTCTTTTTTTTTATAATAAGTTTGTTGAGTCTTTGATATTGGAATATCAATATTCTTTTTTTGGTACAAAATATCAATATTCGTGATCACTCACTTCACAAAAAAATTATTTTCATTAAAAATTTATACAATTTCAAAGATTATACTATTTGAATATCAATAATGTGAATGACTAGATTGATAGGATCATTTCATTTCAAGGACCAATTTGATATTTACTTTTAAAATTAATTACAAACATCTTATAATTGAGAACAATAATGAGTCGGTATATATATAAGTAAGTTGGACAACACACTCTTACACAAAACCTTAAGGTAATGGGTTTATGCGTTCTCTTACTTATAAATGTTCAAGTCTCCACACTTTTAATCAATGTGAGACTTCTCCACACTACTCACACTTGACACTTCACTACTCACACTTGAGCAACATCAGTTCAGGAGGATAATGTAAAATCATTTCAGTTTTAGATAAAAATAACTATGATTTTCTAGCTCCAAAGAATGAAGTAATGTCTTTGATCGAGTTTCAAACAATTTTCAAATATTGATCGAGTTTCCTTACCGTGTAATGCACTTTACTACCAAGTTATTACATTGCGAGGAAGAATATCAATATTCACTCTAATTAATATTTGATTTTTAATGCTTTCTTTTTTAATAGAGTAAATTTATATTTACTTCAAAAAAAAGAAAAAAATTATATAGATTACAGTATTACACTACCTTAAGAACGAGTCTCATATAATAGTAGAATTCAAATATTCGACCATAGATAATCTCGTATTCAAGACATTGATGATTATTCGATCAAATTAGAATGGTCTAAAAAGTTATAGTTTGTAAATTTTTTTACAATTTCTCAAATTTTTTCATTTTAAAATATATATAATTTAATTATATATGAATAGAAGATAATCGGACAACAAGCTGCGCTGCTACCCTTTTTTGGATTGCAAAGCTCATTCTTTTAAAAACAAAAATATAACCTTTGGTTTTTAGGCACATCTTGGATTGTAATTTGTATTTTATAAACAAAAATATAACCTTTGATTTTTTGGCACATCTTGTGCTTGATTGGATCCTTCAAAAAAAAATATATAACCTTTGAATTTGGATCATCCAATTGATCGAAAGACTACCTACGTGAATGCGAGGAATTCTCAACTGCATTCGAGAGCATAATCTAAAATAGGAGGATCTAGATATAATTTTACGATTAAGAATTAATGTTAGAAAGAGAGTAATAGTGTTAGGACTTTAAGTAAAATTCAGCTCAAAAGACTAACTTAATAGGTGTATGAATAGTAAGAAGATTTGTTGGATGAGATGGGAGCGTGTATGTCAACCAAAGAATATGGGAGGTTTGGGTGTGAAAAATTTGCGGTTATTTAATTGCTCACTACTTTGTAAATGGAAGTGGAGATGTTTGAGTGATCAAGAGGCACCATGGAAAGATCTTCTAATTTTCAGATACGGGCGGTTTGCTCCTATTTTTTTACATGGCGAGGGGAATTGTGAAATAAAGAAGGCTTCCTTATGGTGGAGAGATATTATGAGTATAGGTAACGCGGATGAAGGCAATTGGTTCAATAATAATGTTAGTAATATCATTGGAAGCGGTAATGATGAGATATCTTTTTGGAAAGAAAAATGGGTCGGGTTGGAATCGTTACGCGTCACATTCCCTTCTTTGTATATTGCATCCGCTAATCATAATGCAACCGTGTCAGAGATGGGAACGTGGGATCATACTAGTTGGACGTGGAGGTTGGTTTGGACCGACATTCTGAATTCTGAACAACTAACGGCAGCAGCAGAGTTACAGAGCTTGTTATCACAAATCCAACCTTGTAGGAACTCATTAGATCGCCGTCGTTGGATTCCCAATACGCTCGGTTTATTCACTGTTAAATCTGTTTACTCTTTGTTACAGAATTTGCATCAGGTTGTGTCCCCTCAACCTAGCAGGAAGCGTGCAATCCGGAAGCTTTGGAAGACCAATGTACCATCAAAGGTACATATTTTTGGCTGACGGTTGTTATTAGATAAATTACCAACTAAAGAAGACTTATTTAGCAAAGGTATACTTACTAATAACGAGGACAGGATGTGTATTCTATGCAAACAGGAATATGAGGATCTTAATCATATTTTTCTTCATTGTAATTTCACCAAAACGGTGTGGCAGCATGTGTACCGGTGGATGCATTGTGTTCCTATTTCACCGATTTCTATTTTAGACCATTTCTTGGTAGTTGGCGGCTTGATACAAGGTCGTATTGGCAAGGATTTTCGTCATCTCATATGGCTGACTACATTGTGGTGCATTTGGGGTTAAGAAACAATATCTTGTTTAGAGAGTCTACTCCTAATATTTCATTGTTATTAGATAAAATTGTCCATTTGTCTTGGTTTTGGTTCATAGGAAGAGAGCATATGAATAATGTAAATTTAGATGATTGGTGTAACAATCCAATGGATTGCATACGGGAGAATCTTGCGTCACCGCATCCTCTTTGAATTGTAAGGGTTGAGTACTCCTTGTACTTCTTATAATTCAAATCTTGCTTATAAAAAAAAACTAACTTAATAGGTGGAATAACTTTATGACTTAAATACTATATTGAGCACTTTAATATACTTAATGACTTAAATACCTATATAATATATCACACCAATTGTTAGGACTTAAGTACATGAGAATATCTCAACTCAAAAAACTAACCCAATAAATAAGAGAGTCTCGTAACTTAAATATCATATTAAATACATTGATATACTCGATGTGAGACTCGTATCTATTAGAGCGACTATAGTACCAATTTTCAATTTTCATTCCATATCATTACTTATAAGCATAGGCGATTTGAGCATATGGGCTGCCAAGGCACTAGCCCTGACTCGGTCCAAAATTTTTCGTATTTTGGGTGTCAATTTAGGGTAAAACTGATATTTTTAAGGATTAAATTAGGGCAAAATTGAGGATTTTTGTTTCAAAACTGAGATTTTTCACTGCAAAAAATAATTTTTGGTGTTTGAAAAGTTAGTTTAAAGTAAAATTGAGATTCGTATGGATTAATATAGGACAAAATTGATTTTTTTTTTTACAAAATTGAATTTTTTGTTTAAATTTAAGATTTTGCTCGAACCTCTGTAAGCTTTTTACTCTGCCACTGCTTATAAGTTATAATATTATTTATAGAAACTTGAAACTCCTCCCATTTTCTTCAACTTTCATCCCATTGTTAAAACTCTTCTATTTGTTTTTTCTTCGGTTTATTCATAGTTCACAAAAAAGTGAAGAGGAAAAAGAGAGAAAACAACATAAACAAAAAATGGAGCTTTCTCAACTTGGTTTTCTTGAGGAGCTTTTAGCTCCAAGAAAAGACACATGGAATACTTTATCAACTGGTTTGAATGAACTACTACTCCCTAATGGTTGGACTTTTGACTCATTTGATGAAAATCTACTTATAAATCCATCTTTAAATCCATCATTTGCTTCATTTTCAACACCTTTAGACCATAGATTTGAATGTCCTTATGGAACTGATGCATCATCATTATCATACCCTTTTGTTGATGGGTTTTCAGTGCCAGAGATTGATGATTCAGCACCACTTTTACCACAAGAAGGTGTTGAAGAGTTTGGTTTTGTTGGAAATGAGAATAAGTGTTTGGAACAAGGGAAAATCAGCTGCAAAGTTGAGGAACAGGTGAGTGAGATTCCTGTTTTTAATATGGGTTTGTGTGGTGAGAAAAAAGCTAAGTCAAAAAGGGTTGAAGGACAACCTTCAAAGAATCTTATGGCTGAAAGAAGGAGAAGAAAGAGGTTGAATGATAGGCTTTCTATGCTTAGGTCAATTGTCCCTAAGATCAGCAAGGTGATTCAAAACATATAATGTGTAGTGTTTGTGTATTTGTATGTCTATGTCTATGTTATATAAAATCGACACTTCAGATCGAATGTGTGGCTGGCGTTCGATATTGTGTTCACCACAACACTGACACGAACGCCAACACATGTATTTACATTCAATTATTGATTTTTATTAAATTATTACTATTGGTGGCGATATCAGTGTTGTGTTCGGTGTTTGTGTCCGTGCTCATAGTGTGTAATTATGTATGTGTGTTTCTTTTATGCCTTATTCTTATTACAATGTTATATCTCAATTAATAGAAATCAATTAGAATTTTTTTCTTTAGTGATTGATTATTATAATTGACTAATACTTGCATTTTTGTTGTTTGATATGGTGTTTAGTCATTTGAACTAACAAGAAAAATGCAAATTTTGTAAGATGGACAGGACATCAATTCTTGGAGATACAATTGATTACATGAAAGAGCTTCTAGAAAGGATTAATAAGTTGCAAGAAGAAATGGAGGAGGAAGGAACAAATCAGACAAACGTTTTGGGAATTTCTAAGGAGTTAAAGCCAAATGAAGTCATGGTAAGAAATTCCCCTAAGGTATGTCACCCTTGAAATTATGCATACTATATGTTTGGTATCATGATAGATATGTCAGAATCACGGTAATTCACCGTGATTTTGCAGAAGCTACAGAGTGTGACATATCTATTGTGATATCAAACATAGGCATAGTCATAGACCAAGTTCATGAATAAATGTAATTAATGTAATGTAATGTTTTTTTTTTCATAATTTTTCAGTTTGATGTTGAGAGGAGAGAACAAGACACAAAGATTAGTATCTGTTGTGCTACAAAGCCAGGATTATTACTGTCAACTGTGAACACATTAGAAGCATTAGGCCTTGAGATTCACCAGTGTGTTATAAGCAGTTTCAATGATTTTTCATTGCAAGCATCTTGCTCGGAGGTTAGTAAATCTTTTTCTCGCATCTTTGCATGATAGCGAATTTGGCAGAATCATGGTGTGCCACTTCGATTTTGATAAAATCTACGCTTTAGAGCTTTAAGTGTGTGCTTGATTGGAAGAAGTAAACTTAATTCTAGATGTGCATAATTGATTACGAGATATTTGGATGCTCTTTAGTAAAAACTTATTTTGTCTCTATAATTAAATTAAATTTGAAGCTTTCGTATTTGGGTTTTTTTTCCAACTAGAACTGAATTACCTTACATTCAATTCAGTTCTAATCGGAATCAATTTTACACAATCAATTCGTTCAAAAATTATTTTTTTATAAGCAAAAAAAATATAACAGCAGAACCAAACACACCCTAAAAAAAATTACGGTGGCAATGTGATTTCGTCGAAGTAACTGAAGTTCCAAACCAAACATACACCAACTACACTCAATAATTGTTTACATGATTGAAATAGAACATGTTTCTTACTTCTTTTAACATATTGTTTTCATGAATTTAGGTAACTGGTCAGAGAGATTGTATGAACCCTGAAGAGATAAAGCAATCACTATTCAGAAATGCAGGTTATGGTGGGAGATGTCTTTAGGAAAATGATGGAAAGCTGACATAACAATTTGCAGATGGTGAAAAAAAGAAGAAATTTTTTTCCTCTTCTGTAGTTTAAGTAATTAGGGTGTTAAAAAATTTCCAAATAAGTTGGCTTTGATTGATGTAATCACTTTTAGAGTTTTACCCTTGTATTTAACATACACTAGGGTATTTTAGAGCTAGTTTCATTTTCCCTTTGTGATAAAATTCCACCTTTTTAGTAGTAAATTGATAATGGAAAGTTGTTGCCAAAAATCTAAGTGGAATCAAAGTGATTTTAATAGATTCCTTAATATGCATATGCTTCAAAATTTCTTTTTTGAGATATCAAACATATCATTATATGTCATTTGTATCAAGTTGATGTGGTCACATAATGTAGATGGTACAATTTTAAAATGTTGATAACTAAATTGCATAGCTAACAGTCAAACACTGATAAAATCCTACCTTGATAAAACTGGGAAATTTGTAGATCATTTCACATTACGTAGTTAATGAGTTATTGATAAAACTCGAATTTAAATAAGAACCGTGCGATATTGATGAAACTGTGTGTTGTTTTTACAGTAGAAAACCTGTTCCAAAAAATGGGTCTTGACCTCCACGATTTTTCATGTAAAAGGGTCTTGATAATTCCAAATTCAGTCGGCAGATAAGTAAAGTCAGGTAAAAATTTTATTTCAACAAGATTGGTATTCATGTTCTCTAAAATCATTCGCCCTTGACCGAAGTTCATTAACCAATTGAGATCCACCACTTCATTACCTTAGCAGCTAATACAAGATAATTGCTGGATTACTTGTCCTGTTTTAAAGTACAATAAGAATTGACTAAGTTTATTGATGCAAAATGGTGATTTTCAAATTTAAGTACTGTGTGTGACTCTAATGCTAAGTCAACCACAAACTAAAGTACTGTGACTTTTTCATTCTAATGTAACCAATTATATAGTGCATGTTTACATGAGTTGACTCAAACGTACTTATGAGATATCACTCATTAATAATCTTTGGCTATGTCTGTGAATCCTATATCATAAATTACAAATAAGCAACAATCTGTTACTTAGATTAAGGAGAACGTACATTGGAGTGGTTGTGAAGTAAACATCAAAACAAAGACACATTTGTAGCATTTTGGATTGTTGCATATTAATTCAGAATCCGGAGGAACGTCTGGAGCAACAACAGACTAATTAATAATCGATGTGAGATCAATTATACGCATTTGACGAAAAGTGATTTTAAAAACATATATACAATTAACTTTGACGTGTGTTCGCATAGTCTAGAGTGGAACTGAATTTGTCTTTAAAATTAATTTTAATTTTAACACGAAGTTGCAATAGATAAGCAAAAATAATGTCCAAAATCCAAATGTAGTTCCTAAAAAATTGAAAAACAAACCTTTTTTTTTACAGAATTCAAGATATGCTGTTAGAAAATGCTGTTGGCATCAATGAGTGCATGTATAAAACGGGATATTCAAGATATGATGTTACAATATGGACATGGTAAAAGACATGAAATGATACATGTTCCAACTAGTCAAAGATATTTTATTAAGATAGAATGATATAAGGAATATGTTCATATGACCTGTCAAAATAGAATTATATATGATATGACTATAGGTTATAGGTGATACAAAAATATTCCATCCGGCCTTAATTATAAGGAACTTTCCACTTTTTAGATTCATTGGAAAACTAATGTATTTGGTCTATAATTAAGGCTGAATATATTAGTTTTTCAATGAATCTAAAAAGTGAAAAATTGCTTATAATTAAGGCCGGAGGGAGTATTAGTTTAATTTTCATGTACTAAAAAGATTCACACTATTGACTCCTTATAGTCAATTATGTGCGAAATTTTAAAGGTGATTATGTTAATCTAGGAGTTACATTCGTATTTTTTGAAAATATATCTTTTAATAAAGCTTATTAATCACGTGAATTCAATATTTTAATTAAAAATTTGACAGTAATGTTTGATTGTCAATGTAAGAACATTTTACGCTAATAACATATATGAATCAATTCTTACTCTTTTATCCAATAGCTTAAACTTTTGGAATAATAATCAATTTTATTACATGGCTTTAGAAAGTCTATGGTTCTATGGTCTAAAGTTTTTTTGTATTGATCTAAATTCGGATACTTTTTTTGATTCAATGTTAACTAAAAGTTTGATCTTTACAATTCCTAATAAAAAAATTCATATGATGAGTGAGTATATGCATGTATTTATAAGTCCAAATAGTTATAGTATGAGGAAGAATCAAATCAAACATGTCGTAAACGTTATAAAAATGGAACATGATTCTAAACTTGAGAAATAGCTAAAACACCTTTCATACAAATAGGTCATCATATTCATATTATGTGGGGGTTGATAAAATTCATAAACAGAGACAAAAAAGCATGGAATCAAGTATCAACTACAAGGAACAAACAATATCACAAAAATTACCAAGCAAGCTAATGAGTGACTCACCATTGCAAAACGGACTAGAATCTGGGGACAATCAGGATGGTGGGCCGGCACACAACTTCAAGCTTTGTTTTTTGAAATAATGAGCGGTGATATTTGTATGACAGTTGCTCTTCATTCGTCTAAATTGATCAGAATCTTTCCATGTTTTTTATTTACTCGAGACAACTTCCAATGGTATAAATCTTACTGTAAGTAATACGGGAGGGAAGAGTATCTTCCAATAGTACAAATTTTATCGGAAGATATCATCTATTCTAATAATTATTATTTTTTCTTCTTTAAATGTGACCAATACTTGTGAAGAGATGTGGTTTATGTATATATGGTAAAAAATGGACATACGTATGCTTTGTTATAACTTATATTCATTGAGACAATCAATCACGTAACGTTGTTATGTCATCAGTTACCCAACACCAATGCCAATTATCATACTTGTCGGAATCCAACCGGACTAACCTCTAGAATTGGGCAAATTGAGAGCCATTAATCCTATGATCCAATGTCCTACTATTATAAAATGAATTATTGGCTTGTTCTTCAATAATTCAAGTTATTAAGATTTTAACAAAAATGTCATCTAAGATTTTAACTCGCATGTTAAGAAATGTAGATGTTGTCAAAAGGCTGATACTTGTATTAAATTAACTTTACTAATTATTGGTCAAGAATGTAATCGTAAGTCGGGTAAAATTGGAAGGAAAAAATGAACCTACATTGAATAGAAATTGCGTTCATTTTTATTTTGTTAAAATGACACTCGTTTTAAAATGAAGGGAATACATTGATGATTGAACAAGTTTTTTCATCTTCAATGATGATCATTAGGGATGGGATTGAATGCTTGCACCCACAGCCGATTAATGAAAAATGGTGTGTAGAGATTTATTCATTTGTTTGAAGAAGTTAAACTAGTCCACTCAAATTTGCATTAGAGAGAATCGAACTTGATACTTTAAGGAGGAAGTGTGCAAAGATTATAATTATTATCAAAAGATATTTAAGGTTTGATTGTGTGCATTCAGATGAATTTACATCTAATCATGAAATAAAAATGGAACTAGTTTTGTATATGTGCGTACATACCCGCGACATATGTTATGTATTTACGTGATTTAATGAAATATTGATAAGAATTGTAAATTTAAAAATAAAAATTGCAGACAAACAAAAAAGGTAATAATAAAAGCATAATTATAGCATAAGATTATATATGTGAACATCATTTTTAAGGATAAAAAAATCCTTAGATGTCCATAATATTGTCTGAGTACAAAACTAGATAAATAGGATGCAATATAACTGAAATTTGGAACATAAGACAGACAAATAGCCAACATGAAGACATAACCATTACAACGTAATAATCAATGCCATAATTTGGTCGATCTTTTTTGCGAACCAACTTCACAAACAGAGAATTGGGGGGAGAAGTGAGTGAAAAAAATAAGAATGTCTCCGGGCTTATAGTACGACAGATATTCGTACCACAAAAGAGCCAAAGAATTTACATCTAATCATGAAATAAAAATGGAATATTTACAGTAGAATTACAAAAGAGCCAAAGTAACTATGATGCCTCTCAAAAAATGACATTCAATGGAATATTTACAGTGGGATTACAAAAGAGTCAAAATAACTATGATGCCTCTCAAAAAATGACATTCTATTCCATTGAACCCTTCAAAACATGTTCAGGAGAGAAGGTGAACACATTTTGTCTATTGGGAATTGAGATCTATATTTCAAGCATAGTACCTAGATGGATACAACTCATACAAGACAGTTAATATTGTTCTAAAGCCTGATCTAAATGCATTGCATCTAAAGAGTTCTCACTGACATATTACAATGGAACCGTTTGGAACAAGAAAAAAGCAGATTGCTCTTTCTTTATTACCTACAAGTAAATGCTACAAAACTCTATTGACTTTCACATTCAACTCCAATGTCACCATCATCGTCCTCATCAGAACTACAAGTGTTGTCCATGAGATTGACTTGCAATTGTTGAAACTTTTTGATAGCATCTCTGGCTTCTGAAACCAATGCAACTTTTGCAGCTTTAACAACATCCTTTTTCTGAATGACGTCTCTATCTCCGGCTGTAGACACTTTTGCCCGTGTAGATGCTGCTCTTCTCCTAAGGTCCCTAAATCTTAATTGATTGACATATTTTTCATGTTGCGCCTTGTTCTTTACTTTCTTTAGAACAGGTGGACTACCAAGATCTTGAACACCTGATGAGCCACTAAATCTGGAAAGTGACTTCTTATGACATGAAGATGATGATGATCTCTCAATGCCTTTTTGTAGCAACCCTTGATTTTCCTTTTGTTGCTTTGGGGTACAAAGTTCTTGACTAGGCTGAATAGCATTAGTAGAAAAATCAATGTTAGGTTCAAGAATAGAAAATATGTCCCCGTTACAAACTTGATCAACTTTAAGATGACGCTGTAACAGATTCTCGATAGACTTCTGGTTAATGAAGCTTTTTGGTTTGAGAATATTTGATTTGCCGGACTTCTTTTCAGTAGGTTTGAGAAGTTTACTTGCAGATATTGAGAATTTATGAAGGGGTGATGAGTTAAATGCCTTCGCCCTTGATCGGGGCTGACATTGAGGTGGTGTGTGGAAGTCATGATGAACTCTGTCAAAGCAATCTTGTTTAGACTTCCCAGGTACCTGCAACAAATATGCACTTAAGTTTACATTTTTCTTTGTAATCGTTACAGATAACAACCATGAACCAGTTATCCAAAAAAACAAAATTGATTGCACAAAGATGTGTGAATGGTGTTAAATCTAACATGCCCATTCATGCATGCTTGACGCCTGAATAATGCAAATGAACACACCTAGATCACTTGGTCATGGATACTTTAATATCACTATCACATCATAATAAACTATTCCAGAAAATATACCACTACCAGAGACGTAGTAAGCCCTGCTGCAATGCTTCTTTATCATTGTGTCAGCATCACAGCTTTTTGCACTGTTTCAAGTGACATTTCAAGCAATGCACTTGTTTTTTAATATGGCACTAGATAAGGCAGTGATAAACCAAAGTTCTCATATTTGAGCAATTTTTGCGGGCAAATGGTGAATCAATCACCCAGAAATTTCAAATCACACAATTGGAAACTGATCCACTGAGATTTCAGCATCACCCCTGATGTCAACTCTCCTGACAAGCCTGTTCTATAATCTATACTAACTAGTTTGAACCTAGGACACATGATCCAGCTATTTGCCTATTTACCAATTTGTGTTGAACCTTGCTGGTCATTTCAAGGATTTCACAGTACACCGAACAAATTTAGCTTACGTAAGTCCTTTAGATACATCATCAACAACAACAACAACCAAGCCTTATTCCACTAAGCAGGGTCGACTAAATCGACCAAACAAAGTCATAATGTTCTGTCAATGTCCTATATCCTATCTCTATCCAACTAATTAACTCCTAGTTCTTTCTTAACAGTTTCACACATTATTTTTCCGCGTCTTTCTCATTTCGGCACATAACTAATAATTCTACAAAATTCTCATAAATGCATAGTTAACTTCACATTTACTTAACATCAATTCTTCTTCTAAAACTTCAATCTTACATTACACTTACACAGAGAAAAGGAGAGAAACCATACCAGTTTCGAAACATTCTTCCAGAAATGGGGACTAGGTTTGGCAGTAAAATAAGCCCTTTGCAGAGCCAGTTCTTGTTCCTTCGTCCACCCATCCACAACTTCACCTCCACCATGCTTCCTTTTCCCTTTCTTTTCCGCAATTCTATCACCGCCCCGCTTCCTTTTCCCTTCAACTTCTTCCTCCATCTCCTCTTCCACCATTTCATCGCAACCGCGCTTCCTTTTCCTTTTCCCACCAACTCCAACCCCAATTACCTCATCACCACACCCTCCATTTCTTTTCCCTTGCTTCACTCTCACCGAATTAAATTCACTCGATTTAACATCGACTTTCTGCGAATCCACGAGGGGTTTTTGGTTAGAGAATCTAGCAGATCTTCTAAGAGATGGAGCTTCATCGTTCAACCTGGGCGATTTCCTTACCGGAACAGTGATGTTTCTTGATTGGGTAGAAGATTTGTTTGTGGATTTAGGTTTAGGGGTGATGGGGTTGTTGTTTTCGTGGAGGTTTAGAAGTCTGGGTGATCTTCGCGGCGTGCAAGGAGGGTATACGACGGCGGTGGGGTTGTTGTTTTCGTGGAGGAGGAGAAGACGCGGTGATCTACGCGGCGTTTCGGGAGGGTATACGACGGTGGGGTTTCTTCTGTTTGGCATTTTCACAAACAGTTGGTGGGGGAAAATTCTAGTGAAGCAGAAAGAAAATGTGTTTTTTGAGAGGGAAGAAGATCGTGAATTCAAATTTGATGATAACAATGGTTCATTAATGCAAAGGAAATGAAAGATCTCAGCAAATGAATCATATTGGGCCGTTAGGATATGGGCTACAAACTATTCTCCTTCGATTTAAAAATCGTTGTTGCAAAATTGTTCGGAAAATATTTTTCATTCGCTTAATTTAGAATTTTTATTTTGAATTGTCCAAAATAATAAATTTTTTAAACGTAATTGTGAGGATCGAGCTTTAGTTTTCCATATGAAATATAACGTCAATTATTATTAGACTAACTAATGTTTGGTCTCGTGTTTTATAATTAAAACACGGATTCGGAAAAAAATGAAATTACTTGTGCTTCGAAAAAAATTTCTTCTTCAATATGTTAAATAACCGAGTTTCAGCTATTAGGATAGAGCTATATCATTGATTTTATATTATTTCTAACATGCCCCTCGCACAAGAGTTTATTGGGCTTGAAGTGTGGATAATGCATTCGCCTACCTTAAATTCCACTATTTAATTAGAAAGTGAGGGGAGCGAGGATCGAACTCTAGACCACTTAGTCATAGAGATTCTGATATCATGTCAAATAATCAATTATCCCAAAAGTTTAAACTATTATGATAGAGTTATATCAATGATTTTATACTATTTCTTTTTTCTTTTTTTTTTGGTCAAGTGATTTTATACTATTTCTAACATAATACATCCAATTTTGAATATTGGTATTGAAATTATTGAAAATATTCAAACCAGACTTTTTTGTTTAATGAAACTTCTTATTTCTTTTTTCTTCTTTTTGTTTATTATAGGGATTTTTTTTAATTAATAGTATTAATAATCATATTACAACCCTTTCTAGCGAGATTTAAACATCAACACCTTAAAATTATAATGTTAGATTTTTATTACTAAATTAGCACATCAAGTGTAATTTTAACTCCAAAACATACTTCTTACACGGGAGTTGGATTCATAAAACATAAAATTGATTGGTTTTTTTCATTGGTCAAAGAATTAATATAAAAAGTATATATAACACGTTTCTTTAAGAAAAAAACATAAAACAAAAAATTGATTTTAACGTTTTAACCTTAAATTAAGATTAACATGTGCAAATTAAAGGACAAAAACGACATGTTATAGCTGATATCAGAATTCCATTCAACATTCATGCAATTTGTCTAATGTGTGTTTGGCCACCCATAACTAATACCAGCATGCCTATGACATAACAACGACACTCATCATCTCACCTAATTTTATTCATTAGCTGCCTTCCACTATTTCCTTAAACCAATAATCCAACACCTTCAAAAAATCAAATATATTAACATACTATATTTTGATCACTTTTCCATTTTCATCTAATCTTCAAGCCAAGTAGGATCACATATACTTGATTGCTTTCCCATTTTGATACAAAATTAAGTATCACATCCTCAAGCCAAGTAGGACAACATACACGTCAAAGATCTTTTCCAATAGTTTTAGTTTTGGCACCAATATATTTTTTTTGTAGATTTGAATTGAAAATTTCTAATTAAATTGAAAAAATGAATGTGCATTTGCAACTTAAGACTTCTAATCAATAATTTCTCATTCCACCCCCAATATTCTCTTTTTCCCCCCAAAATAATTTTTGTATGAGAGTAAAAACATTTTTGTATGAGAGAGTGTTTGGGGGGGAAAAGAGAGTATTGGGGGTGAAATGAGAAATTATCCCTCTAATCACCCAAAATGTTCTGATGCTCCAAAAATACTAAAGTATTGGTGTTTGATACATAATTAATTAACACATAAAATAACAAATTGTTTTTATTTTAAATTTATTTTTTATTAAAGTATCTTCACTATATCATATCTGAATTAAATTTTAAAATTTTCTCATATATGCAGGGGCGCCCCAGAGGCAAGGCAAGCTGGGCTACAGCCTTGGGCCTCCAATTTTTGGGGGCCTCTATATATTTTTTTAAGATCCATCGTGAGAAACAATCAAGGGTTAAGTACTACATTTGCAAAACATAAAACAAGAATTATCAGCTGGTGCAGTTGAGTGTCTCCGCTTTGGTATTCTACAAGAATGTTTTGGTCGCGAGTTTGAATCCCCCAGTGTGGGTTTTTATTATTTTTTATTATTCATTATATAAGTTTTTAAAAATTATTAAATTTATTTGACATATTATTGTAGATTTGTAGTTCACTGTTCATACTCACAATAAATAATGTAAACTTTTTTTCACCAAATGATATTAATTATAAATAAGAAACTCTCTTTTACTACTTTATTTTAAAAAACTATATATTTTATTTCTTTTAAAGTTAAGTTGCAATATTTGTTAAAAACACTAGTATCATTTAGTGAAGGAAAGAACTTTTGCTAGTGATAAAAATGTTGTGGATTCAACTCTTCTTAGTTTTTTTTTTAACAATGTTTTTGACGTTGTTCTTTTTTTATTGTAGAGATATGATATTAAAAAATTGTATTATTCATTAGGGGTCCACTTTGAATTTTTGTCCTGGACCTCCTAAAAGTCGGGACCGGCACTACATATATGTATAGCATATCGAATCTATGAACTTAATAGCTAATCACTAACATGATAAACATTGTATTAGTTGTTTTTTTTTTATACAATAATTCGCCGTCTTTGAATATTTTTCTTACCTTTTAGAAGGAGACAATATTCCATGATGATAAAAAGGAATTGAGAAGGGAACATGATAATGTATAACTTAGAAAGCAAAATAATGAAAAGAGGAATATGGTGCTAAGATATTGTACAATTGCATGATAGCTGTGGTCTATGATTTTTAATGTATGTACCTAATATTTTGCTGACAATATCGAAATATATGTATGTTTTGCTTGAATTGCATATGTCCCACTTGTTATGAAGTCCCTCAAAGGGTGAATGACATCAAGCCACAATTATTATGTACAATTCTTTTCACCATAGGGCTCAATTATTATATTGATCATTTATATTTTAAAATTTTCAATTCATTTTCTTATGTTAATAACGTTATGATGGAATGAACATTTTTTTAGTACATTGATGAAATGACAAAGTCATTAAAAACACATAAACATAAAGTGAAATGATTGGAGTTCGAACCCCAATTATAAACGTCCTACTTAAAAAAATTGAATTTTTTTACCAATTGAACTATGACTTTTGGACATGAAATGAACATTTCGATTAAGTCTTTATTGAATATTGCATAAAACACATGACAATGTCTATTGAAAGTTCACATGGCTAAGACTAAAATAATTTTTTAAATTATTGAATCCTTTACGTTTTATAGTTTCATTTACGTATCATGCGTGCGTTTTAAAATTGTTAGAATTTGATATATCGATCCCTTTACTTTAGGATTAGTTGATCCCTTCTTGTTAGAAACTAAAGATAGATAAATCATTATGTTTTGCTGATCAAAATACAAATAATTGGTGGCAAAATGTGAATGCTCATTGATTCTTCTATTCATATCAAGTTAATTTATGAGTAATCATTAACATGCTATATGGTGGTGGTCATGGTGGCTTCTCCATGCTCAATATAATCTCTTCCGGCCGTAAAGGCTGACACGGACAAGGCATCGCTATAAACTTCGGCACATCATCCCCCGGCATCAATACCGTCAAGCTCTGCCCCTTCTTTTCCCTCTCAATTTCCTATTCACCAAGAAACAAATTTGTTAATTCAAACTAGTTACAATTCATCTCTAATATTTCGTTTATTTAAGAAAATATTAACAAAACAGTTAATTATGGTTTAATGATAATTTTAAAAAACTTTATATAATGCCTTTGAATATAGTTCAGTTGATATTGCATATTATTATCACTACAACAAATATTACTAAATCAAGAAAAATGTTACTATTTCAATTTATTAACGTTTCTTCAAGTGTTACGGAAAGTCTATTGTACTAAGTACTAACCATTTATTCAGATAGAAAAAAAATCTATATATACATCAATGTATACCAACATTTAATTTGATTTCAAATTGTGAAAAATTGTTACCTTGAATTGAAGTTTATTCTTATTAGAGGGTGGGGATTGGGTTCGGACGTGTGGTTGTGCAGCCTCAAGATCATAGAGAGATTGATGAAATGAACGAAACTTTTCCCAGTGGTAGCAACATGAAAAGATACCACTTAAGGTGAAGATGATGATCAAGAGGAGGGCGGTGCCGAGCGGAAAGCCGAGGGACGGTCGTGATACGTCTACTTGTGGTGGCGTAAGATCTTGGCTCTCCATTGATGATAACTTGAACAAGTATTACTTGTTTGTTCTGATTTTGGTGTTGTTTTTGTTCCTATACTACTACTACTACTACTCGTGTATATATGTATTTGTGTAGTTAGAAAGAGTGGCAAGCAAGTGGTAATAATGGATTGTGTTGTTGGTCAAGTGTTGCGGGAAAGTAAAGTAGGCGTTGGATATATTTAAATATTTGAGAGTGTATAGATTAGAGAAAGGGGAGTTGATTTAATTGGTTCTATTGATAAAGAGTTGACTCAGAGTGTGAAAGTTTAAATTTCGTTGTGAAATTATTAGATAAAATGACAAAGTTATGAGGAAAATAAAGTGACTATGATGCATGTTTTGAATGTTTTTTTTATCATTAAACCAATAAGTCACATTTTATATATATATATATATATATTGGTCTTATTATTACATGAACTGGTAATTCACTGAAATTAAACAACTCACATAACTCTCACATAACTGTGAGGTCCTGGGTTCGAACTCGGGTTACGACATCCGGCCGAGTAATTTTGGCATTTGCCGTTATATTTTATGTGACAACTTGTGTACCCCACAAAATTTAAGGTATTTTAAGTGAAGTTTCTATCACATCGCATTCATTATAATTTCACACATGGAACACTCTAAAGTCTAAACAGATAATGAAACAACAAGATGGAAAGTCTTATGATGCGTGTTATGTGTTATGAGTGTTTTTTTTATCATTAAATCAATAAGTCACATTATATATATATATATATATATATATATATATATATTGGTCTTATTAGATGAAGTGGTAATTTACTGAAATTAAACAACTTACACAACTGTGAAGTCCTGAGTTTGAACTCGAGTAATGATGTTCGGCCTAGTAATTTCAGCATTTACCATTATATTTTAGATGACAATTTGTATACCCCACAAAATTTAAGAGTATTTTAAGTAGTGAAGTTTCTATCACATCACATTCATTATAATTTCACACATCGAACACTCTAAACAGATAATGAAACAACAAGATGGAAAGTATTTCCTAGTATCCAACATGTTGCTATGTAAAGTAGTTCAGGCTGGAAAGCATGAACTCAAAAGACAGAATTATCTCTCAAATGGACATGTCGTGTGCAGTTCAAATAGCTTCACTTGGTTGCTCAAACGGTTTAAGAAGTCCTTTATATTTTGATTTTACAAAACTTGCACATTTGAGAAAGACAAATTAGAAACGTTAAAATTGTATCTATTATAGTAATTCCAACATTTGCTTTCTATCAAAAAAACATATATATTCCAGTTTTTGCTCAAAACAACAACTTACGTATTTTATATGTTAAACTAACTTTATGAAATTAATTTAAGATATTGAGTCCAAGTTGTTAATGAGATTCACCAAAAAGACAAATTTCGAAAGATTTCAGATTCGATTCCTTAATATTAATATAACTGTGGAGACTTTGCAGAAATTTAAAGGTGTGGTTCTAACAACTACCTAACAAATTAGACAAAATTTAGTGCATGTTTGATATCAAATGTGTCAGAATCACGATGATTCATCTTAATTTCCAAAAATTATAAGTTCTAGTTTTGCAAAATCACAGTGGATCACCACAATTTTGACACATCCACTATAATATCAAACTTAAGCTTAACTGACTTTACCAACTCAATAACAGAAATAAACTAACTCTATCAAAAGATGATAGTCAAATTGAGCTAAATTATTACATTTAAATTATTTTAGAGAACTAATGAAAATTAGCTAAAATTACTAGCTTATAAACATGTAATTAATAAGTTGTTTATAAAAGTTCAACTAGAAAGTCCTATACAATGTATTTCAATATACAACTTTAAATAAACCAATTCAAATATATCCGTATAGATAGCATAGCATACATGATTCGGGACTATTGAACACAAAGTGAAGTAGAGGACATTTTCATACAACTTTTTCAGTTCATAGCTCAAATGTAAAATATGTACTTGAGCATCTATGTGATCAAAACAGTATACAAATTAAAACATACTAGGGGCCATTAATTCTAAAGCATATGTTAATATATAATGAATCTTTTGCTCAATTGGGACCACTAATCCGGCAGGATAATTATCAAACCATAGAATCAAAACAGTATACGATACTTCCACTTCACTCAATTAATACCTTTCACTATAATATATATGTAGATCATCATCACCAATTAATTTAATTGTCGCTAATTTTTTAATATTTCCATGGATAGAGCCTTTGATGGTTCAACTGTTCAATTGCTTTTTATACCTCTGCAAGTAGAATGCAACTGAAATTAGGTAATATATTCAAACTTCATCATCAAGACCTCTTTATCTGAGTGCTGCCCGAGAATTTGATAAAGAGTCAAGACTTTTGCTTGAAATAAATGTCTTTGAGCCAAGCATTTACTTTGCACCCTAGTTTGCTTGAAATAAATGTTTTAAGATCTTTTTTTTTTAAAGGAAATGTTTTAAGGTCATACATACATATATATATGACTTCAACTATGCAGTTGTACTCAAACATTTAAATGGAAGAACTCAAAGATAACTATTAGTAATTCATGTGAGTTTAACTTAGATGGCACAAACGTTATATTTTATATGTCGAAGCATTAAAGAATGTGGAGAGAGAAATTCGCTGAGGACGCGTGACAAATTTCTATTGGTTGTCTAAATTTTTAAGTTATCAGTACTTTGAACTCAATTATTTTATAGCAAATTATATTTTTTTTTATATTTTTACCAAAATTCATGATTTTTTTTTTGTTTATAAATAGAAATTTGGTTCATTTGATTTTGATACAGAAAAAAAAAACAAGTTTTTCACTATTTTAATCTTATTATTATCTTTCTATTAGTTTTTATTTTGCAGTTTTAGTCTTTTTTTTTAGTGAAATGAATCCCAATAATCATTTCAACACAAAAAATTCTTCTAATATATTTTTTTACCAAAATCTCAACACTTACCAAAATCCTAAAAAATAATTTGTCAAATACATATGCCTATCAAAATTAAGTTCAATAACGTGAAAAACCGAAATTGAAAATAGAAAATTTGAGAGAACGGGTTTTTTTAAGGAATTAAATCAAATTTGAGAGAAGGGCGACTTGGCGACCGGTAGTGGATTCTATGTATAAACGTTTGAATTGTTGGAAAGGTAGACAATTGTCGTACGGAAGGAGGTTAACTTTGATCAATTTGGTTCTGGCTAGTCTACCGTTGTATTTCTTTTCTTTTTTTAAAGCTCCAAAATGTGTGATAACGGATTTGGTTCAGATTCAGCGAAATTTTCTGTGGGGTGGTGGGGTGAATGAGCCTAAGCTTTGTTGAGTAAGCTGGGAGCAAATTTGTCTTCCAAAAGAGTTAGGAGGGTTAGGTGTTAAGAACTTGGTTGTGTTTAATGAAGCACTTCTGAGCAAGTGGAAGTGGTGGTGTCTTATGCAACAGGATGCTCTTTGGGCCAGATTACTTCTTTTTCGATATGGTCATATACATCTCAATTTTGTGAGCTCGGTGATGCCGACGGGAGGTGCTAATAGTTCTCTATGGTGGCAATTTTATTGTGTTCAGGGAATGAGGCTTCTAGTTGTTTTAGAAGCAACATTCGGCCGATGGTGGGCAGGGGTAGTAATGTTGGTTTCTAGTGTGAAAGGTGGGTGGGTTGTCAAACTTTTCATGTTCTCTATCCATTGTTGTTTGCAAAGGATCTCAACCAACAAGCAGCGTTGGAGGAGAAGTGGGATGCGGAGCGCCTTTGTTGGAAATGGGAGTGGAAGGAAGGTTTGACTAGTGCCGAGATGTTGATGTTGGAAAAGTTAGAGCTATTATTATTTGATTTTCATCTGATTCCAAATCAGGAGGATACTTGGCGGTGGATACTGAACTCTTTAGGATTATTTATGTTTAGTTCTTGTTACTCTTCTTTGCTTGAATTAAAAGGTGGTCCAGATGTTGACTCAAATTTGTTGTTTGCTGTCTGGAAGTTGTGTTGTAGAAAAATCATGTTCCGTCGAAGGTTGATTTTTTTGATTTGAGACTTCTCTTCGCTAAGCTTCCTACCAAGGTTTCCTTGGCCCGCAAAAGTATAATTACTGATTTTTATGATACTTTCTATGTTTTTGTTTTATGCACCAAGAGGTTTGTCATCATTTATTTTTCTCCTGCGCCTTTGCTCAACATGTGTATAAGTTAGTGGTTAGATGACTGGGTTGTACGACGGTTATAAAAGAAGTATGATGGGCACACTTTTTATGGTTCGGTAATTTGATTAAATTGAAGAAAGGTGTATGGGTGCGTCATTTATTTTGGTCAGTGAATGTAACAGTTCAGACCCCACTCAAATATAGTCGATGACTCGGCTGCCACCTCACGAACTTCTCTATTCCACTCTCTATAGAGTTTTTGCTTTCCGTGAGAATTGAACTGGTAATTTTGTAAAAGTCATATTCTCTCTCTTTCATTTACACACTTTTTTGAAAGTATGTGATTTGGTCAACTGTGATAGTTAAAATGAAACAAAGGGAGTATTTGGTATATAAAATGAGTCAAATAAATCAATAATTAAATATATCAAAATATTAAATGTATTTACATTTATAGTTAGAGTTAGAGCTAGAGTTAATACTCCCTCTAGTTTTTATTATAAGAAAAAAAATTTCTTTTTAAATACATAGAATGTTTGATATATCTAGATAGTACATAGATACATTAAACATTATTCTACGTATTTAAAAAGCAAAAACAAATTTTTTCTTATAATACAAAAGCAAGTACTCCCTCCGTCCCAAAATATAAGCAAATTTGACTTTTTAGGTACATTTGACTATTGATGTATTTGGTCCATAATATGAGCTAGATACATCAATAATCAAATGTACCTAAAAAATCAAATTTACTTATATTTTGAGACGGAGGGAGTATTATATTTTTTTATGCTTGCCAATTGCCAAACATACCCATAAGCTAAGAATTGGAAACCAGTTAATCCAAAGCAAAAAGTTAGAAGTATAGAAACAGTTGTTTAGACTAATTTACATTGAGATTAATGAAAAAGAAGACAAAAATTTCAGACTCATTATGATCACTCATAGCACCTGTAAACAGCGACAAGATATTTAATTTCCCTGTCTCCGCAGGCCAATATACAACAACAAACGGCTATGATTTCTCCGTCTGAATCAATCACCACCGTTCAACTCCATTATAACTTCTTGGTCCACATCATCAATAAACAACAAAACTTTCACCACACATTCTCCATTTTACCCTTACTCATTCCAATTAAACTTTTGGCTTTTTCGTCTTATTACACCAACAACTTCACTCATTCAGTTTTTTCTTTCTAAAACCTTTTGTTGCTTTCTGCTTAATGGAAGGAACTTAATCTTTTTCTCTTTTCTTTGTTCTTTTTGCATTTCTGAACTTAAATAATCGATTTTCTTGTGTAAGTGCTTTTTTTTTAACTCATGTTTTGTTTTTGTTCAGTTCTTCATAAACTTGTTGCTGATAGTGTGAGTGTTTTCCTCTTCTTTTTTTTTTTGTTTTTTTTTCTGTAAGGGTTTTGTTTTGTGTGCTTATGGATCTATTGAGCTTCTTCAACGCATTCAATTTTTCTATTTTTGATTTATTCTTTTTGGGGAAAATTAGCTGAGCGTGTGATGCATGTTATGATAATCTGATTGTGTGTGAAGTTAGTTAATTTGTTGATTATGTGTCGTCTGTAACTTCTAGTTCAACTAACAGAAAATGCCGAAATTGCTAGGCAAGATGCCCATGACCGGGGTTTGATCCTTGGTCACTCCACTTTGCGTGTGTGAGTTTATAATGAGTTTGTCATTTGGTCTATGTACCAAAAATAAAAGAGTTGATTATGTGTCTTAATGATCTGTTTATGTAATGATTATTTATGTTTGTGCTTAATTTCACGCATGCATGTTTTTTTTATTAATGAAAAAAATATCTAATTTTCGATGGCACTATTTAGTGATTTATTGTTGTTTTAATTTGTTACTAATTATGTGATCTTTATGATTCAGGCCTTTTTGGTCTTGTCATCTTGCAAATTAGTGTTATTAAATGATGTTAGGTTAATATTGATTATGGTTTAGCGTTGATTATGGTATTAGGTTAATATTGATTATTATTTTGTTTGGTGTATTTTGGTGGCAGTATGTGAAGTGAACTGTGATTTTAAAGTTTATTTAGTGTGATGTCTCCGGCTGTGGTGGTTGGGGAGGAGGAAGGGCGGAGAAAACTGTTGGTTTCCGCTTCTTCACAACCCTTAGACAGTTTTGCTCAGAATGGTGTTGTTGATTTGAAAGAACGAAATTACTTGGGATTGTCGGATTGTTCATCGGTCGACAGTTGTGATTCAATTCTGCCAAGCTTGTGTGATGAGAAAAAAGTGAACTTGAATTTGAAAGCTACGGAGTTGAGGTTGGGTCTTCCTGGATCTCAATCACCTGAAAGGGATTTGGATTTTTATTCGACAAAGCTTGATGAGAAACCGTTGTTCCCTTTGCTTCCTGCAAAAGATGGAATGCAGAAGACTGTGGTTTCGGGCAATAAGAGAGGATTTGCTGATACCATTGAGGGGTTTTCTCAGGTGATTAGCTTAATAAAGTTGCTTTATGTGGTTAGAAGTGCATGATCCGTATTGTAGTTAAGCCTGATTATTTACAATCTTTGTTATGCAGGGTAAGTTTAATGGTAATACTGGGATTAATGTGATGCTATCGCCTAGACCTGTTGTAGCTCAGCCCAACACAGTGAAAGACATACCAAGTACGGTGTTGCAGGAAAGGCCTTGCACAGCTAGAGGAACTAGTGGACATAATCATGCAGGTGCCGCTTCTATCGCTGCCTCTCAGGCAGCATCTAAGTAAGTAAAATCTATCGGCTCAAGGATCTTAACTCTCAGGAGATCAGTAGCTGGACATCACTTATAATTAGGTTTTCTACTTTTCGTCATGTTTATAGTTATCCTAATCCTAATATTGTAAATTGTCATATGTGGCAGGGCACAAGTTGTTGGTTGGCCTCCTATAAGATCATTTAGGAAAAACTCCATGGCCACCGCCTCCAAAAACAACAATGATGAAGTGGATGGAAAACCAGGTCCCACCGCACTCTTTGTGAAGGTTAGCATGGATGGTGCTCCCTATCTTAGGAAAGTAGATCTAAGAACTTATACAACATATCAAGAACTATCTTCTGCCCTTGAGAAGATGTTCAGCTGTTTTATCCTAGGTGAGCCGATGCTATTTTCACTTACTTAAACAATAAAATTTGTTTTAGCCAATGATTTAACTTTTAATTGGTTGTTGCTTTAAGTTTAATTAGATTCTGAAATCTTTGGTAAAATGGCAGGCCAGTGTGGTTCCCATGGAGCTCGAGGAAGAGAAATGTTGAGTGAGAGCAAGCTAAGGGACCTTTTGCATGGTTCAGAATACGTTCTCACCTATGAAGATAAAGATGGAGACTGGATGCTTGTGGGGGATGTACCGTGGGAGTAAGATCTTTTTACATTCTCTATGTGCTTTTGGTATCTTTGTTTTCTCATTATATTTATCCAAGTAATAGTAAGTAGTAACTATATTTGGTTTTGAGACAATTGAAGTAAATACTTTTGCAAATATATAACCTAAAAACTAAAAAGGTAAGTAATCATAATCGACAAGTAAGGCACTTTTTTTCGAAAAGGCTAATGAATTGAAAAAGGCATAAGTCATGCTTGAAATTACAAATGAAGACAAGTAAATCACTTAATACATTTCCATTTGGCAAGAGTCAGTTAGTTTCACAACTAATAATTATTTCTAGGCCATATTGATCATTAGTTTTAGCCATTATCGAGTCCAAAGTCTAGACATAAAGAGATTATGACTATGCGTATAGAGTCAATTCTACTTCAAAATATATGTATGTCCGTTTGGGTTGAATGATTTTCTACCTAAATCAAGTTGCAGATTGAAACTAGGTCTATCATGTATATATATACATTGTGGGGGTGAGTCTTTCATAGGCATATTTGTAGTTTAGAAGATTAATTGCTTGTGTTTTGTTCCTTGAACACTAGGTCTAGTGGCCAAACACATGTTTTTTCATGCCAAATAGTTGTGGTATTGATATTATTTTTATTTTATTTTATTTTTGGTTTTCCCCCTCTGGTTTCTAGGGGAAGGGGACCCTAATAGTCCAGAGTTCGGCCACGAGGTAAGTAAAGCCTGGCCAAGAAATTGTTCCACCCAGGAATCGAACGGTATTGATATTATTTTTAATTTCCAAATACTACCAAAAGTTCAAGGGCTCTTGTTTTATTAGTGATTACTGAAATTTTCTCAACATGGGTAAGCACTAATCTTACTCAGTTCAATTCAAAATCTCATGATAAAAGGTTACATATGTTATTCATCAAATTAGGAGAGGGGTATAGTGAGCAGAGAAAGCTGATACTGCAACTGGTTGAACATGTAAATTTAATGATACTAACATCGTTCATAGGCAAATTGTGGGGGCTCATGGCTACTAAAATTGTTAAAGAACAACTACTTGGTAAAAAAATATTAGAAATGCGATTTTTTTGACAGATGTGATACTAAGTATAATGAATATTGCATACAATTTCTCATCAAAATAACTTGCCACTTGCTTGAAAAAGTAAAACAGAAAAAGTCCTTTTTAAGAAAGCAACATTATCCATTAATCAAGACAATTCAGCATGCACTGTACTTAGGTTTCTTGCTCTCTTTTCAATCCAGCTTTATAATTTCCTTGCTAATTCAACATCTTAAAAAAATGTGACTCGATTCAATGTACTGAAGTATATTTTGAATTTTTTATTGTTATTTTTGTCTCTTTTATGATATAATATTCTATTTATAGTATAATGGTACACCTGGTACTGAGGTGTATGCTTCAAGTATGCATTTTACATAGGATAAAATGGGGAATATTGCAAATATTTGTCTGCTTCCTAATATAATGGCTATATGGCAATGATAAATTAATGAGAATTGAGAATTGGGGTATTTCAGCCGGGGTGCGTGAGGAGGAAGAGTAGGGATATGATGATTGAGTTAGGATATGCGGCTTTGATAGGCAGGCTCATGTGCATGCCCCTGTAAAGATCTTCAGCATATTTCTTTTTGTTGAAAAAATAATATTTTCTTTTTCTTTGTTTCTCCCATCTTTAAGGAATTAATAGGGGTTTTGTTTCCCGCAAGGAGTCTATGTTCCTTTTTTTTAAGAAATTCAAGTTCCTATCAGAAGTGTAGAAATTTTATGCATGATTTGTTCATTAGTATCAGACTGAAGAATTCGATCATGACCATGCTTGTGTTGCTGCATAGGGTTATAACTTTATAACTCTAATTCATAGGCTTGTCTATATAGGCATTAAGTATTGTTGCAAATTCTAGTATCATAAAACCAAGAAATGGACTTGATGAATGACAAATGAAATTTTCTCCCTCTGGTTTGCCAGCCCCTCACTAAATTACAATTCTTTTCTATGTGTAGGATGTTCACTGATACTTGCAGAAGACTGAAAATCATGAAGGGTTCTGATGCCATTGGCTTAGGTATGTATTTTCGGCGATGATTCATTTGCCAGACGCCACAGTTGAGATATGAAATGCTGGAAATATGAACTAATTAATTAAATTGGTGAAATAAATTGCAAATTAATTTTCTTCTATACTGTTTCCTGCCTTTGTTTGGGTCAATTGGTAATTGAAACTAAATACTGCAAATAAATACCAAGGGCTACAAACTAATTACTGGATTTATCAATGTAATTTTTGAGAAATTTTATTTGGAGATTTTCAGCTATGCAAAAGAAGTGCATTTTAATTAGATCATTGTTTGTTTTCTGTAACACATGGCAACTGTGGAAAAGACTTTGTGTTAGCAAATCCTGCATAACATTATAATTTATAACCTTGATTCTAAGTGACCTTTCCGCATCGCATCTGCCTCTCTTTGCTCAAGTATATTTTCTTTCCTCCACAGCTCCTAGGGCTATGGAAAAATCCAAAAGCAGGAGTTAGAGAGCATCCGGAACTGATGACTGCCTTTGTCCAACCAAGTTTTAAAGCTGGATCCAGAACTGTAAAAAGCAAAGGAGTATGACCAATTCCCTGGCATTGGCGGTTAAACAGAATTCTGGTGTTTTGTTTTTATGAGAAAATTCTGATGTTGTTTATTGTTACGTTCTGAAAAGTTTGTTATATTTGTTATCATTATAATATCTTGTGAAGTTACCTTTTAATATTAGTTTTTGTGGAGTCTGTAATCATTATAGGAAAACCTGTTTGTTTAGATGAATTGAATGTCTGTTACCGCAAACATAATACCTTCAAGTCTTGAACAGCATTTTTCATGTCCATTTTTTTGAATCGAATGGTTCCTGCAGTAGGTAAGTCATTGCTAATTGCTATGTGTAATGAGTAAGAATTTAATGGTATGCACAAATGATTTGAATAAGATACCAAATATAGTGGTATTATTCCGGTGTTAACTTCAATAAAATTCATTATCAAGTTAATATGCCTGTCAAATGTCTGCTTAAACTACTGCTGTATTTTTTGTTCACTCTTCCTCACTTAGTTTATCCATACAATTTACATATAATACTATATGAGACATGATCAGCCACCTTTCTAGATTCCACTAGCATGGTTTGTTTAAGTAAATAATGATGTTTGTAATGGCGGTGTGTTATCCTCGGAACCCGCAAAACACCGTGTCGAATTTGTGTGTCTGAATATCATTGCTCGCGGACGATTTCTCTATAAGAACAATACCACACGGTTGTTTTTCCATGCAAGCAGCACATGTAATCTCCTCATGTCTTAAGTTTTACACAAATCAACTTAGCATCAAATTATGAAAAACATAAGGATATCTATTACTCAATTCAGGTATACATGTATAGTTATCCTGTTTCTGTTCTAACTTTTGGGGTTGAATGCGATATCAAAAATTTAGTATGAATTTAAATAAGAGTATCATTAGAATAGAGTATACAAATGGATGTATGCAATAGAGAGTGGATTTATATTTGAGTTATTATAGTTTATAGTATTGTATTAGTCAAGGTAAAGCAAAATATGAAGTGGTATTATATATGTAGAAGAATTTTGGTAATGATCAAACAAGAAAGTCAACAAAAGAAGAGGAATCAAGTTAAGCTTGGTTTGAGACAAAGATGCACACTAGTTCATTGCAATATAAGTAAATGAAATACATGATGAAGAAAAAAAAAAGTGTCAACATGCACCTATATTGACAAAGACAAGTGATACTTGTAACAATGCAATTTGTAGTAGAAAGGAATTTACCCAAGAAATCCTGGACAATTTAAATTTACACGCGTAGCTGAAAATGTTAAAGGAGGAGAATAAAATTGGTTGTGTTTGTGCAATAGAGCAAGCAATATTGGTGGGTTGAGTTTTATGCAGCTGTGTAAAAGCACAGTGGATGTGCCAAGAGAGGAGCATAAATACAAAAGAGAGTTAGGACTTGGGAGGAGCGAGATACAAATTCTAGCAAGTGAAATTAACATTGTGAACAACAAAGATAAGCAATAAGTAGTGTCTAAACTCTAAAGTAGTTAAAAGGTTACGCATGATGCATCAACATCAAAGATAAAAGATGGTGAAAAAGAAGAAAAAATCAAGAAAAATGCATCGAGAAAGAGAAATGAGGATTGTGAAAGCAAGAGAAAATATAAGTTCATGATGGGAATATTTCCCTAAGTAAGCTAAAATAGATATTTTATAAGCGACATCAAATAATTTAATTTTTTTTGTAACTGACCGGATGAAATAAATTTTTGTAACTTTTTTTTTTTGTAACTTATAAGTCACTAAATGACATAAATGTTGTTTGTATAGCTAAAGGAATTCAAAAGAGAGCGATACAAGAAATTAAGAATCTAGCAAAAATAGAGTGATACATAAGACTTTTAATGACACGGCAAAAAGTAGATTACATGGAAAAAGAATGATATGTTAACATAATGAAAATTAAACTTTCCACCCCTATACTTAACCCCTCACCCCTACAAATTACTTAAAAATCTTATTTTGCCTTTTCTATTATTAAATTTTTTATAATATTATATTTTATCATTTGTTTCACCCCTACAATATATTGTTTCGGTAATTTTAATTTTTTTTTTCGGTTTGATGTGCTTACTGGAACGATTTTTCAATGTGTTCTGGTGTGATAATTTTATCAATTTTTTCAAGCATTCATACCGGAACACTTTAAAATTTTGTTCCGGTTTGTTAAAATTTGTACTGGAACCCTTGAATATTTATACCGGAACACTATTAAAAATTTGAACCAGCTAGTACTTTATAAAATGAATTGTTACCGAAACACTTAAAAACTATTCCGAATTGTTAATTTGCACGAGAAAATTTATTACCGGAACACTTAGAAATTGTTCCGGTTAGTTACTTCTATGAAGCATATGCATGTGATCGAGATTTTTTCTTGTTAAGAATTGAGGAGGGTCTTGGGGTTGCTATGAACATGTTGTCGTGTATTGTTTGATAAACCTTGTGGACTCACTTTAGATGGAGATAATAACAACTTGTTCAAAAAAAACAGATGGAGATAATAACAATGAATTGTGCATCCAAGATTGATTAAACTAACCAGAACGAATATATTATAGGATGAATAGTGTAACTGGAAAATTTGAAATGAGTGATAGAAATTGATAAAATTATCACACTGGAACACATTGAAAAATCGTTCCGGTAAGCACATCAAACCGGAAAAAAAATTAAAATTATCGGAACAATATATTGTAGGGGTGAAACAAATGATAAAATATAATATTATAAAAAATTTAATAATAGAAAGGGCAAAATAAGATTTTCAAATAATTTGTAGGGGCGAAGGGTTAAGTGTAGGGGTGAAAGGTTTAATTTTCTAACATAATTAGTTTCCGAGCCCGTGCCAAGCACGGGTAGAAATGCATTTGTAGATTTATTAACTTTTTTTTTGAATCATGTAGATTTATTAACTTATAAATAATATATTTTTACTTTAAATTTAAAATTTTAATTGTTAATGAAAGATAATTAATAACAACTGCATATACTAATACAATATAAATAAATATAGTTATAATCTTATATAATTTAACAATTAAAATAACATTCTGGAACAAAAACCAACTGTAAAATTTTGTATAGTGTCACAGATTTTCTTAGGGAAAATACCTATAGTTCGTGTATTTTTTTATCAAATTAAAAATGTGTCGTTTCTATTATTCTTCACTAAAAGAATTATAAAGTTGATGGCAAATAATTTCTTCATGGGATATATGGAAGAAACTTTGAGATTTCGTATAAAAACTTTGAGTTGGATATATATGAATTCCAAAAAAAAAAAAGTCAGTATATATATGAGTAGAAATATAGACTATAATATAAATAACAATTAAAAAAAACAAAGGAGAAGGGATTTCATAATCCCTATTAATTAAAAAAAAACAAAAATAGATCTCCTAATCTCGTATTAAAGGAGAAGGGATTTCATGTTCATAATACCTATTTAAAGTGATGTAATATGTTGTAATCTGAGTACCTTCTTTATTTTACCTTTGTTGCGTTTGTTTTTCTTTTTCTATTTTTCGTTTTGCTTTTATTTTATTCTTATCTTTGTTGATAAGATTTTACTTCATTTCCCACTTCTCCTTTGATATTTGATTCATTTTATTTATCTTTTTAGGGCGATGTAGTTGGTTCGCCATCTGCACCCCTTTTGTTTTAAAGAGGTGAGAAAATAAGTGTTAAAAGAGATGAAAAATAAGAATCATAACTAAAAATACATAGCATATATGTACAACATAAAATAAAATTCCTTAATATAAAAGAAATATACATAATCTTTATTATGAACAAATAGAACTAAATTAAAAAATTACATAAATACAAAACATTAAAAAATTGTAATATTCAACAATGAAATACTAATACCACATTGGATGTTTTGGAGGTGAAGAATTCAACAAATTCAGCAAAAGAAAGAAAAAGATATAAAAATCAGAAATTAGAAATCAAAAAGAAGAAGAAAAAATCATTTTGGCATTGTACATTTTAACATTAAGCACAATGAAATACTATATATTGCTCTTAAAAGTAATTGAAATTAATTGATTCAAATTGAAATTATTAGTTGGTTTGTTTTGGTATGACAAAATTAATTGCTCTTAAATTATTGAATCAATTTTTATACTAATGTTCTTTGAGAAAAGTATTTGACACACGCTTTTTCTTTCAATTTAAATTTACGAATTTTGAATTTATATCATTAATCTCATTATTGCATTATTATTATATCATTAATAGTAGTAATCATTAAATTAAGAGAGGCAATGTCCGTCATATTTTATGGTTAAACGTGGTTAAATAATTCTCTTTTTGTGGTGGAAAAAGATTACATTTCTTCTTTTTTTGATTAGATAGCCTAATGGCTAGACACTTACACATATAAACGTGAAATCTCTGGTAGCTACTAATTGAGCTACACTTATGGGACAAAAGATTACATTTCTATTCTATGCTATAGTGATAAATGTATTTGGCCTTGTAAATAAACAAAGTTCAATTGACTATATAATAAAAAATTGATTGATTTTGTCAAAAAAAAAAAAGTAAAACATTGATTTCTTACTTGTATAAAAAAAATTAAAAATAGATAGTATTTTTGAGACGTGAGAAGCTATAACAAAAAATTTTCCTCTTTTGTTTTTGACAATTTTTTTTCCTATTTAATTTGTAGAAAATTTTAAAAAAAGTGACAATCATTATTATTTAGTTAGAAGTCAATTTAAAATTTCCAATTTGATTTATAGAAAATTGAAATGTACGACAAAACTATTTAGGAAAAAAAAACCATTTCATTTTGGGAAAAAATACATCATTCTTTTTTTTTTTGTACAGGAAAAAAATGGATTGGAGAGTTCTTCTCATGCAAATTCATTTAATTTATTTAATAATTCATTCAATAAAAATTAATTTAGGGAAAATTCATTTAATACAAATTTATGAGAGAAGAGAATTATTTTCCTACTATCATGCGGACAAAATTCCTTGAAAAAAAGATCCCAACCTGTTTCACCTTATAAAGTGTCTGATTAATCATGCGTTAGACCGTAGGTACCTGATATAAAAAAAATCAATTTAAATCATATCAAAACATATAAAATTACCAAATAAATTCACACATTTCAACAAAAACAAAAGATACTTGTCATCTTTTATCAAAACAAAAAAAAGATACTTGTCATCTATAACTCGAACAGAAAATAAAATCAAACTAAAATACATATGAATAAATAATAAATAATAAATAATTAAAAAAAATTAAAAATGAGATAAGTATATGAAGAGATAACAGTGTGAGGGAAGAACACAAATCATGAACATATATAGCCAACTAATCCTCTAGTTATGTGCATTTGAAATGAAATTTGAATGATGACCGAAAAATATTTTGAAATAGAACGGTTTAGGAAATGAATTGAAAACAAAATCAAATTTGAAATTTGAAATATAATTACAACTAATGTCAATTTATTGTGTTGAATTGGACTTAAAGTGGAGGTTATTATCGTGACAATTTATCTTTATTTAATAATTCATAATTCAATGAAAAGAATAATAGCATTAAAAGAAATGCTTGCCTTTTTTTCTTGTGTGAAATGGTAATAAAAGTATTTAAGATTAAATTGAGGAGAAGAGAGCAAGACTATAAGAATTACATTTACATGTGGCAAGAATAGGAGAAGGCTTAGAAATTATTCACAAATTATAGTATTAAAGATAATTTAGGATTTTAATTTAATAAATATAAATAAATTAGATAAATGGGTTATCTGTTGATAGTTATGAAGTTGAGTTATAATCCCTACGTCTCATAATATGTGTCTTTTTTGAATTTTTCACATTTTTTTTAAGGAAATAATTAGTTTTGTTAATTTCAATAGTTAAATGAATTTGTTTACTAAAATGTTCTTACTAATGATAGTTAGTAGAGTTTTTCAGTGAGTTGAAATGTATTGTAATAAATAAGGGCAATTTGTTGAAAAACGAGTAATATACATTGTCTTGATTTTTTAAAGGGACAAATAATTTGAAATAAAAAGATCATAATCTATGTTGGTTAATTAAATTGACTTACCAAATAGAGTCAAGCCGCACATGAATAATTTTCCAAAAAAGTAAGGTTGAGCCACATAAATCAATTTTTTATAACATAATTTACTTATCTTGTTTATATTTATTTTCTTTTTCCCCATGAAATGAAATTATTAAGTATACAAGAGTTTAATTATTATTTTTACCAAATTACAATATTTGTATTACAACTTCAGTAGTTTGTATGATCAATTTGATGAAAACAGTGCATCTTGAGCAATCATTTTTTAAATAGTGACTAAATTAGTATGTTGAGATATTTATGACTAAATTTGTCAAAAAAAAAAAAGAATTTTCTTCTCGTTTTTACCCTTCAATTTGATCAAGAGTTTATTTTAAATTTGGGTCTGACAGCGGCCCACATTCACATCTCTCAATGCTAGCTGTTCATTTCTCCCATTCTCATAAAGGTACCTGAAAATTTTCTCTCCTTTCCATGCATTAGGGTTTAGGGTTTCAAATCAGTTTTGAGAGATCAAGACTTACTACTGAAATGGCTGAAAGGGAGCGTTTGTGTGAAACTTATTTAGTGAGAACATTTGTGAATAGCACTTTGAGACTCAAGCCATGTTATTATTTTCAAACAATTGAAAGTGTCACTGAACTTGTGATTGAAAAGATTTGGGAATGTAGTCAAGGATTTCACCACTTCTGACGTGCTTAGGTTGGTCAATTCAAAACAAGGTCGACGTGACGTTTTACTACAAGATATGTAAAGCCTAAAATCCAAGGTAATGTGGATAATTTTTTATTTTCTGGAG
Organism: Trifolium dubium; assembly: GCA_951804385.1. Taxonomy (NCBI): domain Eukaryota; kingdom Viridiplantae; phylum Streptophyta; class Magnoliopsida; order Fabales; family Fabaceae; genus Trifolium; species Trifolium dubium. The sequence continues at coordinate 38,811,259 of OX638067.1, forward strand.
TGAAGAGAAAAAATATACATATGAATCTTGGAATTGTTTTGTTCTTTATTATAAATTGTGTACATTTTTGTTATGTGGAGAATTTTTGTTACAATATGGTTATCATAGAGCGAAAGTTTAGATAAAATAACATTTGTTGTATGTGTCCATTAACTATCCAATCCATTGTTGTTCAAATAATAATAATAATAAAGAGGAGATTTTCCCTTTATTCTAAACTAGAATATTTTTCTTGCATAAAGGTATCCAAAATTTGCTTTTAGAAACATGTGTACATGATCTTGATCTGTCATTACAATAAGAACATGCACATCACATGTTATATCAAATGGTTCGTAGTTAGGTTTGTGCAGTTCTTTTGAGTGATTGAGTAATTACTTTATGAATCTGTATATGGAATGGACTGCCCTGTATATGTATTTATATATGGAGTTGGGTATTTCCACTTGAGGTTTCTCTCATTCCAATCAGTGCCCAAATCTATCAGCCAACAAAGCTGCAATCTAAAACATCGAAATAATAGTATAGTATTATTAGTAATTATTTTAGCTCAATTTTTTTAGGTATCTTAGATCATTTGATGGAGGAAGAAGAATCTAAGAAAAATTTGAAAGTAAAACTTCATTGTTTAATCAAATTAGAGGATTCTATGGTTACTAAGTGTCAAAAATTTTGGATGGAAATGATACATCCTGCAATCGAAGATCGTTTTGGCAACGTCAGAGTAAGATACTAAACTATTTGTTTGAATAAACATATACCTCACGTATAACTTTTGTTTATGCTAATACAATTGTTTAATTTTTTTGTAAAGAACATTGTTGGAGTAGTGTATCCATTGAAAAAGTTTACATACCAAGTGAGAATATCATCAGTAGAATATCCCATACGTATGATTCCAATGTCAATTACACCGAAGTCGACTATCGACATTGACAAAAAAGGCATATCAAAGTAATATCAATGATAAAAGCAATATCAAAGTAGAATACACAAAAAATAGTACAAACATTCACTAATTTAACAATGATAAGAAGCAATATCAAAGTATAATACACAAAAAATTGTATAAACATTCACTAAAAGATAAAATAATTCAACAATAAAACTTAATGATTGGCATTTATATGAGAACTAAAATATATTCCATGCTTAAAGAGGTTTGCAAAATTCAAAAAGGAAAGAAAATTATGTTTGTGTTGAAAGCAACAATGCATTAAAGTTTATTTCAGAGGGCACAATAAACATTTTGCAGCATAAAAAATGTTTAGATATAACTTTATCATAGTGTAACCCTTGTTTAAATCATCATGACATCAACACTTGTTTAAGTTTATAAAATAACCTAAGGAATCAACCAAATTTTATTTTAGAATAACAGTATTCCACCGTCTTATCAACGCCTCATGAATTGTCAAAGGCGTCAAGTCGTCAACCATATTCGTTCTTAATTATTATTTTTACCAAATTAGATTATTTGTATTACCACTTCAGTAATTTGTATGACCAATTTGATGAAAACAATGCATCTTGAGCAATCATTTTTCAAATAGCGACTAAATTAGTATGTAGAGATTTTTTTGACTAAATTTGTCAAAAAAGAAGAAGATTTTTTCTTCTATTTTTTACCCTTCAATTTGATTAAGAGTTTATTTTAAATTTGGGTCTGCCAGCAGCCCACATTCACATCTCTCAATGTTAGCTATTCATTTCTCCCATTCTCATAAGGGTACTTGAAATTTTTCTCTCCTTTCCCTGCATTAGGTTTAGGGTTTCAAATCAGTTTTGAGAGATCAACACTTGCTGCTAAAATGGCTGAAAGGAAGCGTTTGTGTGAAACTTATTTAGTGAGAGCATTAATGAATAGCACTTTGAGACTCAAGCCATGCGATTAATTTCCAACAGCTGGAAGGATCACTGAACTTGTGATTGAAAAGATTTGGGAATATGTAGTCAAGGATTTCACCACTTATGACATGCTTAGGTTGATCAATTCAAAACAAGATCAACATTTTGCTACAAGATATGTTAAACCTAAAATCCAAGGTAATGTGGATAATTTTTTTATTTTTGAAGAGAAAAAATATACATTTTTTTTAATAAAAAAAAAATATACATATGAATCTTGGAATTATCTTGTTCTTTATTATAAATTGTGTACATTTTTGTTATGTGCAGATTTTTTGTTACAATGTGGTTATCATAAAGGGAAAGTTTAGATAAAAGAACATTGTTGTATGTGTCCATTAATTATCCAATTCATTGCTGTTAAAAAAAAAAGGAATAATGAGGAGATTTCTCTTTTATTCTAGATTAGAATATTTTTCCTGCATAAAGATATCCAAAATTTGCTTTTAGAAACATGTGTACATAATCTGTCATTACAATAAGTACATGTACATCACATGTTATATCAAATGGTCCGTAGTTAGGTTTGTGCAGTTCTTTTGAGTGATTGAGTAATTACTTTATGAATCTGTATATGAAATGGACTGCCCTGTATATGTATTTATATATGGAATTGGGTATTTCCACTTGAGGTTTCTCTCATTCCAATCAGTGCCCAAATCTATCATCTCAACAAAGTTGCAATCTGAAACATCGAAATAATAGTATATATAATTAGTAATTATTTTAGCTCAATATTTTTAGGTATCTTAGACCATTTGATGGAGGAAGAAAAATCTAAGAAAAATTTGAAAGTAAAACTGCATTGTTTAATCAAATTAGAGGATTCTATGGTTACTAAGTGTCGAAAATTTTGGATGGAAATGATACATCCTACAATCGAAGATCGTTTTGGCAACGACGGAGTAAGATACCAAACTCTTTGTTTGAATAAACATATACCACATGTATAATTTTTGTTTATGTTAATCCAATTGTTAAATTTTTTGTAAAGAACATTGTTGGAGTAGTGTATCCATTGAAGAAGTTTACATACCAAGTGAGAATACTATTAGTAGAATATCAAATAGCTATGATTCCATTGTCAGTTACACTAAAGCCAGCTATCGACATTGACAAAAAAGGCATATCAAAGAAATATAAATGATAAGAAGCAATATCAAAGTAGAATACACAAAAAATAGTACAAACATTCAATAATTTAACAATGATAAGAAGCAATATCAAAGTATAATACACAAAAAATAGTATAAACATCTTTTTTTCGTTGCAAGCGAAGCCATAATCAAGGTCTTCAACCCCAACCAGGAGATTTTCGTTGCAGCCTTTCAAAACGGTCTAAAAGCCGGACAATTCAACGAATCCTTGGTCCAGAGACCCGCCTCAGACATGGAGGAGGTCATGAAGAGAGGCGAGTACTACATAAAGGGAGAAGAGAGCAACGCAGATAAGCGACAACGCGATGCTAAAGAAAAATTCCCAGACTGAAGAGACTAGAGAGATAGCTCCTACCCACGATGGAGAGACAGAAGAGGGGGATAATATGTTCCCTCACAATCCAGATATTCGAAACGATCCCCTCATGACACCCCACAACACACCCGGCTCAATTCAAAGATGATATACATACTACAAGAGATCATGGAGACAAAACTGGCTCAGCTCCCACGAAGGCGAGACCCACCAGTGATCATGGGACCCAATCGAAAAGCTTGGTGTCACTACCACGGGCAAAAGGACACGATACAGAAGATTGTTACAGATTGCGTGAACTGGTCGAAGAACTCATGAGAGACGGCTAACTAAAACAATTCATAGGCGAATACGCCAAAGGGCACTGGTCACGAAGAAGGACTAGATCCCCTCGATCACCGAAGAAGGAAAAGGTAGCAGACGAAAGCGACAAGAGCAAGGAAGATGTTCGGAAATTTATCATCTCCATCCAGAAGAGCTAAAATACAAATGGTTTCCAAAGGGATAGAAGTGTTGAGTACATAACCCACTCTAAGCTAATTTATCTCATACTCGAATGAGATGCCAATATTAAAACCAAGTTACAAGAATTCTTTGGAAACAAATGAACCTACTCACAGTCACACACACGCATGCACACTCTTATTTATCACTACTTTACACTCTCTTCTTTTTATTTTTATTTTATTTACTGAACTCCTCAAATAAATACTAAAAGTAAAATGAGCAAAATAGAATACAATATAAAATTAACTTTGGAACATTATTTAACAAAATAACTAATCAAACAAATGATATTTTTTTGTTGTCGAGATCAGGATTTCCACCGTTGAACGCAGTGACTATTCCCCTCGTTAGATTGGATGCATCTAAAATGGTGGAATAGCTGAACCAAAGATCTAAAGTTATTTCGTATTCAAGACGAAAATCAAACTCTCGACTCTTAGTTCCGTCGAACACAGTGACTATTTCCCCCACTAAATTGGAGGCACATCAAAACTTGATAACTAAGTGGCGGAGTCACAAGCCAATCACAAGCCAAAGCGTGCACTTGCACACCCCGGAATCTTGTATTTTGCATCTAATATTTTATATTTTACTGATTTGCACCCGTTGGCATTGTTAGTTTGCACCCAAAGAAATGCTTATTTCCTCTTACCACATTGAAGTTGAGGCGGCCCAATTTTTTTTTGTCAAAGGTGGACAGTTTGATTTAAGTGACCAAGCTCAAGTTCTTGTTAACTTTCTTATTATAAGGTGGTCATTTATCTTATATTATTTTTTACAAATAAGAGATCTTATGGTGCAAATGTTAGTAAAAATAAAGGACCAATTTGTTACAAATAAAAAAGATAAAGGACTACTAGTGTAATTTTGCTTATAAAGTTTTACGCAACTTTTTTTATTAATATTATTAGTTTATGATTTTATATTACTTAAACTTCCATCCAAATTTAAAACACAGAGCAAAAGGTTGTACAAAACATGCTCTGCCAATAAGACTTTTGATAATTATATGTTATATTAATATACTATATTAAAACTGTAAAAAAAAAAATAATACTATATTCTAATTACATCATAATTCATTTTTTGCTTGTACAATATCTGATTACTCCTCTTCTCTTCTTTTAATTATTTTTTTTCTCTTTTCTATATCATTATGATCATTATCTATTTATTATTGATCATATTATTATTTTTCAAATTTTAAGTGGTAAATATTATAATATCAAAAAGTTAGTGGAACTCACAAAATTTTATGGGGTAACTTAAGAGATTCAATTATTTCATTTTATAAAAATGACAAAATTATAAATTTAATGGTTTAAATAAATGGTAAAATAAGATATAAATGGAAAATAAATGGTAAAGTTATAAATTATATTAATAAATATATAATGTCTGCACCCCTGGTCTAGGGTCTTGGCTTAACTGAATAAATAAATAGAAAGAAGAAGTGTCATTTTGTAATTAATTAATTAATGTATGTGGTCTAATAGTGAAGGGAGCAGGGCCGGCCCAAGTAGCTAATATGAGGATGACCCGACGAAGGCCCGGCCTGGAGGGAGAGATAAACAAACATGGAATGGAATCGAAATAGGGATAGTCAGTCAGTCAGTCTCTGCAGAACAAATCAGGAGGATGCCTTTGTATTACAGTGCTTCCGACGATGTAGTCGATTTATTGCACCCGTTATTTCGCGGTGTCTACAGCAAATTGGCAAGCCAGTGCACTAACCTGAGCAAATTTCAGATATATCGTCTCTCCGACCGTGAGCTATTTAACCTCGTCAACAACACTCTAGAAAACCTACCCGATCCCGAGTCAAATCGCATCATCGACTCCGTGATCCAACCTGTTATATATCGCCTTTTCCCTCGTCGCATTCCTCTCCCCAAACCCAATGACAACACTCCTTACCTCGCTCCTCTTCTCCCAGGAGAACAACAACCTACCCAACCGCTTTCTCGCCGTGACATTTTTGATTTGGGTTTCTACTTTTTCCCTATCTATCTCATTATTATTATTATTATGTTGTTATTGCTCATCTCATTTCTTTCTTCCTTCCTTTCTTTAGGCTTGCTTGCCTTCGTTTGCCTCGTAGCCATGGGAGCCGCGTGCTGGGATTTGCACCAGGTAGGTATCTGTGTCTGTTTGGATGGATGGATGACCAAAATTGCACTGCACAATTATAGAATTGAGGAGGATCAAAATAGATCAGACATAACTTAACCACCTTTATTATTCATTGTTAGGGTTTCACAAATTTATTCCTAACCTATGATTATGAAGTCCATATACTTGGTGTAAATTTTAAAATTGATACTACCTTTGTACCAAAATATAAGTCGTTTTTTTTTCTTCTCAAATAGACTATATAGAATATATATATATATATATATATGTGTGTGTGTGTGTGTGTGTGTGTGGAACTTAGAGTGCAACGTTGAAGAGAAAATGTTGAACAGTGAGTGAGGTATACCAGTTCATAGATTATTAGATGTGTTAAGGTGAAAGGGGAAGGTCTTTGTCTATTTGATGATTAGAGCTAGGGGATGTTTGTTATGTAAGAAAACCTCAAGAAGGGAAGTTAGTATCATTTTTCATCTTATTATTCCCATATCTCATAGTCTACCAAATGAGTTATGCCCACCGAACAGTTTCATCATCATCATCATCATTATTATTATTATTATTTTGGTTTTTCTTTTTCTTTTCCTGAACCAACTGTGCTATTATTTTGGTCATAGTGGTGGTTTAACACGGAAGTTCGAGCATGGAGGATTAATCAGTACTATATCCGTCGTGCTGGTCAGGTAACAAACTGGTTGTGAATGTATTTTTGTTTTCGAAATACCTTTCTTCATTCTTCGGGTGTCTACATTATTATTGATCTAATCTCATGTATTGTCCTTATTTGATAATAAATTAATAATTATCTGATCATGATGTTAATTAATAAATCTTCAGAACAAGCGATTGGAACTTTCAAGGAGGCACCATATATCGTTGTCTCAATCTAAATATCAAAGAAGTGCTGCGGATATCAAGTCTGAATCTATAAATCAAACAACTGCTACTGATATGAAGGTGATGTTCTCTCTCATACTTTCTTCTCTATTTATTTTTTCCTACCCGTAAAAAGTTTTTCTGTCATCCATATGTTAATACTTATTAGTATGTAGTTTCTACTTTCCTAATTTTTAATTTAGCACATATTGTATGTTAAGTAATGTTGTTTTCTGCTTTAGGGTCTTAAAATTATTGAAGAAATTGCCCATCAGAGCTATTTGCCAATCAAGCGAACTCTCATTCGACGCAATGATGCGGTGGTGAACCAAACCAACGTGGTTCTTAGGCAGGTCAGCTTTAGATTTTATTATATCAAATGTTATGGATAAACTCCCGATTATAGCACTGAAGTGTGGTTGATTCTGTTGCAACTTAAAATGTAATGTACTGATTCTGTTGCAAGTTGCAACTTTAAATGTTCGACTTGAAGATCAATAGTAGTTTGTTCTTCTAGATCACCCACCATCCTTTATATACAACTCATTATACCTTTTTTAATTTGCAAATCAACTTTAAAATTAGGAATGCAATTCAGGGTTAAGGAAATAATCTGCATCATGCAAAGACCTACACAGTTGGTTGTCGCACTCGCACCTTTCATCAATGATGTTCCATATAAGCAAACGACGAAAGCATAGAATATCTTGAATTAGTGTCTAATTTGAAAACTGAAGTTAAAATTTTATTGATGCTACTATAAACATGGATAGTAGTTAGGTACATGTTTTTGAGCATATTGAACTCTATTTGTATTTTCTCTTTAGCTCCATTTATAGCCTCATAAGTCATAAGTAAATCCCATTAACCTATTTTTTTCCGCCACCTTCACGATTTTCATACAAAACAAAGATAGATAATTGAAATACAATAGAAATGGGTATGGATCAGTACGGTGATCGTAAGTGTACCCTGTACGGGTACCTACCATTTTAGGAGTACCCATGCTTTAGAGGTTACTATTGCTAATGCAGATAAAATATTTACTTTCTCTATACAGTATGCAAAAACAAAACTCTATAATTGCTTGGTTTTGTCCCTTAGATCTGCCAATTATACAAATTAAAATTCACTCTATGTAATTCAACAGAGGTGTACTAAGTAACCCTTTGAATTTTGTTTTGTCAAATGGATCTGCCAACTGTAGAAAGTAGAGCGAGCGGCATCAGTATCAGGAAGTCGAAATTTGTGAGCTGCCGATCTAAGCAGTAGATTACAGGTATTTGCACATCCTATTTTTAATTGGTTTTCTTTTGTGGAGTTGAGGTGCATATTTTGATCCTGTAAGGAAGAAAATTTGTAAAAGGGAAGTGTTTCAGTTACTTTTTTTTACTCAAGATATGATAGAAAATGGCAATATAAGCAAATACCCTTTTGCTGTTTATAACTTAAAGGTCCTTTCTATGTGTGATTTTAACGCTCTGTTGTACTTGAACTGAGTCTTTTACTGTGCCATGTTTCTAATTGCAGTTGATTATCAATCTTGAACAAAATAACTAAACTTATGTTGATGTTATTGGTTCCGCCTTTACTGTACAGTATGCATAAAAGATGAAAATAAATAAGTTTGATGCTATTAATCTTTTGTACCCTACTTGTTGTTACTATGTTGCAGTTATTAGTGAGTGTATAATAGAAATGAATGAATGAAAAAAAGGTTTAAAATTTGTAAGTAAAGAAAATATATCATCATATGCTGAGAGTAAACAAGAAACAACAAGACTAAGAACGAACCTTTGACAATTCATGAGGCGTTGATTAGACGGTGGAATTACATGTTATTTTAAAACAGAATTTGGTTGATTCCTTAGCTTTTTATATAAACTTAAACAAGTGTTGATGTAATGATGTTTTAAACAAGTGTTACACTATTGCAAAGTTATATCTAAAAAAATTTGTATGCTGCAAAATGTTTATTGTGGCCTCTGGAATAAACTTTAATGCATTGTTCCTTTCAACACAAACATAAGTTTCTTTTCTTTTTAAATTTTGCAAACCTATTTAAGCAGATAATTTATTTTAGTTCTCATATAAATGTCAATCATGAAGTTTTGGTACTGAATCATTTTATCTTTTAGTCAATGTTTGTACTAATATTTTGTGTATGCTACTTTGATATTGCATCTTATCACTGTTAAATTAGTAATGGAATTTTCCACATTATTAGCTATTTCTATTTTTTTGCATGAGAATTGAGATGTATGAGTATAAAATTATTCAAGTGATTTTCTCTCGTAATGCAGGCAAAGAGAAACAGATTAGGTGAGAGAACTTTGCTGTGAAGTTGATAAAGGAAAGATTCATCAAGGTGGTCATTTCCATAATTGTTTATTGGTTATGAGTTGTATTTATATATTATATGGTACTTCTTCGTAACTAGACTTTTATTCATGTGATGCATGGGTCTTATCAACACTATATATTTATCTAACGATAACATATTGTTCACTGCGAAGTTTGGTGAACAAAAGACTAGTTTAAAAATCAAGTGAGATCAACTAGTGAAATCTCGAAACATGTTTGTGTGTGGTTTTGAATAATGCAAAGAACAAACAAATTCAATTTGCTAATGTTGATAAAATAGACAAGTTGTAATGATTTTTAACAAGTTGACAGAAAATTAAAGAGTTGTAGAAAAACAATAAATTGCATTAAAGTTGTAAAGATTACAAGAAAAGTGAAAATGGTGAGAAAATGATATATATTGATCCTATGTGATTCCGTTTTTCAAGTGTTAGGTACTTTGGAATTATGTAGGATTCTGTACGATTAATTTTCCACCCAAAACCTGATTACAAGCTTTCTATTTATAATAATCCTAACCCTAGCAGTTATATTTTGGAGCGATTAACATCACAATTTGTGTCCCACGTTCTTGTACCACTACTAATAACCGCTTCTTATTACACTTGAATCTTCGCTGCGACATTTTCATCTGCGACACCACTTTCCTCCAGTCGTTTCGACACTCTACTTCCATAATCCAATTGTCTTTCGTTAAGTTTCTTCGATCAATTCCTTGCGTTGGTAGCAGCGACAACTCCCTCTTTTATGATTGTTCTATTTTGTGACAGCTTCTTCTATTCAATCATTTTAACTTAGAAACTTTTTGTGACAACAACCATTTTTGTTGCGACTACCTCATGGATGATTTCTCACTTTTAGTCGTAATGACTTTAGTCGAAAATATCGACTAACAAATTCCCCAAAAGTGTTAGTCTCGACGAAATGTTGGAGAAACTGACGGTTTTGAAACATTTTTTGAAGCACGTGCTTCTTTTGCTATGACGTCAGCGTAATTATGACCTTTTTCTCAACAGCGCCTCGATCCAGAACATGCAATGATGGCAGGCGAATTTTCAAAGTTTAGTGGGATACGTGGCGGACGATCAACTCTCTGACGTGAAAGTTGAAGGGATTTGCCCTGATTTGATTTTTTTCTTTTTATTTAATTGATTAAAACAAATCAAACTTAATCCCACTATAAATACTCTCTTCCTCCTCATTTAAACCTTTTTCTGCTTTACACTCTCCAACGAGCTTCACTATTTTCTCAGAGAAACTTCTCCTTTCTTTTTCAACCTTCATCGTTTTCTCACCAATGGCTTCTCAAAGCTCTTCAGTTTCTCCAACTACTCCCATTGCTGTGAATATGGCTTCGCTCCTGTTGCGTGACAAAAACCTTGCATTTGTTTCTGAACCCTCAAGAACAATTGAAGAGGCTAAAATTTGGAAATCGCAGGTAATGATTCCTTTCACACTTTCTAAAACGATGCATGCGTTCGCAGGGCCTCTGCCGAAAAAAGCTGAGCTTCACGAAAGTTTCAAATCATTTTTTGAGTATTTTTCATAATTTTAAGGATAGTTTAATCATTTTGGGGTGTAACTTAAATTAATTGGAGTGTTAGAAGAAAAAATTGTCATGTAATCCCGCCTTAAATGTAGGAACTTTCACTTTTTGAAATATATTAAATAATTAATGTATTTAGCCTACATTGTAAACTAAATACATTAGTTATTCAATGTATCTAAAAAAGTGAAAGTTGCTTATATTTAACGTCGGAGAGAGTATATATTTGAGGCACATGTCACTTGTACATTGTCACCATTATCAAAAATTAAATACCCGTGCATAAATATTTATCATTTTGATTTGGCAGATCAAATTCAATGGATTGAATGAATGTCATGTAGTTTAATTGGATAAAAACCTTCTTATTATTTACATATACTCCCTCTCCGTAGTATAATGTAAGAGAAAAAACACAAACTTTTATCTTTTCAATTTTTTTTTTTAATTTTTAAAACTTGATGTGGTTAGAAAACTAAACCAACATCAATAATATATAAAATCAAAATATAATAGATACAAAGAAGGGAGACGTCGACCAAAACCCTCAAACTAACAACATATTTAATAAGAGAGACCAAGCTTATTCCTGGAAAAATCCTCCCTAATAACATGTGGTAAATCATTTCACCAAACAAAATTATGCAAGGAAAGACCTAAGTTAGCGAGCTTATCTGCACAATGATTTCCTTCTCTAAACACACGAGTGCTCTAAAAATTCATACTTAAAGTTTTAAAAAAGCAATTGTCCCATCTATTTCTCAATTTTCAAGAAAAGTTTATTCTCTCTCTTTTATATTCATAATCAATAACCAATAAAATCATTTTTGCATCATTCTATGCAACCTTTTTCAAACAAAACACAAAAAAAAACATACCTTCAATCATTATATATATTTTTCTTAATAAGTGTGATTTTTGTTTTTTCTATTATAAATTTATAATATACTACCTTCGTCCCTAAATATAAGACTTTGTTTGACCACTGCACATACACCAATATACAATTTTGATCACTTATCTATTTAATTATCTAGTAGTAAAAATTATAAAAATTTGATAGTTTGAAATTCATCGAAACAAGTCAAACCAAATTTTATATGCTAATATTTACATCTATATATTATTATAAAAAATACAGTTAAAATATGATAGAAGAATAATATAATTTAGTCAAACATGGTCTTATATTTAGAGATAGAACTACCAGGAAGGAATGAGTATTTTGTAGTACACAGTGCATGTCTTATCTCTATCAGACTATCAAAATATAATATAGGACATGATACTTTTAAACATAAAAGGATTACCACATAAGAACTTGGTAATTCAATTTTGTTATTACCATGGTAAATGGGGGACTATGGTATATTTTTCATTACTCGACCAAGCTAAATGCCACCAAATGAAGGAACTAATATGTAAGTTATATTAAATTAGATTAAATGCATTTATAGGTTATTATTTTGACCTTTTTTGTGTGTATAAAATTAACTGTTTATTTTGAACAATATAAAATTAACTGTTAAGTCTCTATTTCAAAATTTTATTTGAATTTAAAATATCTATTTATTTATTTATATACATTGCGATAGTTCCACGGAGCTCTCTCATGCATTCTCAAGAAAATTTGCTTATATGTCATTCAATTAGAGCTTCTCTAAGATTTTATTTTATATTTTTTTTAGATATTTTTTTTAGTGTAATTCAGTTGCATTCTTAGCATGTTTTTTTTAGATTTTTTTTTATGGGAATAAATACCTTTGCAGTCCCTATAAACATACAAAATTTCATTTTTTAGGGTAATTCAGTTGCATTCTTAGCATTTTTTTTTAGATTTTTTTTTGGGAATAAATACATTTGCAGTCCCTATAAATATACAAAATTTCATTTTTAGTCCCTAAAACAATTTTCAGCAAGTTATGGTCCTTCAAATATTTCCTATCATGATTTTTTGTCCTTATTTTGTGGGAGAGGTTCATATCTCTATTATATACATTACGATAGTTCCACAGAGCTTTCTGATGCATTCTCAAGAAAATTTGCTTATGTGTCATTCAATTAGAGCTTTTCTAAAAAAAAAAATTTATATTTTTTTTAGATATTTATTTTCGCGTAATTCAGTTGCATTCTTAGCATATTTTTTTTTAGATTTTTTTTTGGGAATAAATACCTTTGCAGTCCCTATAAATATACAAAATTTCATTTTTAGTCCCTAAAACAATTTTCAGCAGGTTATGGTCCTTCAAATATTTCCTATCATGATTTTTTATCTTTATTTTGTGGGAGAGGTTCATATCTCTATTATATACATTACGATAGTTCCACGGAGCTTTCTGATGCATTCTCAAGAAAATTTGCTTATGTGTCATTCAATTAGAGCTTCTCTAAAAAAATTTTTTATATTTTTTTAGATATTTTTTTAGCGTAATTCAGTTGCATTCTTAGCATGTTTTTTTTTTAGATTTTTTTTTGGGAATAAATACCTTTGCAGTCCCTATAAATATACAAAATTTCATTTTTAGTCCTTAAAACAATTTTCAGCAGGTTATGGTCCCTCAAATATTTCCTATCATGATTTTTTTTCCTTATTTTGTGGGAGATGTTCTTATCTCTATTATATACATTGCGATAGTTCCACGAAGCTCTCTCATGCATTCTCAAGAAAATTTGCTTATGTGTCATTCAATTAGAGCTTTTCTAAGATTTTTTTTTTTATATTTTTTTTAGATTTTTTTTTAGTGTAATTCAGTTGCATTCTTAGCATGTTTTTTTTAGATTTTTTTTTTGAGAATAAATATCTTTGCAGTCCCTATAAACATACAAAATTTCATTTTTTAGGGTAATTCAGTTGCATTCTTAGCATTTTTTTAGATTTTTTTTTGGGAATAAATACATTTGCAGTCCCTATAAATATACAAAATTTCATTTTTAGTCCCTAAAACAATTTTCAGCAGGTTATGGTCCTTCAAATATTTCCTATCATGATTTTTTATCCTTATTTTGTGGGAGAGGTTCATATTTCTATCTCTATTATATACATTACGATAGTTCCAAGGAGCTTTCTGATGCATTCTCAAGAAAATTTGCTTATGTGTCATTCAATTAGAGCTTCTCTAAGATTTTTTTTTATATTTTTTTTTAGCGTAATTCAGTTGCATTCTTATCATGTTTTTTTTTAGATTTTTTTTTTTGGGAATAAATAGCTTTGCAGTCCCTATAAATATACAAAATTTCATTTTTAGTTCTTAAAACAATTTTCAGCAGGTTATGGTCCCTCAAATATTTTCTATCATGATTTTTTGTCTTTATTTTGTGGGAGAGGTTCTTATTTCTATTTTATATACATTGCGATAGTTCCACGGAGCTCTCTCATGCATTCTCAAGAAAATTTGTTTATGTGTCATTCAATTAAAGCTTCTCTAAGATTTTTTTTTAGATTTTTTTTTGGGTTAAATATATTTTTGGTCCCTATAAATATATCAAATTTTGGTTTTAGTCCTTATAAAATTTTTCTTCGACTTTTAGTCCTTATAAAAATTTTCATCTTCACTTTCATTCCCAATTATTGAATCAACTCATATATAGACTTTCTATTTTTTTAATGAAGTTGTGCACAAATGTGAAAAATATTACGATAATCTCTTCCTAAATAAATTGGAATTTTTTAACCAAACATAAATTAAATATGAATTTTAAACCACAAAAAGTTTAAAAATTCATATTTAATTCCTAAATTGTTAAAAAATTCTAATTTTTTTTAGAGAGATCATTATAATTTTAAAAACTTTTCTGCAAATTTTTTATTCAAAAATATGAATTCTACTTATGAGTTTACTTAAAATGAGGGATTAAAAGAGAAGATGAAAAATTTTATAGGGACTAAAAGTCGAAGAAAATTTTTAGAGGGACTAAAACCAAAATTTGGTATATTTATAGAGACCAAAAACATGTTTAACCATAAAAAGATAAATTATGAGAATAATTATAGGGACCAAAAATATATCACAATGTGGGAGTTTTGTGATATATTTTTTTTGGTAGATCGAAAAGATAAATTGCTCCCCCAGAAATTGATCACTGGAGCTCTCCAACCCATACGTCCCTTAGCTCATACCACCTGAGTTATGTTACGGGGAGAAAGTTTTGTCATATTAAGAAATCTATTTTCTTTGTTTTTTTTTTGTTTTTAAAATTTACACGTGGATTACCATTCAAAAAGTTCAAACAAAGTGGGACAACGATGGAAAAAGATATCTTAATTTACATAGTATTTTAAAAAAATACAGTTTGATGGAATTTAGATGAATAAATATACAATAAACATAGGAACATCACTATATGTGAAGCTGTTATAAAAAAAAAAATTCATTTGAAACTTTTTTAAAAAAATTATTTGCTAAAATTTTTTAACAAAAAAACAATACACTATAAAAATATTTTCCAAAAATATCTAAAATAAACACATCTTTAGTGTATAATGTATAGGAATTAGGCCATATTGAATCAAGACTACTGAAATTTCAAAATATTAAATTATATTATTTTTCTTTAATATAGATTAAAATGTCAATTTCCAATCTAAAATTTTATTTTAATATATTAAATATGTTTTTAGTACTTCCTATTTTTCTAAATATTAAAAATTGTTTTATTAACATTCAACTTTTAACTTCGTAAATAATATTTTGTCAAAAAAAAAAACTTTGTAAATAATATTTTTTTAATATAACTTTTATTTTTATTCAATGTCATTTATACGATTCTGAATATATTTATTCTAAATTTTTGTCAAAACAATATATTTAATTCAACAATATATATTTAAACAACTCATAAAATATAATATCTCAAATTCACACCAACATAGTGTGGTACAAGTGGTAGATATTTGAGTCTCTTAACCATTTTGTCCCGAATTTGATCCCTAGCCAGTGCGTATGGAGAAACATTTGTTAGAAGAGGTCAACCCCTTAAATGGATTGCATATATCTCGAGTGGATTAATCTCTGCAGTTGCATGCGAAGGATACCTTTGGTTTACCAAAAAAATATCTCAAATTCACTATTAAATATTAAAATAAATTTAAAATAATAATTTAAAATGAATTAATAAATAATATTAAAAAGAAAATAATCCCGTGCACGGCACGGGCTAACATACTAGTTAATATTTAACCGAAAGGGACATGTCTCAAATTATTTATTTCTTTAATTTATTAAAATATTATTTGTTATCTTTTTCAATGAACTACAATAATATATCTTATATATTGTATATTAATTCACCAAATTACTTCATTATCACTAAGTATTATTTTTTTGACAAGTATCCCACAACTATTGATAAAAACATTTTAATAAATAAACACATTTTAGTATTAAAAAATCAACAAAATTAATTATTTTTTTTTAAAGTGTGAAAAATTTAAAAAGAAAACGTTAACTATTGTAACATAAGAAGAGTATAATTTGAGATAGAGGTACTAAGATATTCATGCGGGCACATGCCAATATATAGTCTTTTTTTTTACTAATATATAGTCTTTGAATGGTCAATTATATGCAATAAGAGATTACTAGTTAAATAATTAATTTGGTTGACAATTAGTCAAAAAAAAATTAATTTGGTTGACAAGGATTCTAGCATTTAGTACGAGTCACGGCCATGTTCTTTCACCTTCTTTAATCTTTTCTTAATCCTCTCTCATTCATATAGGAAAATTATATTTGATCTAATAATATACTAAACTATATAAATGAAGTATTTAATAAATCTAAAAAAATTAAATATTTCTTATAGAAGATAAGATTATATGTAATGTCATTTTAAATATTAGCAAATCATGAGCTATATGTAATGTCAAACTAATCATGTAAATTTTAAATAGACAAACTAATCATGTAATGTCATTTTAAATATTTCTATTAGCAAATCATTTTAAAATTTACATAGAGCTATATGTAATGTCATTTTAAATATTTCTATTAGCAATAGATTTTGTAATAATTTCTAAAAAAATTAAATATTTAATCAAATAGTTCTTATATTTGAAAATGTTTCTCTAGTCCAAGACCTCATTAGCTACAACCCTAACAAACGTTGGAATTCCAACTTGATTAATCAATTTTTTTATCCCTTTGAAGGGGAACTTATCAAGCAAACCCCCCTTATTAATGAACTTATTGAAGATCAACTTATGTGGCCTCACACTAAGGAGGGCGACTATACTGTCAAGTCTGGGTACAACCTTCTCAAACATTGGAAGGACAGTGCCAACTCTAGTTCTACACACATACACCAACTCTCTAAACAAAGTTTGGAAGAAACTTTGGTCTTTAGATACCATTCCTAGACATAGAGTGTTGATATGGAGGATAATTCAGCGAGCACTTCCTGTTCGTAATGAGCTCAGCAAGCGTGGTATTCCCGGACATATCATATGCCCAAGGTGTCATAACAAAGAAGAAACTCTAGACCATGTGTTCATGGAGTGTCATCACGCCCAGAGAATCTGGTTTGGCTCTAAACTAGGGGTTCGGTTCAGCAACAGTCATGGTGATTTCATTGATTGGCTAATCCACAACATCAACAACCTAACAGACGACGATATAAGCTATATGGCAGCAAGTTTTTGAAGATAAAGATATTCAGGACAACATTATCATAGATCAAGCTTCTAAAAGTATCACTGAATACATATTAGCCACGTCCAACTTTCAAACAGAGTCGCACAACTCTTCTAATATCAAGCATCAGCACCACAATACTCCTAATAAGTCTAAACGTTGGCACCGTCCTTCAGCAGGTGTAATCAAAATTAATAGCGACGCTAACCTGGCAATTGATGGGAGATGGGGATTTGGCGCCACTTATCGTGATTCCGAAGGCTTCCTGCTCGCCGCTGCTACTTGGGAGATGCCGGGATTTGACGACTCAGCCACGACGGAGGCATGTGCGATCTACCAAGCCCTTCTGTTGGCCATTGATTGTTGTTTTGTTGAGAATGACAATGAATAAGTGATTAGGTTGGTGAATGGGCTTTGTAGAGGAAACTTAATTTGGGGAATCAAGTGTAGTATGAGCAATTTTAGGAAAATTTCTCTTTGCACCCCCCCACACTTCTCTAATATCCTCCTAAAATCCCAAAATAACCTTCACTTTCATGTGTAAAATATGGTTCGGATTTTATGATCCGAATTTTGTGGGGGTTTTGTAGGTTCGGATTCAAAAATCCGAACTTTGTGGCTATATTGTGGCTAATTGGTAGCTAATTCGTAGCTACTGTTATTTTGCTTCACAACAAGAACACTGACTTTCATTTCTAAAACAAACTTCACTTTCAAATCCAAACATACACTAAATATATTCCCCATTCTAAATTATGAATTACATAATACTAGATTTACTTTACTCAAAGTGCAAACATTTGAGCTATTATTTAGTTTGTTGTTGTTGTTGTTTCATGTATGCATTTATTTGGTCAAATCCTTTGTTGGTTTCTTATTTGATCAACACAATAGATAAATAAACGGATCAACACAATCCTTTGAAGATTAAAAAGAGACAACAAAGAGAGAGAATGAAAACTTGAGTCATGAAAATAAAGAAGAAGTAAAGATAATGAAAACTTGTTGTTGTTGTTTTTAGCTATGAAAGAATTTGTAGCTAACTCGTAGCTAATTCGTAGCTAACGAGTTCGTTGTTGTTAGCTAAACAGGTTTTGTAGCTAACTTGTAGCTAATTCGTAGCTAACGAGTTCGGGTTCTACGGCCCAAACCCAGTTCGGGTTTTATAATCCGAACTTGTCCTAAACACCCCCAATTTATATCTAAGGGTAAAAACGGTAGTTAGGGGGGAAAAGAGAATCATGGAGGGTGGGGAGAGAAATTTTCCAATTTTAGGATTTGTAATTTTTGTCATATTAAGAGGGAAGCCAATAAGGCTCCTCATTTGCTAGCTTCTTTGGCCCATATTGAGCCCAACAGAGTTTGGTTAGAAGAAACACCCCTCCAAATTGTAGCTACTTTGCTTAAGGACAATGTCCTCTAATAATATTCAGTTCCCTTTCAAAAAAAAAATCATGTAAATTTTAACAGTATAATATTGGAATATTAGAATAATAATAAGGATATTTTTGTCTGAAAATTTTTTACACTTATTTTCTCTTTCCTCTAAAAAAAATCTATAAAAAAAGTTATTAATATCAGCTTCAGATTTTTAGCAGTTTTTAATTATTTTTAGATTCTGATTATTAAAAGCTATAATCAGATGTTATTTTCTTAAAAGTGATTAATTTTAAAAAATAAGTAATTTTTTTTCTAAAAAAAAAAACAAACGGACACTCGATAACATATTAAATTTTTAAAGAAAAAAATGTTGGTCTTCTTGAAGGAATCAACGGGTCAGTCATACCGGCCCATATGAGGTTGTCGAGTTTTCTAAATATGGAAGAAGATTTTCCTTGTGATTAGGAAAACAAATGATATCCTCATTTTTTTTATAGGCAATGATACCTTCTTGAGAGTACTTCTATTTGATAACAATCAGATGCAAAGAGAAAGAGAAGGTTGACTAGAGTTTCAATAGAATATCATTAGTATTGCATTACATTACATAAAATAAAGACTACAAAAGAATTTATAACAATATTTAATGAACTCTAACTTAATTACTAGTATAAAATTTCAATAACTTAAGTCTGATACTTTATTATCTAACACTATTTATTAAAACATCGAGTTTACATGGTTAATGAGTTTTCTATAAGAAGAATCGTTTGAAAAAACTCAAATTCGATTTCTTATAGGGATGAAACTTTAACCACTTACTTCGTGGACTTCTTTTCTAAACTATAATGCTAATAAATAAAAAGTACTCCTATTAGTATTTTTTATAAAAAAATATGATTTGGTACATAAACTTGTCCTTGCGGAACAATAACTGGCACATAACCCTCTCGAAAAATATAATTTGCAGGTAAGCAATAAAAAATAGAACGGATGGTAGAATAGATAACACAGTGTATTTAGATTTAGCATATCCAATAATAAGGCAAATGTCAACTTGAGTCTTGATCAAATTAAAATTCAAGTGTGGTGGTTTAAGACTTATTATGAGACGGATGGAGTTTATGCTATGTTGGTTAATTAAACCGAGTTCACTAAATAAAGCCAAGCCGCATATATGACTTGGCACAAATGAGATTACATGACAAAAGAATGATAATATGTCAACATAATAAATAAAAAATAGATAGCTTATCTGTTGATAGTTATGATGTTGAGTTATATATGCTATGTTTATTAATTAAACCGAGTTCACTAAATAAAGTCAAGCCGCACATATGATTTGGCACAAATGAGATTACATGACAAAAGAATGATAATATGTCAACATAATAAAAAGTAGGGTTAAATATGTTTTTAGTCCCTATAAACATCTGATTCTTCTACTTTTAGTTCTTCTAAACTTTTTCCCACTTTTTATTCCTCCAAATATTTCCGATTATGATTTTTGGTCCCTACTTTTCACTCAACTATGTGCACGATTCAAATTTTTTAACGAGATTTTGTGATCATGTTTATAATATTATAAAAATTACTTAAATCAAAATTTATAATTTTTTAACAAGTGATGAATTAACTATGAATTTTTAAGCGAAAACACTTCAAAAATTTATATTTAATTCATCACTAATTAAAAAAATTGAAATTTTACAAATCAATTCAATTTTTAATTTTATTGCAATACATAATTTCAAATTTTAATTAATATACATGAGTTGACTTAAAAGTAGGGACCAAAATTCATGTTAGACAATTTTGTAGGGATTAAAAAGAGGGAAAAAAGTTTAGAGGGACTAAAAGTAGAAAGTTCAAATGTTTATAGGGATCAAAAACATATTTAACCCTAAAAAAATATAATAGATAGCTCGTTTGTTGATAGTTATGATGTTGAGTTATATATGATATGTTCTTATTAAGTTAAAAGTAATAACAACATAATAAGAATTCTTTCTTTTTTTCACTTAAATTTGTATGTAAGTGTAATTTGGGCCTGTAATTAGGGTCTGCCTATACAAGCAGCCCACAGTCATTGAGATCTCAATTCTACCAATAGTTTTCGTTCATCTCAATACTTTCCTCAATACTGATTTTTTTCTTCTTCACCTTTCACTCCTTTTTAGGGCTTCAGTTCATAACTTCATATCACCTACAACCTACAATGGCTAAGAGGACCAGATTCTGTGAAACATTCCTTGTCAGAGCAGTGGCCAACAGTTCATTTAGGCTGAAACCATGCAACTATTTCCCAACAAAAGAAAGAGTGATTGAAGTGGCAGTAGAGAAAATGTATCATCATTTCATTAAAGATCTTACTATGGATGAAGCATTAGCATTGCTCAATTCAAAAGGTGGAGAACGGATTGTAGCAGAACTAAAACCTACCATCCAAGGTATTGTTTAACATTTGTTACAAATCATGATTATACTTTTTGATTTTGGGTGAAATGAATGTTTTGAATTTCCTTGTTCTTTATTACACAAACAAATTATATGGATATTTAGGATTGGCAATGCTTAGATATATATGTTTCCTTTAGACTGATAGTGCCCTCTTTTTAAGATACAACATGAACAATTTCAGTTTCTCTTTACTTAATGTATGCTCAGCAAAGTTGGGGTGTAGAGGAATGATTGCTGGGTCCATTGAGTAACTCCTTCCAAATTGACCAGTTTGTGATACTCCATCAAACCCATAGAATAGAATTCCCTCTCCATAAGAGCATGATGGCATTTCTTCCAATGGCACCATTTGATCATAAAATTCAGAACCTGCCATGCCATATGATAGATTAAAGTTTGCAGGATCAGCATTTAGTAACCTGAAGGAAAGAATTGATATTAGGAACATGAACAGTAACCCAACTTTTGACACAGACACATCTACACTATTATTTATAAATCAATAACTTGTAAATCAATATGATATGTGCATCTCAATTCAGTAATTTATTTCATTACAATATGTTTACCATCTTTATGTATTCCTTTGAGACGCCATACCCATCATTCATTGATGGACGAACATGTTTTCTTTAGCTTAAATAGTAATAGTTTAGGTAGATAATTGTTTAATTTAGCTTAAAATTTTAGGTTTCATAAACTCATTGATGAAGGAAGAATCAAAGAAAAACTTGAAATTAAAAGTGCATTGTTCAACGGATATCAACATTCAAGATTCTATGAGCTCCATACCAAATATTTTGTTGGAATTGAAATACCAAAACATTGAAGTTCACTTTGGCAACTTGAAAGTAAGACCCTAAACTTTGTTTGAATAAACAAATATGAAGTGTATATGTTTTTTTCATACGTCTAATACATATATGTATACTATTTGATTTTATAGAGAGGTTTTGCTATGGAAAGTCTAATAAAAAAAGTTGAATACAAGCTCAGAATTCCATCAGTCGAGTTTGACATTGCTGTAATTCCAGTGGCATTTAAAATAAAGCCTATTGTTGACTATGTCAACCATACCATGTCAATTGCTACAATGTTTGAAGGAGGAAAGCTGTTCAATTTTTCTGCCACAGCAGGGATAACATCTCAATACTCACCATTTTTTAGTTTTGATGCCAAGTTTAATCTAGGAAGTCTCAAAGCAAGCTTATCTTTGTAAGTTATTTTTAGTTATTACTTTTAACTTTAATTTAGGTAGTTTAATAATATACTGTATAATAATATACGGTAGTTTAATAATATATTGTAATTTATTTCAGGACACCGGAAACCTTTTTGATTAAAGGACGTGCTAGTATCGATAGTAAGATAGGTCTTCACATTGCATTTGCCGGTGAACCAAACCAAGGAATATGGACGGCAAAGGCATCCTCTAAAGGCTTTGATAGTCAACATCAGGTCACAATTAGCCCATCAGGTATTATAATTCTGGGAATTAAGAATGAAGTGCTAAACTCAGGAAAAGTGACAATGGAGATGAAATTTGATCTAACAAAAGGAAGCTTTGAACCAATTTTGGAGGGAAAATTTGCAATGTAATTAAAGTAGAACTTATTGTCTTCAGCCTAGAGTCTATAAGCTGTTTTAGGAAGTTCATCAAAATGTAGAATGGAGAATAATAGTTAAGGTTGTTGCAAAACTATTAGTATAAGTTGACTATTATTGAATATTGTAAATGTTGATGATTCTCCATTCTCTATTTATTAGCATCAGAGTATTTTGCCCACTACGGGTTTGATTGTTTGCAGCTCTGGTGGATCTATTGTTTAGTGCAGTTGCAGTTTTTTTGGTTTGGTTATTATTGGAGAGTATTATTCAAACTATCTGCACTCAATTTCTACTTTCTAAGTAGTTTGTGGTGAATTTCTCTTGTTACCTCTTTTGCTCCATACATAGTTGAGGTTAATTGTTGTTCATAGACCGATAGCAGTCCCACAAACTTCCGCTGCAGCCACTTTGGCTTATATCGGTAATTCTACGGCTTGCTTATCTCATTCAATGGAATTACGAATTTTAGATTCTGGCATCATTAAAACTTCTTCAGTGAACTTAAATGATCAGCTAGCTGTTATCTTCACCAAATCTCTACGGGGACCTCAGATTGATTATATATGTAACAAGCTGGATGCATTTGATATATATGCTCCAGCTTGAGGGGACTTCAGGTGTTCAAAAGTAGCTTAAGAGCTATAAATCCACAAAAACGAGTTATAATTTGAGTTTATAATTATATATCCAGTAAAGGTATCAAGTAATAATTTAATATTGAAACCTATCCTTATCTTGAAATAACAGAGAAGATAATCCATAATTTTTATCATATGTTGAATTATGAACTTTAAAATAAATGATCACCTGCATGAACAAAAATTGCAATGTCGCATGAAGCCAAAGACTCCTTGTTGGCCAGCAGCTTTGTGAATCCACCTTCAGAAATCTCTCTCAGCACAAGATATTTTTTGTTTTCCTGCCAAGCAATATGATAAACCTCGTTGGTTGGATTGTAATCTTCAGAATATGGCTTGCATATAATTAAAGATGTGTTGCCACTTGCCAGGAATCACAAGGTAACAACTATAATACCTTCCAATGAAAGATTTCAATAGTGCAGATTTTCCAGCCTTCATAAGCCCAAAATTGAAGCATTGCAATACATTTATTTCTGAATGTAGTTTGTTGCGATCCAAGAAGTGCCACCTCCTAGTCAAACGGATAGTAGATGATGGGTCACCAGGATAACTAATGTATATCAGGTTCTCCACAATAAAGGTTGGGTTTGGAAATGCCATGAGTGCCCACTGTCAAAGATCAAAGATGATGCACATTAAATGCTATATGCACTGAAAAGATACACAGACAAGACATACATCCCTTCAAACATCATGTAAAACTGAGGCAACCTTGAGGAAATTCACAGGGTTGCAACACCTAATCCTGTTTTCTATAGAAGTCCTCGTTCATTCACACCTTCAGGCAAATGTTTTTGCACAAAACTTCTTTACATCCAAAATGTCAAATGGTTGCAAAGGAACATCATTATCGAAACATTTAACCTGTAGAAAGTTTAGTTAGATTTTTCACAAACCTACCATAACACGATATGTACGAATTTGCATTCAAGCTACAAGGTGAGACTTTTATACTCGAATAATAACCAAGCCACATTCTGCTATTTAATGAGAGAAGGAAAAATTAAAACCTGAGAATCATTCAGTTCAGCTTTGCTGATCTTTGTCACGGTCAAAGAAGATAAAAAATCGCTTCAAAGCATGCTCACATCGAGGTTTTAGAGTTTGTGACTCCTTATCAAATAAAGGAGCTGTGGAATAAAGGCCATCCTTTTGTGCTATGAAGACAACATCTGTGTTCTTCATAATTACAATTGTATGAAAAAAAATCCAGAAATAATTTTAGCAGCTTTAAAATAAGATTTAGGAAGTAAAAAACAGGGCTGGGGGGAGGAATTCAATTTCAATGGTATACCTACCATGATACGCCAAGCTGCTGAAAACTCAATGCACGTGCCAATCTCGGGAAACTGTTGCATTATTGGTGACCTCACCTGTTCTAGTAGACTTACATGCTAATTTTCATCTAGCAGATCAAGCTCACAACCAACCACTATTACTGGAACTTTGACCCGTTGATATAGTTCAAGAATAAGCATACATCCACTTGATGCAACAACAAGAAAAAGAGTGACGAGAACCTGTAATTTGTGAAGACAGGAGCCCAAATGTCTCAACATCATCAACTTGACAGAAGATGTGCTGCTGAATCTAGATCAGTTCTTTGACCCTAAAAAAATTGGAGAAAATTCTTAATTAAATAAATTGAAAACAATAAGTGTCAAGCAATGTTGGCGTATAATAAAATCGAAAACCAAAAAAATCATGTAATAAGGCAAGATATGCTCTAAATCACACTGGGACATCTTCAATAGACTTGATTTAACATGTAGCACATTACTATCTCAAACAAACACACGTTGAGGGGACACAGAAGGGCATTGGAAATGCTTGCATCACCATACAGAATATCAATATACTCCCTCCGGTCTAAATTTAGTACAAATACATTTGACATTTTGTGTATATTAAAGAATATACTGTGTATGAGTATATAAGTCTCTGTGCATGAGGTGTCTATAACAAGCAATAATTCAGATAATCCAGAAATACTTCAAACTTTACGGAACTTGAAATTATGGTGATTTTAAAAGAGCGTAGTACCTTGCATCCATCAAAAAATCTCAATGGCCATTGAATTAGCGTAGTCTTTGTTCTTTGCACCCATCTTTTGCAGGAGCAAAGGGAACAGTTGTTTCTCATCAAGCTTTGTTGTGTGAAAATCTGAATCCCTTTCAGATGATTGAGATTCAGGATATCCCAACCTCAATTCTGTAGCTTTCAAATCCAAGTTCACCTTTTTCTCATCACACAAGCTCGGGAGAGTTGAATAACAACTGTCCACTGATGTGGAATCTGATAACCCCAAGTAATTCTGCTCGTTCAAATCAGCGACACTATTTGTGCAGCTTAGCACTCCTGGAACAAGATTCACCACCATCACTAGTGATCTTGATGCTTACGTTGTAAACTCCATATGCCATGTTTGCCAGTTGAAGGAACTTTTGTAACCTTTGGAACGCAATTTGATGCTGCTTTAGCACTATGAACCACAGGCATGGCAGAAACTGAAACTATAGATGCTGAAGATAATGCTTGAGAAGCTCTGACAAGCCTATATCTGCATGGCTAGCATAAACACAAGAACATTTCTGATAATAAAAGCAAATACGTTTTACATATAAGAAAAATATATAAATAAAAAAATAGTGGTCAGTAAAAGTGGATGGAAATCAAAATTGAAGGTATACATCAACCGTAGCATCCTTTCTCGGATGAGAAAAATCAGATTTGCTCCTCTTTCAAAAGCACGCCTCGGGCATAGAACTTGCACACCCTGAAACAATTCATAAATTTGAGTAAACAATTAAATAAATTACAGAAGACAAAGAACATGTCATCAATCCAGAAAGAGTCATAAAGTACTAAACAAGAATGGACAGAAAAATTACAAGTACATCAATCATTCCCACAGACAAAATTTCTGAGTCACATATCACTAGGGTTTATTTTAGTGTTAAGTCATACAGTACATTATTCAGATTCAAAATAACAAAAAAAATTAAACCTAAAATTAAATTTAAAAAATTTATCACTTATTTTTAGCCTATTAAACAACCATTATCAGACATCCGTCTCAACAGAGAAAGAACTGATTACCCTTGCTATAATCGATTTTTCTGATCAATACAAATTTACAATGAGAAAATACATTAAAAAAATCAGAAAATAGCTTAAAAGAACCATCAAACATGTCTGTCTTTAAACATATCAGGAACAACAACTATCAACTACCACATAAAAAATCCATATTAAAACAGCACAAATCCATATTCGTATTTTCTCTTCATCAAAGTACATTATTGCCTAATAGACTTATCACCGATCGATTATACTACCTTAGCTTTTGAAACTTTCCACTACATTAACAAGGCTAATAAAAACAATAGTGGCTTTGTCGGGATTAAATTAGATATGGCTAAAGTCTATGATACATTGGAATGTGATTTCTTGAACCGCACTCTTCTTTTCATGGGGTTTCCTGATAAGCTCACTAGGAGGACTATAATGAAGTGTGTTCAAACTGTCTCCTTTTCTATTCATATTAATGGAACTCCTACTGGATATTTCCAACCTCAAAGGGGAATTCGACAAAGGGGACCCCCTTTCCCCATATCTTCTTAACCTTTTTGCTGAGGTCCTCTCTGGACTCTTTTCTTATAAATGAACTTTCGGAAATATTCTCGGAATTTTTATAGCCACTAACGCCCCTCCTATTTCTCAGATATTGTTGGAGAAGCATACACAATGCTAAATGGGTTCTGAAGAAAAGATGTTGTTGGCACATTGGCAATGGTAATTCTGTTCAGGTTTGGGAGAACAATTGGATTCCTAGGCAAAATCGGTTTAAAGTCCCAACACAGATTTATTTTGAAACAAATATCCTATCGATTAGGGATCTTTTAGCGGGAAAACAATTACTGGGATCAAAGCAAGATACATAGAACTTTTGGGTCTATTGATCAAGATGGTATAAAGCAAATAACTCTGATTGACTTAGATAATAAGGATGGGAACAAATAATGGTCATTTTATAATGTTAAAACAGGATACTACAAATTACAAAATCAAGGATCTAAACAAGCTTGGTTTGGATCTTCTCCCTTAGGCTTGATTTTAAATAATGACACAGAAATTAACTTTGATGACTGGTTAAGAGGCCCTGTCGAGAAATCAGATCAAGATGAAGTGGCAATGACTTTTGCCATAATAGATCAGATTTGGATAGCTCAGAGTATTAGAGCTTTCGAAGACAAAGACGCAATAACACAAGACATCATCTCCGAAGCTATAAGTATTAATAGTATTACTAATTACAACAAAGTGAAGGAGACTACGACTAGAAGCTCTATACAGAATCAAAACAATCAATGCAACATCAATTCTAACCACAATTTCACACAAGTGAAGTGGAAACCTCCTCCTTCTAATCACTACAAATTAAACTGTGATGCTAACCTGGCAGTTGAGACTGATGTCTGGTAATGGTTATTTAATAGTCTCCTAGTTTTTGTGTCAGGTCAAAACCAATTTTAGAAGCCTGTTTGCAATAGCTTGACCACTTTGTTGATGAAATCCCTTTATCTGAAGAGAGTTTTTTTGCGTCCCCCTAACCTTCACGGAGTTCCCCTTGATTGCTAAAAACTCTCTGCTGATGACTTAGGGATTGAGCGTCAGAAAACGCAAATTCTGGGATAAGACAGTTAGAGTTTGTACCGTGTCGTATGTCTATGAGATTTTGAATTCTATAATTCGAACATAGTAGGAATTTTAGACAGTGGTCATAGACTATTACATCATACTTGCAGCATACACCTCAGTACCAGATGTATCATTACACTAAAAATACAACATAATATCACAAATCAAAAGAGACAAAAATAAAACATTGAAAATACACTTGAGTACGTTAAAATTGAGTCAAAAAAATTTAGGGTTAAATATGTTTTTAGTCCCTATAAACATCTCACTCTTCTACTTTTAGTCCCTCTAAAAAAATTTCCCACTTTTTGGTCCTCTAAATATTTCCGATCATGGTTTTTAGTCCCTCCTTTTCACTCAACTATGTGTACGATTCAAATTATTTAACGAGGTTTTGTGATCATGTTTATAATATTATAAAAATTACTCAAACCAAAATTCATAATTTTTTAACAAATGATGAATTAACTATGAATTTTTAAGCACAAACACTTCAAAAATTCATATTTAATTCATCACTAATTAAAAAAATTTAAATTTTGCAAATCAATTCAATTTTTAACATACTAAACATTACTGCAATACATAATTCCAAGTTTTAATTAGTATATATGAGTTGACTTAAAAGTAGGGACCAAAATTCATATTAGAGAATTTTGTAGGGACTAAAAAGTGGGAAAAAAATTTAGAGGGACTAAAAGTAGAAGAGTCAAAT
Source organism: Trifolium dubium (assembly GCA_951804385.1). Lineage (NCBI taxonomy): Eukaryota > Viridiplantae > Streptophyta > Magnoliopsida > Fabales > Fabaceae > Trifolium > Trifolium dubium. The sequence continues at coordinate 38,840,197 of OX638067.1, forward strand.
GTTTATAGGAACTAAAAACATATTTAACCCAAAAATTTAATGTGTTGAATTTGCAAGTTATGAAGATGAATTGAAAAGAGATCAAGAAACCTAGAGTATTCTGACCCGTGCGAAAGGTCCCTTAGCTTGCTCTAACTCATCAATCATTTCTCTTCTTGGAGCTACATGGGAATTGGGAACCACACTGGCCTGCCATTACACAATCACCAAAGATTACAGAATATAATTAAAGCATCAAACAATTACAAATTAAACCATTGGCTAAAACACATTTTTTTGTTAAAGCAAATCAAAATAACAACGGCATATTAGAAAAATTGAAGGTATACATCAATCATTTAATCATTTCCACAGACAAAATTTCTGAGTTACATATATCACTAGACTAGGGTTTATTTTAGTGTTAAGTCATATATTAGGATTCAAAAATAATAATTTAAAATAGAGCTTTATTTTGCAGATCTAATTACAGGACAAAAAAAAACCTAAAATTGAGACAACAACAACGTAGAAAAAATAAAGCTTTATTTTGCAGATCTAAAAAATCAGAGGCCTAAGCACATCTAAAAGCAATCATAGAAGTAGAAAAAATAAATAAATAAATATATCTTATAACCTTATGTTAGTAAAAATCTAGAAGGAGGAAGAGGTTTTGTCAGTTGATTAGAGATTGTGGAATGAAAGTTAAACTGAACTCAAAAGGGTTTTTTTCTTTCTCTCTCTCTCTCTCTCTCTCTCTATTGCGCCGTACACCCTTTGTCTATCCTCAAAAGGGTAAAGTCACAGCACAATTACATCATCCCTGTAATATTATTTTTTTCGGTTTGGCGTTTTTAAGCCTCAAAAGGAGTTTTTTGTTGACTTTTAATTAAAACCTACTTTGGTAATTAGACATTTAAAACCAATTTTGATTCAAACTATCCAAACAATATCAAATTGTAAGAATCACTTTTATAGATATATATATCCAAACATAAATCAATTTAGTTTCAACTCACTTTTAACCAAAATTAATTCTGTCAAACTCAATTCTATCAAACTCAATTCTCACCACCGCCAATCCAAACACACACTTAATTTAAAACTAGAAATAAACACGGATTTACTTAAGATGTTTTTTTTTTCCAAACATAAAATGTTTTATTTGTTAAAAATATAATTTTTTTTAATATATTTGTTTTATTTATTTTTAAAAAGTGCGATTGATTTTGATATAAAAAATGTTAGATATTTGTTATATTAAAAATGAGAGAAAATTAAAAAATACGTAAATTATGTGATTCCCATGATTCAATCAATTTGACAAAAATTGCATATTTTTATGTTATATAAGCTTCTCTTATCTAAGTTTATTTTTTAAATAATAGTAGATTAAAGGAATTTAAAATAATTATTTAATATAATGTGAAACTTACAACTTTTTATTAACATTTCATCTCTTTTCATTTTTTTTATTATTTTTTGAAGTATAATTTATTTAAAATATTTTACTAATTAGTGTTACAAATTGGTCCCTTAACTAATTTATAGGTCAAAACTGTTGAAGTTATAGTTTTATCGTATTCACAGATACTGATGTGATATCGTAGCGGTTAAACAATTGATATAATATATATATATATATATATATATATATATATATATATTAAAAGATGTTTGTTTGTTTAAGTAAGAACTAAACAACTATAAATAATTAAAAGATTGACAGAGAGATAAGTTTGCCGGGGTTAGGTTTCACTAATTCAATTGTTCGTATCCTTCGATTCAATTATATAAGTTTTAACAATTAATCAATATTATCACATATCACTCACATACGTGTCCAGATCACACGATGAGAAATTCCGTTATATTCATTAATCATCGATGTCTCGAGTGATCGATCAATATACCGGCTATATCGTATTGCTCAAACTTTGATGTCTCGGACAATTTAATCAACACAATAGTTTTAAAACTTGATATTTAAGTGAATATTAAATCTAAAATTTATGTCTAGAGGTTTAGAAATTAATAGATGATTGTTCTAAGTATTGAATTCAAAATGTCTATGGCATTTCAAATCCTAACATTAAACAAAATAATCAAGAACAACCACAAAAATTGATGAATAACTAAAACCATGTATAATCATAATCAAAGCGAACACATATTCATAGAATCAATTACATCTAACCCCAACAAAGAGAAATTTAACTACACATAGTCATGGTGAGCTTACAAACAAGAGGAGAAGGAAAGAGATGAACAAACAGCAACCATTGGTTTCTCAAACAGTTGGTGTGCATACACCTTTGTCTCCTCCGCCGCCTTTCGATCTATAGCTCTGCGTTCTATTTCTCAAACTCTGTTCTTCCAAAAAATGCTACCCCTCCAAGAGATGTCAAAATCGCTTGTATAGGTTTTAGAACCCTTTTTCCTTAAGCAATGGTTTTGCTTTAAGTCACGAACGGTGATTGCCAAATTGCCAATTGCTTTTCTACCACCTTTGTTCCACTTGACCACTTAAGTGCCTTTCTATGATTGGTTCATTGAACGGTACTTGCCTTTTACTCTATTATTTACCTATTAATTTACATGATAAACATTACTAGTAATAAATAATTTATATAATTCATATATATTAGTTATTATAAATTTGGGGTTATATCAACATATGTAGTACAAAAATAAGTTAATAAGTGTCTTTAATTTAAGTAATTTATAAGTAAAATTGACACTTATCAAAAACCATGTAAATTTCTCGTCCAAACCAAATCCAAACCTTATGATTTGTGGTTACAAGTCTATGTTGCTCCTAAACCACAACAAAACTGATGTTTTACATAAGTCTTTGATGCATTATACAAGTGTTTGAAGCTTTTTTCATAAAAGTTCCATTGACAATTAGTAAAGTTTGTTTTTCTCCGATCCAACAACTCTTGCATTGAACCTTATGATTGTTTCTTCTGATCACACTCCATTTCAGAGATCAGAAGCAACTCCCTGAACACAGAAAAAGTCACCATATTGTCCATGAATCAATATATCTTCATCATTTTGCAACTTGAAATTCTTAAACTCGAATCTTTCAATTTCTTCTAGTTTTTTCCAAACTTTCCATTGAAACATCATCAATATGACATAAATAAACTCTTGTACGAAATAGTTTGTACGAAATAGTTTGTGATTGGAACAGTTAGGTGTATTTGATTGGATTGTGCAAATTGGGCTTATTGGGCCAATTGCAATGAACTTGTAATAAGTCTATAAATAGACATGTGTAGTATGCAAAGAGTAATGAATGAATGAGATAGTTTTTCTAACAATTGGTATCATTGAAGCCTAAACACACAGGACCTGAAAACTGTTGCAACAGTTATAACTGCTTTCATTCTTTCATCTTCGTTTTCTGTTTCCGATCATCTTCTCTGATCACTATGGCGGAGCAAACCAACTACGTACCAACGGCAATTCCCAAATTCGACGGATTTTACGACCATTGGTCTGAGGTAATGGAGAATCTTCTTCGCTCTAAGAACTACTGGTCACTGATTGAGAATGGTGTCACCATTGCTCCGGCGGAAGCAACGGCTGAGCAGACACGCATTGCTACCGAAAGCAAGAATCTTGATCTAAAAGCCAAGAATTACCTCTTTCAATCCATCGATCGTACAATTCTTGAAACAATTCTCGTCAAAGATACTTCTAAAGACATAAGGGATGCAATGCGTCGTAAATACGCCGGTTCTACAAAGGTTAAACGAGCTCAACTCCAAACTCTCCGGCGAGAATTTGAAGTCTTGACGATGACTGAAACAGAGTCTGTTAATGAGAACTTCTCTCGTACTCTCGCCATTGCTACACGCATGACAGCTCTTGGTGAACATATGGAGCAAGTCACTGTAGTTGAGAAGATACTCCGATCTATGACTGAACGGTTTAACTACGTCGTTTGTTCAATTGAGGAATCAAACGATGTCCCTGTTGAGAATAATTATGTGTGCCCAAGATTCAATTATTCATGTAATCAATTTTAGACTCAATATTGATTTTATTATCATGTTTACTGTTTTGTGAAATAGTTAATTTGATAAAGTCCTTGATTAAAATGATAGACTTTTTATCATGATAGAGATCTTGATAATGAGAAGCAAGTCTTTTATTATTTTAATCTAAATTGTTCTTGATCATAGGATTATTGTGATTAGGACAATAGTAATCCGGATAGATCAATATATACGTAATAGTCTTTATTGGATAAAGATTAATAAATCTCATTTATTAAATTACATATATAGATGATGCATATATTGATATCATATTGAACTGACTCAATTGAGAATTTTCTAATGGTTAAGAATTACCTTAAATTGTCAATAGAAAATTCTCAAGAAGAAATATAATGATTTTCTTTGACTTGAGATTATCATAGTAATTAACAAAATATTTATTGTATTTTAATTTTGGACACCTAATACCTTAGGGTGTTAGTTGAAAGGATATTGGATACAATTAAATACTTGTATATTTAATGATTAATCAAGATGGAATCCGTCAACTCCCGGTAAAGAGTTTGAACTCTAAGATAAAATGGAAACCCTGGCCAGGGAAATTAATTGATACAAGAAATGAGTTTCTTAATCATGGATGTTAACTTATTAGAGCTTGACAATAGTACCATGCTCTAGAGTTAACGAGAGCTGTAACGACGGAGGAAAATATTATATCATTCTTCTAGTGGTTCTTGAAAGTAAATATTACTTCATACTATCCGGACGTCAAGGAGTGTTGCTAGACGCCTACCTTGATTAATAATATTAATGTGATTAATTTATTACTGGCTTAGAATTGAACCTACAGGGTCACACACAAACGAGTGTTCTAATTTTGCTAAAGAATTAATTTATTATTTGATAATTAAATTAGAGAATTTAATTAATCAAATTGAAATTATTTTCTAAGTGGAATATTATTGTATTTTTTGCTAGCAATTAAAATACAAATAATATCTGTACCAAAAAAAAAAATACAAATAATATATATATAAATTGAGCAAGATACATATTACGCCTGTTGAGTATTTGAATGGTTTCAAATAGAAAACAAAATCCGTGTATATATGAATGATCAAGATTCAATTCACATATTTATATGAGAATTTGAATGGTTTCAAAAGAAAGGAAAACTTGCATTCGTGCATATAAATATGAGTGAACAATCAAGTAATGATGTCTTAATTACTTGGTAAAATTGAATCAAAGTGGACAGTGGTGTAATTGATGAATTACATATAGTATGTATTTGATCCTATAAATAGAGGTTATGCTATTTCTCTAATGGTAAGTGAATATCATTTTGAATGATCATTTGATTGAATCCATAACACAAAGTCCACTTGCTCATATTTTGGTTCTACATTCAAAGGGTTTATAGCAAAAGTTAGTCTCGGTGTGGATACGTGTAGAGTCTTCATATTTTTGAAGAAAAATATTATGATTCAAGAGCTAAATGTCAGGTACACGTTTACAACATTATTTAGTTTAATATAATTTAAGCGCAAAATAGATCCGTTTTTTTTCCGCTGCGCGTGTTACGAACACAGTTTTTCCTTCACTCACTGCCATGACAATTGATGAATTGCAGAGTAGTTTGTTGGTTCATGAGCAACACATGAATGCTCATCGTCACAATTCTCAAGAACAAGCTCTGCAAGTAGCTAATCACGGTGGTGGTAGCAGTTCAGGTAGGGGAAGAGGAAGAACTGCTCAACGTGGCAGAGGAAGAGGAAGATTCAATAAAGAACGTGTTCAATGCTACAAGTGTCGCAAACTTGGACATTATCAGAATGAATGTCCAAGTTGGGAAGAAAATGTGAACTTTGCTGAATTTCATGATGATGAAGAGATGATCTTGATGGGTCATACAGAAGATCAAGATCATACTAGTGCTGAGTCGTGGTATCTAGACTCTGGGTGCAACAATCACATGATTGGCACAAAAGAATGGCTCTTTGATTTTGATCCCAACTTTAGGGATTCTGTCAAACTTGGTGATGATTCAAAAATGGTAGTCATGGGAAAGGGAAATGTGAAACTGCATCTTAGAGGTAAGGTACATGTCATTACAAATGTGTATTACCTACCTGGTTTGAAAAACAACTTGTTAAGCATAGGTCAATTGCAACAAAAGGGACTTACCATAGTTTTCAAAACCAACTTATGTCAAGTTTATCATGAAGAAAACAGTTTAATTGTTGCAACACAAATGATTGCTAACATAATGTATATCATATTTGCAAATGTTGTGATTCCTATGTGCTTACAAACAAAGAAGGAGGAAGCACATTTATGGCATGTCAGATATGGACATTTTAGTGTTAAAGGCTTAAACACTTTAGCAAAGAAAAATATGGTGAAGGGCTTACCAGAATTGAATGAATTGGAAAAGAAATGCACATATTGCTTGGTGGGTAAGCAACACAGAGAAGCTATTCCAAAGAAGGCTAATTGGAGAGCAACTATGAAGTTTGAGCTAATCCACTCTGATATTTGTGGACCAATTAAGCCAATGTCAAATGGAGGTAATAAGTACTTTATCACCTTCACTGATGACTTCAGCAGAAGAACTTGGGTTTACATGATGAAAGAGAAGTCAAATGCATTTGACATCTTTAGAAAATTTAAAGTGCTTGTTGAAAATGAATCTCATAGTACTATACAGTGCATATGGACTGATAGAGGTGGTGAATTCACTAGCAAAACTTTTGAAGAATTCTGCAGTGAAAAGGGAATTAAAAAGCAATTAACTACAACTTATACACCACAGCAGAATGGTGTGCCAGAGAGGAAGAATAGAACTTTGATGAACATGGTGAGAAGTATACTAGCATGTAGGAGTATGCCTAAGACATTTTGACCAGATGCTCTAAATTGGGCTACATATGTGATGAATAGAAGTCCAACACATGCTGTCAAAGACATTACACCACAAGAAGCTTGGAGTGGTGTTAAGCCTTCAGTTCACCACTTCAGAGTGTTAGGTTGCATAGCTTATGTGCATGTTCCTGATGAACAAAGAAAAAAACTAGATGACAAGAGCATAAAATGTGTGAACATAAGTGTAAGTGATGAATCTAAGGCATATAAGCTGTATAATCCAAAAAGCAGAAAAGTGCTTATCAGCAGAGATGTTGTTTTTGAAGAATCAAAGGGGTGGAATTGGAGTTACAAAACCAAAGAGACAATTGGTGAACAAGTTCTTAGTGACAATGAAGATGTAGAAGCAACTGTAGATGAAATTGATCACACTACAAACCCACAAAATGAAACTGATCAATTTCAAGACATGCCAACACTTGAAGATATTCCTAATGAAGGTTCATCTGATGACATGACATTAACTGATACAAGTGAACCTGAGCCAGAAAATGCTACCACTGGATTAGGAACAAGAACTAGAAAAACTCCTGGACACTTTGATGATTTTATAACTGGAGAAGCTTTAGATGAACTAGATCAATTACAAAATCTTGCAGTGTTCAGTTCTAGTGAAGAACCTGCTAACTATGAGGAAGCTAGCAAATCAAAAATATGGAGAAAGGCTATCGATATTGAAATTGAAGCAATAAGAAGTAATGACACTTGGGAACTAGTTACTCTTACACTAGGATCAAAGACTATTGGAGTGAAATGGGTGTACAAAACAAAGTATAATGAAAAAGGAGAAATTGATAAGCAAAAAGTCAGACTTGTGGTAAAGGGTTATGCACAGAAATATGGAGTGGACTATAATGAAGTGTTTGCACTGGTGGCCAGATGGGATACCATAAGATGTATACTGGCTTTAGCAGCTTTTGAGGGATGGAATGTGTACCAACTAGATGTGAAAAGTGTTTTTTTACATGATGAGCTTACTAAAAATGTATATGTTGATCAACCAGTAGGTTACATCAGAGATGGAGATAACAAAGTGTATAAATTGAAGAAGGCACTCTATGGGCTAAAACAAGCCCCCAAAGCTTGGTACAGCAAAATTGAATCTCACTTCTTTGTAGAAGAGTTTATGAAATGTCCTCATGAGCATACTCTCTTTATTAAGCATGGAAGTGCAGCAGGAATAATCATAGTGAGTCTCTATGTTGATGACCTGATTTACATTGGAAATAACTTGTCTCAACTACAGGAATTCAAAGAATCCATGCAAGGCAAATTTGCCATAACAGATTTGGGTAAGATGAGGTACTTTCTTGGTATAGAAGTAACTCAAGGAAGAAATGGTATCTTCATTCACTAACAGAAGTATGCATCTGAGACTCTGAACAAATATGGTATGCAATCATGTAACAAGGTTTGTAGTCCAATTGTCTCTGGATGTAGGGCGGGAAATGAGTCGAGTCGAGTCGAACTATGTCTAAGCTCGGCTCGACTCGATAAGAATTGGTTCAGCTCGAAGCTCGGCTCGAGTTCGACACGAACTTTTTTTTCAGCTCGAGTTCGGCTCGTTTAAAGTTCGCGAATAGTTCAGCTCGACTCGTTAGGTTCAGTTCGTTTTTAGCTCAAAACTCAATTCAAAAAATTGACACAATTTTTTCTAACTCTAACTCATATTCGACTTCATTTAAGCTATCTTTGGTAAGTGTCTATCACTTATTTATAATTATAATGTACTCATGTTCTCAAAATTTCTTAAACATCCGATGTGGGACTTTATATTTCACAAATGATATGTTTGTAGCACTTTGTAAATTTTAAACATAAAGCAAACAAAATGAATTAATAATAAATAAATAGTGATTTTATTTATACAAAATGAGTTATTTAATTTATGTTAGCAATTTATGTTTGTGGGTAAAAATAATTAAGTTATGTTTGTCAAAGTTAATTTTTAAGTATTATATATGTTCGAGTCAACTCATGAACCAAACGAGTCGAACTATGTATAGTTCAAGTTCAGCTCATTTAATTAACGAACCTAATTTTTAGCTCAAGTTCAGCTCATTTGGTTAATGAACCAAGTTCAATGAATCAATTGTCGAATCGAGTCTCGAACTTTCTTCGAGTTGGTTCGGTTCATTACCACCCCTACCTGGATGCAAACTCACAAAGGATGAGAATGGCAAAACCATAGATGCAACTAGCTATAAGCAGATAGTAGGGAGTCTCATGTATTTGCTAGCTACCAGACCTAATTTGGCATTCTCTGTATGCTTGGTAGCTAGATATTGTTGAGGCAAAATCCCAATTTGATGTTTCAAAGATAACAAACATCTTAATTATATTTTAAGTATAATTTTGGTCATTGTATTATCTAACAAGTGCTTTTGAGTGATATTAAAAAGATAGGTTTCATTGTGCAAAGCAAATAATTTAATATCAGCTCATGAGAATGATACAAGAAAGTCAGTCATCATTCTCTCATCATTCTCTGGCTCCAGCGTGTTTGTTCTTCAATGCTAAAGCATCTATTTATTTTAGGTGATAAATGAACAAGACAAATGAACACTTTTCATGAGAATATTGCACAAGATCTCTACAGCAACTTATTCCATTATGGCAAGTCAAAATGATTAATATCTTGTGGGACTTTCCTTCTTAAGCCATATCACATGGAGCATGTGCAAAGAATGTTCTTTGACCTCAAGGCATAATAAATTAATATCTGAAGTCAATATGAAAGAGAAGAACATAGACCAATGAGGAGAAGACAACAACTCTTTCACTATGAGTTGTTATGTACTTGCAAATGATTATTTAATGATCTTTCACCAATAAAGTAGTAGTCCTTTCTCCAACAAAGGCTACACTCTATTTTATATCAAGGTTGTACTTGCAAAGTATTTTTCCAACATCCCTTGATCAGATCACAACTGGTTGCTTGCATAGAAAGTTGTCCCCACATCATTCTCCACTATTCCATGAAGCTTCTCAACACAGTTCTGTGAGAATGTTCTCTCATCATTCTCCCTAAAGCATTGTTCCATATGACAGCAGAATTCAAAAGTAACGGTCACACTTGCACATCAAGTAATGAAAGTACAATGCCAGCTCATCAAGACACTCCTCTTGGAGAACATTCTCAGAACATTCTCCAGCTTACTCCAAGTTTGGGAGTAACGGCTAGTTCATTGTTCTCTGATTTTCTCACACATTCTCCAAGACTCCAAAGGCTCTCCAAACATCTATAAATAGCATGGAATGCAGCAGGAGCAAAGCAAGAGTTTGAAGCACCACTGATCATACAATACTTGTCTTTCAAGCACAAGAATCTCACAAACTCTTTTTGATCTCTTTCACTCCAATCTTCACAATTGCTATACTTGGATCAGCAATTCTTTAGAGTGATTTTAAGAGAGATTTTTACAGTTACTTAGAAAGCTTTATAAGCCTGGTTTGGTTTATTGTTAAGCTTCAGATCCAAACACCTCTTTGTAATAAGAAAGAACTTGCTCAAGAATACGTGACTATTGGTTGAGCAACTACCTTAGAAGGAAAGGTAGAGATCACCTTGGTGATAAGGTGTAAGATAAGCTTGTGATAGCTTGACAAAGTTTTGGTCTTGGTTTAAGATCAAAGAAGAATAGTGGAAACCCTCACTTGGTGTGGGAAACTGGACTAGCCCAATTAAGGGTGAACCAGTATAAACCCTTTGTGTTATATTTCTCTTTATATTCATACTTATGCAAAACTGACACACTTGCACACACTTGAATATTCTGTGAGAATAATCAAAGAACGTTCTCTGCCATCTTTTATAGATTGATCAGAGAACATTCTCAACATTCTCTAAGTCAGTTTGATACACTTATACACACAACAATATTCTGTGAGAATATTCTTTGAACGTTCTCTGCATTCTTTCATAGACTAATCAAAGAACATTCTCTCACCTTTGTCTAATTCTGTTTTGACTTAATTCTTTTCATTTAAGTTTGATTTATCATACAACTTATATTACTAATAAATTGAGTTCAATTTTAAAGGGTCACAATTCAAACCCCCCCTTTCTTGTGATAAATTTTGCTACTTCAGATATATGGCTAAGCCAACTGAATTACACTTTAATGCATTCAAGAGGATTATGAGATACATTAAAGGAACTGCAAGTCATGGCATTTGGTATAAGAATTGCAGAATTGAAGAACTTAAGCTGATTGGTTGGTCAGATTCTGATTTTGCTGGAGATCATGATGATAGAAGAAGTACTTTAGGTTTTGTTTTCATGCTGGGAAATGGTGTTATATCTTGGTGCTCAAAGAAACAACCCATTGTGACTTTATCAACCACATAGGCTAAATATGTAGCCGCAGCATCATGTGCATGTCAGGGAATCTGGTTAAGGAATGTATTGAATTACTTGCAGTTGAAGCAACAAGGAAGAACTACCATTTATTGTGATAACAGTTCCTCAATTAAACTGTCAAAATATCCAGTTATGCATGGGCGTTGCAAAAGCATATAGATGTGAGATTTCACTTTCTAAGGGATCTTGTTAAGGATGAAGTTGTAGAGCTAAAGCACTGCAGCACAAAGGAACAACTAGCTGACATTCTCACCAAGCCTCTAAGTGTGGATTCCTACTGCAGACTTAGAAGTGATTTAGGAGTTGTTAACATAAATGTGTTAACCTGATTTTCTGTTTTGCTGATAGAACACGGGTTAAGGGAGGGTATGTTAGGTGTATTTGATTGGATTGTGCAAATTGGGCTTATTGGGCCAATTGCAATGAACTTGTGATGGACAATTTTAGCAAGTGTACTAAATTCGTCGTTAAGTAATAAAATTTATAAGATTCGTCTCCACAGGGATTGTTTCAATCTCGACAAAACAATTGTATTCAATTTAGAATGTAAATTAAATTGACAAGGGGGGGGGGGGGTGTTTGCATAAAGTTTCAGTCAACAAAAAGTAGTTGTTGTTTTGAAATTTAAGAGAAAGATGAGACGAGGTCTTTCGATTCATCTGAGTTACTCTAATTGGTACACTGCACCTATTTCTTATGAATACTTCTCTAGCTTTACGATAGTTAACAAAATAGCCCTAATCAATCCCTTGACTTAGGACCCGCTTCTCGGATTACAGTCCCTAATCCCTTAGGTGATCTAATATTCTTTGAAGGTTTTAAGAACGTTAACTTATTATCACAAACAAACGATTATCTATCCCCAGACTAACCATGTTTATTTGAACAATTCAATTAGGTCTAAGTTGAAAGCTATGGTCAGTAGTCATTCATTCTCACTAATTCATGTTATAAATTGTCAATCTATAAAAAGCATTAAGAACAATTGAATTGAATAAAACTAGATATATATATTCGTGCGAAATAGAGTTTCACAGCAACATGGTTCAATTAGGGTTACATCAGAATCATCTCAAGACCTAATCTCTATGAGATTTAATTACTCATGATTGAGTTTACAAATATCATAATCAAGGAAAGAATTAACGCATACATGAATGAATAAGAATTGATGCAATCTCCTCTTTCTTCAGTCTTCTAGATCAAAATCGCGCTTTCTCTCTCCAAAATTCGTAACCCCTTGGCAAAAAGATCTGACTTCGGCTTAAATAAGCGAAAACCTGCCGCAAAATCGTGCCACGATTTTAATAATCGTGTCACGATTCCATCGATTAAAAACGACAGACTCTCTGCCAAGGAAATCGTGGCACGATCTGGGAATCGTGACACGATTTGTATTTTTGTGCAATTCTTCATTTTTCTTGTTTTCCTTGCTGTTTTCACATGCTGTGAGCTCCATAATTGATGAAATTACATATAAAAATTACGTGACAACGAAGTGTCATCAACTTGTAATAAGTCTATAAATAGACATGTGTAGTGTGCAAAGAGTAATGAATGAATGAGATAGTTTTTCTAACAGGAACATCTCTATCCTAGTTTCCCAACTTCCATTTTTTGTCAGTTTTAACTTGAGTTGGGTAAAACATTTTAGAATTTCAAGGAAAAAGTAACTATACCGTTAGACTCCAATGGAGGCAAGGAAGCTAATGGGATCATTTTCTCATCTTGAAACATCACTTGAAGGGGCATTGGACTTTCTCCAATTGGCAAGCTTTGTTGAAATTTCAAAATTCATCATTTGAGCATCATTTAATCCCTTGCTACATTCCTCCATCTCTCCTAATGATGTGGCCGCCCCCTCCCCATTAACTTGCTTCTTTAGTTTTTGTATGTTATGTCTTGGAATTAAAATGGAAGGATTTTTCATTAATTCAGCTAGCATAGTTTTTGAAACCTCCTTGCCTCTCTCTTCAGCATTCAAAGTGACGTTTAATGTGTTGTTAATGCTTGATGATGTCTGTCTCTCTCCTTGATCAGGTGTTTTCCAAATTTGCCCCTCCTCCCTCAACCACCTTCCTCCTCCACCATCTCTGGCCTTCCTTGCCTCCACCCTCACCTCCGGCCCCCAGTTTCTGTTTCCATCGTCCACCTCTGTTGAATATAATAAATCACATGTTTCATCTGTGTGGCCAAGTAGACCACAATAATAACAAAACATGCCCAATCTTTCATATTTGAAATGGACTTCATGTGTTCCTCCTCCCGGTGACTTCAAACGCTTTGTTTTCTTCAGTGGCCTCCTTACATCAAGCATGACTCTAATCCACATATATTTCCTCCAGTAATTCGAGTTATTTTTCTCATCATATTCAAGAAACTCCCCCATCGATTCTGCTATTTGTTTTCCATTCTTCTCAGACCATGCTCCCACCGGTACATTGTGAACTTGTACCCAAAACGGAAATGAGTACAAAGAAACTTCCTCCGGTTGAGTAGTCGCTGCCATAGAACCTAGAATCAACATATGTTTGTTGAAAAACCATGGGCCTCCCTTCAGAACTCGTTGCACGTCCAAGTGATGATGGAACTGGAAAACGTAAATTCCAGTGTTCGTCCCTTTAACTGGGCACCAAACCCCAGCCATAGCAGTTTTCATGACATCGGTTCGGATAGGTCTGTTCGTGAGAAATCTTCCGGCGAAACGCCAAGCCGGATTCGTCTCGTCATTCACTTCAGTCGCTTCTCCGATCTCTACTTCCAACTCTTCATCATCCTCCTCCAACACTAAACGGTCGAAGTGCTCCATGATAAAATGAAATCTCTTAGATAGGATTGTGAAAAAAGAAACAGTATCAGTTGTGCAAATATAGGATTGAAAATTGGTTTGCAAGTGTGTTTGTTTTGGAAATGTTTGGATTCTGTTTTACGGTTTGAAAAAGTATAGGTCTTCTCACTAGGGAGAGAAAATTTGCTTTTCACTAGGGAGAGAAAAGTAGTTATTGTTGGAACATAAGAACACATTTTATGTTTGAATTGAAAGTAAACACATCAAATAATAGAGAACTACTGTGTTTAGTATTATAGTGTGTATATTTTGTGGAGAAAAAATAGTTAGTCATATTTTGATTAATTTACATACATAGTGGTTGAGAAAAATAGGGAAGTGCGCCTTAACCTTAAAACCCTAAGGGTCTGTTTGGATTGATGGTATAAAATGGAGTGGAGCGGAGCGGAACATAACGGAATGGAATGGAGCGGAACGGAATGGAATAGACATTCCATTCTATTGTTTGGATATTTTACGAGGGAATAGAGTTAATTTCCCACTCCATTGATTGGAAAGTAGATGGAACGAAATGAATTATAATTTGTTTATTCCAATTTTATCCTTTATTTATAAAACAATATTTTTTGAAAAAAAAACTTTTTTTTTCAATATCAATCCCTTTTTTCTAGGATTCAATTTTACAGATCTAAACCAATCCATTTCATGTTCTACAAACAAATCCCTTTCATTAATATTTTTTTCAATGAAAAGAGAAAAATTAATTTTACCGAAACTAAATGGGAAACTGATTTTTTTTCCATTGAATCAATCCCTTTTACAGAAACGTGAACCAATCCTTTTTTTTTCAATTGAAAGTGATCCCTTTTTTCAATTTTATTTTTCTTTCTTTTTGTACAGAAACATTATTAACAAAGAAAGTCATGTTCATGGTGTATATTACTAATATTTTACTAATATGAGGAAGAAACAACAAGTATGAGAAGAGCAAACAACACAATATATAGGGAGTGACACAAGAAGAGAGAGTGAAGAATTAAAATAATATTATAAAATTAGGGATAAAGTTGTAATTGTTAAATTAATCTGTTCCATTCCATCACATACACCCTAAATTGGGCGGAATGAAAAATTGGAGTAATGGGTGGTATCGGATGGAATGAATTTCATCCCACTCCATTCCATTCCATTCATATTTAACAAAACCAAACAATGGAATCTAGTTTCATCTCATCCCATTTCATTCCACCACTTACCATCAATCCAAACGAACCCTAACTAGTTATATGGATTAAAACTAATTTCTCTATATTTATAAAAAGGCTAAACATATATTAACTCGTGAATCATATAAAGTTGTTCTTGATATATACAAGTTTGTTTTGATTAATTTCACCTTTCAAATTTTTTGCCAATATGTGCAAATATTAGTATAAATCTGTTAATGGGTTGGGTTTTACTTGATAATTTTGTTTTGTTTTTGTACTGTTGGGTTTATTTTTTATTTCTAGTGGGTTGGGTTAGTCTTAACAAAAATGTCCAAACACATATGAATTATGAAGTATCAACGAACGATGGACACATTTTGTTATTTTTTTGATAACTTTTTAAATGAGTTTTTTATTTTTTGTTGACTTTTAATTAAAACCTATTTTGGTAATTAGACATTCAAAAGCAATTTTGATTCAAATTATCCAAATAATATGAAAATGTAAGAATCACTTTTATAGATATATATGTATTCAAACATAAATTAATTTAATTTTCAGTCACTTTTAACCAAAATTAATTCTACCAAACTCAACTCTCACTACCGCCATTTCAAACACACTATTTCATATAACTAATGGTCGACTAATTCAAACACAAAAGGAGGAGAATAAAATGTTTTATGATAAAAAAAAAGCTCCCATATAACTATGAGCAATCTTATAATATACTCTTATTCTAATTTCTAAATTATTTTAATTTAAACTTTGCATTGTTGTCTTTGGCTACTTTTGACTCCTCATCATTAGTACTGTCGAACTTTATGGTTGCTAATAGTATTAGTTTAAACATTGTTAGTGATGCATAATGGGTATGAATTGTTCCCAGGTTAGTGCAAGGATTAATTATTGACCAAAAGCATTTAATTTAATAATAGAAATATGAATACACCGATTATTGTTTGTCATTTCTTCTTGGTTTATACTATGGAGCAGTAGTAAGGACCACTACTGCGCCTACATAATACATATGGTAATATGATGGCGTTCCCTCAAAAGGAAACACAACATTTACATGACAAAAGTTGATCAACAATCAACATGCATGGCAACAAAGAGGGGCTGAGAAGGAAGACTTTTACAGTTTTACCTTCTCCATCTCTCAAGAGAGATCAAATATTTCGTATCCGTATCAAAAAGTTACACTTTCTAACTTTTACAAAGTTACGCTGATCATCTTTTGATTGTGACATATCAACCGTAATATTAAATACACACTTTTTTATCAAATAATTACTCCCTCTGTATAAGAACTTTAATCCTTTTGGTTTTGGACTTAGACACAAAGATTAAGAAATAATGAATTTCAATATTTATGCATTGATTTACCCCTCATTATTTATATTTTATATTGATAAACATTACTAAAACTACAAGCAACTTCAATACTGCATGTAATAAGCATTATTAAAGCTACAAACAATTTCATGGGTATATATGAAAGAATATGTGTAATTCTTTATTAGTTTCATAAATAAAAACTATTGTTTTGGGACAAAAATAAACTCTCAAAATGATTAAAGTTCCGGGACAAGAAGAGTAATAGTTATTTTGTAATAGAAGGAGTAATATTGGTTTTGTCTCTTGTTGAGCCTTAGGTTAAAGTTTTAAATTCCTTTTCACTATTATGGTTTTATTTTATTTATTTGGTGGGAGATGAGTGCGTTTAGACTATGGAGTAGTACAAGTAGTAGTTAGTGCCTATAAGAGAAATTATCCAAATCCAGAATCTTAGAAGAAAAGTAAAAGATACAATCCAGATTCTTAAAATGAAAGTAGTAGTGTTGGTTGGTTTAATTATAATCATTACTACCTAATATAGTGGAAAAATATGTATTGGGGAGAGGTTACAATTGTGTCAATTATATATAGTACTTGATTCATTGAAGTTGGACTTGGATATAATTCTTGTTGGAATAATATTCAATAATTTTTATATATTTTTTTATTTAAAATAAGTGTCATTTTAGATATGGAAAAATACTTTTTTGGTGGTCTGTTAGTTGTGGAGTGTGCTTCTAAGAATGTGATTAGAAATATACCTTAGGTGCTGTTTGTTTTGGTATTTTCCATTGGTTTTTCGTTTATATACGGGCGCCTTTGTTTGTAACCATCTTTTATCAGTCTCTGTTCGTCTTGTAAGAAGATCTGATTATTAATATTAATAATAATATATTTGCCGTTCAAAAAAAAAGTGTCGTTTTAGATGTTTGCAGATATATTAAGAAATATTATTTTATTAAATTAATTTTTACTTTATTAGTTTTTTTTAAGAATTAAAGCAAAAGGTATAATTAGATGATAGAATAAAAAAATATATATTGCATTAAAAATCGAAAGATAATTATTTTGAAATAAATATTTTTGGCTAAAACAACACTCATTATGAAACGAAGAGAAACAAATGAGTAATTATAATTATGATCGTACAAAGTTACAAAGTTTATTTTTTTTGTTGACAAAAGTTACAAAGTTTCATGTTTCTTGGCATATATAATTATTAAACACTGTTTCATTATAGCCCCATTTTTGCACACCACCTATTAATTCATATGCAAATATATCATATCATGAGTAACTCTACGAAATGAGATGTGTAAGTTATTCCTATTAACTAATCTTAATGTGATAAGATAGTGTGGAGTCAAAATTCAATTTGTGGATGATAATAACATATGACCAACCATATGTAATTATACTCCATGAACAAATTTGAAATTTTGTCAATGATATGGGATAAAATTCAACTTAGAAAAGAACATACACTACTATAATATTATTTTCCATATTACATTATACAATTCATTTGCTATGCTAATAGGAATTTCCAACCCATAAGGTGTTTGAGAAAATTGCTCAATCGTCCCCCCAAATTTTTTTCCCCCCCTCTTTAACTACTTCTTTTACCCTTATAAATAAAAATTCGTGATGTATTTTCCGAACTTCAGTTCGGATTGTACGTCCCGAAATTATTCAATTTTGCCCCCCATGCCTGCACTTCGTGACGTATAACTTGAACTGGAGTTCGGGAAATAAATTACGAAGTGACCAATTTTTTCCTACCCCCCTTGCTCATTTCGTGAGCTATTCCCCGAAATGCAGTTCGGGAAATAGATCACGAAATACTCTGATGAAAAATGAGCTATGAAACCGTTTTATACAAAATAGGTTGATTTTATACAAAATGAGTTATGAACAAAATTAACCTAAGATTTTTTTTCATCCCACCCCCAAAAACTCTTTTTCCCCCCCCTAAAAAAAAAGTTTTTACCCTCATACAAAAACCATTTTTTGGGGGGGAAAGAGAGTTTTTGGGGGTGGGATGAGAAAAAATCTTAGGTTAATTTGGTTCATAATTCATTTTGTATAAAATCAACCTATTTTGCATAAAACAGTTTCATAACTCAGTTCGGGTTTTAGATACCGAACAGGGCTTCGTGACCTATCTCACGAAGTAAGTCTTATGGGGAGCGTCAAGGGTGAGTTCGTGACGTATACCCCGAACTCCAGTTCGGTGTATAGGTCACGAACCATAGCACGCGCGCGATGGGGGGTGCAACGCCCATGGTTCGGGACGTATGTCACGATTTGGGGTTCGGGACGTATGTCCCGAACTGCTTTCTTTGCCCAATTTCAAGGACATTTTGGAGTTTTAGGGGGGTTTTAGAGAAGTGGGGAGGGGGGGGGGGCGAAAGAGAAATTTTCGGTGTTTGAGATCCATACATAGTGAGCGATTTAGTGGAGATCAATAATGTTCATATTTTGTTTTTTTTCTTTTACCATTTGGTTTATAGAGGAAGAGATCGTAGTAGTCTAGAGTTCAGAGATCAAGTGGTTTTAATTTCCTTCCAAACGAGTTATATGGGGATCAAACTGCGGCACTCTTTATCAAATTCAACGTCAATTACCACTTAACCAACTAATGTTTGATAATAATGTTAACTTGAAAAGTTAACAAGGTGGATCTAATTAATGACACGAGGTTTTATTTCGTTACATTTATTTAAATGCTCCATAATTTTAAAGAGGTGTTATTTTATATTTGTTAGATAGACAAAATAACAATACAATAGTCGTTGAAAATTCGAACACAAAAATGAAAGAGAGTTAGAACTCAAACCCTTATCACCGCGTATACAACATAACAATTTTTAAAGCGGCACTTTGTACATGTTGGAAAGCCATAGCCTTGTACAAATGTTAAAAACAAACAACTCTTAACAAATAAAAGCATATGTTGAACTACTTGAATTGAAGTACTTCATTAATGAGAAGTAGACCGTAAAACCAAATAAATCAATTTTTTTTATTAATACGCAGATAAAATGACAAGTTGTTAGAAAGTCACACATACAAAGTGGGTCAAAATTGAAACTTCAATCATAAATATTAATTCTAATTAATAATTTGACAATTTCTATCCTTTAGAACTATGATTTATGAACAAATTATCAATATCTATACCACTCAAACACATCAATATCATAAAATGTTTCATTCTTATGGCCTACGTTGCCACAATAGTGCACAAACATATTAATTGATGCATCAACCGTTAATTCAGCTAAGGCAGCAAATATCTCTTTCCCTACCATCTTTAACTTCTTCAATATATAATAATGAATGATTGTACGCGTTTCTTCAACCACTCTCTCCATGGAATGTCATGTATATATTTGAGGCACATGTCACTTGTACATTGTCACCATTATCAAAACTTAAATACATGTACATAAATATTCATCGTTTTGATGTGGCAGATCAAATTCAATGGATTGAATCAATGTCATATAGTTTAATTGGATAAAAACTTTCTTATTATTTACATTTTGTAGTACATAGTACATATCTTATCTCTATCACAATATATAGGACATGACTTTTGAATATAAAAGGATTGCCACATAGGAACTTGGAAATTCAATTTTAATTTGCTACCATTGTAAATGGGGGACTATGGTAATATTAATAATTTAATAGTCAAAAATCAACTTCTCCATGGTAAATTTTTTTATTACTCGACCAAGCTAAATGCCACCAAATGAAGGAACTAATATGTAAGTTTTATTGAAATAAGATTAGATGCATTTATAGGTTATTATCTTGACCCTTTTTGTGTGTATAAAATTATCTATTAAGTCTCTGTATTTAAGAATTAACTAGATTTGAATTCAAAATTAATATTTCCTCTGTCCTAAAATATAAGGGAAAATTAAAAAAAAACACACTTATTAAGGAAACATAAACATGAGAATTAGAAATATGATTTTGTGAGATTTTTCTTAGAATAAATGCATGGAAATATGTAAAATCAATTTTGATTGGTTGTTGTTTATAGAGAAAAGCGGAGAGAGAGAAAATTAAATGCAATTTACATTTAATTTTATGAGAATAAGGAAAAAACATTCTTGAAATTGATTTTTTCCCTTATATTTTAGGACAAAAAAAAATGGTTTTTTTCCCTTATATTTCGGTACGGAGTGATTATATTTTAACCGAAACCAAAAGTGACATGTCTTAAATTATTTATCTCTTAAATTTATTAAAATACGGAGTATTATTTATTATATTTTTCAATAAACTATAATATATCTTTATATAGTTCATTTTAATTCACCAAATCACTTCATTTTAATTCAATAAACCAATTTCAATAAACTACAATAGTATCACACTGCTATTGATAAAAACATTTGAATAAATAAACACATTTTATTATTAAAAATCAACAAAATTAATTTTTTTAAATTGTGAAAAATTTAAAATGAGAAATTGTAACATGAGAAGAGTATAATTTGAGATAGAGGTACTATAAGTCTACAATATTCATGCGGGCACATGCCAATATATATCCTTTAAATGGTCAATTATATGCTATAAGAGATTACTAAATAATTAATTTGGTTGGCAAGGATCCTAGCATTTAGTATGAGTCATGGCCTGTACCCCAATAATGGTAGTCACACACCAATCATCATCCTTTAAAGAAATCTTTCATTATGTAAACATTAATTATTTTTTTTCTTTTGGCCCTCAAGATATTTAGTGCAATCTAGCTACTAGCCATGTTCTTTCACCTTCTTTAGTCTTTTCTTAACCCTCTCATTCATAAGAAAATTATATTTGATCTAATATACACTACTAAACTATATAAATTAAATATTTAAAAATTAAATGTTTCTTAAAAAAAAAGATCAAAAGTAGTAACTATTTTAAGGATTAAATTAACAAGTGTTTTAAAAACATCAATTAATAAGTATGCATAATAGTATAGAAATTATGCATGTACTATTAAAAATAACAATTTTAAAATTTTAAAAAAAGTTGTATACACCATTTTTTTAAATTCAAATTTATATATTTGTTTTCATCCCAAGTTTTTTTAAGACACTCATCTTCTTATTTTGATTATGATCACAATTTGAGTTTAATTTTCTAAATGTTTCATTCTATATATACTTGTACATATTAGAATTCGAGTTAGTACTACATACTACATATAGTGTTTTTTTTTTACGCTATATACTATAGAATTGGTACTATATATAACAAGTAAATGACAATTTACGGGAATATTAATACTAATTTATATTAACTACACTAACTAACCATTAATCATGTGCACTCTAATAGAAACAAAATAAAAGGGTCAAGGGAAAAACAATAGTATTATGTATCTCTCATGTGTTAATTAGTTAGACATGTCAAGGTCTAGCAATTTGTTGGGTCCTATCATTGGTGTCTTTCGTTTTTGGAGGAATCTTTTGGAAGGTACAACCATTTTTGTAAATGATTGGATTGATAGATTCCTTCAATATTTCACTCCTATAAATAATGCAGCGCCAAAATGCTTTCAATATGCAAGTTGAAACAAAATGACAATATTAAATTAAACAAACTTTGACATTATTTTTTTGTATGTATGAAGATTTTATTGAGTTGATTAGATTTTGAGGTTCCTAATTGTCCATTAAAACAAAATTTAACAATTGACCAACAAGAAATTAACAAGGGTGGCAATTTGCTTGATCCTCTGTATGTGATTCCACTTTAGTCTTATAGCAAGAGAGTTAATTTTATTTAAGTCTTACGAAGATTCAATGTACATATTGAATTTTTAAAGAAAAAAATGTTGGTCTTCTTAAAAAAAAATCAACGGGTCAGTCATACCGGCCCATATGAGGTTGTCGAGTTTTCTAAATATGGAAGAAGATTTTCCTTGTGCTTAATGATATCCTCATGTGATGTTGATGGGTTTGAGACTTTGAGTGAATATGAATGTGTGCTATGTATTAATTTTAAAATTTTTTAATCAATATATTAAATGTTAATGGGTTTATCCTCGTAGGATAACTCAAATTGTAAGAGTTATGAAACATATGAGTTTAATAGGGAGAGGTCCAAGGTTCGATTCATAGCAAAAATAATTTATATTTCCAATGTACCAAAAAAAATTGATGGGTTTGAGTGAGTATGACGTTTTTGTACTAATAAATACTACTACATTATGTCATTATATAATTATTTTACACATATTTTTAGTGATATGTTGTCACGTCAATTAGTGAATATAAATACATAATTGACGTGGCAACAAATTATTAGATACATGTATAAAATAGTTGTGCATTGATAGAGCATACTAAGTAAAAAATTTAAAAAATTATTGTTGCATTAGTTTCTCTCTTTTTTTTTATAAGCCTCTTGTTGCTTACTAAGTAGAAATAAAGCATTTTATAAATGAGAAAATTCATAAATTCATTGTATTAATATGTTGGATTAAAATATGGCGTCAAACTGATTTATAAAATTGCTCTTAATTAAATTTCAACTTGGAAAATCTTTCTGATTCCTCTCATGATCTAACAAATATATATCATTTATGTATTTAATTTAAATTAAAGTGTGTTTAATTTATTTTAGATAATGCAACTTTAGAGGGTAATTCAAATACTTCATTAAATTTTATTGTTTAGATAATAAATTTAGATATTTTTTAAAATGAATGCCTATAACAAATATATATCATTTTTTTAAAATTAAACAAGTAATTTAAGTAATTTGATGACTTTGCAATAAAGGATAAATCAAATGGGTTTGCAACCCTTTTTGTTATTTTTTGTGTGTCTATATTCACTTGCATAATGGCCAGGAGTTTCAAAGTTATAACACTTTATCTTACTGTTATCCTTTTTCTTTATGTAATTGATGACAAAATCTCATGGTTTAAATAATGTTCAGGTCTCTGTAAATTTGTATTTCTCTGATTGACCTTAATACTTTCTCAATCTTCTTCAAGTCATCGAATCTTTCATCACAAGCTTTCATCTTGTTGTTTAATTGTATCAACCTCGAGAAGTATTCAACAATGGATTCATTATGACTCATGAGCAACATTTCAAATTCTTTCCTCATAGTTTGCATATTGACTCGCTTCAGCTTTTCAACACCACCATAGATTTTTTTTAGTGTATATATCCCATGCAGTCTTGGCTATTTCTTGTTCAATGATCTTCTAAAAAATGTTCAAATCTACACATTGATGGATCAAGAACAATGCTTTGCCATCTTTCTTGAAGTATTCTTTATGAACATACTGCTCTATATTTGTAGCATTTGCAGGAAGGTCTACAAGACCTTCATTCATGATATCAACCACATCTTGATACCGGAAATATCACTTTCATATGAGCACACAACACATCATAGCCTTCACCAACCATCACTTCCGCTATTGCTACTGGTTGCCATTGATGAATGAATGAATCAATGCAAAACTTAGATCAAACTGGAGCTCTATTATACCAAATGTTAGCATAGACGATATGCAATGAATGATAAATAATGCTAGCAAGAAAGCATAGTATATACTAGAAGCAATACACACATATTACTTGACACACAATAAAGTGAATGATCACTTATGAAAAGTACTTATTGAGTGAGGAAGAAGGGCAAGAGAGGAATTGAAAGAATGATGAGAGAACGATGAAAGAATAATATGAGTTATTAGCAAAAACCAAAATTTATTTCATTGAGTGAGTGAATAATTACAAGTGGTGGTTATGCTCTTTCATATACTTTTCTCATGTTGATTACAAAACTATCAAAACTAACAAACTAATAACCATCTAACTAACTAAATTAACATACTTATGGATTAGATATTTATTTAACCAATGTGGGACTTTAACAACTTTTCAAAATTCACCATTCACACATTTGTGTTTGTGGTGTTCTTACCAAACCAATTTCTTTTCTTCCATCATTTCCATTCAATTTCCAACAACACCTTTATATTTTTTTTTTGACAAATAATACCGTTATATTTTATTATTTTAATCAATTAAATTATTATTATAAAAGTGAAATCATCAACTTATATTTTAAACAATGGCATATATGATCATTAAAAATTTAAATATTTTTCAAATATCAATCTCCAACACTTATAAAATGGTTTGTAGACGAAGTCTAATTGCATGTTAGATTTTTATTTTGTTTTGGTTTTCACTATTCTAACTTGTAGTCTAATGTTCGAGACGAATTCTATTTGATATCAAATAATTTTATCTCTTCATAAATGTAGTTGTAGAAAATTGAACAGTAGTATTCTCTATTAAGTCTAACATTATCAACATTAATCGAAGGATCATTAGGTGTTTGGTGTGCATATATTACGGAGTAGAATTTATCTTACAAGTATATCTAAGTCCAGTTGCTAAGAATTAAGAACTGTTTAAATTTGGTAGAAGTTATGACTCCCATTAAATAAAAGCTGCGGAGTCAAAAAAGAAATTAAATAAAAGCTGCACATAATACAACTGCGTTATTGTGTCATCAATTTCCCTAGCTAGTGGTAATTTTCAACAATAACCAGTCTAAAATACAGTACACACCCTAGCTTATTATGTGCTGCAACAAGGGTCTCAGGCTCAGCAATTTGATAATCTCCCTCATGAATTAATTTTGACGTTAGAAATAGGATGGAGTAGTAGGTGAAGGAATTACATTTTTTCTAGATTATTCTTTAAAATTTCACCTAAGTAAATAGTAGTATGATGTTAAAAAGTGTACATTAAATAAGAGATGTCATAAACATAAATTTATTTATATAAAGAAACATACACTTTGTACCCAAAAAAAAACATACACTTTTTCTAAATATATTTGAGACGTTGATCTTACAAACTTAATTTATAAAGTTGATTTAGATCTAATTTAAGGTCAATGTAATTATCATGTGTAAATGGAAAATATTGCGCATAGTGTACAAATTCTCAATTATAATATAACAAATATGAATTTTATAAAATTTATCGTTGAATTAAAAATTTATATTTTATAAATCATTCATACAAAAAACTTTAAAAAAATTGAAAATTGTTTAATACAAAAAATTTAAAAAATTTGAAAATTGTTAAATATGACCTATAAATTTTTACATTTATATGTCTTGCTGTACTACCACTAGCATTTTTCAACAAGAAATAAGGTCAATTTTATGTTTGGCATGTGAAATAAGGTCAATTTACTACAGCCTTTGGTGGTACGTCTCCTAGGGATCGATGTGCAATTAAAAAACACCAAAAAAATATCACACCCATCTTATTGCCGTTATTCTATTCAATGATATTCCGACGACTAAAACACAAATATCAATAATTTTATTGTCATTGTAATAAATGAATCACAGGATCAAAATGACTAATACACCCTTCCCTTGAGAAGAACTCTGAACATCACAATTTCCCACATAACTTTGTAGTACTAGTAATTGGATACAGATTCAGTCATACAATCAAGAAAAATTTGGCCATCGGATAAAAATTGACCACCAAAGTTAATTCATTGTTCAATTTTGATCAAACAATCAGATTTTTCATAATTGTATTACTATATGTCTATATATGTCTGTTTGGTAAAAAATAGCCGTTAATTTATAAGTTAATTTATAACTGATGAATTTATAGTTGATAGTTGATAAATTAAGTAGTTGAATTTGTAGTGTTTAATAAAATTAACGGTTAAAATGATTTATTTATATATAATAACATAAAAATTATATATATAATTAATATTTAATTATTTTTAAGTAAAATGATACGGATAAAGTTGAAAAAAAAATAATAAACTAAAAACTATAAGTTAATAAGTTAATTAAATTAGTTTATTAGAATAAGTTAAAAATTGGTCAAAATAAACTATAAACTCATGTGAAAAAAATATTATGAAACAAGACTTATTTTTTATAATGAATTTATAAACTATAAACTATAAGTTCATTTTAATAGTTTGCCAAACAGACTTATATACATGCAGTTTTGACTTTTGAACTTAAGCAATTCGATTCAGTAAATATCACATGTCACCGTGGAGATAGTATAATGGTTGAGTTAAAATTTTAAGCAAAAATTATTTTTTTAAATTATTCTTAAAAAAATATTGAGTACATTATTTTTAAAATGACCCTATTCTTTAATAGAGTATGTACTATACTATTTTTGGATGTACTATATAAAAAAAGGGCAAAAAATTTAAATTATTTTTAAAATGGAGGGAGTATTTATCATGCCACAATTGCCAACGAAATGGAACCCACTTACCAACGAACCATATCATAGGTATCAAAATAATCTGAGCTACTACTTAATGCTAGTAGTACCATCACACACAGTACAATTACCTTACATACATACAGCTCATTGTAATTTCAATTTTGGTCAGTGATTTATGCAGGTTTTCCCATCAATCAATTTATTATTATTACACCTACTAGTACAATACAATACTAGTAAAATTTTAAATAAAAAAAAAATAGAGGAAAGAATCAGAATCATAATCCTTGATGTGGATTTTTGCTTAGTGGGAAAAAGGAAAAGTGACGAAGATTAAGGCTAAAGGGATGAATCATAAAACATGGTAAGATGGTAAAATATGATATAAAGATTAAGTGCATGTTTGATATTATAGTGGATAAGTTATAATTACGGTGATTTATCGTAATTTTTAAAAGTTATAAATTGTAGTTTTTATAAAATTATGACAATTAATTGTGATTCTGACACATCTATTGCCATACTTAACATAGGCTAAGAAGAAGATGGTTATGTTTTTTGGATGGGTCGGTGGTGACTATAACGTGGGAATAGGATAGTGATGTCTAATTTCAAGACATAACACCGTTGACTTATTACTTATGTTAATCCCAATGTTCATATTTTCACTTTACCCGGATAATAATATTGCTATCTATGGGAAAATGAGGGTGTTTTTCTAGATTTTAACAATGGTTATTATTGTTAATTATGCTTCCTTTAAGAGAAAGTGTCTTCATTATTTTTGTCTAAACATGATTCTCATTGCACAATTATAGGGACTAACACTTCTACTTAAGTTGGAGGAGTACATATATGGCATAACTTACTTTAACTAGTATATGTGTTTATGGAATTATGATGGTAAATATTGACCTAGTATCTAATTAATTTATACATATTAATACGTCAAAAATAAGGTGAATTAAACAAAAAGATGAATTCAATCATGTTAATACTCATCTCAAATTGGATTAGTTCAGTGATGAACAAAAACGTGAATTGAACAAAACTTATAATTGTATTAGGATAAATTTGGTGTTGGAAAAAATCTTGATGATGTAATATCACGGTGGTTCATCAGAAATGACAATGTTTTAGGGTAAATCGTGGAATCTCAATAAGAAAATCAATTCAATTTTGAATTTTGACTTAATTGTTAGGATTTACAATATACTCCTAGAGAAGCATGTGTGTGTGGATATGTTGGCCAATATTAATTGTATCACTACTTACTCATGAAACTTTGTTTAATTACCAATTTATTGAGATGTCTTTCCCCTATTTAGAAGTGTTGTATATTTTTATTTTTTTGGCTTAGACCATGTTGCAATAAAAAAAAATAACAACTTAGATCAATCGATTTTAGTGTATATTTGATTATGCGGTGAGAAATTTGTTTTTGAATGATTTTGTTAAATTCATTTTAACTAAAATTGACTTAATGATAAAGTGATTTATGTTTGGATATTCAACTACTAAAAATGAGTTGAACATCAAATTTTAGTATAAATATCAATTATAGAGATAAAAACTTCTTCACAAAAATCAAACATGTCCGAATTAATTATACACATATAAAACTAATTCCAACACCTCTAAATTAAAATCAAATGCACACTTAATCAATAATACTCAAACCTCCAATATTGTAGTACAAGGTGTGTTTAGTTAAGTTATTTTTGCAAACTACAAAACATAAGTTTTGCAAAGTTAAAGTATTTTGTGGTAATTTTATAAAACTTACCACATTATCATATGGATTCTAGTGTATATTTCTAAAATCAAATTTGTTCTTGTCCAAAAATATACAACAATGATACTCATAAAAAATTGTGTAAAAAAATTGATACAAACCAATTAAAAAACACCCTAGCATTTTACCCAATGCTGTGGCCTATGGGTAAAGTGTTAATTTTGGAAGCAACCCAAAAGGCTTTTTTCATTGGGGTAGTGTTTTTGGGGGTCTCAAAACGGAAATATAGAAAAATAGACCTAGCTCAAGACATAGATAAATACTCATAGATGGTAGGGAACTGAAATAGAAAGAAGAAAAACACAAACATGAAAAGCCTCTCTCAATCTAATCCATTTTTCTTTGCTCTCTAACCACTTGTCCATTCTCATAATCCATTATATCACCCACTCTTCACACCTTCAATACCCAAAATCCATTTCAAATTAATCACTTATTTGTGAAGTCAAAATGGTTGCTGGTTGGAGAAAAGCATTTTGCACTTCAATTCCTAGAAACAAAAACAATGAACCAAAAACAATAACAGAGAAAAAACAACAACATTGTGAAACCTCTTCAACAAATCATAGTCCTAGAATCAGTTCTAAGTTTGGTTTTTTTTCAAACCCATCAACACCTAGATGTCAATCTCAACCTTCATCAATCGGTTCATCTACTCTTCGTTGCAAAACTTCAATAGCTACAACTTGTTCTGTTCCCAATAGTCCAAAACTTCAATACAATAATAATAATAATAATAACCCAAATCCAAAAACACCTAAATCATCATCTTTTAACCTCTCTAATCCCTCTTCACCTAAATCACCTTCAACTTTCTCATTTCTCAAAACTACTTTGCGCTTATCCAAAGTAAGTAAATCAAAATTCAATTATAATTTACGCGGCTCTGATACCACTTTGTAACAACGTGGCTCTGATGCTAATTTATTTGTTTAATTTTTTGTGTGCAGAATCGATGTGGAATATGTATGCAAAGTGTGAAAAGTGGACAAGGAACTGCAATTTTTACTGCAGAATGCTCTCATACTTTTCATTTTCCTTGCATATCAAAGCACGTGACGAAGCAACCGTTGCACGTGTGTCCAGTTTGTGGTATGAACTGGAAGGAACTTCCGGTGCTTACAATTCACAACGATAAGAAAACTGAACACAAAGATGTAAGAAATTTCAAAGTTTACAACGACGATGAACCTCTTACGTCACCGGCTTCACTATCTCGATTCAATCCGATTCCTGAATCGGAAAACGAAACTGAAGATGAAGATGAAAATGAAAATCAAAATGTTGAGTTTCAAGGATTTAATGTTAATTCTGTTCAGAGTGTTTCATCTTCTCCGGCGATGATTAGGAGAAATCTTGAGGTGTCTTTGTTGCCGGAAACTGCTGTTGTTGCTGGTAATAGGAATTATGAGACTTATGTTGTTGTTTTGAAATTGAAGCCTCCGCCTCCGATTGCGGTGTCTCAGAAGATTTTCTGTCGTGCTCCGGTGGATGTTGTTATTGTTCTTGACGTCGGGGGTGCTATGTCAGGTCAGAAGCTTCGTTTGATGAAGAGCACGATGAGACTTTTGATCTCTTCGTTGAATCCTACCGATCGTCTCTCGATTGTTGCATTCTCCGGTGGATCTAAGAGATTGTTGCCGTTGAAGAGAATGACCGGCGGTGGTCAGAGATCTGCGCGGCGGATTGTGGAAGCTCTTGCTGCGATTGATCAAACCAGGGAAGGCGTTCCGGCGAAGAACGACGCATTGAAAAAAGCAGCGAAAGTTCTCGAGGATCGCCGTGAGAAAAATTCCGTTGCCTGCATCATTGTTCTCTCTGATATCGTCGATTCACGCGCCGTCAACGCGTCATTTCAGAAAATCTCTCTGGTTTCATCCACGCGCCTTTCCAACTTTGATTTTCCAATCCACGCGGTTCGTTTTCCTAAAGAAAGCGACTGCATCAACGCGCCGCCGGATGAGATGCTGGCAAAATCTATGAACTGTTTATTAACCGTTGTAGCTCAAGACGTTAGGATGCAGTTAAAAGTTGTCTCACGCGCTCGTCCAGTTGAGATTGCAGCAGTGTATTCACTCGCGGGTCGACCCGCACCACTCAGTTTCGGTTCAATCCGAATCGGCGATTTATACGCTGATGAAGAAAGAGAATTACTATTGGAGTTAAAAGTGCCAGCTGTATCAGCTGGGTCCCACCATGTTTTAACTGTTTTGTCTTCTTACCGTGATGCGGTAACTCGTGAGATTATGAGTCCTATTGAGCAAGCAATGTTAATTCCACGTCCCCACACCGTTCGATCGGCTAAAATCGAAGGGTTGAAAAACCTCCATGTCACTGTCCGAGCTGTAGCCGAGTCCAACCGGCTCGCTGATCACAATGATCTTGCCGGAGCTCATCATTTACTTTCATCGGCCCGTGCACTTCTCTTGCAATCTAGCAAGCCGGTTGAGGAAGAGTATTTGCGCTGGCTTGAGGCTGAGCAAAATGAGCTTCAGAAGCGTCGGCAGCAACAACGAGCCCAATGCCAAAATCAAAGACAAAGAAATACTTGCACCGAGGAGAAAATGGAGCCGCTTACGCCGACCTCGGCTTGGAGGGCAGCCGAGAGATTAGCTAAAGTTGCTATAATGAGAAAATCTATGAATCGAGTTAGTGATTTACATGGCTTTGAAAATGCAAGATTTTAGGGTAATTAGATGACACTAATTGTAATTTTCTTTTTTATAATTTTGTGCATAGGGAAAAAATATTATTAATAGAGAATTTTATTTTTTTAGATGAACCGACCCAATTTTCTATGATAATAGCGACAAGAGGTAACAGACGGTTATACCCTTTTTCTCTGTATAGGATTAATGAGTGATGGCAGAGTGAACCCACATGAAGTTGATTGGGCTATGAGGTTTTGTTTTCTTCTGTTTTGTCTTTTTATTATTTTGCTTTTATAATTTACGAAAAATCCTAAAATTTACTGTATTATTTATTTATCATGCAATTAATCCATAGATCGATTCAAAGAGTATTCTGTTCAGAGAATAGGTAGATATATTAAATTGAGAATCCTAAGTTGATTCTTTGTACTCAAAATATATCAATTAATAATACTGGATGGGTTGCTGTTCAATGGTCTAAATCAATGAGTCAATAAAATAAAATAATTAGTAGTGTTTAATTAGCTCTCTCATTATAGTTTAATAAGTTAATGAAGATGACGGTTGATTTAGTTACAAAAGATAATGACAATTACAACTACATTATTGGTTATAAGAGATTAATAAATTTCATCAAATAATAAATTTTGATTCAATTTTTATGTGAGATAATTTATTTTGCGGTTAAACTATAAACTACAAAAATTTCTTTCTCTAAAAATTAGAAAGTTAATGTAAAAAAAAAAAGTAAGATAATGACAATTGCTACTAATGTTTAAGGATTTAAGATAAGGTGGCAATTTTTATTTCTTTCTTTTTTATCTTATCCAAGGACAATGCATGTGAAATTCTATCTGACATTAGATCAATATCCTATCATATGATTAAGAACCATGGTCAGTGAAGAGGTTGTCTAGATTTAGCATAGTGTAGTGCACTATATACTACATAGTGGGGGGTGTTATGCTTCCATGGTGCTAAACAAAAACTATTAAAATGCAAAGTTTTGTTGGAAAAGTAGGATTATGCCAAAAAGAACTTCCAAAGTGCAAAGTTATAGTGAGATGATGATGAGTGCTAAAAAGTAAAAAACTACCCTACTAATGGTGAATCCAAAGAGGATATTGACATTCATGAAATACAAGGTAATTATGAATCAATATTGTTTTACTGTTTAAGAAAAGTTTAAGGAAGTTTCTTTTCATGAATAAGGTAAAATAAATTATTAAAAGTAAAAGGTTTAAACGTCGTTTTAGTCCTTGTATGTACGTGAAATTTTGGTTTTAGTCCCTGTATGTGATTTTACTCCAAAATAGTCCTTGTATCGACCAAAAATTTTGTTTTTTGGTCCCTAAAGAAAAAATCTGCAGGAAAATTCGCAGAAAAATCTGCAGGAAAATTGAATTTTGCTTTAGAGACCAGAAGCAAAATGTTTGGTCGATACAGGAACTATTTTAGAATAAAATCACATACAGAGACTAAAAGCAAAATTTGGTATACATACAGGGATCAAAATGATGTTTAAGCCAAAGTAAAATAGATCACAATAACAAGTTTTATTTTCTTATTAACTCTTTTATTCTTAAGAAAAAAAAAATTAATGATGATAATCATATTTGCTCCCGTCAGTTGAGATCACGACTGAGTGCTGACCCAATAAATTTAGAAATGTAAAATAAATTTTATAACGAGATTTTAAAAATAGTAATTAAGTTTAAGAAAATAAATTAAATTTTGTTGAATATGACATTCAAATTTAAAGTGTGTTCGATCTGCTAAAAATTGTTTATAGGACTCGACAAACTTGGAGTCAAGGATTGGACAAAAACATATGTATTTGTCCCTCATTGAATCACGAGACACTTTTTGTTATCGACAAAAGTTGTTTAAAACACTAAAATAACATTTTTTTCACCACACTTTGTACAAGACAAAATTTGTTTAATATTTATAGATCTTTCTTGTACTGTCATCTGTCTTGTGTTGTTTCGTCTAATATTTTTATTTTGCAGATCTAATATACTCTAAATAAAAGATAAATCTCTCATCTTGATTAAATGAGCTAGCTAAATACCTATTTATATTTTTTATTTTATTTTTTATATTATAGTATATAATTATACTGTTATTGTTATTGTTATTCTTTGCTCCTCTAAATTAATCACAATCTCCCATGTTTCCCTACCTACCCTGAAATAACTTGAGGCAATGAAAATTTAATCTTTCGAGGAGATATCTTTTAATAGTATTTTTTTTCCAGTGTGAACAATACGGAGAAGTCGAAGACCAACGGTCTTATAATTAATTTAGTAAAAAAAAACTCTCTTATAATTAATTTAAAATCTTTTTGGACCTTTTTTAACTCAAAATTTAAGAACAAAAACACTTGCTTGAATCCCGACTCTATTTGGAATGTAAATAAAATTTGAGAAAAAAATATTTCAGTCGACAAGTCAATTTTCCCATGGTATTAATTATTTGGAAGACACGTTTTTTCTTTAATAATATGAACTTCCTTGTTATCTTGTGCAAATTTGTAACAAATAATTTGATATATAACTTTCATAATTCATTCATGTAATGTAACACAACTTTCAATGGAAAGGCAGAGTCATGTAATTTGGATTTATGTTAGCTTGTGTCACAAGTACAGTATCCTTTTTAAGAGAAAGGAGCAAAGTATATATAACAAACAAATAGTGTGATGGTGGTGTGTCAAATCATCGATGCTATGCTGTCGGTAAGAATTTTTGTTCATGAACTCATATGCCATTTTCTGTATAAATAATACTAAGACTGTGATACTGTGACCATTGAATAAAGTAATGAGTTCATTCAAATTTATATGATCTTCATTTTAGAATAAATATTCGGGTATAATTTATAGTGTGATATTTATGCAGTTTTCGTTTTATGTAAATATTATTATTTTACTTATAATTTCATTTTATTTTTTTTGAAGCGGATTCTTTTTATTAGTATGTACTTATTACTTGTATGAATTGTTGATGTTGATAGCATAACAATTTCTTATTTTGTTTATGAACTTGTCACCACTTGTCTTTTTTATTTATTTATTTTTATTTTAAGAAGATCTTATCATCACTTAAAATCTTAAATATAATAAACTTTGGTAAATTTCCAATTCCATTATGGGCTTTTGCCCTCCTTATAATTAAAAAAAAATCCAATTACATTATTATATAGAAGTGTGTTCTAGCACTCAACTCTACATTAAATGTGAGAAATCCTTGTATACACTAGAGACAATGTATATGAAAAGTATAGATCTACAAAATATAAATGGATGTTTTTTTTTATTACTACATTATACTAGTACTTATTATATCAATCAACGACATTGTGTGGGTGGGTGGATGCTAGCATGAGAGACCATTGCATGTCTCTCATTAGTGGGAGAGCAATTTCAACCATTTAAACTAAATCAATGGTTTAGACTAAAAATGAGATCATGTATAATTGTTACACTTGATTTATTGGTTAATTTTTTATTTTTTAATTTTAATCAAAACTTTAAGAACAACAACAATTTCATCTCTCATCCGTAAAACTAAACTATTTTTATTTCTATTTTTCATTTTGTTTTTTATTTTTGATATATTTCTATATATTTTTTCGTTCATCCGCTGGTTCATAGGGGAAATGTTCTGTTAATTTAAAATTCAAAACGAATTCTAGCATCAAGTGGTTCCATTCTCTTTCCAACTATTGTAACAAAGAAACAAATTTTATTTTTTTTATATTACTTTTTTTTTTGATATTATGGAAGAAACAAATTTCGGATCCAATGGTTATTGAATTTGTAGATGAAGCGTCCAAAATTATTTCTTTATAATATAAGATGTCACTATTGTTAAAAAAAAGAAGTACATAGCAACAAAAATTCTGCGTAAAAAAATCATTAGAAACCTTATTATACCCTCCTACAACTAAAGAATAATATAAATTATTTTGTGTAAAAAAAAATAATATAAATTATTTTGTTGAGAGATGTGGCTTTATCAATTAGTAAAGCCATAAATTTGAATTAGAATTTTGTTGCCTGTTAATTAGTAATTCATAAATTTGAAGTTGGAAGTAAATTTGAAATTGGAAAGTGAATTAATTTTTTGCTACGTTTCCTATAGGTTTTGCTGGCTGTCAGTTAATTCATAAAATTTGAATTTGGTAATATCCTCCCTTGACAAAATAAATTGTAATAAAAAATTATATTTAATGTTGAAACGGGTCCTATAAAGATAGATTATTTCTGTAAAAAAAAAAGATAGATTATTTTTAATTTATTTATAATTACAATTGTGATTGTCCTGTGTTAATTGTCCAGATTTTTTATTTATTTTTATTCTTATATGATTAAAATTCAAGTGATATTAATTTGAAATACATATAAGAAGATGATGTATATGATAACTGTACGTGTATAAAATATGTTGAAAAAAGAGGTTCTAAATAATAATAGTATAAAACAATAATAATTAATCACTAAAAAACATCAAAATAAAACTAAAATCAAGCAGCTTGAATCGCAAATTGAAAACAAAATTGAAACAGAAACGAAAACGAAATAGAAAATCGAAACAGAGATTAAAATCAAAAATCAAAAACAAAATTAGAAATCGAAACAAAAATAGTTTAATTTTGGCTTAAATAATGTTCAAGTCTCTTTAAGTTCGCACTTTTTTTATTTAAGTCCCTGTAAGTTTTTTTGTTTTAATTAAGTCTCTGCAATTATATATATTTTTTAAATTAGTTCTAAAGTCAAAATCCACAGGAAAATTTGAAGGAAAATCTACACGAAAACTGCAGATTTTCCTGTAAATTTTGACTTTAAGGACTAATTTCAAAAAAATATATAATTGCAAAGACTTACTTAAAAAAAAAAAAAAAACTTACATAAATTTATATAAAAAAACGCGAACTTACAAGGATTTGAACATTATTTAAACATTTAATTTTTATGGATCGGATGAGAGATGAAGTTGTTGTTGTTCTTCATATTTTGATTAAAATTAAAAAAATAAAATATAAACCAAAGAATCAAATGTAACAATTATACATGTTCTCATTTTTAGTCTAAACCATTGATTTAGTTTAAATGGTTGAAATTGTTCTCCCACCAATGAGAGACATGCAATGGTCTCCCACACTAGCATCCATTGTGTGTTTGGTGTTTCTTTAATTGCATTTTTATTTTAAAAAAGATAGCAGTCCACCTATATATGAATCATTTTGGAATAGGGTGGACTCAATAATTTGGAGCAGTGAAATTTTGGTTAGAAAACGATAATTACTCCACTGTGCAATTATTTCTGCACGATTTAACCTTAGTACTAGCTAGTACAGAGTAAACTAGAATCTCAACATTACCCATCATTAGTTTTTTTTTTTTGGGTAACATAAGAGAATAAAGAAAAGAAAGAAAAAAAATGAAAAATAAAAAGAACTAAGATCTAGAAAAACCAATCTTCATCTTATCGGCCAACAGACAGTTCAACCGGAGGATAATTCACCATTTTCCATTTATCTGTTTGAAAAGATCCCAATTTCACCAAAGAAACCAACATCCCTTCACGAAAAGTGTGACGCAAACCTACATTCTAATTTTGAGATGATAATATTTGAATATCATGCAACAACGTAGCATACATATGCAAAGTTGAATAAGATCTTTAATCATTTTCAGAGCATTCAATGGGTCAAAGTAACATTTCTAAGACCTTGATTCCAATTACTAGAATCTCAACATTAACCATTATTAGTTTTGACTTTCAAACTACTGGACCAATAAATACTCACTCCGTACTAAAATATATGTTATTTTGAGAAAGACACGCTTTCACACTACTCACACACATGCACTTGAATCTCACAAGAGAGGCTTATGCGCACACACTCAATGAATAGGAAAGAATTATTACATCATATGCTTGCTAAAGGAGAAAGTAAGTTGATGAGATATCAAAAAAATTTATTGATGCATCACAGTAGTTTAATTTGAGTTTGAATTACACATATATATCTATCCTGTTTTTTTTATAAGCATGTATATCTATCCTTTAATACATACAAGTCAGTATACTATGAATTCACTATCTAACCACCTTACAGCTTTCAACTAACTTTTACTTATAGTAATTAGTTACACAGTTGCAACATTAAGTAACTCTAATAAAATCATAGTAATTTTCTACCAAAAATATAAGGTTTTTTCTTGTGTACTTCCGCAAGATTTGGATGTATTTATCTCTAATCACTTAAATAAAATTTAATAGATATAAATTTTTATAAAATGTATCGTTGGATTAAAAGTTTATATCATATAGATTATTTCTGTAAAATTTCAGACAAATCTAAAATCGTTTGATATATTATCGAGACGCATCAAAATTAATAGTTTTTGTGATTTCTTAAATATCGTTAATCTTTATGTGTATGACATATCAAATGATTTTAAATCTGTCTGAAAGTTTACACAAATGATCTATATGATATAAAGTTTTAATCTAACAGTGTATTTTATAAAAAATTATATCTCTTAAATTTTTTTATAGTAATCGGAGATAAATATCTCAAATCATGTAGGGGTTGTCACCAAAAAATAATTATAGCGCACGATCATAATTACGACACAATCATAATTTCGTTAAACTTACAATAATTCTAAATAAACACAATACTATTTCTTACTAGTAGTATTAGTGAAATCATACTCTTTATCCGGGTCGCAAATTTGTGAAAGTTACAAAAAATATAATTTAACATAATATATGAAGCCAATATCTTCCTGAAAAGAGAAAAGGGTATATTGAGAAATTGACAATGAACTTTTTATGCCACGAAGAGGTCCCATTGAACATAGTCATAATTTTAATCTTTTTGGTTGGACCAAAGGCCGTTTCTTTCACTTTTGAGGAATATTATTGAGGAATTTCCCCTAATTTGCTCCCACTTTTAGAACCTTTTTGTGGTGCTCCTCATAAGTATGGGGCTACTTTTTTTTGGGTTAAAAATATTAAATATTTTAAATTTGTAAATCCCAATAATAAAGACAAATCTTTCTAAGATTTTACATCTATACATCTAAGAATAAATGTAATGCCACGAGGGTGGTCCATATGAATAACAATGTGGGAATTTGATAGGGTGTTTCTTGTTATGCAAATAAATTGAACTTGGTCTTACTTTTAGTAGACAGAATTCATGTTCATTCCGTGAGATCTAAAAAATGGAAAAGATAACTTTGCTTAAGTTTGCAATGGTTGAAATGCTTGCAACTAAGTTTTCAAAAAGAGATTTTTTTTTTATATTCAGACGAAATAACAAACTATTAGAAATCCATTTACACAAAATGGTGAGATGTGTGTTCAAACTACAATCATATATATTCAATCTAACAATTTCAAAATGGTGAGATGTGTGTTCAAACTACAATCATATATATTCAATCTAACAATTTCAAAATTTTCTGCCAAATGAAATGAGCAAGAATTTGTGGACCAAGAAAAAACTTTATAAACAAACAAATTATATAAGATTAGAGCATGAGGGAAATATGATTGTGTTTTCATTTATATTCTCATTTTTAATGTAAGATTTCTCTCAAGTTTTCGTTACTCGTGATGGGCTTAGGCAATAGGTAGTATATTTTTCAGTCTTTAAGGCTCAGTCCATCATACCTTAGTTGAATCCCAATTCTTTGATAATTTCTCATTCTACCCCCCAATACTCTCTTTTCCCCCCAACACTCTCTTATACAAAAAAGTTTTTACTCTCATACAAAAATTATTTTGGGGGGGGGGGGAGAGAGTATTGGGGGGTGGAATGAGAAATTATCCAATTCTTTGTATGTTTTGGATTTCAAACACAATCCTCAAAACATTGTATTTCAACCTAATTTGTGGCCGGCCAATTATATGGTATATGAGTGTGTTGAATCGGCTAATTTCAGTTGTATTGTGTTTGATTTTTAAACTGTTTACGGGACAGGATAAATTGAAGGTCATGTGACTGGACAAAAATAGATATTTTTGTTCCCAATAGAATCATGGACAGCTTTTTGTCCTAGGTACAAGTTGTCTAAAACGTCAAAATACTATTTTCTCGACCAAACATTGTAAAAAACAAAATTTATTCAATAAGTGTTTGTCTTGTGTTGTTCTGTCTTATATTGTCCTATATTATTTTGTCCAATATCTATATTTTGCTGATCAAACACACCTATAATTGAAACAAGTTTGTATTATGTACAAATTGGTTTCTACATATAGATTATTGAATCAAATTATGGGCCTGTTTGTTTCAGCTTTAAAAAAAATAGATTTTTTGTGTTATATAATTTCGTGTAAAAATTTTTTACAAAGAAACTTTTTATAGAAGCTTCAAATGAAAATTTGGTTTAAATAGTTATTCTTAAAATGTTATTTTAGATATTTTATCATTTTATCGAAACTTTTTTTGGATATCAAAATTTTAAAAAATCATTTAATTTTGAAGCTATTTCAAATAGATTTTCACAAAAATCATTTTTGAAATATAATTTTTTGAAAAATTTGAGATTTTGACTATGTTTTGATCTTCAATAATGTGTGTTTATGTTATATGATGTCAAAATTAATGTCTCAATTTAAAAAAAATGAATATAAAAAAACTTATAATATTTTAGAAAATGATTCTATAAAATCAATTTTCAAAAAATACAAAGAAAAATACAAACAAACGCACCCTATATATGATGTCATATTGATCAAATAGTAAAAAAATCATACTTATAAATTGCGCAAAACTATTTTACTTGATCATAGATACATAATAACTTCACAAATTCTTCTTAGAATCAAACGGAGTATTATTGATTAATCTTGAGTCTTGAAAGGCCTTTGATATAATAGCCCATAATTAGTAGATTTGAGCCCAACCTCGGTTACATGGGCTACAACTCTATCTAATGTATTTATGCTACAACTAAGATGATTTCTCATCCCCACTATGCTTCTCTTTTCACCAATGGCTAATCTAATATATTTGAGCTACAAGAAGATATTCATACTCATCAAACTAATAAAGCCTAATAGTTTCACTTTCAAAAACCAAACCAAAATTATCAAACCCAATAATAACTTTAATTCCTTCAAAAATGAAACAAAAAGTATCAAATAAATAACCTTAATAACTCCAAAAACCAAACCAAAGTTACCTCCTCCAAAAATTCATCATCTAAACCCACACCATCCAACAATACATTCAACAAGCCCAACTCCACCACCACCAACAACAACACCACATTAACTAAAAAACTAATAGATCTAGTGAAAGCAAGTAATAAAACTATAAAATCCGCCATTACCGACAAAAATAAACAAATAAAATCTCAAATTGACAAAACAAATAAAAAACCAAAGAAACAAACATCAAAATTAGGATTCTATAATCATAACCTATTCGAGTTCTATAATCCTAACCAACTAAACCCCCACAAAGTTAAAATCGCATAATGCGAACTGTATTAACACATGAAAATAAAAGGCAATTTTAAATTTTATGGGGCAAAGGAGAAGCATGGGGGAAGAGAAATTTTCCTAAACTAAACCGCCATAAAAAGGTTTACATCTTTAAAATCTTAACTAGGAAAATAATTTCATTTTTTTTATTTCAATTATCTTAAATTCAATAATGATTATTTTTTTTTGATGTAAAGGATATTAAAAGTAAAATTTCTTACCACTAGACTATTTGACAAAAAAATATACACATGCAGATTTAAAAAAAAAAACTTGTTGACAGAAGTCTTTTACAATTTTAATGTGTGTTTTTTTTATAAAAATGAAAGTCATTTTTTTTGTGTTAATTAATATGCTTAATTCGTATGAAGAATAAATAGTTTAGTGATAATTTTAGCACATTATAAATAATCTTTGTAAATTATAATAGTAACATTAAAGATATTACAATGTTTTACACATAGTCTATTTTTTAGTATGATATAATTACGAAGTCTTCACTATCGTTAGTGATTATTAATCTCTGTCGAATAATTTTTGGAGTACATAAGGTAGATTATTGCATACCAACATAGTTCTTTTCATATGCATAAGTCAGAAATTGAATTTGATTGCATATTAAACGACCTAAGATTCTTACCATTTTGACCAATTCATTCAAATAGTCAGATATGTTAGGTTTAAGAGAGTTTTATATTGACTTTTGCCTAATATATTTTATACTCAAATGTTCCTTGAGATATTAGGAGCGAAAGTCACACACTAAAATAGAGAAGTGAAAAATTAACAGTTGAAATAAACATTTTAACATATCAAATATTCCTCTAAACTTTTATTATTTGAATTATATTAAGGATATATAATCTAAATTTTATTTTTATGTAATTCAGTAGTTAGAAATTACCATAAAAGCAAATAATCGTAGTGACAGAGTTCGAACTTCATCAATTTTTTTTTATATAAATGGCAATGTTACATAAATATAGATAGAGATAGCACTATAATTTAATTTGTGCGAAAAATTTAAGAGAACAATTATTTCGATAGTGATGGAGTATATTGTATTTAGTAAATAATAATTGAATATTATTTATTGCTCCAAGAAGATATGACAAATAAAACCTCCCCTAAATGCAACAAATTATTGCCATACCGAACACAACGTAACAACACTAGTAGTACTAATGATACATAATTTTAAGTGATTTGTCTAGTGTTAAAAATATCTTGTCTTTGACCAATTTTTTTCTTTTTTTGGCCTTTAAGTTTTTTTTAGTACATAAACGAAACGATAAAGTTATTATAAACTCTATAAAGTGGATGGATTAGAGATTAAACTAATATAGACGTTTGATGTAACAATTTTTACATTTTTCTATAAATTGAGTTAAAACTCTTAAAAAATTTATTTATTTTTGTTAATATTACATTGGTTATGAAGTTTTTATCACCATTAACGAAAACAGCACATACATTGATCCATCGATTAAAAATGTCACGAGAATGGTGAAAATGAAAAGAAACACAAAATAAAAAGTGAGAGACACAAGTCACAAAGCAGCCTCTACCACATATCCCCTCCCCTAGTTTTCAACTCGATTGATCCATTACCTATTAGTATGTATTCTTGTTGATTTACTAAATCTCCACTTTCTTGGTTACTTTATATACTTTTTTAAGCATATATAACATCATAGCCATTAATCCAATTTTAGTGTGCATTTCACGTGAAATGTCATGTCTGCCTTCCAAATTACACTAATTAATCATCCAACTAACTTCATTTACATTACAGCTGTTATCCAATCCAAACATGATTGTGAACATACAAAAGTTGTTAAACAAAACTATTAGAATTTGGGAGGACTATACTCAACCACAAAAGCTAGTTTGAGAGTTGAGGTTTGCACACATTTATAAAGGTTATCTATGTCATATCTCTAGTCAATGTGGGACTTCTAACACACCCCCTCACGTCCAGAACTGAACAAGCTGGAACGTGGAATCAACAATAACGGGTGCCTCAAATATGGGAGGTCTCCACAACAAACAACAAATAGATCTAGAATAGGCTCTGATACCATATTAGAATTTAGAATTTGGGAGGCCTATACTCAACCACAAAAGCTAGCTTGATGAGAGTTGAGGTTTGCACACATTTATAAAGGCTATATATGTCATATCTCTAGCCAATGT
Organism: Trifolium dubium; assembly: GCA_951804385.1. NCBI lineage: Eukaryota > Viridiplantae > Streptophyta > Magnoliopsida > Fabales > Fabaceae > Trifolium > Trifolium dubium. Next base: position 38,883,251 of record OX638067.1, read on the forward strand.
GGGACTTTTAACAAAAACGTAATAACTAGTAGAAATAAATGAGAGTGAAATATAAGTTTTTTTAGAGGGAGGATATATATATTGTATTTTATTTTTTAGAAAAAAGAAAAGTACTATGCCCTCTGTATTAAAAAAAAGCCTTTTCTAACATATTACACAAATTAAAAAATGTAATTAATAATGTATGAAAAAGAGAAATATGAGTTTTTTTTTACGCAGAGAAATTATGAGTTAGTTTATACAATTATCCTTTATTGATGATAATATAAAAGAAAAATTGTAAATTGAAATTAAAGAAGAAAGAAAACTAAATAGTTAAAAAACTTGTATTTTAATATAATTTTTTTTCTAAATAACTTAAATTATGATAGGAAATGACATTGAAAATCTAAAGAACGTTAAGAGGAAAAGACATTTCTCTTATTGTCTAAAAGGAGTAATAAAAGGAGAAGGAAAAAACATCTCAAGTCTGCTTATACCAATTAGCAACCTCAAAAATATTAAAGCATTGATTGATATAATGTTTTATTTATTTAAATTATTGTCACTCATTATAATGTATTATTTAAAGGAGAAGGAAAAACATCTCAAGTCTGCTTATTTATTTAAACTAAAAATAAACCCGTGCGTTGCGCGGATTCAATTAAATTATAAATTAAAATAATTATATAAGTGAAAAATATTTTTATTTATTCCTTTAAAATTGTAATTATTAAAAATATTTGATATTTTATTTTTACTAAAATAATGTTGGATATTTTCTATCTTAAAAATGAAAGAAAATTTTAAAATATGTAAAATATGTAGTATTTAGTTTATTTATTATTATTTTTTTGTTCTTGAATTAAAGAATATAATATATTAAATTTATTTAAATTCAACAGAAATATGGTGTAATATCTAAAGAATATGTTTTATAAATATAACTTTTTTACTTCACTTTTTATAAATATATGTTAATAAGTAAATATGCATAATTATAATTTTGCAGTTATAGTTGCATCATAGGAATCTCTAAAGTTTAGTCATAAAAAAGAAATCTCTAAGGTCAAACATAATTATTTGTATTCATTGTATATATATATATATATATATAAATATATATATTTAGTTTATATTTTTTGACAAATATTTATTATTATATAAACTTTTTTTGAACAAGCTAAAATGAGATATATATATATATAATCAAGAAGTATTTTTGTTGCCAATATATTAGTTTTGACGATGATTTCATATATTTGAATTTAGATTTAGTTATTTGACTCAAATAAAAAGATATATAGTTTATTATTTTAGAAGAATTTAACATTTAACATGTCATCTTACTATTTGTTTAAAAAAAGGTTAAATATATTTTTAGTCCCTATAAACATAAGAACTTTTTAATTTTAGTCCCTCTAAACTTTTTCGCCACTTCTTGGTCCTATAAAATTATTATGCATGTACTTTTAGTCCTTATTGTTAAACCAATTTGTATTTTTTAATGAGTTTTTCGTAGACATGTTTAGAACATTGTAAAAAGTTCCTCGGAAAAAAAAAACTAAAAAATTTAATTTCAAAATCGAAATTTCGATTACTTTTATCTTTAACTATTAAAATTTGAAAAAAATCATATTTAATTATTTTTTATTTAAAAAATTCTAATTTTTTTTTTTAGAAACTTTTTATAGTATTCTAAACATGGTTGAAAAAAAGTTATTTAAAAATTTATAAGTTTAATGATGATTAAACAATTTTGAAAATTTTGAAAAATAGTAGGGACTAAAATTGCATTGATAAATTTTTGTAGGGACCAAAACATGCCACTTTTTTTTATAGGGACTAAAAAACAAATTTTGTAACTTTATAAAAGAGTAAAAATATATCTAACTCTAAAAAAATGTCATCTTACTTTAACATCTATCTCACTATTTTATTTTGAGTTGAACTTAACCATAAGTTCAACAATTTAGAATATATATTTATTTCAATAAAATAGTTACATAATTAGTAAAATTATATCTTATTTTTAATTTGTCATAATTCATCGTGCTTAATACTTTTCTTTTATTTTTTGATTTAAGTATTTCTATCAAACCATCAAAACACTATTGTAACTTATATTATAATCATTCTTTTAATATTTTTTTAAATCTTTTTGTGTGCAATCAATATGAATATTATTTTAGGAATAGAAAAAGTCTCATGAAGTTTAATAGAAATGAACATGCTACATAGGCAAAATGGAAGTATATGTGATTAGGTAGCTTCCCTTTATATATATATATATAAGATTATTGTACATTAATTTTGTAGTTGATGTATTATTTATTTATGTGGTGTCATTTTTTTTATAATTTATGTGGTGTCATTCATGATAAATAAAATGTACACTCATATCCTCTTATCGATATATTTGACCACATTATCCTATGCAGAACTAGAAGTACAAAAGAGTACGAAACATTTTTTTATGAAGAAATTAAAACAGTACAAATTAAAATTGTTATATATTTTTTTTTACGCATTAAAATTGTGCTATTAAAAACTGTCTACCAGGCATAGGCAACCATGCCACCGCGTATTCATTAAAAACATTTAATATTTCATCTTTTTTGAAATATATGTTTCCAAAATTTTAGAAATAAACACAATTGCTCTACCAACCTTTTTTTTATAATAATTAAAATAAATTAGTAAATAAGCAACATAGACTATTAAAATTTATAACTATATTACTAAACGTTAATTGATTCAGTTATGATTGATGATGAATAGGGAGAACCACAATTCGATCGTTTAAAATTACGTTTGGAAGATGATTGAAACAACTTTTGATGCTAGAAATAGCTCTGATGAACCGAATTAGTTGGTCAAATAGGTCGGATACTGGTGGTGAAAACTTAAAATATAAAATAATTTTATAGCTATGAACATTCTTTATTGTCTTACATTCATTCAACCCTCATCTTCATTATCTCGATATATCTTTTCATATCATATCACTTATTTATCACATCTGTTAAATAATGTTTTTCTCTCTCAAGCTAAGCTGTATACATCCATAATATCAAATATTTTTGTAAAATTTAATTAATAATTATAATTATATACATAATTAAAATGGGTTATTGAAAGTGGTTTGAGATAATAAGGTGTGAGAATAGTTAAATGAATTTAATGTTTAATTGGATTAGTTAACCTAGAAATAGAAATATTATTAAGGTGTTGTGTATATTTTACATTATTCAATTCTAATTGTGTGCAAATTACATGTTATGTAAATTGTTTGAAATCCTTCCCAAGTGAATATAAAACACGGTGCTGTGTTAATAAAATTTGAAAGTCCTTACTAAGATAATAAGACATGATATATATATATATATATATATATATATGTGTGTGTGTGTGTGTGTTATGTTGTTTGAAATATGTGTATGTGATATTCCTTATCACTTTATGAGAAGAAATTTATTTTTTAGATACATGAAATGTTTGATGTATCTAGACTATGTTATGAACTAGATACATCAAACATTCTATGTATCTAAAAAGTAAATTTCTTCTTATAATAAGGACCGGAGGGAGTATTAAGAGATTTATGTATTGTGTTGACTTTGATACATTTGTGTTAGATCCTTCTTTTGTTAGATAGTTTCAACTTAGTAGTAGAATTATTCTAATTAGTGCATATGTGTTTAAAGTAAATTTAGCAATGAAAATAAAACTTTTTGTATTTTATAAATATTGATTACATGCACAAGTTTTAATATAAATTTATTTTTTTAACTAATATATAATATATGAGGTGCACTAATTAGCATTTTTCTTAAAAAAAACTCAGCTTTTTTAGAAGTCTTAGTAGTGTGACATTGCCTCAAATAAATGATTAATCTAACGTGACATGTAATAAAAATAAACTACATATATAGTTATTCTCGTGAGATAATTTAAATAGTAAGAACTAAGAGACATATAAATTGAGTAGGGGATTCATGAATCAATTCTTTAAATAAGCTACCTAGTTATAATTTATAAACTATTGTCGTTGTCTAACCTACTCCCACTTCAAGTAGTAATTTTTGGTAAATTTTAAAAATAGATTAAAAATTTTAAACAATAAATAAGAATCCAATAAAACAGGCCTTAATATTAATCATTTATTTCATAGAAAAATTCACAAGTAGTTCATTTTTAAGATAAAAAAGTTATGACTTTTTTTTGTTGACAAAATTTATGACTCTTAAATATTCGAAGTACAATTTGTATTATGTTTTAGATAATATAAGGATTGATACATACATAGTTAATTAGTTATTGACAAAGTTTCCAAGTGTTAATAAACAAATAAAGAATTAGTCAAAATAAAATAAATAAAGAATATTGTTTTTTGACCAAAATAAACAAATAAAGTATGAAAAATGTTTATACATGGTAACATGAACTTTTTAATAAATAAATACATTATAACATGAGTTGTGAATGTGTGTATGCTACGTAAGTTGGATAAGAGAAATAGAGGATTAGTCTCACCTTTGTTCATTCACATTCATAAACCAGCTGCCACTTTCTTATTCCCGAATAATATGAATTGAGTCTTGACCGCTGAGTAAGTAGGAAGGATAGGATTTAACTATGGTTATCCTTAACCACGGTTAATTATTTAACTCTAGTTAAAAAGAGGCTATTATACACCCTATAAAAAGGACATCATAATTTTGCAAATTTCCATCATCCATTTGTCTTTTGCATTATTACATCGTTTCATATTACTACACCAACGTTGTGCAATTCTTATGGTTGATTTTTCTATATTTTCTTTTGTTGTTTCTCTTTAGCTTTTTCATTTTCCAGATTTCCTCATTTCCTCAGCAACAACAATCTAGTTACAAATTTCTGGTTCGTTCTGATTTATGTTTTTTTGTACAATGTTGTTTGTGATCTTATGTTTTATTAAGCTACAAAATGTAATTTAAAAGAATCACGGTGGATGACAATGATTATGTCACCTTCGCGGTTATATCAAGCATACACTTAATGCGGTTATTAATCACCGTTAATATGTTAAATTTTTTTACTAAAAACAATTGAATTTAACCACTTTATCAATGTCATGTTGATGAATACATATATAACAATCACAACGAACATTTGTGTACAAAGTGCATGTTGTTGTCCGGGTAGCGAGTTTCATTCAACAGATTGCATGTCTGATATTACGATGAATTTGTCAAAATTGACTCAAGAGTTATTTTGACAAATTCAACATCTTATATAACATACACAAAATATATATATCGCACTGATTTTGCAGAAACCACACTTTTGCGTTCTAACAGAATTTACGAATCATCGTGATTTTGTCAAACTTACGCGACCGATATAAATGTACACCAATGATCTTCTTATACTTATTCAACATGATTGTTTAATTTATTATTATTATTATTTTTTTTGCAGAGAGAAGGATTGAATTAAGAATTTGAAGAAAATGGCATCAAACGGAAATGGTAACTATGCAACAGAGAACGGACTTGAAAAGATTGAAACAATTAAGAAAAGTCCTAATGGAATTTGTCACGATGATAGTGGTCCAACTGTGAAAGCTTCAACAATAGATGAACTTCATTCATTGCAGAAGAAGAAATCACAACCACCAACACCTACATCAGGGACCTCAACTCCATTTGCAAATCTCACTGATGAAGAACGCCAGAAAATGCAGCTTCAATCTATTAGGTAAAATATTTATCACATTTTTTATTTTTAGTAAAGTATATTTGTCACATTTTCATTACTACAAATGGTTACATATCCTTAAAATACGGGTAGTATCTGGTGATGGTAAAGCGGTGAGTTAGTTCGATTTTATTAAATTTTGTATCTTCATTTAATTCACTTTATGACTATGCATGTATGAAAAGTTTACACGTTTAGTCAAACCACAAAAATTACAATAAGATCAACATATTGTATGTAAAACATCTATTCAATATTTTTAAAATTTAGTTTTTATTTCTTTTCTTTTTGATTAACGGTGTCTACCTTGAATTACTTGAATATATTAGAATTACAGTGATTCAACGTAAATATATAAAAATTATTAACTACAGTTCATGAATAATCACAGTAAATCATCGTGATTTTGATATATCCACTATAATATCAAATATCTTACATTTCAAAAAGTGTTCATAATATGTTTAGAAAATAAAATTTAAAGAAAACATATATTATTACTATTTTTTCATAGAAAAATATATTATATTTTGGATTATGTGCAACTCACTAAATTTATTTTTTCTTTTCAATAAAAAAAGTCAATAGAAGAGGAGCAGAAAATCCGTTTAAGCAATCTAAAAGGAAAAAGGGAGTTTTGTGGGTCCATTTAATATTTAGTACATGCACGTTATGTATCTGACGGTTCCAAATGTTCTGATTCTGTTTTGTTGCTTGCGTGTCACCAAATCAGCTTAAGTCTCTCACACACGTTTTCATATAAAATCATTTTTTTATGCCAAAATAAAAATTAATTTTTTGAGTTTTTGTCAACATATTTGGATATAAATATAAAAATTTATAAAATTAAGGAGTTTTCTAAGAATTTTGAGCTAATTAAAAATACGTATTTCGGCCGGAATTGTACCATGTAAGAATTATACACGGGATATATATTTCAAACGATTTCTCTTTTAATCACTTGAGTTCAACTATCGATTGATTTGATTTTAATTATTTGAGAATATATATATAACTTTGGTTTTTTTTTTCTTTCTTGAAATAGTGCATCACTTGCATCATTGACTAGAGAAAATGGACCAAAGGTGGTGAAGGGAGATCCATCTAAGAACCAAAAGGTGGCTCATGTAACACACCATCATGTTGCTCCAACCATTGCTGTTAGTGATAGTGCTTTGAAATTTACTCATGTTCTCTACAATCTCTCCCCAGCTGGTACTATACTACTCACTTCATTTTTTGTTAAAAATGTCACTATTATACGTACATTACTTTATAAAATGTCTACATAATTAATGTGAAATTATAGAATTGATTTTGTTCTTTTTTATTTTCCGTTGTTTGGATTTGGTGTAGAACTGTATGAGCAAGCAATCAAATATGAGAAAGGCTCGTTCGTCACTTCCAGTGGCGCATTGGCAACGCTTTCTGGGGCTAAGACCGGTCGTTCTCCTAGAGACAAGCGTGTCGTTAAGGATGATGTTACTGAAAGTGAGCTTTGGTGGGGAAAGTAAGTAAATAGTAGTCACTAGTTAATTACAACTCCATCACCAAATGTGTTGTCTATATTATTGATTTGATTCTTCTATTTCTATCTTTTCAATTTTATTATTTGTCCTCATCAATTATTTTTAATTATTTTTCATGCTATCTACTATATGGTAACATTGTGCAAATATTTTAATTTGTAGGGGTTCTCCTAACATTGAGATGGATGAGCAAACTTTCTTGGTGAATAGAGAAAGAGCAGTTGATTACTTGAACTCTTTGGACAAGGTAAAAATCCTCTCTTCTTTTATTTTTGTCAAAAAAATAAAATTGATATATTATAATAATTTATCACCTACATATAAAAAGATATTAAAATGCTTTTAAGTAATCAAATAAAATTTTGTAACCGACCGTAGTTCCTTTTAAAAAAAATCAACTGTGTTTGTTTGCACGCTAGTATATAATATATTCTTTTTTTTTTAAAAGTGATAATATTTTTTTTTTCTGATAAAATTTAAAAGTGATAATATAACATCACTTTCACGCAAAAAGTGTGATAACAATTTTTAATAATGTATGTCATTTGATTAAAAATAATAATGCATGTCATTAATTTTATGGGGGTTAAGATAGTGACATGGATATGGGGCCTATGTTGTCATTTTGTACAAGTGGAAGTGGGTTTTGTCTGTGACACGACACTATCTTAGCTTCAATCTTGATGATGTTGTGATGTCATTTTCTTGCAAATGGATTGCGTTTTCTATGGTGCTTTGAATTTTAGCATAGATATGGGGATATTTTTTGTCACCTTTTTGCATATAGAAGATATGTGACCATTCCATTTGTTAAGAAAATAATCACACAGCCTCAGAACTCATGCATATATAAGGAATAAGTATATATGCTTAATTTCTCTTTCACAGTATAGAGCACCATGCCTATATGGTGTGCTAAGATATGTCCATTTATGTGATTTGTTGTTATGACTAATGAGTTGATTACCTCCATTAGCAAAGCATCTAGTTGTTCCTTAATTTGTCTCAACCATCGGAATGAAAAAGACTTGATAATTCGGAGTTCAGTCGAAAATAAACAAAGTTTGATTAAGTTTGTTTCAGTCAGAATTCAAATTCGAGTCTTATTCTGACTCCTTTGTCCCGATTAAGATAATGACGTAGAAATGGTCCCTATGATTTTATTTATATTTCTTCTTATTTCAATTAAAAAATTATTTATTCAATGAATGGTAAATATTGTTATATTTTTTATTTTCTTGAAACATTGTGGAGGAATACATGCTATTGATACAAAGAGACCGAGTAGTTTTGTTCCTTTTTATAATTTAAGGGTGACTAGAAGTTGAGTACGATTAATTTAGTTTTGGATAAGGATAAAACATATTAAACTTATTTGGGTTGAAGTTTGTTTTGGTCATTTATTTATTAATTCAAACTAATTCATTCCAATTGGACAAGTTGATTTTTGTTATACTTTGAATAAATTTCACAAATATATATAATGTCACCTTGGTTTAAGTCAAACTAAGACATAGTAGTTGTGCATATGCATTCCTGGAAATTTTGCTTGATAGAAGAATGTTTTAAACGAAAGCGACATGTGCGAATGTACGAATATCTTACTTGTAACGAAAGGTAAATAATAGTAATGTTTTTTATTAATTAATTGCAGGTGTTTGTGAATGACCAATTCTTGAATTGGGATCCAGAGAACAGAATCAAAGTCAGAATTGTTTCAGCTAGAGCATACCATTCATTGTTCATGCACAACATGTAAGTAAAAATAAGAATACTTTATAAAATTGCCAACACTAGTTGTTTGGTTTCATCTCTTGTTCCTTCAAGACAAAAAAAGGTAGGTATATAAGCTCCGCCAGATAAGTACGCTATATCGTTGAAAGTCTTATAATAATTTTTAATAAAATGGTATGCAAAAACATCAATGTGATAATGGGAGATATCCGATCTATGTGAAAAAGTCGTTAACTGGGTTGGTTACAGGTGTATCCGACCCAGTCCTGAAGAGCTGGAGAATTTTGGTACTCCGGACTTCACTATATACAATGCCGGAAAGTTTCCATGTAACCGTTTCACTCACTACATGACATCTTCCACTAGCATTGATCTTAATCTTGCTAGAAGGGAAATGGTTATCCTCGGCACACAATATGCCGGGGAAATGAAGAAAGGTCTTTTCAGTGTCATGCATTATCTCATGCCTAAGCGTCAAATTCTCTCCTTACACTCTGGTTCCAATATGGGCAAAGACGGCGATGTTGCTCTCTTCTTTGGACTCTCAGGTATAGTATTCCGTGTGGCTACCTCCCCTAACCAGCCGTGCGGCCCACGATATGTTCCATTCCTTGTCCTATACTCAACTAGATATATACTTAGCCATCAATTTTAGTTATGGCTTTTGTTCTGATTTTCTTATAATACTAATGGATTTTTATTTATTTACTTTGTTCGAAATAGGTACTGGAAAGACTACTCTTTCAACCGATCATAATAGGTATTTGATTGGAGATGATGAACATTGTTGGAGTGAGAACGGTGTTTCCAACATCGAAGGTGGTTGTTATGCTAAATGCATCGATCTCTCCCGAGAGAAAGAACCTGATATTTGGAATGCAATTAGGTTCGGTACAGGTATAACGTTTATCTTTGACTAATTAATTTAACACATTTCACGTCGCAGTCTATATCGCAGTTGCGTATTTTTTAAACATTGAAATATATATATTTTTTTTGCATTGACAGTGTTGGAAAACGTGGTGTTTGATGAACATACCAGAGAAGTTGATTACACCGACAAATCAGTTACAGGTAAACAATGATTTTTTTTAATCAAGATTAAGATGAGTATTTGCATTTTGTTAATTCTTTTGTTTAATGGTTGACTTCATCAATTTTGGTTGTGTAATGACTAAGATGGTTTCATTAAAAATCATTTTTCAATAGACAACACATAGATGACTAAGTTGTGACTTTGTCTTGTTAATTAACAGTTGACTTCGTACATCCTTCAAACATGTACTTCATATGTAACAAGTAATCTATATATTATTCTGAAATGTCACTTTGTATTAAAATGACAGCATTAGATTAAGTCGCATAACCTCTATTTGCCAACTGATGAATATTTTTATTGAATTTGTTAAGTTGTAAATAGTAACCATCTGCTACAAGAAATCTCGGTAGAATAGAAACTTTTGATTATATTCGCTTAACTTTTTATTAAAAAAATTATTATCAGTGTCGAGATGTCAGTATCTGTGTCTGCTTCACAACAAGAAATCTTTACTGATAATTACATGTTGTAATGTTTTATTGCAGAAAATACTCGTGCGGCCTATCCTATAGAGTACATTCCAAATGCTAAGTTACCATGTGTTGGACCTCATCCAAAGAATGTTATTCTTTTGGCATGTGATGCATTTGGTGTGCTACCACCTGTGAGTAAACTAAACCTCGCGCAGACCATGTACCATTTCATCAGTGGATATACCGCTTTGGTAATATTTCAGACTAACTAATTTCTTCACACATACTACCTTATTAAACATTGATGATCATTGGATTGAGACCGGACAATGCAGAAAACAAGCAGATTTTGATTATTTTTTTTCTTTCTAAACTCTAAAATACTAAGTTTGACATTTGGAATGTTCGGTCTTGATCCAACTGTCACTGATGTGCAAACTACGTCGAATGTTGCTTCTATTGTACATCTCTAATCATTTTTTGAATAATAATACAAAAAATGTAGGTTGCTGGTACTGAGGATGGTATTAAGGAGCCACAAGCAACATTTTCAGCTTGTTTTGGTGCAGCATTTATTATGTTACACCCTACAAAATATGCTGCAATGCTTGCTGAGAAAATGGAGAGTCATGGTGCAACAGGGTGGCTAGTTAACACTGGTTGGTCTGGTGGCAGGTATAGAATTTTTGTTCATTTCTTCCTAATACTATTATTGTGTGATTGTGTCCTACAAAATCTAAGACATTGTTATTGTTTGTGTTAAATTGATACAGCTATGGTACCGGAAATCGTATCAAACTGAACTATACTAGAAAAATTATTGATGCTATTCACAATGGAAGCCTCTTGCAGGCAGAGTATAAGAAGAGTGAGATTTTCGGTCTTGAGACTCCAACGGCAGTGGAGGGTGTCCCTTCGGAAATTCTTGATCCTGTGAATGCGGTTAGTTATCCTATATCCGACCTATATAATATATACTATTAATATAACATAGTTCGTTCATTCACTTTAAAAAATGGGATATTAATAATCGGCGTTTTTAATTGATTGCAGTGGTCGGACAAAGATGCCTACAATGAGACATTGTTGAAGCTGGCTGGATTGTTCAAGAAGAATTTCGAAACCTTCACCAACTACAAAATTGGAACGGATGACAACCTCACAGAAGAGATTCTCGCAGCTGGTCCGATCTTTTGAAACAATGTTGTGTTGAGTGTGGGATAGGGATTGTTAGGATGGTAGAATAAATGCGGCCTTAGAATAAATTGGTTCGGGTCAGGTTTTGATATTTCAAGTTAATGTGTCTGTGTAATTCATGTCATATGTGTTGGTCTTTATATTTTCTGTCTGACATTACATTTTTACATCCTTATATAATAATGAAAATGCCATCTCCTTGATTTTTTAACTTCTCTTATCAACAATTTGCTACTTTAAATCGCATTGTGACAGAGAGTTTTCGAGTTTGAACTTTGACTAAAACAATCCTTAACCACTTGGTCGAATTCTTGATTAGTAGAATCCTTTGTTCTGGGAACAAGAAAGTTAAGACAAAAGGAAATAGTTACATTATGACTATTAAATTTTCGCAATAACAAAGATCATGACTTGACTATAACCGCAATCAAAACTTAAAATTTAGGTCTACTACACCGTACCTTCCTCTATTGTTTACCAATGCCATATAGAGCTCAATAGGCCTTGTCAATTTAAACGATGAAATAGATATATCATAACATTGCTACATTAAAAACCAGAAACTGAATTTTGATTGTTCCATTGGTGTGGGACATACCTCATCCAACATCAAGAGCAATGGTGGAGCTAGCCAAATTATAAGGATGGGGCCGGGAAAAAAAATAATTTATAAATAGAAAATTCATATTATATATCAAAAAATGAAGTTGTTATAATAAGCACACAAATGTGATGGTCAAAAAATTAAACTACATGATTTAAAATATTAATGCAATATGTAAAAGAAATTACTAAAAAAATGCATATTATATTGAAGGTATCTCTTTCTATTTTTTTTTAGATGTTTTATATCACGATATTTAGTTATATTTTTAAGTCAATTTATATGTGAATTTCATACTTTTTAAGTAGTTCATACATGCATGTATTTATATTTAATATTATGTGAATCTCTCCCACAAAAAATTAGTATTTTTTAACAAAACCTAGATTAAAAAAAATTTATGTATACTAAAATTCTATTTTAAATAAAATACATAATTGTTTAACAATGCATTTTTTTTGGGTGGAGATTTAGCAATGACATAATTGTTAATTACTTTTTTGGGTGGAGATTTAGCAATGACATAGTTGTTAATTACTTTGATGATGGAAATTAAAAACTAAAGTTGATAATAATAACAAAATAACTTATTGTACAAAAAAAAACATATATACCAAGTCATTCCCTCAACATGAACATATATACAAAAAAGTGTAGATTGCAAGAGTTGAACCGACACCCTTTCCTCAACATAGAGGGCCACTAACCGCTTAGCCATTGTCTATTACATTAACTATTATGGACATAATAATATATATACCAAACGCTTTAAGTAAAAATATGTATGTATATCTATAAAAAATCAAAATTTTGAGCTAAGGGTAGGGCAACGGCCCTACACTGTCCTAGTGTAGCTCCGCCCCTGATCAAGAGCCAACATTGTTTGATAAACACACAAGTTATGAGCAACAACATTACAATTACAATGAACAATGAACATATATGCATAATAGAAAGAAACAAACTCCATGGTTTCCATATGGCACATGTAAGCATAAAAGGGTATGATGATTGGGGTTCATCTTGTGTTAAGCCAGATATATATAGAAGCGTTGGAATTGATTATCCATGTCACATGAAAAAAATATATATTTTCTTTTAGTAGTGACTAATCTTCATAGATGATGTATTTAATTTTATTTTTTTGACTTAGGAGTGTAGAGTGGTTAAAAATTTCAGGTGACACTCGAGTTTGAACCCCTGCTCCTGCATTCAAAATATTTTTTTGATTTTTGTTTTTATTTTCTGGTTCTTAAGAGAAGTGAACTCTAGTTGTCCAAAATTAGGGGTAAGTTTTGACATCAAATGATTCCAATCTCCTCACAAATGCAGTTGCGAATACGAACTATAGTCATCTCTATCAAATCAAACAGCAATAATCTTTAAACCAACTAATGTTGGCGTTTTTATTTGTTTAATATAATTGACATTTTTTTGTCAAAAAATAAATATAATTGACATTTATTTTTATGTATATATAATTGATATTAATATTGATATTTATTCTTGCGGACTAATTGCTCATGACTCATTATTTTTTTTAGTCAAGTAACACGGTGACTAGAAATTTCACGACGTCTCATGACTCATCATTATTAGTCATTAAATGGGTGTATTTTAATTTCTATAAGAGCTTTCTATTTTCATTAACTCCTTTTAAAAATATGTTAGTAACATTCATTTTTCTTGAAGTCTTTTTATCACACTTTAATTGCTTATTATAAGGTAATAAGCAGTACTATTTTGTTATCCAAAGTGTAGTTTAGTTTTGTGGTAAGAAAAATTGATTTTGAATAAATGGATTTTTAAAAATTTATTTTAACTATATTGAATTTAAGATAAAATGATTTATGTATAGATGTATTTAATCAAAAGAGAGTTGAACAAAATTTCAGTGTAAAATCAATTCTAAAAATGTAGAATCAATTTTAGATATCTAAAATCAAATTTTTTTTTGGTGAACTAAAAACCAGTTTCGGGAAGTAGGTTCCAAAATGATGGTTTATGAACAAAACACCGTAACCATATGTAGAGACAATGTTAGAAGTTAGACAGACATGCTACAAATGCATTTAAGATCCAATTTCAACATTTTTGCACTTAGAGTGAAAATTGAGTTTGCACTTTAATTAGTGGTTCTTATAAAAATTTGATTATGGCCAAGACCATATTTTTATTGGCATTAGAGTGGTTATAACTTAATATCGACTAATCACACTCTATATAATTCTATAAACTTAAAGCTTGTTATTTAGTCACGTGCTCATACAATATTATATTCAAAATATTTTCTTGTGAGTGAAAGAAAAGTTCGCACTATAACTAATGAACTGTGTTTTATTAAAAAAAAAAAACAGTATTGAGAGGCAAAGGAAGAGTGAGGGAGACAAAAAATTTGATTTTTATAAGATTTACTACTTAGGTAGCAAACCTGTTCACTACTTAGATAGCGAACAATTTTTCTCTTATAGTTTTTTTTTTCTTTTCAATTTAACACACTCGCTATCTAACTAACAAGAAAATAAATTTGAATAGGTAGTTTTTTTTTTCACCACCAGTTTAATTTGGTTCGAAGGTCAGTTCTGGCATCAAGTGATTCCAGTCTTCTTACAATCGCAATTACGGGATCAAACTCGTAATCCTCTCTACTAAGTTTAACATCAATCATCACTAAATCAACTAACGATTGATCGTAGTTTTCTTCTCTTGATAATGCGAAAAGAAGCCCAAGGAAACTTATGGGCCTACACATATAAAAGCCCAAACTAACTTATTAAAACTTTGTCCTATTGTAGATTAGAAAATCTGAGGAGGGAAGACACACGATGGAAAATTCTGGAACAACAACAAAAAAAACAAAACTATAATAACACTTCCCTCTTCCAAATATTTCTTCCCCTTTTCTCTATTCGCACAATTTCATCGCTTTGCTCAATTTCTCACTTCATCGTTTCATCAATCAAGGTACTTTCTCCCTCAATTTTCATCCCTTTTCTTCTCCCTTTTGCATCAATTTCATCTTTTCTTCACATCACCGTTTCAATTCATTCGTTTTCCCCTTTTTCTTTTTCGCGATTTTTTCTTCAATTTTCCCCCAAATTCTCACTCGATTCGCTTTCAGAAGGTTGTATAACTGTTTTTTTGCGTTTTTATTGATGTGTTATGATTCAATTTTGTTTGGTGATCATGTTGATGTATAATAATTTGGGAATTGAATCAATTTTAGATTTTTGAAAACCCTAATTTTACTAATTTTTGGGAAATTTTGATTCTTTTTGTTTCTGGGGTGTTTTTTTTTTGTGTAATTGAGTTTTTTTAATACTGTCAGTTACTTTGGATTAGAAATTCAGCTTTGAATTTAATGTTCATGTTAATTGCTTTGAATCAAGCGTTTATTTTTAAACCCTAATTCTGTTACTTTTTTTTGTTTTTGATTTGGGGTGTTTTTTAACTATGTCAGTTACTGTGGCTGAGAAATTCAGCTTTGAATCGAATGTTAATTGCATTGCTATGTGTATCAATAGAGGATTTTTTTTCTTCTTTTTTCGTTCAATTGGATTCTGATTTGATTTTTAACTATTTTGTAACAGTTGATTTGATTCAGTAGTTATGGTTGAAACTGCAATGCGGGGCTATGATAGAGATGTAAGCATTCTCAACTTTAGGGATTGAGAAATTGTGATTCTTTAACATTGTTTTTCTTGTTTTCTCTATGAATTGAATATGGTTTTTGTGATGACTTTATGTTGCTTGTCTTTAGGAATACGAGGATTACGATGATTATGAGGATGAACAACTGGAGGAAGGGGAGGGATATGAAGAGGAGGAAGGGGAAGAATATGTGGTGGAAGAACCTCGGAAACCTACTAAGGAAGAACTGGAATACCTTGAGTTGAGGCAGAAATTGAAAGAATCAATTAGAAACAAGATGAAGAAGGAGAGTAGTACTTCCCTTGCAAATTCCAGTGCTAAAAAGAAGCAAAGTCATCATGACAAGTGAGTATTGGTAGCATCTTTTAACCATATACACTTGATGATGTTACATGTTTGAAGTTCTTTTAACATTAATGTTTTGATGAGTATTGGAATATGATCTGGTTTATGAGTGCAAAACAATATTATTTTACTCATTTGTTAGCAAGTCTTATTGCTTGTTCTATTCACCATCGTATGCCAATGCCTTTGGGCATGGTCACATTACCATGTTGTTTTTAGCATTGCATTTTGTATTATGTCAGTTGTTTTAGAAATATAAACTCATTTTATTATTTGCTTCACTTTTGGAGGCTTCTGTTCTGACATATTTGCGACCTTTATCTCTGATTATCCCCATAAATGAGATTGTAATTTCAAATTTGTCTTGGTTGGTGTTGCATGTGAATCTTTTTTCAGATGTCTATCTTTTCCTATCTGTAACTTATTGAAATTGTAATTTTGTGTAACTATTATAATGCTTGTTTTGTGCTCTTCATTGATACGGTTTGTTATTGCATAGTACATATACATACGATATGTGAAATATGCCAAGAGGAATAATGTTTAAATACTTGTCTTAAATCTTCATTTGCTGCTGCAGTTATGGGTCTTTTTTTGGCCCATCTCAACCGGTTATTGCACAGCGAGTAATCCAAGAGAGCAAATCATTGCTGGAAAACCGTCATTTGGCGCCCAGGCCTTCTAACTCACCTCAAATTGTATGTATTCAACACTTTTACTTTTCCACATTCATTCTAACTCTAGTTTATCAATTCCCATGTGATATTGTTAATATTCATTTCCAGTTTTTATGATTAATTTTTACTGTGGAATTTTTTAAATGTGATATTGTCTGGTAACATGGTGTCTTTTGTATATTGGTGGCTCTCTTTTTAGTAATCGAATAAAAAATGAAACTAATAAACATATTGCTTTTTTCCATTTGTTGGGGTCAGCTATATGGATAAAAAAAAGCCAAAATATCTTCTAAAAACATTATTTACTTCAATTTGTATTTTATGGTTTGGTCTATTGTTATACTGTTGACCTCCCTTCCTTATTAACTACTGATCCTTATATGTTTAGTGAACTCTTTTTATCATTGTTTCTGCCAGCTTTATGATATTCTCTAATCTCTACACATGACCACACTACCTTAGTTGAGACTCTGCATTCTTTTCTATAGTGGGAACTGTCCTAATTTTCTTTCTAATGACTGTATATCTTATTTTACATTGTCGGTTTAACAAATCATCTATAATATGATTATCATATCTTCTTTATTGAGTTTAACTTCCAATTGGCCAGGTCATTACTACCTATCATTTAGCGGGCGTTTGGAATAATAACTTAATTGGGCTTATCATTTAGTGGGAGTTGGGAATAACTTATTTGGGCTTATCATTTAATGGGAGTTGGGAATTACTTATTTGGGCTTATTTTATGACTGGAACTTGTGCAAGCATTGGAATAGCTTATTAAATATCTCATGATTTGTTCATTTTCTATTTCTGCTTATTTTGAAAAGCTCTCAATGACGATGAAACACGGTTTCCAACAGACACCTAACACAACACGGACATATGGATGCTACTAATGTAACACACACACACACAAAATATTGTGTGTCGGTGCTTCATAGCTCACTATAGTTTATAGAGACAACTTGTGGAGGGCTTATGTACAGTTTACCTGCATGTCCTCCTTAATTGTAGAAACAAGCGTCGGAGCAAAGGAAAAACAATTATTTTAGGACACTTGTCTAAGTTGTCTAACACGTAACACATGTTGTATGCGTGTTATACGAGTGTCGGACATCACAATATGTGTAATCTTATAGGTCTCCATCCTTCATAGCTCAATATAGTTCATAGAAACAACTTATGGAGTGATTATGTGTAGTTTATCTGCATATCCTCTTTAATTGTAGAAACACGGTATGCCCAAGCTCCCATATAATAAATGCTCATTGAATAAGTTATTGAATGATTAGTGCTTACAAATCGGTGGGATGCCTATAATTTCTCATGCTTATGACATTTTTCATTATTTATTTCACTTTGATATTTAGCTTACTCTAATTTATGTTTTTTTTTTCTCAATGTGGTTCTCCTGTTACTTGGGATATGCCATCCCCATTGCTTTAATATCTATTTTGCTTTGTTGTACATATGTTATGCAATTTTCTCATAATAATCCTGTGTACAGAACAAAAGTGGAGATAAAGTATCTAATGGTGTATTGAAGTCTTCAGCTCACAAACAGCCACCCAGAGTCAATGAGGTATTGTAGCTGCTGTATACATTTTCTTTTCTAACACTCTAGTCAGTATCTTCTAATATGATGAACTATTGTGTTTAATCAGAAGCTAGTTAAAGCTGAGAAACTCAAGGTTACTAGAGATTACTCATTTCTTTTGTCTGATGATGCGGAGATTCCTGCTGCTCCATCAAAAGAGCCTCCCTCTAGGGATACATCTATGCGCAATTCTGGTATGTTTCTGTTTGGATTGCTATCTGGTGTTTAATTGTGAGGGATTATACATATTTTACTGTTATTAAGAAACTTATACAGGCTTTTTGCTGATGTTAAAGTGGGACAAGCAGCGCAAGTTCCAGGAAAGAGTAAACAGTCTTTTAGCAACGGTGGCAAGCTCGTTCGTAGTACTGGTGAGAACCGGAAGCCTGTTGCTGGGGCTAGTCATTTAGCTCCTAAACCACGGTCCAATTATAAATTAAGTTCTACCAGTCAGGCTAGTAAGGCATCTGTAGATGGGAGAAAACAGCTTGGTAGCAACAGTGCAAATGGACCAGGCCGGCCTATGTTGCCAAAAGGCTTACCTTCAAACATGCCTGTTAATACCATGGGGAGCAAATCAGTCTCACATGGCATGAGAAATCCTGTGAATGGTGTGCAGAAGCCACCCCTTTCAAAGGTTTCATCGTCTCTTCCAAAGCATTGCGTGGACCAAAGAAAAGATGCGCGAGAACAGTACAAACCCAAAACATTACCGAGACAACCAGTTGCACCATCAAAAGCTCAGGTATAATGAATGATATATACATATGCACATATATACACAATATCAAGGACCCCCCTGTCCAAAAAGAACCCATAAACTTGTTGAGTCTGCTAATAACGGTATATGTTCAATTGCTTAATAGGTAAGGAAGCCACCACTTAAACAAATTCATAAGCGACCTGTTTTGCATAATCAGCGCCCCACAAATAATGTTGGGAAACGACGACGCCTTGATGAGTCTGAGGATGATTATGAAAATGTTTCAAATGTGATCCAACAAATGTTTGGGTAAGTTTACTATGTTCATGTCCCCTTTTTTCTAGTTGTTGGTGCTTGATTTCTGTGTAGTGTGTAGTGGTAATTGAAAAACATACAAATGGGTGAGACTTGTTTTAATGGCTGAACATCCTCCCTTGTCTTTTCATTTCATATGATTTATTTTAGCTGATATTGATACTTTTGTGGATTTTTTGCAGATACAACCGCAACAGATATCACGATGATGATGATGTTGATAATATGGAGGTAGGCTTTGACGAAATCGAGAGGGAGGAAAGGAGAAGGTATAAATCAACGTGTCCCATTCCTTCCATTCCTTTTATAAAGCATAAACTAAACTATGATATTTAAGTAGTTCTTCCTTCATGTTTTTCCTTCCATTTTTTCTGTTAATACCTTGCCTTCCATTTTTTCTGAAAACTGGGTGTTCTCTGAATTTCGTTTGCATGCTTATAGAAAAACCCTCTATCTACTTGTTTGTTTGTTGAATTATTATGTGTGTATTTTTTATGGTAATACACTATTATAGCTTCAAGCTTTGTAACTTACTACTAACACACATTTACAACACACTCTTTTCTATTCGTTGAAATTCAAATGAGATCCCTATGAATTTCAATGAACAAAAGGTAGTGTTTACTGTTAGGAGTATTATAATTAAAAGCGGCTGTGTGAGAATCTTCTTTCTTTTTCCTGATGTCTTTGATTGCGTTGTAACTTGTAAATGGTGATAACGTCCTTCACTTATATTTTCATATTTTGGGTGGGTTTGTTTGGTTTTAGAGAATGTTAATTATGTTTTTGTTTTACTAATGCGGAATTTCACTGTTTTCTATATATTGCTACAAAATACGTCTGTATTTAAGTAAAAATAAAACTAAAAAACACTTTTCTAGTTAAGTAAAACAAAAAATGTTTGCTAGAAAATGCTTATGAAGTAATCTTCTAGGCTAACAAAAATAAACTCCAATATTTTGCTGATGACTGTGTATTATGTGCATGCAGTGGTAGAATTGCTAGAGAGGAGGATGCCCGAGAATTGGAGTTGATACAAGCAGAGGAAGAACGGGAGCGTAGACGAAGACAGAGGCGTAATTAGTAACATCAAAGATCATACTTAGCTTTCAAATTATTGGGTTTGATTGTTATGAAATCTGGATTGCTTAGTTCAATTCAATGGTGGAAAATATGTTGTGCCTATGATCAAATTTGGGCATTCAATCCAATGGCGATGAAGAAGGAAGTCACGTTTTGTCAAACTCGTTTGTATTATATTTTGTAATTTCTAATAATGCTAATCATACAAGCAATGATTGCAATTTTTTATTGTTACAAAGGAGGCAATTGCTGTGGAGTTAGTTTGATAGATTTGGCCTTCAACCATAAATTTTATTTTGTGTAAATTCTTTGGATGAGATGATTTTTGAGTTTAATAATAAAGAATGCATTTAGGTTTCTCATGAAGTTGCGGCAAAGCATAGTCACAAAAATCATTGCTTTAGTCAAATATAATTAAAATTAAAATAGTCACAAAAATCATTGCTTTAATACTGATTCTTCATTATCTTAGTTATGTTACTCCCTCTTATTTGTTTTAATTGTTACAATTGATCATTGTACATATGCTATTGCATATTTTTGACGATTAATACATTTAATGATGTATTTTAAAAAATGTTAAAAAAGTTATATTTAAAAAATATTGATCGAGACAAATTGATATTTATTTTAGATGTTAATATTTGTTATTATATATTAAAAAATATATAGTCAAAGTAAGGTATATTATAAAATTTAATCACAAACAGTATTTCACTCATCAGAATAAGAATATGGAGCTAGTGCTGTTGTAAATTTTATATATGATCGTTTTATGGAGTAAGTTTTAATTTTCTTTTGGATACATACAAGTAAGTGATTATTTAATAAATATTATTTACATTTTGTCAAAAAATAAAAATTATTTACATTTTTATGAGTTCAGCTTACTAGCACGTTTGGATAAAAGTAAATGTAAATAATAAAAAAAAATGTTATTGGATCTATAAAATCATCACATTCATCCTAATCATAATCAATCTTTTAACAACTCCTGGTTTTGATTGGACACGTGTCTGTTGTATGCAAGTTGTCTTGTGTTTTTTGGCCTCATAGTATTTTCCAAATAAAACATAGTACAATGTTTGATGATATTTTGATGATGATGTTAATAATTTCACTCTTCACTTGAATCAGTTCAGTTCAGTTAAGGAGTTTATTTATTAAACTATGGTGGCATTGTTTAACTCAATGATGCCAACTTTGGGTTTTTCTTCCAATTTTCTTCATCTTTCAAAGCCCATTTCATTTCCTCCTCTTTCTTGTTTCAGGTCACTCTTCCAATCAATTCTTGCACTTTACATTCATACTCTAAAAGGGGTGCCTTCATATTCCATCTTTGTAACCTCTTAAACAAAAAAAATTGTCTTTTTTTATTTATTATTCATAATTTAGAGTATGTCTTTAAATGGAAAAAATGAGGTGTATTAGAATAAGTAGAAAATTTTTAAGCATTTTTTTGGAAGCTGAATTTAGCTTTTAATTGAATACTCATAAATTATAATTTAATGCAGAAGCTCTTATAAATTACATGGTAATTGAACTTGGTTTTAGCTCAATCTTCTTGTTTCATTTTTGTATAATGTGTTTTCAGGAGTAATGAAGAAGTTAATAGTCTACATGAAATAAGATTGGAGGGTAATAAAAATGAGGGCATGTCCTCCAAGGTATGTTTGCTTTTGATTCAAATATGTTATGTTTCATAATTAAGGTCAAATGGATCATATATACCTACGTTCAAACTTAGCTAAAACAATCATAAGTCAGACTTACTTACCTCGTGGCCGAACTTCAGATTATCAGGACTTTATCTTTGGAAATTGGAGATTTTTACAACCCCCTTTTAATTTTGATTGCTTCCTTATTGTTGTTTTTTCAGTCATTATCTGATGATGATAATGTTTGGCAATTGTTCAGAGAAGCTCAGCAAAGTTAGTTCTTTCACTTTGGTCGTTCGTACTTGTGGTTTTGTAGAAGAATATTTAGTAATTTTTGGTGTTTTTTTTTTCTTATTTCATGCAGACATACTATACTTAAACAATCAACGCCTTCGTGCCATTGAGGAACTTAACAAAACAAAGAGAGAAAAAGAGTCCCTATTTGATAAGATAAAGAAATTGGAAGCAGAAAAACACGAGACTGCAGGTAAAAGCGATTGTAGATTAATGCTTGTTTTTGTTATTACAGCATATATGTTATCTTCTGTTTTAGTTTTACTATTGAAATATGTAGACAAGTGACTTGATCACAGAGTTCGGTCAATTGTGCACATGTATACGATTCATCACTAGGATGATTAATGGAACTATTGTTTCTGTTTGTATTTTTTAAACCAGATAAACCATCAATTTGTTCTGAATTGCTGCTTCGAATAGACTCAATGGTTCTTGGCAGCGTAATTAGTCCTGCAGAGGCATCTGAATTTAGAAGTTTGGTGTTAAACCACAAAGTGAGTGTGGATGATGTCTTTAATGCCATCTCACGTAAAAGAGATTCTGATCTTCTAGGAGAACTTCGTCACTTTTCAGATCAAAGCAAAAAGTAAATCCTTCCTGCAGTTGATCATTTTATTTATTTTTCACATTTAATTCCCGTGTTAATTTTTCTCGCTTTTCGCTTTCTTTGATCGAGTTTTTAAAATTCGTGTCATTCTTGGTATCAACTTCATTTAGGAACGGCTTTCATATTATTCACATTTGCACAGAAATGACACCATTGGTCTCTAGAGGATCTGTTGCATCATATGTAACCGGCATATCTCGTGCACTTCAAAGAAAAGGCCACCTGGTCGAGGTTATATTGCCCAAGTACGCGTGAGATTTTTAAGCTATTTAATAGTTCCCTGATGCTTATAATTCCTCAATTTAGATGTATCTAACTACCATGTAGGTATGCATGTTTAAACCTAGATGAAGTGCAAGGGCTGCGTGAAGTTAATGTCGAAACTTACTCGTACTTTAATGGTCAATTACATGGAAACAAAATTTGGACTGGGTTAGTTGGGCTTTGTTTTTCGTGTTTAATTACGTTTGGTATGAATTCAAATTATATGTAATCTTGTTTACTGTTTAAAATAAAATCTACTGATATTGCTTTCCTTTATACTTACCCTTAGTGTATGACAGTGTTGTTTATGGCATTGGAGTCACTTTGATCGATCCATCGGACTATTCATCCTTTTTCAGCCGTGAGATGATATATGGTTACCCCGACGATTTTGAAAGGTAAATGAAGTCCTATTTGTTAAGAGTCCTAATATTGGTTTATCGAATTTCCATACGCTATTATATTAATAGTCCTAATATTGGTTTATCTAATTTCCATATGCTATTATGTTAAGAGTCCTAATAAAATTTTAAGTGTGGAAAATAAAATCTGATCAAATTAAAGGTTTTTTCCCTCTATTATGTATACAAAATTGTTGATAATCTTGAGGTGAAATCTTCTTTTGTCAGGTTCTCGTACTTTTGTCGCGCCTCACTGGATTATATTGTAAAATGTGGGAAGCAGCCTGATATACTGCATCTGCATAACTGGGAAACTGCCATTGTTGGTCCACTTTTCTGGGATATATTTGTTAACAAGGTATTTGTTCATAATTTTAAATTTTCATAATTTAAATTTGTAAATTTTTCGATCAATATTTTTTATAAAAACATCTTAGAATGTCATGTCATTGGCTACTTGCTTTCCGAAAAAGCTATAGATATAATGAGTAAGTACATATCATCGGTTCCATCATCCATGTCACATTTTCTTGGAGCTTATCTTCAGCATATATATAATTAGAACCAATTAATTTGCGGTTTGGATTATGTGGTTTGGTACAGTCAACTAGCTAGCTGCTAGCATGTAACGAATCACAAATGACTTAGAATTTTGTGATACATGTATGAATCACTCCAATTTGTATCATTAATATGAATCATGATTCGAGGATTTGTTATTTTATTTACCTTCTTTCAGAATTTTCTATCATCAATTCTCGTCAAATAATTCAAAAATCACTTTCAATATTCTCAACCATATGCTTTGTTTAGGGACTTGGACGAACTAGAATATTACTAACATGCCACGACTTCAATTCTCAGGTTAGTTGTACATGTTTCCATATTGTTACGGAGTTTATGTTTTCATTTGATCATGTCGATGTTGTAATTATTGGATGTGCTATATATGTTATAGGGCATTGTGCAACCAAATAAATTGGCATTATGTGGACTTGATACTTCAAGTCTTCATCAGCCTGACCGTCTGCAAGACAACACTAACACACAATTCGTCAATATTTTAAAGGTGCTCTCTTGCTCAGTTACTTGTGTATTTGTCATCATCGCTCCTCATGCTGCAGCATTTAACTGTTCAATAACACCGTTTGTGGTTTGCCGCATCACAATGTCTAATTTCTTTGAGTCTTCCTTCAAATTTGCAGGGTGGAGTTGTCTATTCAAATAGAGTTGTAATAATGTCATCTATCCATCCAAAGAACGCAGTTGTTCGTAATTTGAGTCGTGAACTGGAACCTACTTTAAATGTTCATGGGTAAGTATGATGTTGTAAGTTGTAACATTTTAGCATTTTTCATATCTTTGTTTAGATGTTTGATAAAGAAGGGTTATTTCTCTTTGGTTGTAGGGACAAGTTGACCGTTTCTCCTTATGGATTTGAGAAAACAACATGGGATCCTTCGACGGACTATTTTCTTCCACAAAATTTTAATGCTGAAAATATGAACGGAAAAGCTGTTTGCAAAGTTGCATTGCTACAGCGGCTGGGGTTATCTGAACATTCTTCTATTATTCTTGTAAGTGGCCCGATCTATTTGCAACGATACCTTTTATCCAATTTTTTGCCTATTGTTTTTACTTCGCTTGTCTGTTCATTATTCGAAAAAAATTATCAGGTTGGATGCAATTTTCCTGAAGGAGCTCATATTGATGTGAAAAAATGGAAGGATACCATTTTCAATGCTAAGCAGCATGATGTCCAGGTTTCTGTTTCTAAAGAAACTTATAGTTGCATTTCTTATATCTCCATTTTATTTTTCCCGATGCGCAAGGCTCAAACCCGAGATCTTGTTTAAGGGATTCGAATCGAATTCCACTTGGACCAATGTAATGTTGGTTAACGAGTTTGGTTGTTTAACTTTGTAGGAAACATAGAAAATAATTTAATAGATATTTTTTAGGGAAAAAAAATAAATAAAAATTGACAGCTGTGGGATTTGAACCCACGCCCTTTCGGACCAGAGCCTAAATCTGGCGCCTTAGACCACTCGGCCAAACTGTCTTTGTTGAAAACTTTTGTACGTTATTACAGATCTATATTAAATATCAAGCTTTCAATTTTCCAAAGATATGTTTGTAATTTGTTTAAGGCTTAGTGTAAAATAAGTCTCTCACCCTTTTTTTATGTTTAGAAGCTGTTCTGAATGATCATTAATTCCATGCAGTTTATATTTATGGAGACCAATGAAAGACCAATCTTGAATCAGGCACTAGAATTACTTCAGAAGGAACTAAAGGTTTCCCTTATAATCTCTTAATTTTCATTATTTCTTGAAAAGAATTCCTTGCGACTAGTTGCACGTGTGAACAAGCATATCAAGTATTGTTAGCTAACTTAGCTTGGCATATCGAGTATTTGATAGCTTCGACTTATCTCGATATTGTTGTCTACTTGTCATTGTTATGCAGAATGGACATTTAAACAAGCTAATCAAAAAAATGCTTCGTTAAGATATTATGTTATATAGTTAGCTCAATTAATAGTATTTTTTTAGCCTTGTGTGCTACTAACAATGCCATTCCCTTAAAAAATCTGCAGGATGATGATGATAGTATTAAATTTGTGCTTGCATATGATGAAGCTCTATCGCATTTATTATTCGCAGGATGCGACATTATCTTGTGTCATTCATTTCTTGATCCTTCTGATGAAACCCCGGTAAGGTCTTCCCTTTTGTTCTGATGGTTCACCTTTGAATCTTATCGACTTGCAATTTATTTAATTTTTCCATTGTAGTATTCAGTAACATTCTGACGTAATAAATTCCCCTTATCGGAATAAGGCTTAGTTATTGTTTTTCTGTGGTATCATACAATTGAATCATACTGTATTTCTAAATTGAATATGTAGCTCAAAGCTTTAAGGTATGGAGCAGCTCCAATAGCAGTTGACTCTATTGCTCACACAAACAGGTACAAGTCCATAAAAATATTTGGGACTGATATGTATTTCTTTTCCATATTTGTATAACACTCACGCGATTCGTATTTTCTAGGGCGATAACTTTTGACCGGAACTTTATAAACCATGACCACGAGGCCACTATGTACTCAAAGTTAATCAACAATACCTTTGGAAACATTTCACTTGGCCTTGCCATTGATGAAATTGTATGTAGTTTCTGGTGCTTTTTCTTATTTATGTTTTACTCTATGTTTTAAAGAACTCCATTCATTCGTTCTCGTATGACCAATATAGCACCTATTGAAGTCATTTCCAGTGTATCACTTCTATTTTCTTAAATTATTACAGATGTCTATGTGTATCAATATCAGTGTTGTGTCTGGTGTCTATATATATTTGTGTCGGTGCTTCATAGACTAATGAATTAATTATTCACTTTGATTTGGCTGTAGAGGAGTAACCCGTCGAGGTGGAAACAGAGAATAACGGAAGCAATGGCGCATGATTTATCATGGGATGGTGAATGCTACCAAGTTCTTGTTGCAGCTTACTCAGCTATAAATAATATGTGAAATATGGATGTGATATAAATGTATATATCTATATATGTAGATTTTTTGTTTAGTATTTTGAGATATATGGCTGTATAATTTACTCATAAATCAAACTTGTGTGCCCTAAAAAAAAGAGAAAAATGTATCATATAAGTGATAAGTGAAGTGTGTGTAAAAAATAAAGGCTTAAATAAAGTTTTAGTTCTCTGTAAGTTCGCATTTTTTTTGATATAAGTCCATGTAAATTTTTTTGTTTTAATTAAGTCCCTGCAATTATTTATTTTTTGAAATAAGTCCCTAAATTCAAAATCCGCGGGAAAATTTGAAGGAAAATCTGCACGAAAACTGCAGATTTTCCTGCGGATTTTGATTTTAGGGACTAATTTCAAAAAAACATATAATTGCAAGGACTTATTTAAAACAAATTTTTTTACAGGGACTTGTATAAAAAAAATGCGAACTTACAAGGATCTGAACATTATTTAAGCCAAAAATAAAAGGTGAAGTGATATACAATAGGATCTCTCAAACTTACAATGAAGCTCTCTAAGTACATCTAATGTGAAGGAAATAAATGTGCATCATATGGGGTAGCAGCTAGTTTTAATCTTAACCATAGTTTATATGATGTGAAAATTCTATAAGATCTTCAAAGGACTTCCAAAAACATCTTTTGATGATATATTCGGAATTTATATGCCTAAAGTGTTAGAGTAGTCTTTGTAGTCTTTTGAGCTTGACCCTTTTTCTTCACAAAAAAATAAAAACAACTAAATTAATCACATTTTAGTCAAAAAAAAATAAAACTAAATTAATCACATAAAATTACTAGTTCATTTTGAGCTTATATAAACTCTAGTCGATAATGTCAAATTTTGAGCTTATGACTTATAATTCATAAGTTCAATTTGAAAAACAATTTATTTAATAATTATTATTTTTCATGAGTTTATAACTTATTTTTATTATTTTTGATAAGTTTATAGTTTATCATTTTTTATTGCAATTTTATTCTTATTAGCTAATCCAATTACTAATTTTACCAAACAACATAAATTCAGTCGACTAAGTTATCCGTCAAAAATTACTATATATATGTCGGTTTTATAAGTTATAACTTAATCCGCTATAAACTAGTTTATCCGTGTCGGTTAATTTTGTCAAGCATATCCATATCAGTATTCATTTTCATTCAAATTTAAATATAACAAACAATGATTCCGTATATTCGACATATCAACAAATTGCGTAACTAACGATAAAAGCAAACAAACTTGAATTCAACACTTACTTCAATTCAATTCCAAAAATCCATAATCCCTACAAAAATGGTTCCCAAATTAGGTCAACCTCCCAATCCTTCTTGGTTCACACCCAAAAGGTTCTTCTTTTTCTTTTTCACTCTTTCAATTTTTCAATTTCAATTCCTTTCTATTTTTACAATTTCGAAAATTTAATCTAATTTATCATAATTTTCAATTTCAGGCTTCTTATAATATTTTGTATAATTAATTTGATTAATTATGTGGATCGTGGAGCTATAGCTAGTAATGGTGTAAATGGAACTCTTGCAACTTGTACTGATTCTGGTATTTGTACTTCAGCCACTGGAATTCAGTATGTTTCATTATTATTAGATTCTCTAATTTTGTAGTATTTAGTTGCTGTCTATGAAGCACATACACTGACACGTCGACACTGATATATCTATTTTTTATTTATTTTATAAAGTGATATAATTCAATGTAATTGTAAGTCTTAGTTTCGTGTTGGTGACACGTGGACACACTTAATCTAAGGAGTGTCAGAGCTTCATAGCTGTAATTGTATTTAATTAACATTAACATTGTAATTGTTTATTTAGCTTATTATGGTAACATGGTTTTTGATATTTCAGGGGGGATTTTAATTTGAACAACTTTCAAGATGGGATTTTGTCATCTGCATTTATGGTTGGACTTTTAATTGCTTCTCCAATATTTGCTTCTCTTGCCAAAAGGTTAGTTTCTTTATTGTTGCATTTTGCATAAGCTGCTACTAGCTTTCGACGGTTTTCAGATTTGTGCATTAACTCTGTGACATTGAAATGTTTGTATGATGTTTTGGATTTTACATTATTTGATGGTAGAGGATAAAATTTGTAGTGTAGATGTTATATTAGGGGTGCGTCTCATCTACTACTGTGTTTGATTTTAAAACTATTTCGTGTACGTTAGATGTTACATTAGGCTAATAACATTTTGTCCACCAAATATCATACAAGACAACGAGTTATTCAATACCTTAAAAGTTTGTTCTGTGTTGTTTTGTCCGGTACTTACCTTTTGCAGATCAAACAAACCCTATGTCTGTATAATTTAATTTTAGTTGAGGGCTTTATAATTGAGTTGCATATGTCCTTCAAGCCATTTTAATGAAATAAGTGATGTCATCTTTCAGCATATTAAGTGTCATGAAAGCATATCATTTTATTACATAGTGATACTAGAGAAACACATGAATGGGTAACTGGCTATTTCAACTAAAATAGAGCTTAGGTAGCTTAAAATGAGGTTAAATATTTGCAAACTCCGTATATACCCCTTAATTGAATGGAGATCTAATGCATTATCATGTTTTCAGTCACAATCCTTTCCGGCTTATTGGTGTTGGCTTGTCTGTTTGGACATTTGCAGTAGCTGGATGTGGCAGTTCTTTTGATTTTTGGTCTATTGCAATATTCCGAATGTAAGGGAATATTTTAGTGTTTTCAAATTTTGAATACCTTCACCATTTTCTTATTTTATATGTGAGTCAAGATTGACGGCATTTTCTTTCACAGGCTAGTTGGTGTAGGTGAGGCTTCCTTCATAAGTCTTGCAGCACCATTCATAGATGACAATGCCCCTGCTGCACAGGTTTGAATTATTTCTCCACTCCCCTTCAGAATTAGTTTCTTTATGAATATCAAACGCAGAGTTTCAGCTGTATAGTGTTTTATTGATGACAGAAAACCGCATGGCTTGCTACATTTTACATGTGTATACCAGCTGGAACTGCGCTGGGCTATGTTTATGGTGGATTGGTAAGATTACTCACAAAATATAGCTGTGTTAAGATGGTTTTTATTGTTTATTTTAGTTGGTGGTGTGACCTAATTGTTTTCTTCCTGTCATGAACTCATGTCAGTTTTTACTGTACCTGTTCACTGTGCAGTCTCATTTCCTTGACTGTGTGTGTATATCTATATGTTTATATCTTTCTCTATAGATATGTATATGACCTTTTCAGAGAATCCCAGTTATAAAAAACGCGTGGGATCGTCCCATTTTTGGGTTGCCACATTAGTTGTTAGAAGTCCCACATTGGCTAGAGATATGGCATAGATAGCCTTTATAAATGTGTGCAAACCTTAACTCACAAGCTAGCTTTTGTGGTTGAGTATAGGCCTCCTAAATTCTAATATGGTATCAGAGCCTAAGCCTATCCTAGATCCATTTGTTGTTTGTTGTGGAGACCTCCCATATTTGGGGCACCCGTTATTGTTGATTCCACGTTCCAGCTTGTTCAGTTCTGGACGTGAGGGGGTGTGTTAGAAGTCCCTCATAGAGATATGGCATAGATAGCTTTTATAAATGTGTGCAAACCTCAACTCTCAAGCTAGCTTTTGTGGTTGAGTATAGGCCTCCCAAATTCTAATATTAGTATCCACCCATTTGCTCTTGATAACCTGATGTGAAAGGGAATTACATTCCAAGGGAAATTGGCAGAATAACTTACTTGCTAAAGTACTGTTCTATTAAACCAACTTGTGCCAAACCCATTTCTTTGTTAGGACAATATCATATCTCCCAATTCACCATGTGAGTCATGTTTAATATCTGCAGCACCTGACAAGAATTCCCTATTAGTTTTTTAGTATCCGCTACTCCCAACTGTGATACAAAAGACAGATGGGTAGTACAAAGGAATGATTTTTTTTAGAGACTATCCTGAATGAGGATAACCCACCCCCAGAGGACAATATGCACGTATATGTGTAGAGAAAAATAAGCTCCTTTCCAACCCTCTAGAAACTTTGAGATTTTCTTCACACCAGATCCTAAAGAGAAGCAGCTCTTTGATTACCATGTACGACCCAAATAAATGGGAACGGCCTCGTTTCCATGATCTACATACCTGTTAACACCCTCCGCACTGCTTTTTGACATTAATCTCTGACCAAGAGTAATGGTCATAGAGATGAAAGAGCAAGAGAGATAAATCAGAAATCTCGTCTTGCTTTTTCTAAAAAGGATATTGTGCCCCTAGAAAACTGTGAATGAGAGAAAATACCTCTTCCAAGTCCACCACTTTAACTCCTTTGTTGGACCTGTTTTGCAAATTCAACTGTTCTCGAAATTCATTGGCCAAGTACATCCACGACATACTTGAATGGAAAAGAAAAGGACATAGCTTGAACCATTTAAAAAATAGCCGGGTTACGAAGGATTAACTAGAAATAATGGAATTATGTTGGAGAACTATTGAGTATGTTATTCACATTTGTAATTTATTATGTAAAAGGAAGGATATTTGTGAAACTGTTTTTAGAAGAAACTGTTATTTTTAAAAGGAAGGCTCTATGTATAGCCAACAGTACCTTACCTTGAACAGTGTTTACTGCGATAACGAGCCCACTG
Organism: Trifolium dubium; assembly: GCA_951804385.1. NCBI lineage: Eukaryota > Viridiplantae > Streptophyta > Magnoliopsida > Fabales > Fabaceae > Trifolium > Trifolium dubium. The sequence goes on from OX638067.1 coordinate 38,915,329, forward strand.
CAAATTTTCAAATACTGTTGTATAGGTTGGAAGCCAATTTAACTGGCGGGTTGCATTCTGGGGCGAGGCAATTTTGATGCTTCCTTTTCCCATATTGGGTTTTTTAATAAAGCCTTTGCTGTTGAAAGGTAACCATTTAATCTGTTTGACACGTTTCAGAATGCACTTAGTTTTTCTAATTCTTTGTAAAGTACACTCACTATATAACTTTTATTATAGGTTTTGGTCCCACGGAATCCAAACAGACACTAACATCTACCGAAGCAAATGTTTCAGAAAATGGAGGTATCTCTACATCTTTTGCGTACTACTACTTTGGTAATATATGTTCTATATTTTCTTAGGTATCATTTTGAAATTATAGCGCACGGCAAAGAAATTTAGGGAAAATTTGGTTTCTGTTTTCATTTTCAATACACAAGTGTTGCCAAGTTTCATATTTTTGATGTTTTGTATGAGAAACAGTGCAATTTTAATTCACTGTCATTTGAAAGGCAGGACACAATTTGCCAAGATAAATTTAAATTTTGAGAAACAGTAGTAAATAGTAAATACTAACCAAGATAAGAGGATAGGGTGTGTCTTCTTTGTATACAAATAAATGAACATCCTACATTTTTGGCAGGTGGGTGTATCTGTTACTATTTGAAAAAAAATGTTGAATGTAGGCTGAAATCAAGTTTTGTAATATGTCTGTATTTCAGTCAAATGCTGCAATTGCAGTGAATGCCAGAAAATGCATTTCTTTTATAATACTGATATCTCCCATAGTTTTTTAATGTTATTTTTCATCTTCAAGGAAGATACCATGTATGTTAGGAAATATTCAAAAATTAGAATAGTATTACTATTATGTATTTTTAATATTTAGAAACTTTTTGTAGCTTCCTACTTCCCATCTTAGCTTTGTTTACTTTTGTATGGTTCTTTTTTTCATGTGTTACTAAATGCTCAAATTAAAGGTTTCCCTTATATATAGATGACGGCATGCTTGCTGAAGACCAAGCCTTTATCAGAGGATCCAGGTGAGTTATTCTGTTTCCTTTGAGTTTCTTATTAATCAATGTTTCTTGCTTCCGATGTCAAACAGAGGAAATTCCAAAGGTCTAAGCAATTTCTTTTATGATGCACATAGAGAGGAAAACGAAAATAAAATTAGAAGCATAATTTGACTACCATTAGACTATTAGACTAATGCATTGCTCTTAATATTGCTGAAAAGATATTGGTTTCATTATATATTAATTACAAATGCCCACACTTTCATCCAATCCTACTTTCAAAGAATTTTTCTCTTAAAATGGCATGTGTTTATGGTTAAAAGTCATTTTTATACTCATGATGAGCGCCCCTTCTAAAGTTCGAGTAAATTTGAGACCTCCTTTATGATTATGGTCAAAATAGATTGGTGATCCTGTTTTCTTTTTGTGACCCAAATGATTAATCAAAACATTTTTTCCCTCCATGATTTTGTTAACCTATGATTGTCAGGTTAACATCCAAATTGTGGAATCAGTTCACCAGATTCTCAAAAGATATGCAGGAGCTTTTGCATGACAGTGTGTATGTTATAAATGTTTTAGGTACTTCTGCCTTTTCCTTAGCTGCAGACAATAACCTTTCTCTATTTGTTTCTGGAACTTGAGTTTATTATATAAAATAATAAAATAAAATAATGAGAACATGATCATGATAGCTTTATTGACCATAATACCCAATAAATTGAATAAACTTTCATTTTTGAGAATGTCAAGATGGTATTGTCAATTCCAAACCATGTTATTTTTTTCTTACTTAAGAGTACAATCTTTGCCAGGGTATATTGCATACAATTTTGTCATTGGAGCTTACTCTTACTGGGGGCCAAAAGCAGGATATAGTATTTACCATATGGTATTTTTATATGTTTCCTTCAATAATTTTATTATCTTAAAAAATCTGAGAAACTATTACAAAAAAACCTTAATCCAAATGTTTTTTTTTAACTTGGTTTTTGAGGATCCAACTACTCAACCATATAGTAGAACCGGACTTAGTTGTTGCTTAATAATATTCGTGTGTTATTGTTACCTTTAGCTTACATTTCTGGCATTACTGTTGGGAATGCACTTCCTTGACTGTTCTGTTTTGACAGAATAATCCTGACTTGGTGTTTGGAGGTATTACAATTGTTTGTGGGATTGTGGGGACTTTATCTGGAGGCTTGATTCTTGATAAGATGACTTCAACAATCCCAAATGCTTTCAAGGTAAACATAGTTCGAGCCATTTACATACAATGCACAACAAGTCAAATGACTCATGAATCACCCTATTTGTTGTCTGTCAATCGATTGAAAACCTAGACTTACAAAGGTTGTATTGCTTGGATTTAATCTTTTAAAATACATCTTGATTCCTGAATTTAATTTCATCAGTTGTAGCAATCTTTTTACCTTGTACATGAGACTTTGTCATCCACATTGTACAGACATAAACACACGTCGTTTGTGTGTGTGTCTGTGTGTATTTCTTTGATCAAGATAAAACACAGATTGGTAGTAAATTTTTATCCTTATTTGTTTTTATGGAAAAGTTCCAAGTTTCTTTAACTGTTATGAAAACATTTATAATTATTTATCTGTTCTCGAGACTGTATTCTATTTTATATTTAAGTAGCAGTTCATTTTTAAAAGAAATATTTTATGTATCCTTGTCTTCCTTCACATAAATATGACTAAGTTTATATATAGTGGAAAAAACATGGGTAAATTAGGAGTTGTTGCCGTGTAACCGGAGGTCGTGAGTTTTTAATTGCGGAAAGCAGAAAACAATGGTTGTTTAAATTCCATTACCCGATAGTGCTATAGCCGCCATGTGACACCATTTTATCCTAAACAGTCTATCGCAAAACAAAAGCGATTTGTTCAAATTCAGCTATGCTACAGCGCCTCTATGGCCACTTTTTAACAACATTGTTTTAACCCTTCCTCGAATCTCACCATAGTGAGATCTTTATGGCACCAGATTGTTATTGTTTATTAGTACATCGTAATTTTATGCTATGTTGTTTAATTCATTCCTTCTTTGTCTTTCCTTGTTACAATTGCAGCTTCTTTCTGGAGCAACATTTCTAGGGGCAATCTTTTGCTTGATTGCTTTCCTTTTCAAGAGCTTGTCTGGTTTCATTGTCTTCTTTTCTGTGGGTGAACTGCTGATATTCGCGACCCAGGTACTTTTATTAATCACTTGCTGGATTACATTTTTTTATCTCTTGAAGTGTTCACCCGCTTTTTATTTATTTATATTAAAGTTGCATTCTACTGGTTTTGTATTGGAAAAATAACTCAATTTATCTCAATCATCTGTTCATCAATTGATATTATTTTTCTGGATTCTATTTCTTAATTTATTGATAGTCTGTCTAGTTAATATTTGGTTGATGATATAGTACTATTTTTGCAGGCTCCAGTAAATTATGTTTCTCTTCGTTGTGTAAAACCAAGTTTGAGGCCACTGTCTATGGCAATCTCTACTGTTTCAATCCATATATTTGGTGATGTCCCTTCTGCACCACTCGTTGGGAACCTGCAGGTTGCACCTAATTTCCTGATAATTTTGTCATGTTTTGATTAATTTTTTACCGGATAGATACTACCAGTTAGTATAGATAAAATTTTTTAGATGATTATTTTCATTCATAGTGCTCTAGTGAAGTTCATCTTATTATTTACTCTGGAATCTGGCTTTTTAGTAGGGTTAGGGTCTGTAATCAGACGTGAGTTTTGCCTTTTCTCTTGACGTTTTATCATCAATCTCATCCTATGCAAGTTGTAGTATACATTTTACACCTAGTTTAATTTCTCATAATACTGTTCTTTTAGCTGTGTCTTTCTCTACTTACCTCTCCTGTCGATGTGAAGGAGTTTCAAGTCTTATTTTGCTAGAGTAGAAGATAATTAGTTATTTTTCCCTTTGAAGAACTATTGCGTTGCAAAAATGATGGAAAAATTAGTTGCAAGAACCACACTGAATTCTGTTTTGCCTTTTGATTTAGCCATCATCCAGATTTGCAGAGTTGAACATTTTTTGCCATGATTCAGCCTTATGCCTTTATATATAGTTTACTTTTAAGCATTATCTCAACTCTAAGCACCTTAGTTTTCATGCGCAGGATCGTATTAACGACTGGAGGAAAACAGCTCTTTGTCTAACATCAATTTTCTTCATAGCTGCTATAATATGGTTCATAGGTAAGTGCCATGCAGGTTTACTAGTAATTTACTAGTCATATTCATCCATTTCTTTATAACAAGAGAGGAGCTATAATCCTGGCTACTCTTTGAGTATTACACTTTGTAATTAACACGAAGGTTGAACTTTGTTCCAAACTTATGTGTTGAGGTAGAGATCAAAGGTGATGTGCAGGTATATATAACCCTAGCTGCGTATATAAATTTGCTTGAAAACTGATCATTGTTGGTTAACCACACCAACAATTTGACAGTTTCATCAAGAAAACTCTTGCTACTAATATCACTTGAAGAAAGTTTATACTGTTGAGAATTGTCATATTCATATAGCTAGGTTATAGTTACTAAATCGGATAAATTCTGCAGGAACGTTTTTGAAAAGTGATGATCTGTTTAACAACGATGATGAAGACGAATCAACCACAACTCCAAGAGGGGAAAGGAAGCCATTGCTTGAAGGGAGCAGTGAAGCTTCCAGTCACGCCTAATTTCTCTATTTTCTCACCACTTTTATGACTAAGCTTACAATTTGCAAATGAAAGAAAGTATCCTGATTTATCTGTCAAAGAGGTAAATATCAGCAGCATTTTTTCTCCAATAATCAGTCTTATAGAAAATGGTGGATGGTGCTTTTGATACTTGTTGGTAAAAGCGCTATCGGATACGGACGAGCCTGCAGAAATATTTTCACGTCTTGTAACCACTCATCATGATATATTCGTAGTTTCCATGTAAGTAATGTAATTCTCAAGTCTTGCCATGAAAAAGAAACTAGTAGTGGATATTTGTTATTCCATTCCATGTGATTATTGTAATTAAGTACTGACTTCAATCAAAAAGCAAAACTAGCAACAAATATTTTGATTTTTTTTATATATAATTTATGACAAACAAAATGAGTTTTCTTTAGATTTTGGGGCGGAATATGTTATTTTTTGTGATTTTTTTTTCTTTTACTAAAAATGGAAAATAAAATCTCCCTCAACTGGGTTCGGGAGGGAGCCAATGGATGCCACGTGAGTTAGTTGTAATATGTCTCCACTAAAAAGAATCATTTTTTTATATTTCATCATAAATAAAAGTAGGCAATAAAAAGAGTTTAATTAGTATGTTCTATCAATGTATAATTATTTTACATATGTATTCAATAATATTGTATTGTCATATCAGTTAATGAATATGACAAGTCACATGTTTTTATATTCATTAATTAACATGCCAACACATCATTAAATATATAATATGTGTAAAATAATTGTATACTAATAGATAGAGTATACTAATTAAATTCTTCTCATAATTTTTTTTTGTACAACTTCTCATACTTTTTTTATTCAATACAATTTGTTTCCTCCTCTATCATGCTTTTTGTTCAATTTTGTTACTCCCTCAATGTCTTTCCATATACTACCTCTATTTCTTTTTATTTATCATTTTAGAAAAAGAAGACCAAAATAGGAGAGTGTAATTTTGCACTTTATTTTTCTATTATGACCATTTTTAAATATATATTATATTTTTAATCCATCAATAAATTCCTACTTTTTCACAAACATTATCTATTTCCAAAAAAATTGTAACAAATTTTATTTAAAAACAAACAAAATTTGTATACGATAAAAAAAATTATATTGTTTCAACAAAAAAAATTATATGAAATTTAGTCAATAAAATAAAATAGAAATGAGGGTATAATAGATAAAATATAATCTAGAGCCTGTTTGGGTCAATCGAGTGGGAGGGGAGGGGAGAGATTTTTAAGGAGGTGATGTGAGAGAAAATTTACTTTATTATGTTGACAAATTTACACACACTTTTTTATTAAAATCCTAAATTATCCTTGTTCGAATATTAAAAATTTAGGTTTTATTTTTTTGAGTAACAAAAAAAATTTAAGTTTTCTACTCATTAGATTTTACTTTTAGTTATATATATCCATTATAATTTAATTCTTATTTTTTTTGGTTAAGGATAAAAAAGTAAATTAATTATTCTCTCCCCTCCCTTCATTAAACCCCAAACCAAACAGGACCTAAATTGCTAAAACGACAAGTAAAAAAATAAATATTTTTTTCTAAACGACAAATAAAAAAGAATGAATGAAGTATTATTTTGAGAACTATATGTTTCTTATTTTTGTTTTCACTTATTTTTCATGCATTTTGTAGGTGCATATCGTTAGCATATTGTAGGTGCATATTGTTTTCACTTACACTTATATACTACAATTATGGTTTTCATGAGCAAAAAGAGGTAATATATGCATGTTAATTAAGATGCAAATAGTAATATGATGTGCTTTTCAGTTTGATAGAGCTATATATATAGATAAAAAATAAAATAAAAAACTTAAAACAATCGTTTGTAGAACTAGTTTGTTTTATTTTTTTGCAACACAAACTAATCAAGTGTTATGTACTTGTTTTTTGTTGGTGTTTATCAATGATAATGTTTACTTATTTTTTGAATCAAATGATGTTTACTTATTTTCTTGTTATTGATATTATTATTATTATTTTTCGGTTTAAATTGAAGTTATAAATATTATACTATGTTTTTTTACAGTTTACTTATCTCTTTTTTTCTTTTATTTGACTAATTTTTCATCTGGTACGTATTGATCAAAAGGGAGTGACAAGAATAATAGAAACTCATAAATAGATTTTTCTTTGTATTTTGAAAATAGGTTTTATAAAACAGTTCTGATCTTTGAAATATTACAAGTTTCTTTATATTTGTTTTTTCTAAATTGAAACATTAATTTTAACATTATATAATATAAACACACATTATTGAAGATCAAAACATAGACAAAATCTCAATTTTTTAAAAAAGTTGTATTTAAAAAATAATTTTTATGAAAATCTATTTGAAATAGCTTCAAAATTAAGTGATTTTTTGAAATTTTGACATCCAACAAAAGTTTTGATAAAATGATGAAATATCTAAAGTAACATTTTAAGAATAACTATTCAAACCAAATTTTCATTTGAAGCTTTTATAAAAAGTTTCTTTGTAAATTTTTTTTACACAAAATTATATAACACAAAAAAATCTATTTTTTTAAAGCTAAAACAATCAACCCATATTAAAAAAATATTACTATGAGTTTATGACATGTTAATGTGTTTATAGACTTGGAGAATTAATACAATAATATAATAGATACTACAATTATGCATATAAGTATTTATATGAAAATATCCTCTTTAAATTAATATATGGTAGAGTACACCCACACATTCTTATAGAAATTCCGCAAATGCTGTAAGTACTTAATTAAGGGTCGGTGATCACAGTTTCACAGTAATCCACCACCATTTGAACCTCTTGGTTTCAATCCACCCCTTTAACGTCGGAAGAATGATTCATGTGAGAGCTTAAAAATGAAAGGTCGTCGGTCCCGGTTTCACCGGAATCTTGCTCGGAAGAAAGATTTATGTGAGAGGTTAGAACTGAAGGGTCATCTGTGATCACAGTTTCACTGTTGTCTTTTCACCAGATTCTTGGTCGGAAGATTGATTCAAGTTGGAGGTTAGAACTGAAGGGTCGTCGGTGATCATAGTTTCACTTGGATCCACCGCCATTTGAGTCTCTTGTTTCAAAACCGCCTCTTTTCCTCGATAGACACGTCGTCGGAGGTTACAACTGAATAACCTTCCGGTAGACTCTGCATGAATCAAATATGAAGGTTTTAATAATTTTTTAAGGAGACTATGCAACAAAAAAAATGAATGTTGATTAAACGACTCAAGATTAGACTATTACACTATTTATAAGGGAAATAATAGGTTTTAAATAATTGAAAAATTAATATTTTTTGAAATACAGTATGAGAAATACCCACAAAAAAGACAAATACCTACAAATAGTAAAACTACAAATACCACTAAAGAAAAATGATTTAAATGATTGATTCTAAACTAATTAATTTTTGTTTTTGAAGTAGAACTAATTGATTTTATTTACATAAATAATACTATGGTAGAACTAATTAACTAATTGTTTTTGAAGTAAATAATTTGTGAATTGAGGCGTGTGATGGTACATAAAAAATAACCTACAAATAATATTTACATAAATAATACTATGGTAGAACTAATTAACTAATTGGCACAAAATGGTACATGGTACATGGTACTTGTGCCATCAAGTGAAATTGCGATTTCGCATTCTTTAACTGTTGGACTGAGCTCATTTTTGGACAGTAGTTTCACACAACTCTTCCGGGTCGGATCTTGAAACAAATTCTCATGTTCGGCACTGTGGGGTGTGCTGGGTGAGCCACCGCGTAGGGCTTCAAAAAATTAAGGGCCTCTAAATATTTATATATATGTCTATTAAAATTTAAATATATGAATGAAAAAATAATAATTTTTTTATTATTTAAAAATATATCATTTTTGCTAAAAAAATGGATTTAGTAGACACATTTTAATTCAATAAGTAACTTTGCGGCCTATTGTAAAAAGAAGTAACATCACTTAAAATAAAATGTAAACTAACAAAATTTTGTAGTTAAATATAATCATATGTTCATTTTTAACCATAAATTTTTTTCAAAGCAAATTGATGTATTTGGTTAAAAAATTGGATTAAATATGTTAACTTTGGCAGACCAATTTTGCATTATATATTTTGGGACGGAGAGAGTATTAATTAATGTTACTAAAACTATGTTTAACTCAGTTGACAAGAGACAATGCATTTTATAGGTTGAATTTTTTGCTACTAGGTGACTTGACCAAAATAAAAGAATATGTTATGTGAAACAAAGATTAGACCCTATTGATATACTATTAAACTTTTTGAAAGGTGGGAATTGTTTTCCTAACATTATCGCATGTATTATTTTATTGACTATTTTATCACAGTTGTCTTAGTAAAATAACTCACTATATGTAAGTCATAAGATATTATGTTGTTATTGATTAGAATATGAATCAATTTATGTTAGTTACAAAAAAAATAAATTATGTTATCTGTAATTTAATTTACATATTGGTTCTTTTTAATTTTTTTTACATTTGTTAAGGCCTATTTTCAATTTTTAAACAAAATCTCTAAATACTCCGGGCCGGCTCTACAAATTCTGAGTTGTTGTGATTGCATTGCAGACACAGGAATTTGAAATTTAAGTTGCGTTAGGAAGTAAAACTTTCAAGGTAAGGGCTTTTTTCTTATATACTCGTGCTACATAGAAATTATGTATTGAGATGATAGTAGAGCCTTTGGCACATAAAACAAAAGAAAAAAAAAAATAGAAATTCAAATTAATGGGTTTTTGTTCAGTTCACATATACGTGTTTGATGGTTTCAAAAAAAAAAAATTGTGTTTGGTGAGGAGTATATTTATTTTATCATGACTGTTACTAACTGCTATTAATTTGTTACAAGTGTTTGTTGTGAAATAGTAACGTATCTTAAGGCACATATTAACTTTGTAATTTGTTTATTATTGTGTGTGCTGTTGTGTTCACGAAATTTTCATGTTGTGTTGTATTTTTAGACATACACATATTCTGTTATGGTTCTAATCCTTGATAAAGTAAAGGGAGGACTAGTTTTTCTATTTATGGTCACAGATTGTGTTGGTCTTTTAAGAAAATGATTTTCTTATGTTAATGAGACATGCATCATATTCATATAGAACTAGATTTTCACCCGCACGATGCACGGGTATTTTTGAACATATTATATTTAAAATTCAATATAATTTATGAATAAATTGAAAACAAACAATAAATACAGTGAATTTGATAAAAACGTAGTTGTGGATAAATTATCATATTGGATTGTATCATCATACAATTAAATACAGTATTACATAAAGTTTGATATTAAATAGTAAGTGATTGTATAAAATTATATTGACAATAAATCCAATATATGTACCGATAACAATAACTATCACAAACTTAGTCAAAAATAAATAAATTAACTATCACAAAATTTACGCTCATGGAGCCTCAAGTACAGTGGAGAAGGGTTGATAGCATCCTTCACTCGGATCACAATAAGTTTAGATTGAACACATATTAATATAATCAATGTGTCATACTTTTAGTTATAAGCTTTATGCAGTTCAATCAAACAATATATAAAACATAAATCAAACCAGTTTTCTGTAATGATATCAGTTCTGGTTCACTTTAAAATAAGCTACCAATTTCAATTAGGTATATATTGATTGAATCAAGACTATCGTAGGGTATGTTTGGTTTGACTTTAGATATAATTGATTTTGATAGAATTGATTTTATCAGAATTGATTTTGGTAGAATTGATTTATGTTTGGTAATATTCAACTAAAAGTGAGTTGAACAGTAAATTTTAGTGTAAAAATCAATTTTAAAGTCATAAGCTACAATTTCTAGCTTCAAGTAGAATCAATTCTAGAGGCAGAATCAATTTTACTTTACAGAAATCAAACATGTCAGAATTAATTCTACACGTCCATAATTAATTCTAGCCCCTCTAGAATTGAAACCAAACATACACTTAATATATTCAATACATGAAATATTTCATGCATGGCATCTTTAACTCTTTAGTGACAGATGGTTCAGCACCACAAACTGCAGACACTGATTAATCCACACTCTTAGCTGTTCTATTCCCCAAAGACTTGCTAGTTGGAGTCTATTGGACTATCTAGAATCAGTTACCACCACCTCATCTTTGCTGCAGAATCAAAGCAATATGGAAGTTACCATCTAAATTAGGCAGCAACTGTTAAATCAATCATACCTTATCATTTATAAAAATTTAAGAACTTAGATCATAATTTTTTCAAAGACCACAGTTCATTATATTGCCCATGTGTAACACTTGTGTGCAAAGAAAATATCTTTAACCATAGATGGTACCTGTTACATAGGCTTTCTACATTGTTTAACATGTTTATATAAATGTGTTTACCTCTGCAAAAGAAGAAAAGAGAAAGTGATTAAACAATAAACCTTTGAATGTGCCCGAGCTCCAGCAAACTGCCGCCTCACAACTACTAGTGTAAGAAATCTCCCTCATCTTCAAACAAATCTCTCATAATCAACCAAATCCAATCCAGTCGAAACTGGTCAGCCTCATGCGTCCTCCGACTGTAAAGCAATTATTCATTCATATACATAAATCAACATATCCAAACAAAAAATAGCAATTAGCAGATGAAAGAAATAGTAAGACCTTGAACCTTGTGGTGGAGGGGAGGTGAGAGTCGTCAACCCTTCTTCGGAGTCTATTTAAATGTGTGGCCGACGGTATGTGATGGACGGTTGGCAGCGGTGGCGGGATGAAAAATGAAGCTGCAGTCGTGCTTTACTTGTTAATCGATGGTTCTGTGCGTGAGTGAGATGAACAAAATACGCATGCCTCTATTGGAAATAGGTATAAACAAAAGAGAGTCTTGGAAATCACGAGCCGCCTGTAATAAATGGATTATTTTAACAGATGCAGCTCTTGGAAAATACATATGCTTGGATTAACTGTGTTGTTGCTCTGTTTCCTATATTCTTTTCTGTCTGACATGCGCTGCCTCTATGCTCTGTTTCCAATATTGTTGTGCTTTACCGTTTTCATTTGGGTTGGATTATTTATTGGGCCAAATTTGTTTGGGTCAGGATTCGTTAGGATTAAAATTAGGGTTAAGGGTTGATTAGGGTTAATTAGCATACTTAACAACTTTTACAGATGCAGCTCTTGGAAAAAAAATATGCTTGGATTAACTGTGTTGTTGCTCTGTTTCCTATATTCTTTTCTGTCTGACATGCGCTGCCTCTATGCTCTGTTTCCAATATTGTTGTGCTTTACCGTTTTCATTTGGGTTGGACTATTTATTGGGCCAAATTTGTTTGGGTCAGGATTCGTTAGGATTAAAATTAGGGTTAAGGGTTGATTAGGGTTAATTAGCATACTTAACAACTTTTAGATATATTAAGATTAAGATAAGATGGGACTTTTGTGTGTGTGTGTGTGTGGTTGATTGTAGATTTGATAAATTTGTTGGTTTTTGTAAAAATTATGGTTTATTTTATTTGGCATAATCATTGATGCATTGTTTTTTGAAAGTATTTGAAAAATATTATCATTTGTTCCCTTACCTAAGAAGCCACCATATATATATAGATAATTTATATAGACACACACACACACACGCGTGCGTGCGTGCGTGCGTGTTATAAGCTTTTTAAAATTGTAGCTATCAATCACCTCTCAACAAATTTATCATTTTGGACTACTCATCCTATATATAGATAATTTATTCTTATTAGCTTTCTTCAGTTTCAATTTCCAAAAATCTTCTTCTGCTACCTCTTTTCACTGTTGTTGTATCCTCCCATGGTGATTATGGAGGAGAAAAGGTAATTGGTGGTATCTTTTTATGCGACGAGTTGTACAAGGAATGTCCCTATTTCCGGATGGCATTGCCTGTATCAAGTTTAACCTTCATTGAAATGAAACTCCTTCATGGAAGTGGTACCACCACGGCTGTAGCACCACCACCTGGAAATGAAACTCCTTCTTCTCCACCACATTATAGAAGCATTTTATGGAATTTGATTAAATGAAGTCAAGAGTTAATGGAACCAAAACATCACTTTCAATACTAATATGATTGAATTAGCTAAAGATGATTTGTTCACTGAATTCTAAATAAATCAGATAAGTTAAAGAGTCTTCTCTTAGTCTTAGTGATGAACATGTGAAGAGTTAATTTTTAGCCAAATCAATAAAGAAAGTCAAATTAAAGAAGCCAAATTCACATTACAAATGGAGTAATGCACTTTCATTCATTCACATGAATTATTCTATAAATTGAGGGATTGATTTGGTTGAAAAAGCAGAGAAGAGAAGTGAAGTGAAAAACAAAACACAAAACAAAGCATTTCATCAGAAGAAAAAAAACATGGTTTCTGTTTCAGTTTTCAAAATTCTTGTTATAATTGCTCTTTTCACTTCTCTGGTTTCCGCCCATGATAACTTTCGAGGATCAAAGACGATCGGTATCATTTCGTGCCCGGAGTGGTACAAGGAATGCCTCCTATTTCCGGGAGGCATTGCTTGTTTCAAGTATAACCAATAATGTACCGGCCTTCATGGAAGTGGTACCACCACTAGGGCGGTAGGAGCTTCTTCTTCTCCACCAATGCAGTAGCAGTAGCACCGCCAGCGTCAGGAAGTTTAATAATAATACTATTTAAATAAAATGACCTCTCTTCTTGTTCTGTTATGTCCTATTAATATGATAAGGATAATGAAAATAAATATTTAATATTATGATAATGTTATTTGTCTCTCTACTTTATTCATTTCTTTTCATTTATTTGCCATATTCACATTACAAATGGAGTAATTTACTTTTGTTAGAAAACTACATTCAATTCATTCACATTTCAACTTCAATCCTTCTACAAATTGAGAGTTTAGTTTGGATTGAAAAAGGGGAGAAATGAAAAAAATAACAAAAAACATAGCATCTACTATCAATATAAGAAATGTAATTAACTACATTATTACATTCTTATCCTTCTTTTAAATAAATGGATTTAAGTTTTTTAAGGGTAAAATAGTCAATTTAATACTTCACTTTTTATTATTTTTTATTTTTTTATATTCTCTTTCTTACTTTTTCAATTTTTTATTATTTTCTCTTTCCACTATTATTCTCTCTCTTATTATTTTATTATTTTTTCATTCTCTCTCTAACTTTTCAATTTTTTTTATTAATTTATTTTCTTTTTCAACATTTTTTTTAAATTTTTTTTTTTGATATTTAAAATTTAAATCATCTCTATTTTAATCTAATTTAATACAAAATTTCATTTTCTCTTTTTCATAAATATATTTTACATCTTTATATTTATTATCTATTTTTATTTTTATTATCTACTTCATATTTTTACTCTCATTAAAGAATATTCAATGTTTTATTGAGATTTATTTCCATAACATACTATCATTGTGATTCATGGTTAGTCTTAATTCAGAGATCTCTTAATTTGAATTTATAAAATTGTGCATTGGTCGATATTAATTAAAAATAAAAATACGGTACACATATTCGTCATTGATAAATAATTAAAAATATGACAAATGTTTATTTTCCATTAATGTTTAAAAATTACGGGATAATTTTTTGTCACTAAGAAATATATATATATATATATATATTATTTAATGGGCACAGGACAATATTAATACAACTTTCCACATATAAAATAAATATCTCATAGAGAAAATTCTTTTGATTTTGAATCCCATTTTATTGAGAAAATCTTAAAATTTGTAAAAATGTTAAATAATCATTCACTCTGTTTTAGTCCCAAAGGTAATGCATTTTAAATTTTTTATCATATCGACTTTCTTCTTTCTCATATTAGTATATTTTTTATGCATTTCATTTTGATACATGTAAAACCTACAACGGGCACTGTGGTAGCATATAATGTGTTTTGCATATAAAATAATGATATAATTAACATAAACAATATATTAATGTTGATATTTTAAATATATAATAAAGAGTTTTTAAAATTTTATTATATTAACTTTCTCATATTAGTACATATATATTTTTAAGCATCTCAAACCCGTACTTATAATATTAATTTCGCAAACATAAGTAAATAAAATATGCAACGGGCACGTTGTTAATATTTAACAATTTTTTACTTATTAATTAATTTAATAAAAAAATTATGGTAATATTAATAATTTTCATTTACTATCTTTAAATATTTTACAATATTATCAATATAATTTACTTTCGTACGGGTCTTTTACTAGTTTGAGAGTAAAAGAAAAAATGGTTTCAGTTTATATTTCCAAAATTCTTCTTCTACTAGCTCTTCTCACTGTTGCTGTATCCTCCCATGGTGATTATGGAGGAGAAGAAATGATTATGGAGGAGAAAAGACACTACTTTTTACTACATTTCTTACATGCTTACCAGTACTCATAGTATAATCCAACACTTAATTATGAGTGCATGTACCGAAAACAACACACATAAATATATTTTCCTTTTAATATTTGAAGTTGATTTTGTATGAATGTTATTGTTTTTTTTTTCTAGTATGTGATTTATTATTTTTAAGTAGATTAGATAGAAAATTATCAATAGCATACCGGAAAAAATAATACAACGTATCACAAACCCAACAGCGTACCGATTATGTATATCCCCTCGCGTATCGAATTCTTTGAGAGTTCCGAACCGCACACCCGAATTCGTACCACGTACCAAAGCGAATTACAAATTGTGTGACTATGGTGTGAGTGTGTGCGCGCGCGCCCAGACGTGTGTGCGTGCATGCGCCTGGGTGTGTGTGTGTGTTAAGCTTTCTAAAATTGTAACTATCAATTACCTCTCAACAAATATATCATTTTACGATGGCCTGTTGTTTTTACAAATGGAGTAATTTACTTTCAATTCATTCACATTTCACACACATGAATCCTTCGGTAAATTGAGGGATTGATTTGGATGAAAAAGAAAAGAAGAGAAGTGAAAAATTCAAAACAAAGCATTTTAGAAAAAACATGGTTTGTGTTTCACTTTCCAAAGTTCTTGTTATAATTTCTCTTTTCACTTCTATGGTATTCTCCTACGATGATTTTGGAGGATCAAAGACGATTGGTATAATTTTGTGCGCGGAGTCGTACAAGGAATGCCTCCTTTTTCTGGGAGGCATTGCTTGTATGAAGTAGTATAACCTCTATTGTACCGGCCTTCATGGTACCACCACCACCACGACTGTAGGAGGAGCTCCTTCTTCTCCACCACCGCAGTAGCACCAGCAGCAGGAGGTTTAATCAAAATACTATCTAAATAAAAGACTCTTGTTCTTATTTTTCTCTTATGTCCTATTATGTTCTGTACTTTAGTGTGTGTGTGATAATATATATTATTATTATTATAATGAATGAAAATAAATACTTTATATTATGATAATGTTGTCTCTCTACTACTTTATTCATTTAGCATATAGTGAATTAATGTAATTCCATAAGTTGAACCTTCTTATTTTCTCAAAAACATTTTGAAAATTATACTTAGGAATATGTAAGGAAGGGGAAATAACCAGATAAACATTAAGTAAATAATACATACAATGCCGCATCTTTGTAATCAGTGGCGGAGTTTGAAAGTTTTTAAAGCCTAGGCTAAATCTCAAATTTAAACAAAATTTTTGGTTTTGCAATAAAAAATTTCAATTAAAAAAAAACTTCAAGTTTGTCTTAAATTAATCACTAAAAATATTAATTTTATCCTAAATTAACTCCAAAATACCATAAAATTTGGGCCTAGCCCGGGCTTTAGCCCTGGCAGCCCTTATGTTCTATCCGCTTATGTTTGTAATCATAATTCAGTATTGGATCAAGTTGAAGGATACATTTTCTTTAGTGTCCAGCATAAATAGTCCCTTTAGTTTTCCTCATTTACGATATTGATTCCAGGTTTCTAAATCCACAATTCTGATCCTGAGTTTTCAAAATGTCCAAATTACAAAAGGGTGTAAAATGATATTTTTAAAAGATGGTGTGATAGGATAATTGAGGGTATACAAGAAAATTTCAAGAAACGGGCCTATATAAAATATCCATTGAGGTCCATTAGATAAAACAGAAAAGAATTTCCTTCTTAAACTATTTTTTGGTTTCTAAGATTAATGCACAAAACTCATTGCTTACAAATGGTAGTGTAATTTCATCAACACATGTTACCTAATTTTTATTTTTATTTTTTCTTCATTTTTTTATAGACAAATATTAATAGTTAGTTTGTTAGAAGGACCAGAAAATTGTTAGTGTCATTGTCATAGATCGAACGTTGGACAACTTAATATTCATTCAACGTCTCAACTTATACTATTTTTCGAGAACTTCTCTTATTTTCATATGATGATAAACAAGTGCAGAATAAAATGAATACCACTCTAACCTGAACAAGTTGAGCTAAGAAATTTGGTTCATCGCGTGTCTTTTTTACTGTCGCTCACCAAATCTGTGAGCAATGATAACATCAACCAACAAATTGGTGATTGAGTTATCAAGGTAGGTGTGCTGAGGAAGACGACCACACCACACCTCTCTAACAGTATAAATACATCATGCCATGTCCCCAAGAAGAAATTATCAATAATAATCATTGAAATCTGAATACACAAATATTCGATATTTTGATAAAATTATGTGTCGTTTGTATTTTTTTGTTTTCCTTGCTCTTTAGTATTATTTTTACTCTTGCATTCAAGAGATAAAATGACTTCTTCGAATAATTTGCAAATGTTAAAAGTTTTTTTTTTCTTCAATTTATGAGGTCTAGATCCGTCCCTAACTAAACAAAAGGAACAAGATTGTGTTAGGCACGTGATATGAAACAAAAAAAAAACATCTGGTACAAAATAACATATTTAACCCTTTATAATATATATGAAAATATCATTTTTTCGATCTATAAATTCTAACTGAACAATTGATTCGAAAAAATTAACATAATAATAATCTGTCTCCGTGAGCTAAACTCAATTGATAAAAAAATTACACAGATTATAATTATTGTACTGTCATTTACTAATTGACCAACAAGAAAAAGAGAAATTGCGAATCTAGTCTATATTTGAACCATATACTAAACCTAAGTAACAAGGTTGTTATAGGCACATGATGATATGAAACAAGGTTGGTCACATTCCCATTCCCATAATATAATAATAATAACATTTAGTGACGTTTTCTTCTTCTGTGTTGTGTTTGTCGAGTGTCCACTATAATAAGTTAACACTCTCATTCGCTACCAAATCGCGTTTGTGTCTGTGTTCCGATTCACCAAAATTTGTTCCAATCCTTTTGCTATAATACATTACTCTTTTGTTCTATCCACTTCCATATACCAACAAAGGTAACATTCTTTTTTCCTTTATGATCATTGTGTTATCATTCTAGTTTCAAATGTTTCATTAGAAAAAAATCTGTGTTTGTTTGTTTGTTTAGATCTAATTTGGTTAGATGATCACTTGTTTTTATTGTTTCATTTCCACCCTTTTATTTGATTTGATGTTATTTTCAATAAATTTTGTGTTTTGTTATGTGTTGATTTTATTGGTGATTTTGTTGAGTGATTAATATAATTCAGTTATTATCATCAATCATTTTGTTTGTTGATTTATTCATCTAGATTATAATGGGGGGTGTTGATTTTTTAAGTGTGTATGATGATGAACCTTTGCTATATAGTGGAAGATGGAGTGTCACTTTATGGAACCTTTTTCAATCTGAAATTATTATCAGTGTTGTCAAATAGCGGCTATAGGGTAGCGGAATGCCGGAATCTGAACAAACTGTTATTGATCTGCATACTTGATTTTGTATAAAATATGCCAAATAGCGGTTATATAGGTGCTATTAGCTTAGTGGAATTTGAACAAACTGCAATTGACAACACTGACATGTATATAGTGTATTCTCTAAAATAGTTAATGGCCCTTGCGCATCACGTGTTTGATGGATGTGCTAAAAGAGCTGTAATTATTGTGAATGTCGTATATTTACTACTTTACATGTGGCTGGTTGAAGAAAAACATTTGTCTCGGATGCATTTTTGCCCTTACTGAAGTAATAACTTAACAAAATCTCTGTTATAAGTTGTTTAGGTTTATTACTGGGCTCAGTTTTTAAGAGTCGAAGAACATTATTATATAATCACAAACGTATAAAACTCAGTTTTGCTTATTGCTAAGCAGAGATTTGATTGCTAGTTAGAAAGTGAAGTTATCGTGCTCTCAGCTTATAATTTTTTTGGAACTGTATAAGTTGTATCTATCGATTTTTTTTATATAAAGTAATCTCCATATGACTCTTGTTCTAGATACAAGAACGGTTGTTTGGTTATCTCGATTGCCTAAACGATCCTTTCTTGTGTTTGTGATATTGCTTGCTACCTGCATAAACTTGAAATTATCACCTTTGAAATTTTTTCAAGACTTGGTATGTATTCTTATTTCAGTTTTCAGTTGCGACCTCTCAAAATTCTTTGCAATGGTGTAAACATAAGGCTTGAACCCAACATATTTAGTGTTTTCTCCTATATTGTGTGAATTGTTTCTCTCATAAAGCTTGACAATAGTTTGATTTTATTTTGAATTTTGTTATAGGAATAGCTTATACATAAGCACTTATAACATAAACACCTCTATAAGGGCTTAGTAAAATTGTTTATCCAAACAGAGGCTTAGTCTTTTGGATCAAGTCAATATCAAGCATATTTCACTAAAATCATATTTCTGATTATTTCTGTCATCTTTTCTCTTTTTTAAGATGGGAGATGTGGCTAAGGACCTTACTGCCGGGACTATTGGAGGGGCAGCACAGCTGATAGTTGGACACCCGTTTGACACCATAAAGGTCAAGCTCCAAAGTCAGCCGACACCACTTCCTGGCCAGGTTCCGAAATTTTCCGGTGCAATTGATGCTGTCAAGCAGACAATAGCAGCCGAAGGTCCAAGTGGCTTATACAAAGGTATGGGAGCCCCACTTGCCACAGTAGCTGCCTTCAATGCTGTCCTATTTACAGTTAGAGGACAAATGGAGACATTGTTAAAGTCACATCCTGGTGATGTCCTCACAGTAAATCAGCAGATTGTTTGTGGAGCTGCAGCTGGACTTTCTGTTTCCTTTCTAGCTTGCCCTACTGAGCTTATCAAATGCAGGTTAGATACCACTGATGGTGTTTTAACTTTCTGTTTCCTCACAGTAAATCACAGTGTCACTGTCATTTTGTCAAACTCACTGTGATTCCAAACGTGGACTTTGTCATATACATTTTTAGACAAATTTTTACTTCTTTGAAAACCAAACTTTTATAGTTGGAACCAACTTTTTTTATTCTTGTTCTTCGTTAATATCTCTGCTACTAAGCCACCCGAATTTGTCTGTACTTTCGATGTCCAAGCATTAGTATTGTATTGTCAAATATCGGCCTTGGCGGCGCCATGACAGATATCAGTGGCGGATTTTTGGAAAACCTATATGGCCAATTTGTGAAGAATGGCGGCGCCACGGCACAATTTTGGCTTTCCTCCATGGCCCATCATCTGCCGTCAAAAACATTACCAGCCATAAGAGGTGTGTTGCAATCCCATATCAACTAGTGATTTAGTGTGGACATTCCTACCTTCTTGAACTAGCTTTCCGGGTTGAGTTAGGCTTAATTTCAAATTATCTGTTTCTCTTATATGCATCTATTTAACTGCTCATTTTAAGGAAACTTAATAATTTCTCTCATGGTTGAGATCTGTTGAGAGTCTCACATCGACTAGAGATATGGCCTATGTTATGCTTATAAAGCTTGAACAATCCTTACCTTACAAGCTTGTTTTGTATGGTTGAGTTTAGCTCAACCCAGATTTTTAAGAACATGAAATCAATGCCATGAGAATAAGTCTAACTTGCTGATTAGTCTTTATTAACTTTTCCTGAATTTACTTTTGAAATTATTATTCAAGCAGTTGTACTCTATGTACTATTCTTGTAACTAAATGTTTTGTTACATGATGAGTACCAGGTTACAAGCACAGAGTGCACTAGCCGGTTCAGGAACAGCAACATTGGCGGTGAAATATGGAGGACCGATGGATGTGGCCAGGCATGTTCTAAGATCAGAAGGCGGCATAAAAGGTCTTTTCAAGGGCTTGATTCCCACTATGGCACGTGAAATACCCGGAAATGCCGCTATGTTTGGTGTATATGAAGCAACAAAGCAATTAATGGCAGGAGGAACCGATACCTCTAAACTCGGTAGAGGTTCTCTGATGCTTTCTGGAGGCTTGGCTGGTGGTGCTTTTTGGTTGATGGTTTATCCAACTGATGTTATCAAGAGCGTTATTCAAGTTGATGATTACAAAAATCCAAAGTTTTCTGGTTCAATTGATGCTTTCAGAAGGATAAAAGCTACCGAAGGAGTTAAAGGCCTTTATAAGGGTTTTGGTCCTGCAATGTTCAGAAGTGTTCCTGCCAATGCAGCATGCTTCTTGGCTTACGAGATGACAAGATCAGCTTTGGGATGATTAACTTATAAACAAAACTCATAATTTGATATCATTGAGTACTATGAGTGCTCATTTTCTTTTTCTTTAATATTTTCAAATCCTACAACATTTTTATTTCATGCATTGCAATATTGCCATTGCGGCTCACATCTATTGTTTACTTCAAGAAATCATTCTTTATTTAAAGTTGTGCGTAGAAGCTCCAGATACATAGTACAATACGGATATAGGAAAATTTTAGAATTTAACATATAACATGACTAAGATACGATACATCTAAAATACATAATAAGTAATGTTTGTAAAGAGATATTCACGTTGTCGAACAACAGGTTTTCAAGTTTGAACTTTGAAATGAGGGGGTATTCAATATTCAGATATTGATTGTGAAGTCGATGGCCATATTTGAACAGCTTGAGTTACGGTTGGAAATGAGTCGAACTTTGGTCAACTCAAAACTCATCTTGAATTTAACATGAACATTTCCATTCTAACTCAAACTTGACTCAATTCAAACTAATAAACGACTTGATTAAGCTCCTTACATAGTTACATCTTGAACATTTTTATGTCATACAGAAAGAAAATTATTAAACAGAAGCTTTGGGGCTGTTCAAAAAAAAAACTTTGGGCCATAATAAGCCCATAATAGGGTCTTAATGAACATATTAGTCTTAATGATAACCTAGTTAACAAAAAGTGACACCTTATTTATTCACATTCACATAAATATAGAATGAAAGAAATTGTCTTTGCCACATAAACATAACAAACTAACTAATGTATGTTTGACTAGTGAGGTGTACTCAAAAATTTCGCTATGAAATTATCATTTTTTTTTCTAAGTGATATATCATAAAATTAATTAATAATAAATCACTACATATATATCACTAATACCATAACACATCATTTTTTATCATAACACAAACATTTCCAAAATGGAAGATCCCAAACTACCATCTAATGATTCATCTTCCATTCCTCTCATTGCTAGACTCGATCACTTAGAATTCATTGTGAGCTTATTTTTAATTCTCTTAATGAAATCAATTTTAATTGTCACATGTTAATACATGTATGTTTGTATCAAAATAATTTTTCTTATGTGTATTTTTTGGATGGTTGTAACAGATGAAATATTTAGAAAGAAAACAAAGATGTGGAAGCAATGGTGTTGTTACTAATGCTGATAAACAATCTGCTGAATACTTCAAAGGAACATTGATGGATCGTGTAGCTTCTCTTGAAAACAGACTTTTTCAGGTTTAAGATTATTATATTCTATCACTCAATTATAGTACTAATTGAATGGAATAAGCATTGTTTTATATATATATATATATATATATAAACCAAATCATTTATATCAATGGCATGTTGTCTATGTCTTGATTACTAACAAGCATGCTTTGTGATATAATAATCATATAATTGTAAAATGACTAATACAATGTCATAAAATGGGAATATGAGTTGTATGATATTTTAAATCAGTTATTGTGTGAATTTAGAAATTTAATTTGTTAAATCGTTAGATTTGGTTTCTCTGATATTAAGAAGTCACATAATCGGTAAATTTATATGATGAATCATTCATTTCTTGCATCTTCCTCTTAAAGTTAAAGATGGAGTGAAACTCAATGTTGTAAATTTATTGATTGTTCGAATTGTGTGATTGTTTGACAACAAAAAATCCAGAGATTCATATTCTCTACGGTTTAAGCACCAAAGAGTTACGTGGAGTAGTCAATCTTGATCATTGATTTAATATCGCAAAATTCATATAATATTATATATATTCACTAAATAATTTGATATGATCTTGGCCACTCAATAAGATCAGACAATTGAGATCAACAACAGCATAACATAAGAGTCACACTTAAATTGGTTAGGAGCATTATCTAGTGGAAAAATATTGTCATAACATTATCAACTGTATTATTTGAATATCAAAATTCTGACATTGTATGTAACACTTTATGTGTTTATCTCTATCTATCTTCTTCCTACTTTTTACTTTCTACGCTTTACAAACATTTTAAAAATACATAAAAAAAAAACACTTGATACCATATTTAACAACTAATTTTTTATGTTAAATCATCACTCTTCTAGCATTATACACACATGCACATTACATGAATTCAATTATTCTAAAGTTTCAATGTTTAGTATGCAAATGTATATTAACTTGTTAATTTGTTCATGTAGCTTTGTGTAGAGATGGACTCAAGTGGAAGCTCAAATCCTCTGTCTCGTGCTTCCACCATAGCTTCTGGAGAGTCTTCATCCAGCCAAGAATCCAAGGGAGGAGAAATATATTACTCATTTCCAACATTCAATAATGTCCAAAATCAAAATGGAGGAGACAAAGAAATAATGCCTCACAATCATAATAACACACTTGGACACAAGGTAACATAAGCAAGTTCATTATAGTCTAATAGAAGAGTAGTGTGAACTATCAATTAATTTCCTATATAATAATTGATGGAAATTAAACTTCTAACTCTACCTATAGTTTATACTTTATAGGCTTCTAATCTAATTCTAGCTAAACTCAAGTAACTTTGTTCAAAAACTAAACTCATGTAACTTTTTTTTTATTATAATCTCATCACTAACAAATCTAACTAAATTTCATGCACTTTTTATTTATTAAACTAAGATTAAAACTCAATTTTGGCATATATATATAATCTCATATTGACTTGTTCAAACAAAAAAAAAAGATTAAAACTCAATTTAGTCCCGTAAAATGTTTTTACGACCTAATTCAGTCTCTAATAAAAAATTATCTCTTTATTATAAATTACATAGAGATTAATTTAAATGTTATTTTTTGTTATAAAATGAAATGGACCGCAAACAAATTGTGAGGACCATAGATCTTTAGTGTTAAATTAAATTATTTTGGTGCTATGAGTGCTTGAGTATTTAACATTGGATCTTTGTCCTATTAAGGCAGTGATACTACAAATAGTAAGCTATTGTGGTACATATGAGAAAAAAATAGCACTATGTCTCTTTCACAAAAAAACTATACCCAATTGGCCAATTTCAATTTCACTAAGATATTTAGATTACTATATAGTTTAGATCTTACCTAACATGGAAATTTATTAGGATCATGTGCATCATGAATGGAGCTTCAAGTATTTTATATCTTTACCGTTTCCTTTGTAAGTTGTATCTATATAAATAAATTATACAGAAGTCCCTACAACCAATTAGTTTATAATAATACAATAAAAATTGGATATCCTTTACTAGAAACTTCATATACTATATTACTATGTCATTATAACCTTTCTAATTTTAAATTACTTACCTTGGTCAACGTAACATCTTATCTAACATAATATAAAAAAAATGGAGTGGTTATATATTTTTACGATACTTCTGATTAAAGATATGTCTAGTATTCGACACATACAGATGTCTAATAACAATACGTATAATTAAGTTTTCAAATTATTGTCAATGCCATATATGATGCCAAATATTAATGTGAAGATGTCTATATTATATATTCTTAATTTGAGATTAATTAATTAAATTGATTGATGCAGGAAAAAGCAGAGATTGTGCATGCACACACAAAAACCAGCTGTTCTACTAATAAGCAACAACAAGTGGTGGTGGCAAAGAATAAAGGCAAGAAGAGTGAAAAGAAACACAAAGGTGAAAAGAAAACGGTGCCTCCTATTAGTTGGCCACATTTAAAACTATTAGGCTGTTAGTTAGTTAATTAATTTAACATTGATTAATATAATTTCTTTTACTAGCTACTTTTGGTTTTTCTCTTGATATTAATTCATTAATAGACATTTATATATTTATGTTTGAACTTTGTAGTTGATTATATATAATTAGTAGTACTATATTACTTAATAATAAAGTTTGTGAGGTTAAATTTTAGTTAATTTATTTGTACTAATTAGTGTATGTTTAGTTTTGCGATGATAAAAATTAATTTCAAATTATTTAATTTTTAAAAATTTATTTTGATTAAAATTAAATTAAAAATAAAATAATTTATGTTTGTAAGTATATTCAAATAAAATTAAGTTTGAACATTAAATTTTAATATAAGAGTCAATTTTAGAACTAAAAATTACACTTAGCGTATAAAGTAGAATTAATTTGTCTATGTGAACTTAACTAAGTTGGTAGAGATCATATAAATAAAAAACTAAGTTGGTAGAAATATTGCATGTTATGTGTATAATTGGGGTTTGATTCATGATATATCTATTTATTTATTTTTATGAGTGGAATTCTAATAACCACTTAAACTACTTAGCTTGACCCAAAAAAATAAAAACAAAACAAAATCAATTCTACTTTAAAAAATCGAACATACTAAGAAAATCAATTCTATATTTTTAGAATTAATTTTGACTTTTTAAAAGTGGAATAAAAAATACACTTAATATGTAATTATATATTTAGTGAGTATATATAATTAATTTACATGCTTTGCTTAGTTGTGCTTGGGAAAAAGAACCATCACAAATTTTATTTTTAAGGAATATAAGGCCATGTGAAAGT
This sequence comes from Trifolium dubium, assembly GCA_951804385.1. Classification (NCBI taxonomy): domain Eukaryota; kingdom Viridiplantae; phylum Streptophyta; class Magnoliopsida; order Fabales; family Fabaceae; genus Trifolium; species Trifolium dubium. Next base: position 38,941,168 of record OX638067.1, read on the forward strand.
GTGAATTGTGTAAGACTCCCATTTCCTCCCAGATTCAGACAACCTAATATTTTTAATTGTTTTAGTTGAATTATTGGATGAGGAGGATGCATAATCTATGAATCTGGCTTTCATGTGATCAGAGAAATTTTCCGCATACATGCAGTCAAAATATTGATGACCATTTATTTACTAAATTAAAAGTCTTGTTAATATGTGTCCTAGGATATATGATAAGAAATTCAAAATTAAAAATATTGTATTGAAAAACATAATATTTTAACTTTAAAAATTTAAATGCACGACTTTTAAAATGAATATTTCTATTTTTAATTTATTAACATATGTCTTTGGAGCATATATTAACATTTGTCTAAATAATTAATAAAATGTACTCTTGTCCCAACAGTGTGAATACATGCATGTTCCTCTAATTGTTTCATTTCATGGCTTCAACAAATTTGAAATTTATATAACCTTAGTCACAATTGAGATCGATGAACTATCACTTAGCATTGACATGAGGGAAAGTATATCTAGATATAGATGTGCATAGATAAGTTGGGTGGGATTAAATTAAATTTTGTAAGGTTAAGTTTGGCTGATCATAAAAATTAAGACGTAGATTTGGTTTGCCTTTAATATAGGTTTATTTTTAAGTTTGAGAATGGTCTTTTCACAAATTGGATTGGCTATAGGCCTTAACTATTTTATCATGGATTCAATTTTTTAACAGTGCATTTTAAAAAATATTTGTTGGTAAAAAATTATTAACTTCTTAAATATATAGTAGTATCTCAAAAAATTAATATCTACAATTACGCGCGAATGATATTTTTGTTTGCAAAAAATAAAATTGGATTGGCCCTATTTAGATTCAGTTCTAAGTCTTATTGATCCATCTAACCCTTCCATAAAATTGCTACACCTATCCAAATAAATTTGTGTTCTCTTGCCATGACAAAAAAAAATCTAACCCGTCCATAAAAGTATTTAGAAAATTATAAAACTGTGAATTAAACTTTAAATTAAATATATTATTGTTTTTTAGGATACAAAAAAATTATTAAATAAATGTAATTAATTTTGTTCAATATTTTTTTAACGGGTAATAAAGCTAGTTGATCTAATAATATTTAATTCTAATTTTTAAATTAGTAAATTAATAAAATGTGAGTTATTTTATGAAATAATTTGTTATATATTTTTAGACGAGTAAGACATTAATTTGGTTCATTAATTACTTCGTAAAGCACTCTTAAAAAAGACTCTGATTTTATGAATATTTTAAAATATCCACGACTTTATTAATCTGTCAAGTTAGTTTTTATATTGAGCCATTTACTATCAATTGAATATCTTTAACTTTATTTTGATAACTTGTTATCAATTTAATCTCTAACTTTATTCATATAATTGTCAATTTACAAAAATATATACCTTCTAATTAAAGTTTAATGACAATTTAATTTCATCATGAAGACTAATTAAGCTGCTAAACAATATGTATATATACAAAATCTAAGGGTTGGTTTAGTGGGACATGACATGTGGTTTCCATTCTCACTGTATTTTTAGAGGATTTCTTAATTATGAATGCTACACTTTGTTATTTATGCATTGGATGAGTATATTATATTTTTGATATCCGTCGTTCGATTCATTTTTAAGCACATATTATCTATCTTCTTCAACATATATTGAATAAAAAAGGTTTGATTTCAGTATGAGAAAAAATAAATATTTAGAGATGTATTCATGTCATGAAAAATGCAATGGGGTAATTTTTTTTTTATTTGCGAAATTAAAGGGGAGAAAATTTGATGTCATAAACATGAAAAATGTAATATTAACTTTATTATCACTTATTAGTGATTAGATCATGTATGCTAACACCACCAAAAAAGAAGATCATGTATATATATGCCAAGAGAAAGTTATATGCTTAGTTGGAAAATTAGTTGGAAAATGCGTGAAATGATTACTTTAATTTTTCTTATGACGGAGGACATCAAATTTTAAAACTCTTAATAATGAAAAAAAGAAGAAAAAAAAAAGGACAGCATGCGTGACAACTACACACACTCATTTTTCTTATTTGCATATTTGATCTTTTGTGTTTATTCTAGTTTTAGTTAAGTTTCTTATATTTAAAAAGTTTCAAGTTAATCAAATTTTAGTTTAAATTGTCCACAGGGCTAATATATTTGCATATATATGAGGATCTCACACGAAAATTTTAGAGAGAATTAATTCAAAATTTAATAAAAAGTTAAAAAAAAAATTAACTCAAACTTTAATTTAACAAAAACAACAAATTTATATTGACAAAAGTAATTTAAGGATCATACTGAAGCTTCTAAACATGATCAACTTAAAATCTAAAATTAAAATGAAAGACCAAATATGTAATTAAATTTTTTCATAATTTTGAATTTTTGATCGAATAACTTAGGGATCCAATGTGTCTACTTCAGATTACCTCACAACACAACCACAATAAACAAATAATTATAGTTATCACATAAGAATGTGACTTTTTATTTAATTAAAATTTGTATTATGAAAGGGACATTCTTATGCAATTTAAGAAAAAATCACTAATTTCATTAAAAATTTACACAATATACTTATTAATCTAACAACTACAGAATATCATACTTGAACCCAAATCATAGTATGATTCGATCGAGTAGAATATTTTCAACTACTATCATTTTTGTCAAATTTTAATTTGTAATAAGTAAAAACTTTAAAACAAAATTTTCACATCATAATGTAACTATGGAGTCATCCAGGTTGTGTTCGTATAATTCAACTGATTTGAAATCATGTTTTAAAGAGTTAAAAAAAATAAAGAATAATCAAAATTTAAATTGAGAAACGGACAGTTTTAGTTGTGCTATGATAATCTATTGTACTCTTTAGGAGACTCCATCATATTTATGTAGTATTAATTAATTTAAACATCAATAAGAACAAACAATGACAATCATGAACTTGTTGCATTAGTCCATTATTTATATTCTGTTCAATGATTAATTTCAGCTTATTTACAATAAAAAAATGTTATCATCTAATTCTTGTGGATGAATTTTTCTACATAAGAAATTACCTTAAAATACATGATTGTATACTAATTCCTCTATATGTCAATATGTCAAGTATTCTCTGCTCGTAATTGTAATGACTAATTCATCAAGCCGGATAAGACCACAAACTATAAAGGGTGACAAAACTTAACAATGTTGCATTCTCAATATTGGTTTCAATTACATGACATCTGATTAAACTGTAAAAGATCTCTTACTATCTCATCAAAGGGCTCTTGAGTTCTCCATTTTACTTGATAATCAATCTTTAAAGATCGAGTTTTTAAAATATTTAATTTTGGAGTTTGTAAAATTTATGAGTTTCTTTTAACTAAGTTTTATTTTTAACAAAAACGTGACAGGTTCTTTTAAAATTGACAACAACATTATTATTTTCTGTCAAATAAAAAATGATGATATCATTTAAAAAAGTAAAATATTGTCTGACATTAAGTTAATGAATTGCATTAACAATTACACATTCATATATTTGTTAACAAAAAAAACCGTATTATATATTTTTTAGAAGATTAAAAATGATTTTTTTTATATTTTTTTATTTATAGAAATCATAGACTTATTTATCTGAAAACAAATAAATTAACTATATATACTTTGGGTATTCCGCATTTCTATATATAGCTAAGCTAACAGAAGAAAAAACAGAATTTCAAAAGCGAATTTCCATTATTACCCTTTTCTCTTCCTCAAATTCTCGTTTCGCAACAGAATTCACCACTCTCTTTTTCATTCACACAGAAAAGAACCTCGCTTTCTCTCTCCTCACCATGGAGAAAGCCACCACCTCCACCGCCTCAACCTCCGATCAAGATTCCGACGAAAACCACCGCACAAACCACCACCTAACACTCCCATCCAATCTAACTCAAAACGAGTTCGACTCACTCATCCCTTTCATCACCGAACACCACACCTACCTCATACATCCCGGCCAATGCTCCACGCTACTCGCTCAACGCATCCACGCGCCACCGGAAACCGTCTGGTCCGTCGTCCGTAGCTTCGATAAACCACAAATCTACAAACACTTCATCAAAAGCTGCTCCGTCAAAAACGGTTTTGAAATGAAAGTCGGTTGCACTAGAGACGTTAATGTAATCTCCGGTCTACCGGCGGCAACTAGCACCGAGAGACTCGACGTTCTCGACGATAACCTCCGTGTCACCGGATTCAGCATCATCGGCGGTGAACATCGGCTAACTAACTACCGTTCTGTTACTTCCGTTCACGGTTTTGGTAACGACGGTGATGAGATCTGGACCGTTGTTTTGGAATCTTATATTGTTGATGTTCCTGATGGTAATACTGAAGAGGACACGCGTCTTTTTGCTGATACTGTTGTGAAGCTTAATCTTCAGAAGCTTGCGTCTGTTGCAGAAGGAAAGAACCGTGACGGTGACGGTAACGGTAACGGTAAGTCACACTAGTAGGTCCCACATCATCGCGCAAGTTGAAGAACTTGTTGAAACTTTGAAAGTATTGTTCCTTCATGAATACATAAAAAGAAGAAGAGAAAAAAAATGAAAATCGCGTTTTTTTTTTGTGTGAGATTTTATCTTTTTTTTTTATGCACTGTTCTTTCTACAACTTGTTCAAGATGAGTTGAAATTTGTTAATTGCAATGTGTAAGGGCATTTATGTCAATGCAAGTTGTACAGAAAATGTTGACTTGTTGATGTGATCATTGTGAATAGGAGTATCATTTACTTTTTGCTTAGATTTTAAGGTCATGCGGACATGTTAAGGTTTAGTTTTATGACTTTTTCATGAAGAAAATAACTTTTGACTTTGAAAAATAAGAAATGCACAAGTTTTAAGATTAGATTTTCTTTATTAGTATACTAACAAGTGCCTAAAAAGCACATGTTAATATTTTCCTAGATTTTATTCAGCAAAGTGATTTTTCTTAATTTATCTTTTTGCTAAGTTAACCTTTTATAATTAGGAATTTTTATCTATTGTAGTTGTTAGATACTTTATTCGATCTCAAATATAAGGAAAATTTTATCTAAAAAAATTAAATTTTATTTATATTTGAGACCAGTTCTAACATCTGATGCTATCTCTGTGAACTTAGTTAATAAAGACATATTACACATATATGTACGGTGAACGTAAATTGAATCTTAATACAGTTATTTATGTGAAAATTATTATATTCGACATTATGATTGTGATTTGAATTTTTTTTATATGTATCTATTAGTTTTTCAATAGTTATTATTATTATATGAAAATTTCTCTTTGCCCTCCCCCCACCCATTTCTCTATAATTTCCCAAAATACTTTTGAATTTAGGCATCAATTTCGGGACGTATAACACGAAGCATACATAAGTTGTTGTAGAACACGCATCAATTAACATGACCGCGCGCGCATTTTGTGATATAGATTCCGAAATGTATTTTGGGATCTATAACCCGAAATATGAGTTATGAAACCGTTTTATACAAAATTGGATGATTTTATACAAAATGAGTTATGAAACTGTTTTATACAAAATAGGATGACTTTATACAAAATGAGTTAAGGGTAAAATCTTTTTTTAATGGAGGGGAAAGAGAGTGTTGGGGGGTGGGATGAGAAATTATCCATTTTCATTTATAACTTATTTTGTATAAAATTATCCTATTTTGTATAAAACAGTTTCATAACTCATTTTTCACAAGAGTATTTCGTGATCTAGGTCACGAAATGCATTTCGGGTGCATAGTCACAAAATTGGCAACGGGGGGTGGGGGGGAGCATATGAGTGTATTTTGGGACGTGTATCTCGAAATGCATTTAGGGAAATAAGTCACGAAATACACCAACTGAGGAGGTGGAATTGGCTAATTTCGGGACGTGAATTCTGAAATGCATTTTGGGTTTTAAATCACGAAATAATATTAATAAGGGCAAATAAGATAGTTAGGGGGAAAGAATATTGGGGAGCGATTGAGAAATTTTCTATTATATAGTCTATATATACAAAAAAAACTCGCTTGTATTAAGGCCAATCTTGAGACTAAATTTTGAGTAAGTAGTGCAAGTATCGGAATTTTTATCCGATCTTTAGATATTGTATGTAAATATTTTTAACAACTGAGTTAAACTCGAGAGTTTGAATTTAAATTTATTTCTTAAGATATGATTATGTTGTCAATTCTTCCAATTTGATGGATAATTATGCTTTCTAGGATTTAGCTGCTATAAATATGCATGCATTCTTACTTTAAGGAATTGTCAAAAGAATTCCAACTTGAAGAAGATGCTTCCTTCTTTGACTGTTACAAAATTCTCGAAGGATAAAGTAATTTTCAAATAACTTTCTCTCTTCTTTTTTGTGTTGAAAAAGTTAAAACTTAGATTATATCCTTTTTATTTTTTTCCCGCCAACGCGGGATTTTATCTATAAAAATAAAATTAAAAAAATTGTAAATTTTGATTTCTTTGGATCATCTTTCTCAATTCTTATTAAACTCTATCATAATTATTAGCTTTTATGATACATATTTTATTTGCGCAATTTTAAATTCCAATTATTTTTCTATTTACATTGAATTTGGACATAATGTTATTATCCATCAACAACCGATAGTATATATAGCTAAGTAGTAGTCTAGTAGGTAGGACTTATGATAAATACATGTGTGAAACTCAATCACACAAGAAAGAAATCTTAAGTCCAGTTAGTGTCAAGTATACTGTTTAAGATATACTTGATGATACTATAACCTTTTGAAAATAATGTATTTGGTGTATCTTTGATTTCAATTTATTTTGTTGTTATCACACGTTAAGTGTTTCAATATTTGCCGTAGAAACAAGAAGTTATGAATAACAGTTTTAAAGAAAATGTTTTGTGACATTTACGGCGGTTAAAGTTGCTAGTAAATCAACACAGTAATTGCATCTGACCGTTCGATCAAAATAAATGATTGAAATAGAAATGTGTAAAATTGACCAAACTAAAAAGATTAATTGGAGCCATTAAATCTTATCTTATTTATACGGCTAAAATTGTCTATTACATCAAACTACATAAAAGAGTTACAAGATTCTACCCAAAAAAATAAAAAATAAAAATAAAAGTTACAAGATACGATTAAAATCCATAAAAGAGTGGACAGGTAGTGTGAAAAATTGAGAATAAAGCTGTCAGATAATTTTGGTGCATGTGTAAAAATCATATCATATATGCATATGGAGCAACTTACCCTGACTTATAATGTGGATAGAGGGAATTTCTAAAAATTTGAGAAAGAACCATATTCCACCAACAATTTCTTCCAATTAGTTTTAGTAATGTTCCTTCCATTTCAAGCATCTATAGTTAAAATTGGCCCATATTTTCTAATTAAAGGCATGCATCAAATTCCATTTCACCTCCCCCTACAATTCTATTACTATGGCCCCATAATGGTTTTATTTATCAACAATGTATGGTCACATGTTATGATTTTGATGCTTCATTCATTTTGCAAGGGCAAATATATTTATGTTTGTGGGCCTCATTTTCTCCCTTAATTATATAATCTATGCAAGAAATAGGATTTTGGATTGCACGGAGTCACAATTTTACATATTCACGTAATATAGATGGTCAATAAATCCAACTTAGACCGTTCATATGTATAATGTAGATATTATTTTTTTAAATATCAAACTTAAAATTTTAATCGTCCATCCTCAATTCAAAGATCACTGATGTATCGAATGCGTGAATTGATGATCCATGACAATCCAACATTATAATAGTTGATGTACTTTTAGTTGTCATTGTTTAAGGGATACTGTTACTATCAACATCTCCATGTTTATTGGTTCTTGAATTTTCGGATTGGAACTTATGAGGATGGATTTTTGTTATGGAGCATATACCATGACAAGGACAATTATATGGAACAGACAATGCCGCTATATAATTGCATTGTTTTTGTTACTCATAGTTTCATAATTCATGATGAACATTTAAATGGTTACAAAATAAAATATAAAAAACTCAAACTACTGTATTTAAATACAATCTTAAACTAATATCAACACTTCTAGCTACTTAAAAAGAGTTTTTCTTATAGTACTTTTTGAAGCAAAATTGATATATTTTTTCTCTAATAAAAATTATATATTTTTTGCCATGCAAGTGGATTACTATATGAAATTTGGAGGTTTAAAATTGTAAAGCTCACTATGGATCTGTTAGCACTTAACACAATATATTAAGCGACTATTTTAATATATTTTAATATAGTTTTTGTATATTCTTGATCTAGATGAAACACATCTTGTGCAAATCTAACTTTTAATATAATTATACATTTAGCTGCTAAAAAAAAACGACTATTTTTTTTTCACCATGCAACCAATTATTTATGTCAAACATATTTTTAAATAAAAATTAGTTATAATAAAGAGGCAAATACGTACCATCAACATACAACTGTAAAATTTTGAATTTAAACTAAATAAAATATTCAATAAATTAATAATATTGATATTTTCACTTTTAAAAATAAATAAATGTAATGTTTGAAATTCGAAATTCGAATCATAACTCCATATATGATGTATGATATTTCTAATAACCGAGTTCAACTCCAAATATAATTAAAACAAAGTTTTTTTTTTATTGCTACTTTTGAGTTAGCCGATATAATTTAATTATATGTGCAACAATTTTCCTTTTCATTGAAATTCTTTCTTTGTTCCAAAATAAACATAGCACGTGAAGAGCACTAACCCACACGATAAGAAAGGTTGAAGATAGCGACATGGCCTCCTCCTTTTGTGATCAGCCAATTGGGGCACTGTGTTTGATATACAACTTGCCAACTTGTGTGCTAAAGATATGTGAAAACTTCAAAGATTGAATGCGACATTCAGACACTACAATTACAAACACTACCTTTAGAGCAAGCAATAACTACGAATAATTTGGATTTGGATTCTCTACAATTGTACGCATTTATCGATCACTGTTGAATTGAAATTTAGTGTATGTTTGATTTTACAGTGAAAAAAATTAGGTTAGACAGAACTCATTCTTTAAAATTGATTCGAAAATAAAGTGATTTATATTTGAATCAATTCTACTAAAAAATTGAATGTAAAAATCAATTCTAAAATCATAAACTACAATTTCTAACTTCAAGTAAAATTAATTTTATAGACATAATTAATTCTACTTTTGAGAAACTAAACAAATCATAATAAATTCTACATCTCTATAATCAATTTTGGCTACTCTAAAAGTGCAACCAAACATACACTATTGGTCTTAATATTAATGGATTTTTTTTTTAAAAAAAATTAATGGATGTTGAGTTTAAAAATTTAGACCGTTTGATCTTGATTTAATGATGATCTACATAAATGTGTACAATTGATAAACGCATGAAATCTATTTTTTGTCTTAGATGAAATAATAATTTATTGAAATTAAACTCATATACAATTGTTAGATTCTAGGTTTAAACCTTTGTCACAACATCCGATATGATCTAACAATTCCGATATTTTACCAGTTGAGTTAGGTCTTGCCTTTTAGACATAAATCCAAATTTTTATATGATATAATTGTGTGTCAAAGAATCATTTTAATATATAGTCCAATTAATTTGAAGCATTCCTTTTTCTTTACATTTTGCTACTTCATTATTGGTCCTACTATTGAAGGCAAAAGTAGAGGCCACAATCACAAGTAAAAGGCACTCTAAAGACCAATGAAATGAAAATGTTGGGGCCAAATAATGAAAAAGTCCAATCATTTTTCATTACTGTTATTTTGATGCCCCACTTCCCTATCCATCATTCTTTTACCAAATTGAGCAATTATGCGCATATCAAAAGAGCTTATTCAAGTCTTTATTCATTTGTTGATAAGCTACAACCATGGCCACCACTACTAGCTATACTTCCAATATTCAGATAGTAATAATCTCAAATGCTCATTCGATTCTAAAATAGGGTTCTTTAACTTTTGGGGGGCCATTAATCAAAGTTCAACCTTATTGTACTATTTTTTGTTTTGATTATAAGCAACCTTATTGTACTAAATGTTCTCAAAATGTTGGTGGAGACTCGTCCTTTAGCTTTTTTTTCTTTTCAAAATATAGTTTGTCCTTTAGTGTGTGAATATAATGAATGTTTGTTTTGACATACATCTAAACTCTAAAGCAATTATCTATCACAGTCCGCACAAAAGTCAAGCAATTTATGTAACAAAGTTTTAATCGATCGTTAGTTAGTTTAATAGTGATTGACAGCTAAATTTAATAGGAAAAGTCTCGGTTCGATTCTCCACAATTGTGTTTGGAAGAGGATTGAAACTACTTGATGTCAAAGTTCACCTTGAACTTTGGACTACTGAGCCCTTGCCCTAAGAACTAGAGGTGAAAGCCAAAAACAATTTGGATATAAAAAGCCCTTAAAAAAAACCAATTTAATTATAAATTTTTTGAACAAGCAATTTAATTATTTTTATTTTAGAAGAAACAAAAATGATTTATATTAACATAAATGAAAACTTCTACTAGTAGAAGATGTGCTAGAAAAAACTTCAGAAAAACAACTTACAACAATCAATCACCAAAGCAATGAAAAAAATTAGCCAATGTCCAAGTAATTTAATTATAAATATATAACATTATAAAATATCTACATTGTCTAACTCAATTAACTAGGAGGGGCTAATATCCTCCATAACTAAAGTTCAACCATCAATATTTTTGTATAATTTAATATTTTTAATTTATTTTTTATAATCCTCGTGTTTCTTCTAAGGCTTCATTAAACGCTTAGGTGACAATATGTTTGACATTTGTGAAAGATGATGTGGTAAAGAATGTTGATTTCTGTTGGTGAGTAGATTAATGAGGGACCAAAATAAAATAAAAAAAACCACACATTTGCAAAAATCATAAAATCCCTGAATCCTAAATTGGAGATTCTTTATCTTCTCTTCATTTTATCTTCTAACCTTCCGAAATTTCTTTCTAGCATTATAACATTAAATGTTGAGTTCAAATCCGGTCAAAACAGTTATAATATGGTCATTAATTCTAATGATTAATACATTTTCTCCTTCCCATTTTTTTTTAAAAAAACACAACAACGAAATTAATAATGCTATAGTACCTTAGGAGTTGGTTGAATATATATCATCCGAGTAAAGAAAATTGTGGGTTATATAAATCATGTGGCACCAAAATGAGTTACTTATATCCATCGATGATGCTTAAAGTACTTGTATTCATTTATACATGTTAGCCACACTTTAATCAACATTAGAAGTGGCATATTATAGTAAGATAAATATGATACATGATGTGACAATATATTATTAGACACATGTGTAAAATAAGTTGACACTAATAGTGTATATAAATTAGATTCAAATTTTAAACTATCGTAAAACATCTTTTAGTTGGATTTACACTGTCAAAAGATATAAAGGGTAAGTCTATGGTGCACAAGTTAGACAAATATTTCACTATGCACACGTTTGTTTTAACCATTGAATCAATAAGTCTCACCATTGGATCAAATGAAATGTGACGTGTCATGTTGATCAAATGGTGAAACTTATTGATCCAATGGTGAAAACAAATTTGTGTATGGCAAAAGACATGTTTCACTTGTGCATGTTAGACAAATCTCTGATAAAGATGGAGAAGATTCCGAACAATGCGGAAAGAAGTAGCAAAAATAAACCCCTTTGTTCTGTTCTTACCGTTCGATAGTTTTGTATTATAAATACACTTGTAGGGAGAGATAGAAAGAGATAATGCAGTCTGCAGGTAATATGTAATGTATCCCCATTTTGGGCAACAATATTGAGCTTAGGTCAATAACTCCTCAAAATGGTATATAAAGCCAAAGCTATCAACTAGAACAAAATTTGTGCCCTCTTCTTTTTCATACAAAAAATTCACAGCTATCTTGGGCAAAACAATTATGAAATAGTTGGATTTTACAGAAGCATCATTCATACTCCAAAGTCAAAAACTAAACGGACCAAGATTATCTGTTGTAGCAGTTTCCCGCAGTTATCGATCTCAGCCACTGATTTTAAATCAGGCGGTCCAAATTACACACACACACACACACACAGAGTTAAATGATTACATCAGTGGATTTAGATCGGACAGTCTAGAGTGGTAACTGCTTTACACAGTTACAACAGAAAATCCATTTCCAAAACTAAACAAGTTCATCACCCTCCACTCTGTAACAGAAGATTGATATGTTGAAATACACTAAAAAAAGCACTAACCAATGACAGATGCTAACAAACTGTTTGAATGTTTCAATAAATATAATTCACGAAAATCAGCTTAACTAAAAATACAGAACATTAAACAATCACTAACGTATTATCATCCTGCCGCACAAATTTATCACTTCTTGTCACAGAATTTTCCAAATCTACTTCAACTAACATTTCCATGTTCATATAAAACTATTTACATCATGTATTTCTTCATACAATTAAAAGTAGACTTAGAACAATAATATTACCCAGCTCCACCATTTATATCGCACGGAAACAAGACAAGAGAGAATTAAAACCCATATTTGTGCATGTGATGGATCAAGTCTGATGACAAATAATGAACAGAATCGACTAAAAGCAACGTTGCAGCAAAACAGAAAAAAAGAGTTGAATTCAGACCTAGGCAATTGCATGGGGTGGATGGTAAATAGACACAATAAATAATCCCTATAAATACAAGGAATGACATTAACAGTTAAACATTTTCCAGTTAATGTTTTGGGACTATTGTTAGCAACACTCATTTTAACACGCTCCCTTTAATTAGTTTCTTTCATACAAAGTCAATTTATTTACTTCGCAAAATTTATCATTTCTTAAAAAATGTGTTAACTTTTTGGGTAATAAACCAATCAAAAAGAGTGTTCAAGAATGTAACAAAAATAGTGTCTTGCTAGCATTCTTCATGTTCTACATAGATAGTACAGCATACAAGGATGAGCAAGCTTGCATGGGAGCAACATATCTGAGGTAAACCTAAGTTATATTAACAGTAAAAAAAAAGCAAGAACATATATGAGCTTGTTTAGATTGGCTTATTTGAGTTTATCTATTGACTTAAACACTTGTAAGACTGTGTGGGACTATGTAGCACCGACGCTAGATCGAAGGTGTGTTAATGCCCAAGACTAATGTCGACGCGACACTGACATATGTTGACATGGCTCAGGCTGAGTTAGTACTTCATAAGCTTGGGAGAGCTTGTGGGAATAGGTTGTAACATGTCCATAAGCTATATTAAACTTGTCTCAATAAGCTCTTTAGAATAGCTTATGACAACAGTTTACAACTTACATAAAAAAGGTTGAACTTTATTTTATCATTTGTTATAGAAATATCTTATACATAAGCACCTATGTGATAGCTGATTAGTGCATATGCTATAAGCACTTAATCGAATTGTTTATCTAAACATGACCCTAATTATTTTAGAAAGCTTCTTCAAAGAAAGCATGAAAAATAAATAAGTAAAGCAATATCACAGTTCACAGCCTCTCCCCAACAGTACCCTCTAAAACAGAAATTCAACTCAATTTATTTCTTTACACTAAATAACCTAGCCCATTCGAAAAACACAGTCAATTGTTCCCATGTAAAATCATGAATGCGTATCAAAAAATAGATTAATCGGCGTACTCGTAATCAACATATAAAAAGTATGTTTTTCTTTATCCCCAAAAGAGACAGCTGAAGAAATCAACTAAATCAGTGATACATTGAAATAGGGAACTACCTGAGATAAGAAAAACAAAATACACAGAAGAATAAAATACCATTCATTGCAATTCACATGATAATAACCATAAGATCAATATTTAAAAACACCTTCCAAAAGAAGGATAACAATGAAATTAACTATGCACTTTAAGTTGTAATCCATTATATTACAAAAGAACATGAACTAACCTACTTAACAAGTATTGTCTGTAATCCTACAACCCTTCAAGTTACAGATCAGTCTTCCATTTTACAGCTCCTGTCCAACTGTTCAATTGTGTTTTTCGATCTCCAATATATCGCCTAATGTAAAACTTGTCAAAGTAAAAGGATCGAAACCATTATGGTTATCAAATAAAATAAAAAATAAATAAAAAAAGGGAAATGAACACTACAAACAGCCAAAAAAAGCCCTTACAACTTTTTTTTACATTACAAGCCAATGAACAAGACTAAGATCTGTCCAGTTAGAACGAAGCATCCCCAATCAAACATGTAAGCACAACTTGAGAAGACTAGTGATCTCTCCACCTAGGACTTGGCATGGCGAAAAAGCTTGATGGAGATAACGGAAACATAAGCCCGGGAGAAGGTGGTGGTTGAGGGCCAGGACCTAAAATCCCTGTCTGTGCCATGGGTGAGAACTGAAAATTTGGTAGTGGTGATGGAAACTGAAAGCCCGGTGACAATAGTGGATAAGGTGACCGAGGGGACAGCAAATTCACGTAACCAGTTGGCGAAGGCAGGAGAAATTGAGAGGTTGGAGAAGGTAAAAGAGGAGGGCCATTTCCATGTGGTGAAGGAATATTGGGCACTGAATGATTAGTGACATTCATTGGTGGACCATTATATCTCGGAGAAGGGAGCGGAGGCACGGTAGGATTAGGAAGCAAAGCAGTTGAAGGAGGTTGATGCTGAAAATTGCCCTGTACTTGGTGTTGAGGTCCTTGAGGATATGGATGTTGTTGAGGCCCTTGAGGGTGTGGATGTTGTTGAGGAGGCCCTTGAGGGCGTGGATGTTGTTGAGGAGGCCCTTGAGGGTATGGATGTTGTTGAGGAGGCCCTTGAGGGTATGGATGTTGTTGAGGAGGCCCTTGAGGGTATGGATGTTGTTGCGGCTGAAATTGGTTACCCCTCGAACCTGGATCCATCATTGAATTCTGAAGATAACGCATGTAAGCAGAGATTGGTGAATCAGTTGTATTAGCCCACAAATCCCCAGGCGTCAAAGGAGTGGGCGATGGTTGTCCATAATGAGCAGGTCTAGGTGCATTATTATAAGGAACTGGAGGAGGGGCTGCAGGCATTGGTATTGGCGGTGGCAGACGAGGTCGATTGATGGGCGATAGCGGAGGAGGTCTAATTTTCTGCAAACGCATACTCTGCGGTTTTGGCGTATTGTGTGGAGGCCGAGGTGGATGATCCTGCGAAGGGGATCCAGTAAGCTGCTGAACAATATCCCGAAAATCATTCTTGCTTATGTTATAAACCTGCGGCTGAGGCTGTGGTCTAGCGGCATTATTGCCGAAATTCGGCTGATGCAAAGGACTCTTCCTTATATTCTTACCCAATTTATTAACACCCAAACTATCATTTATTCTGTTTTTGGAGTTATCCATTTCCAAAAACAACACACTCAAAATCCAACAATAAATCACCACTTCTTTGCACTTTCAATAAACCAAATCAATTCACACTAAAAGCTTCCAACAACACCAAAAACTTCAAAATCCACTAAATCAACCTAAATAACCAATTCAACTTCAAACAATTCAAATACACTAACTACCTCAAAAAACCAATCTTGAGCAATAACCTAAGCATCCCTTAAGTCAACCAAATCATATAAACTAGCACCCAAAATCCAAAATTCCAAATTTTCAAATTCAAATCTCAATTCAACAACAACCCTTTATCAAAAATACAAGAAACAAGCAAATCAATTCCACCAAAAGCACTAAAACTAACCCTAGTACCAATACAAGAAGCAGAAAACATACCCAATTTTTTTTCAAACTTCACCCAAAATTGAAGAACCAGCTTGAGACAATTGAGCACAAACGTTACTGGATCAGATTAAAAATCCAAACTTTAACACGAAACTGAGTCCAATTATCACAAAAGATAGAAAATTCAAAAAGCCCCAAAAAAGGGGTTGTTGAATTCGTATGAAAAATTGAAGCTTTTAGAGAGAGTAAGACTTGTTAGGGAAAAGGGTATGAAAAAGTTGAAGTGGATCTTTGTGTGAAAGAGGGAAAAATTGAAGAAGTGAAGAAAACCCTAATAACGAAAAGATTGAGAAGTGGTCAATGGAAGAAGGGATGAATGAATGAATGATAAGGGTGTTTTGGACTTTGCTGCAAATTGGGGTAATTGCTGACGGTGGTGCTGATGTCAAATTGTCAATGAGGTGATTATTTGGTTTTGGATTTATCCACATTACTGCTGGACTTTCACCCGTGCGAGAGTATTTTTAGATAAATTATTGTATTGGACAATTTGCATATATTTTGACAACTACAAAAAATAGTTCTTAGCTAATATTATAAAAATATTTATGTATAATCAACATTTTTAATTTCAGTTGTATCTTCTCCTTCATTATCTATAATAATGACTTGATAAAGTATTTAAGTGATTGACCTTGACTCTTGTTGATAGTAAATACAAATAAAATCATCAATAGAAATCGAAGACGTTGAAATTTGAAAGGAATTATTTGATCATAATGAGTCGATGATAACCTTAAACAAACTCGAGTGATAGGAAAAGAAGTGATTCTGTTGAACTTCAAATCTTATGTTTTTCTTTTACCTTTGTTAAAAAAATAGATGTCATCTATTGATCATAACAAAATATGCATGTTCATTAATTCATCAAAAAGATAAGTAGAAAATGAAAAGCAAATTTTTTATCATTGTGATTGAATCACTTCACTCTATTCTCAAACAAAATAAAGATCATTCAAATATTGACAAACACTCACAAACGACAACATTAATTCATTGAAAAAAAGAAATTTTAAATTTTGTTTCAATGGTTAAAACCTCAATGACTACTTGATTGTACTACCATCCTGAATTATGGCCTCCAAGAAAAATAAAAACATTATAAAAAAATGAACAAAAACATTAAGAAAAAATTAAATCAGACATGCATACTAAAAAATTATGGGTCAAAAACATAAATAACGTTTTTTTTCATGAAAAGTGAGAAAAAATTTATTTTTATTTTTGACTAATTAGAAGTGAAAAAATTGAGAGGTGAAAATTAGTGTTATTATTGTTTTTTGAAAAGATATTATTGATTGAGAGGTGAAAATTAGTGTTATTATTGTTTATCAAAAAAAAAGTAGTTGAGATTTGAGAGCATTTAATGCTACAATTTAGGAGGGAAGAAATAGGGTTTAGTTGTAGCAAACCCAACAACATTTATAAATAAGAGATTATGTACAGTAAACAATTTTGGAATTCAAAAAATAGAAAATAATAATTTTAATTAGCTTTCTATCAAAAAATAGAAAATAATAATTTTAATTTGCTTGTTTAGAGTATTTTCTACACTCATGCTAAAAGCATCTCTAAAATAGTACTCCCTCCGTTCCAAAATATATGAAAAAAAACAAAATTACACTTATTAAGAAAAAATAAAATATAATGATTGAGATTATGTTTTTTTGAAAAAAGTTGTATGAAAAGATGTAAAAATAATTTTTATTTATTGTTGGTTATAAAAAAAGTAAGAGAAAAAGTAAATTTTTCTTGAAAAGATAAATGTTTGAACTTTTTCTCTTACATTTTGAGACAAAAAAATTGAATTTTTTTTCTTACATTTTGAGACAGAGGAAGTACTCATTTTGTAAGTAATTTTCTTTGAGTTTTATACACCAATAATAACTGATCTCTATATATACCAAAAAAAAGAAAGTGATCTTTATATAGATTATAAATATAATGTCATGTTTATGTAGTTTATGTAATCCATATATATTTTGCTTAAACGATACAAAATGATGATACAATAGCTTGTAACATTTTATGTAGAAAATATTTAGATCAATCCACTTAAATAAATCAAACAATATTATTTTAGTTTTTAAACTCTGGTTCTTAAAAAAAGGGGATTTTAGTAGTCTAGAGTTCAGCTGTGAGGTAAATAAACTTTGACTAAAAAATTGTTTCACCCATAAATCGAACCTGATTCTCCCAAAATTCATTCTTTAATGAAATTCATTAACCACTTGAGTCCAATGACTTATAGTTATAAATCAAACAATATGGTTACTTAAATAATACTCTATTATTTAAAAAGTATTCTACAAAATTTACTTAAATATATTGTAACCAAAATAAATAAAAACTCACTTTTATATATATATATATATATATATATATATATATATATATAAGTAAACTTAATTTAGTTGGCAAAAACATGACATTTTATATGAAAGGAATGAAATTTGAACACCGAACTCTCCATTTAAATATCTTCATTTGAGCCAACCAAAAAAATAGATATCTTCATTTGAGATGCTTTAATCAATCTATTTTATTTGTTAAAAAAATAAATGCATTGAGCAAGACAAATTCAATTATATTGTGGTTAATTTAAAATTACATTTGATATTGAAATTGGAGGCAAGGACGAGAAAAAAATTGAAGTTGTTGTATTTCACTAAATCACATCTTCTTTTTTTTTAAATAAATGTCACAATTGATTAGTTTACATATATCAATGCATATCTTTGATCATAAACATTTTTATTTGTGTATTATAAAAAATTCTAAAAATTTTATATTTTGAAAATATTCATTGAGACAAAGTGAACAACGTCATATATACTAATATTTATTTTTATATATTAATCAAAATATATGGTCAAAGTATGTTATATGAATAGTGCACATGTAACTCAAACGACACTTATTTTTAAATAAATGGTTTTTTTTTCTTCTTTTTTTTGTATTGAATTACTACTTAGATTAGATTTAGATTAGAAAACGTTGAAATTTGAAAATATGTCCTAAAGTCAAAAGGATCGTAATCGTAATGTATGCCGTATGAATTTAGCTCCATCTTGGTCCATTTTTACACTATCTTTGAAGAATTTAGCGTGTGTTGTTTATAATGTCAATGTCAATGGCAAGGCCTATTCATATTAGGCTTCACTCTTTCCTATTTTTATATATAGAACATGCTATCTTTCCACAATTTATTGTAGGTTTATTTAATTAAGAATAAATATACACTTCCCTTCTTTTAAAAGTATTATATTAAAAACCAAAAAAATAAATAAAAGCGTATGTAAAGTATGAGTTAATTATTTTGGCTATCAAAAAAAAATTGAAAAGAATTTTGGTGTTCGGCTGAAAAATTAATTAATTCGAAAAGTTCAATTATATCATTTACTTTTGGAGCCATATTTGAAGCTAGAATAAAATTTTGTATTGTTTGTCAATAACAAAAAATTGTATTGACCGGCTCATCAAAATTGATACTGAAAAAAATTAAACATTAAATTTTGAGAGAAGTACACTTCAAAATCTCAAACCAACGTTACTAGACCAACTCAATTGAGTTAACATCTTACATAGAATAAAAAAGTTGATATTGAACAACATATAAGAAGAAGACTCATATACGCAGTGACTTGAGATTTTGTGTGACTTCTCTTACCCTATTGTTTGATCTAACTAAATAAGACTATTGTTTATGGCCCAAACTTTAGGTGAAAATGTGGCGAAAGAGAACAGACGAGAGTCAGAGTGAATATTTATTAAGTATAAAATATAAAGGTATTTTAACTGTGTGATAATAGTGTTTTTTTGGTACATTGACAAAAATCAGAAAGCAAAAGGAAAAGAAACTAAGAACGATGATGAGACACCCTTAAAATATCATATAATAGATATTTTATAGACGAAAAATTTCAAATGATCAACTCATCATCATTAATTGTTTGTAATTTCGTTAGAAAATTAACATTGAAGTTATTTTGGGGGAAGGATAGCTCAACTAGCTAGTTGAGCTAAGGCTAGTTGAACTAAATATTAAGGAGTCGGTGGAGGTTAAAATTGTATACTTTAAAAATACTCATCAAAGCAAATCAAAAAAACATATTATATGTTAATATTATATTTATATATATCAATAAAAAAATGTATGTGAACAGTGCAAAATGATCATTTATGATAATTATTTTAAAAAGGAAAGAGTAAAAAGTAATAGAAACGCTATCATCACATCACACCACAATTTGCTCCTGTAAATAATAAGCCTACACGCATGATGAACAAGTTTATTACTTTTACGAAATAAAAAAACAAAAATATTTATATGGGGTGAGAGAGGCTCGAACTCTCGACCTCAGGATCACTCAGTAGCTATGAGACCTACGCGCTAGCCAACTGCGCCACCACCCCATTGTTGTTGAGTTCATCAAACAAAACATATTCTCCCCTTACACACACACATACACGATTTCATTCGTTTGCCATAAACATTGTTGTACTTGTACTGTTTCCTGAACAAGACCAATTGTGACTCTGTCTCTCTCTGTGTCTGTCTCTATTTATTTGCAGTTTCCACAAATCTACAGAAACATAAACGTCAACTCAGTTGACTCTCACTTTCCTTTCTCATTTCTCTTTCTCTGTAAGGATCTACTACACCTTCTAACTCTAAGGTAAACTCAACAACACTCTCTTCTTCTTCTTCTGCATTTCAATTCAACATATATAGTTAATTTCTATTATTTTGCTTCATAACATAACCCTAGTTACTCTTTCTAGTAACCCTTTTCTTCAGTCTTCAATTAAGTTCCCATTTTTAGTTGTTGGTGTTAATTTAATTGGATGGTTAATTAGTTTTATGATCAGGGGTTTTTGACTTTTTGTCATATTCTATTTCTTGTTTGCTTATTCAAATGTAAAGTATGCATTTTGTCAACTTTTACTTGGAAAAACACTAAGTAAGTAGTATACCTTCTTTGTTTTTTTATGGATTGTCAAATGTTAGTGGGTGTTAAAAGAGTTCGACATTGGATGTGAGATGACCTGGAGATATGTTTAAAAGTGCGGGCAGCCGGACATCTCTCTTATCCAATTTGAGACCCTTCGATGTGGGTTATGTTAGTTTCGAGAGTTTGAACCTTGAACGTTTTAGTTGGTTAGGTTGGAGTTAGGACTCCCTCGGCTCACCAACTGAGTTGCCTTATTGGGACAATATACCTCCTTTGTAACTCAAATTGGGAAAATTCTTAGAAATTGATTTACGGATGTGTGTTGATTGCTGGTTTAGGGTCATTAAACTCGCCATCTATTCGCCTATTCCACTACCCTCTTGTGCTTTATTGCTCAAAACAAGTATTACACCTTTAGTTTTTAGATTACAACTCTATATCTCACCAGATAGTAGACAAGCTTATTGAATTATGTTTATGGAAATGGAACCTCTAGTGTTTTGAAATTCGGGTGACCTTGACATATTACAATTTTATGTATATATACCTTTTCTTTTAAAAAAATAATGTCATGTGAAATTTCAATAAGAGAGTACTAGTTTTATTAATGGCAGATGGCGGATTATGTAGGATAGGCGAAAATCCGTTCTATAAACATGTTATTGCGGTATATGGCAGATATAATAGGTGTTGTGGCTAATGGAAGCCGGCATAGAATCATCCATATGCCATAACGGCATGGCATCTCTGTGGCAGAATTTTGACATTACATGAGGATTCATTCCCATAGTCTATACTCATGACTATTTTATGGTCTTGATAAAATGTTTCATTTATTACTCTAACAAGTTACAATTTGACAAGACTTTATTACTAGTAATTTCAAACATAGTTGATGGAGCCGTTTTTTACCTATTTCTTAGTGAGTGTTTATTGTTGTTCATCGATTGTTTATTGCTCTTAATGAGATTTGATATTTGGCTTCTTCTTTCCTTTTTTTTGCACTCTACTGTTAATGAGAATTGTGGTATTGTGTCTCCATCTTAATAGCATTTCCTTTTAAGAATATTGCGGCACAAGTTTCATAATGCTCAAAGGGTTGAGAATTTCTTGAGCTTTATTAGGACTACTTTTAACATACACATAGTCGTGATGGGATATTAACACATGCCGTCTTGCCTAGACATATGTAGTGATGACAAATGTTGGTGGCCCAATAACAAGTCTATAGGGTAAACTATGATATCATGTTAGAATTTGAGCTAGACCCAACTCAACCCTAGAAGTGTGGATCGCCGAGCTTTATAAGGACTAGTTTGCCCAAATCTTTTGTCGATATTAGATCTCTTGGAATTGGGACTCAATCCTATACTTTGGTTTGTTTGTTTTCTTTTTTGGAAGAAAAATATGAAAAATGGTCTACTTGCTCATTTATGATATACATTTGGATGAGTTCACATTTAAATATGGAAAGGATAAGTGGTCGATCAAATATTTAGAAACCATGTCATTGGCTATCTGGCCAAAGTATCTCTTATAATCTATGATGCATAGACATGAGAGGCAACATAGGCACACCAACAAAAGCAATGTCCAAAATGTAGGGTACTGAGACACTACACACACTTAATTAGATTAATAGTTAGATATACAAGCATATTATTGAGACTGAGAGCATATGGATGTATGGTCAAGTTTATCTCCTCCTCTCGCGAACTCACTTGATGCCCCTAAATGAAGCGCGTTGGAGACCTTATTTTACATTTTTCAAGTTTTGACTTTTTTCCAATATATTTGAAGTTGGCTATTCTAGAAGTTATTTGTTAACAACAGGAAAGTTTTTTTTTAAAAGAGTATTGGTCCTTCCTTGACTTTTTAGTCCTCTTGGTTGAATGCATTTGCAAATTTCAATCAAAGAATTAAAAAGTGAGTTAGAGCATTGATCTTGTAGGGTTCTTCATTAAACCAAACAAGAGTCTTATCAAGAGTATCAATCTTTTATGAGTCCTCCGTGTGATCTTATCATTCCTCCGATGAATATGGCAATCTTTTTCGCACTCTCAATCTAATTCCATTTGTATGTTTGTTTTACCTTTCTCATAATTTTCTTGCATTCATTGTTGAATTTTCTTTCATTTTATTTTTTAAGAATTACACTTGGTTCAAGATCCTTGTATATCATGGATCAACTGAGATCCGTATCAAGTTCTTAATCAGTAATCCCACTTATTGAGTGAGATCATCGGATCATCCCTATCTAACTTGATTACTGCAGATGCTATCCGTACTCTGAAAATGGAAAACAAGCAAAGTTCATCTGATTCACAAGACAATTCTACGATGAAGTTCATTGATCAAATAACACACTCTTCTAAAGGGCGTGGCGACCCATTGGCTCGACGTACGAAGAATCGAGAGAGACAACGTAGGTACAGGGCCCGCAAGCGTAAAGAAACAGGAACCACAAACTCTTATGTTGTAGAACAGAAAACAACAATGCAAATAGAGATACAACCAAGCGGGAATCACAACAATTTCGTGAGACGCATATATTGTAATCGAGATTGGAAAAAGGATGCAAGACAGGCTCATGTAGCAAAGCGTCAAGAGATGAACGGGACTATTGATCATTCCCCGACACTAACTAATGTGCCCGAGGTGACATGCTTAGGCATCAGGAATAAGTCAGAAATCATGCTAGATAGTGGAATTCAACATGGATCTTCTAGCGTTGTTAATAACGAGATGCCTAGGACTGTGCTTTGTCGTAGAGATTGGAAAGCAGAAGCTAGAAGAAAGAAAAACTAGTATTTTTTTTTTCTTTTCTTCTTTTAATGAGTACTTTTAACACTGGATTTTCTGTTGTATAATAAAATTCATATAGTGTAAAGAATGCTGGAACATGTTACATCATTTGGCTGGCTTTGAAGTTATGAGCACTGAGAAAAAAATGTGTTTTTGTCCCATTTTCTACTTAATCATTGCATACATATCATTGTCCACATAGAAACAGCATTGAAAATTGTCTAGCCAACTTGTCTATGATCATTGTTTGATATTTAGCACTGAGAAAAAAAATGTGTTTCTGTCCCATTTTCTACTTAATCATTTCATACTTATTATTGTCGACTTAGAAACCGCGTTGAAAATTGTCTAGCCAACTTTTCTATGATCATTGCTTGATATTAAGCACAGAACAAAATCAGAAAATCATCTCAATGCATCATGGTCTTTATGCCCTTTGAGGGAATGGCACTTTCCAATATTTATTGGAAAATGCTAATGTATATGAAATAACATTCAGACTCAATCTACATTATTTTGTTTCTAGTCTCCTTTTGTCTCTGCTTCCATTTAAATTGAAGAGATAATGAAAAAACCAGTGTTTGGATTCATTTACACACAAGTGGTTATTGTATCTATTTATATGAGTCTCCTATTGCTTGTTGCATCTAAATTTTTTGATTTGATTGGGATTTAGTTCCTGATTATGCTCAAGAAAAACTCTTGAAACTATAATTGTTCCATCTAACGACTTACACACGTTAACTATAGCTTTAGATTGTGCTCTTGTCATAGGATCTGACTTATCATCTCCATTTTTCGACGTTAAAATTGTAAGACATATATGACATTGACGAGCTATAAAAGATGATAGTGCGGCAGATTGTAGAAATGGTGAGGAGTCATTGGGGAGATTTCTTTTGTAGCGATTAATTTCACATGATTTGATTAAATGCATATGTGCAATGCGTGCACGTTTGTGCCATATAATAGCATTGAGATTTGATGGTTATGAACTTTCCTACAATGCTGCTATATGGGATGATATACTGTGCACGAATTGCACGAGCATGTTCAATGACGTGCAATAATTTTCTGTAAATCTTAAATCATATAAAGTTTCACATATGATATCCCAAATTCCCACATAAATGAAAGATCGATTATAATATAAAATAAATTAAATTCATAAACTGAACTGTGAATTACAGAGAATTTGAAGGGAAAAAACAAAAAAAACAAATTGCAAGAGATGTAAATTACTAATGGCACAAAAAAAAACGCTCTTGTAACTTATATCGATCAAGCGATTGAAACACCATATTTATAATGTATCATCTCAATTGCAAGACACCATTTGGTCTTGTCCTTCCTCCAAATTTTCAAAACTCCAATCTCTTCTCATTCCACTACTCCTCACCAATTTCGGTCCAGCCCCGCCCGAATAAGAAAGATTTCCCGTACTATGATTGCGGCGATGATTCGCCTTAATCTTAGCTAGAGGTCCACCTTTGATTGACTCTTTGTTGGGCGGCGGTATATTCCCCGACCAATTCCTCTCAACATTTTTGCGACTTTGCCTATATTCATTTTCCTTGAATAATTCTCTAAATGAGTCTGTCCTTTGCAGAACTTGGCTGCAGGTAAGGCAACTGAGACTCATTTTGTTTCTTGTGGCTCAAGTAATCAAACCAAACCCTTTTTTTGCCTTATGTTGATGGAGTTGAGGTGGGAAAGGGAATGTGTTTATATAAATTATTTGATCGTAGAGATTGAAGTTGGACAAAACATGATGAGGATGCAAAAGAGGTTTTGAAATGAAACTAAACATAACAGCCTGTTTCCATGTTTGGATTTGGTTAATGAATGTCTAATCCGTAATCATAGCTTAACCATTCATTTATTATGTATTTATTTAATTTTATAATTAGCTCAACAATTTGTTTCTAATTGGAGGAATATGATTAGTTATATTGTATATTTTCTTGACCAATGAATGGACCCAAATTGTTATTTGTTAGAAAATATGTGACTTTTTTCATTCTTGTTATTTTGTTATCTTGTTTTATCTTTCACTTAGTTTGGTATCATACTTGGAAAATCTTTGCCTTTTGATTGAATTTTTTGGTTTTTTTCAACACATTTTTTATGGGGTATAGGATATTAAGATCCAAAACCCTAGTTTAATTTAGACCGTTGTCTCCATGAACAGTGAACAGTTGTTGACAGGTTGTGACTTGAACTTTCCTAATCTCAATTAATTAAATTGTTATGACTCGATTAACAATTCTAATTTGATCGAATGGTTTTGATTTGGTCTTCCTAAGTGCCTCTAAGACAAGTCTATGCGATGATTCTGTTGGGCTATCTTTCCTATTTGGAGTTGCCCAAATGAATATGGGCCAGTGAACCATGTGTGTATGTTTTTGTTACTAGGATAATTTCTCTATCACTTATAATTCTTTTTAACCCCTTTAAAATTTTAAATTGCCCTTCAATTCGGGACGTAGATCCTGAACTAAAGTTCGAGATTCAAAATGTAGAATCTAAAGTTTGTGCAGAGTTTTGGGAAGTATATGCACCAGTTCTGGTTCTACATCCCGAATTGGTGCATATACCCCTGAAAACTCCGCACAAACTTCGGGACATCAAGTTCGGGATATACCCCCCCAAAATTTTGCGCACACTTCGGGTTCTAAAACCCGAACCTTAGTTCGGAATCTCCGTCCCGAATATTTCTTATAAACCCCCTAAGGGCAAAAATGGTAGTTAGGGAAGAAAGAGAATGATGGAGGTGGGTAGAGAAATTTTCTGTTACTAGTATCTAATAAATAGGAATAGAGTTTTATGTGTGAAAAACAACAATAGAAAGGAAGAGACTAGAGAGAAGTGTCAAACCCGCAACCAAAATTCTGCACAGGCCAGTCCCACCAAATCGAAGATATCTCACAATAGAACGTTGGATCGTCGTAAAACTTTGTCACAGTGGTCTTCACTCATAGGAGTACACTTTGACCGGAGTGATTTGCATTTGAAGATTTCTTAGTCTGTTTGTCGGGTCCATCTTTGAGGTACATATTTTTTGGTATTTTAGGTTGTTTGTATCTCTTGATTCTTGTTGTATTCCAAAATTGATTATAAGTCTCAATGATGTTTATGTATGCCTCTAACTAGCGTTAGAGAGAACTTTAGTTATACTCATTGTTGATTATAGTGGAGATATTAAGTGGCTTAAGAGTCCCATGATTTTTACTCCTAATTAACGAGTGTTTTCCACACTAAAATTGTGTTGTGTTGTTTTGTTGATTGTCATTGCATTTATTATTTTAAAAAAATTGTGTTGTTAAATTATTCCATTGCGCTAGTATTTTTTTCCCAATAGATCCTCCCTTCAACTAGTAGCTTAAGAGCACCGACATCAGTGGGCTCTCGAGTAGTATTTGGAACTTGCGTCCGTATTACTACCACTACTTGAATTAAGTTGGATGGTATTAAATATTAATGAGACAGGTTTCCAAGAAAAGCACTATTGATTTTCAATTGTTTTTACTCTCTAGCCATAATTATAAATAATTTTACTTTTTAGATACTCCCTCCATCCCAAAATATAAAAAACATGAATTTAACCAATTTTATTTTAAAGTTTCAAAAATACCCTTGGTATGTTTTATACTCGATCTCTCTTCCTATAATTATACACACAAATTGCACTAACTCAGTTTCAAAAATAATTAAACTACTTACTAAAAATATGTTGTTCTAAAATAATTGACATTTATTATTTATAATATTGTTTTATCCAATTTTACTACTTAGGTGAGAGAAAAAATGGCTAGGTAAATTACTTTTTGGTATTCTAATCTAAATGTAAATTTAGTTTGAGTACTTCCAAGGTGTATTCATTCAAAATTAATCAGAGAATTAAACAAATATTGAATTTTAATTTTTTTTTTATATAAAACAATAAATAGAAGAAAAATATTATTCTCTCTTTCATTTATACATTTTTATTTAAATGTATGAATTGATCAATAAAATTGATTATTATGAGACAGAGGGAGTATAACTGTTATATACTGTAGAAAAAATTGTTTGATAGCAATGAACTAATATTGAAAATGAGTTGAGTCAAGTTGAAATTGATTGGGCTCGACTCAATAAGAATTGGTACTATTCAAAACTCGAGTCGAGTTTGACAGGAATATTATTCAATAAGAATTTGGTTAGCTTAAAGTTCCAAATTCAGCTCGACTGACATGATTTTTTTTTCTAGCTATAACTCCTCTCCATTTAAGGTCACAAAAAATTTGATTCAACTTCCTAAAAATATCAATTTTAATGCGATTCAATTTTATCATATTATTGTTAAGTGTTTGTTATTTTTATAAAATATTATATATTTATAATCAATTTCATCTAAATCTATAAAATCAGTTATAAATATTAATGTATAAAATAGAATATATAAATTTAAGTTTTTTTTGTGGTAACAGTATCTTTAATTAGCTCTGATTATGACTAAACAAAATTAATAGAGGATTACTTAACCGTGTAAGAAAAAGACAAGAACATATGCCAATCACTTTCATTGGATGTAATTGGCCATTAGTGACAATCTTTATATCTTTGTTATATAAACAAGATGCTATCATCTCATGAGATGTCACTACTTTCTATTATAACAAGTTTATCTTGACGTGGATTAATTGCTTTAGTTACTTTCAAAGGAAGTGTTTAATTAATAAGTACTACGTACAGCCTACAAAGGTGGCATAAACTCGAATTTGGATTCACTGCGGTCACAGACTATATACAATTTTATAGTCAGATAACATATATATGGATCGTTATTCAACTGAGATCAGAAAGTCTTAAAAAGGTGTTTAGAATTTTTTTGAAGACAAAATTACTGGCTTTACTGGTTTTTAAGACAAAAATTATTATTAGACCATACTCAACTATGGCGGTGCTCGTAAGTGGCGGTGTTCTTTTCTTATATTTTTCATCTTATTTTGACAAGAAAAATTTGTATGTACACAAACTAAATTTTTAGCTTTTTTAGATCTATTTTATTTCTTTACAAAAGAATGGATAAAATATAAATATATGATATTTCTCTGACATGTATATTGAGAAGTATCTGACACATATTTCTCTAATTTTTTATTTAAAAAATAATATTTAATCATTTGATACTTCTCTGATACGTATCGAAAAGTATCTGACACGTATCAGATACAGTGTCTAACATGATATACTTAACTTGATCAATTTTAGAATATTTGGGTTTCTCATCTTCTAACTTAATGTGTTTTGACCTATTTTGTATGGTTGAAATACAAATAATCCGATCTTTCATCCAACATAAGAAATCGTGTGATTATGTGTGACTGTGTGACTATTAAATTTGGAATAGTTCTTTTGTCGTTAGAGATTTTCACACATTCATAAAATCGGTATATGGTGATCATATTAAAGTAAGATTAGACGATCCGTAGTACTCACTCTATCTTAAAATAAATGTTAGTTGACCATTTTGTAATATTCATATATTTTATTTTGACTGTATTTTTTTACTAATATATAAATGTAAATATTAGCATTTAAGATGTTGTTTGATTTGTCTCGATGAATATTTTTAAGATATAAGATTTTTATAATTTTTAAAGATATATAATTAAAGATATTAACGATCAAAATTATGCATTGACAAATGTGAACTGGTCAACAGCGATATTTATTTTGGGACGAATAGAATATTTTTTTTTTTTTGACAATAGAACCTTCATATTTTAAATTGTAAAATGAAAAATAAAATTTATTTTATATTGTATGATCTTGATCAAATTGCTTGGCATTGGCATTTACTCTTCTATGGTCCTGACAGAATACTAGTATTAAATTTATCGCCTACATAGTGGGAACATTATAGATTTTTTGGTATTTATTGTACACACAAAATTTGGTGATGGAGATAGCTTATTACTACATCCGTATCAAAATATATATTGTTATGATCATATTACACAAATTAAGAAATGTAATTATTGTTGTATGAAAAATATAAATTATTGATTAATTTATAAAATTATCTTTTATTAATGATATGTGAAAGGTAAATTATATAATTGAAAGAAGAAAGAGAAATATTCTCTCCGTCCCAAAATATAAGGAAAAAAAACACCTTTTTTTTGTCTCAAAATATAAGAGAAAAAAATAAACATTTATCTTTCCCAAGTATTAATTTTACTTATTCTCATAAAATTAAATACAAATTGCATTTAATTTTACTTCTCTCTCCTTTTATCAATAAAAAACAACCAATCAAAAATATTTTTACATCTTCTTATGTAACTTATTTTAAAAAAAAATCACACAAAATCATGTTTCAAATTTTCATGTTTTGGTTTTCTTAATAACTGTGATTTTTTTATTTTTCCTTATAATTTGGGACGAAGGAAGTAATTAGTTAAGGATATAAAAGGAAAAAGATTATTAAATATTTCATTGATAATATAAAACAACATATATTATAATACAAGTTATTTTCTTTAAACAACATATATTTTAGTACGGAGGGAATATCTCTTGAGGCTTGATACATCTATTGTTAGCTACGGCTACCATTCTATGCTCCATTATCACATATTTGTTCATTTTACACACTCTCTTTAATTTCTAATTTCTATAGTTAATATTTGGCTTAAATATACTTTTGGTCCTTTAAATATTTTCAAGATTTCATTTTGGTTCTTTAACTATTTTTCGTTCCGTTTTAGTACTTTAACTATTTTTTCGTTCCGTTTTGGTTATCTAACTTTCATTATGTTAATCTATTTGGTTCTAATCATCGTTAGGAAAATGCCAAAAACGTTAATTTTACGTACGTGACACTTAGGGACTTGGTGACTTTGGTGTGAGATGCAATAGGAAAACGTCACGTGGCTAAAGACTTTCTTCTTCCTTCTTCTTCATCGCGTACGGAGCTTCCTCCATCATCGTCTCCATCCACACCACCGATGATCTTTCCAGTCACGAAAGCTGACGAAACGATACCCCAAAATCTCTCATTATTCACGCTCAATCCAAATCTGATGTCCGTTTTCTCAATAGAGGCTTCTACCTCTCGATTTTGACATTTTTCTAACAGTTAGGACCAAGTAAGTTAATGGAATGAAAATTAAAGGACCAAAACTGAACGAAAAATAGTTCGAGAACCAAAGTGAAACCTTAAAAATACTTAGAGGATCAAAAGTGTATTTAAGCCTTAATATTTCATCATTAATTTCTATGGTTATATGCACAAAAATTTACTCAATAATTGATATGTCTTATTCTTATTTTTTTTAACAAATCAAAATGATATATATATATACATCAAAAGTCACGGAGTCTCTTTTAGCACAAGGTGTGCCAAAAACAAACTGTCAAAAGTTTACATCAAAAAGAGTGAGCCAAAAAAATAAACATCAAGAAACATTAATCGATAATCTTATTCTTATTTATTTATATAAATTAGATACATCACTTGTTCAATAAATTTAAAAAATATTTTTTATATATAATTATGGCAAGAAGGAGTATGTTGAGAAAAACAAATATGAGTAGTGTGGAGAAGTCCCACATTGATTAAAAATGTGGAGACTTAAACATTTATAAGTGAGAAAAATGTTTTAGGTAAGAGTGTGGTGTCAAACTCACTTATAACAATGTTTTTGGTTATTGTGTGGAAGATCCCCAAGGTACCCCCTCATGCTTTAACAGAATATACATATAATACATAATACATTTATGTAAAAAATATTAATACTTTTTTTTTTGATAAAGAAGTTAAAAAAAAACTAAAAAGAAAAACTAGTCACGGGAATAGAAGATTCTCATTGCATCATCCCTAAAAAGATTTTGAAGGTCTTCTAGAGGAGATGTATGAATCAAGAAATCGACATTTGAAAAAACTCTAAGTTTAGTGAAAAAAAACTGCACATTAATTTTCTTCTCTAAATGTGTAATAGAGAGAAACTGTACTAATGCTTTCTTTGATCATATTTATATTTTTTTTTTAAAATTCATTAAATAACAGATTTATTTTTATTTATAAATATGACAAGAGGGTGTATATATACACTCATTGGCAAATTTTATTTGTGATCACTTTTAAGTGCATATATTTTATTTTATTTTTGAAATAATGGGTCACAAACATAAAATCATCTTGCTATTTCACCCCATACTAAACTAACTCCTACACATTTCTGCCAGCTGCAAAATTCCTCTCGTTGAAGTTAAGAGCATGTTTCGTTTTATAAAAACAACAAATTTTTATTGTTTATTTTTAAAAATTGTTTTCATTTTAAATTGCTACAAAGAATGTATTCTTAGAAACAATAAAACTAATATTTTAACATTTTCAAAATTTCATGAAAAAAATATATCTACTTACAAAAAATACATAATTTCTTATATTTAAGTAAATATAAAAACATTAAACATGAGAAGTCTTTAAGATACAGCATTTCATATATAATGTTTCTTCCACCATCTCTTACTGTGTATTATTCATCCAGGGTGTTTGTTTGGTCAATGCTGGATGGATAATTTAGGCTTGAACACCACCCCTTTATAATTGTGTTAGTGCACAAAGCTGGCATTGAAAAGCTATCAACATCTAATGACTTTGTTAGGAAATAAAATGAGAAAGTGGATTTCATAATTCACCCCCAATTTAAGCAAAGAGTCCAATCATTATCACTTATTGTAATTACATATTTGTAGCCTTATTACTTATTAGTACTATACAATCACATGGAAGAAAGAAACTATCAAAAGCAATAACACAATAAAAAACTTCCTTTTTTTTACGCAAACAAAATTATAAGTCGTTAAAACTCACATATAAAATAGAAAAACTGGAGTTTAAACTCTAATTATAAATGAAAACAAACAATTTTAACATTTTTTGTCTTTAGAATTGGTATAAAGTAAAAGCCTTCATTAGTCATGACATTAACGTAATCATCTTTTTTTAGATAAGTACATATAATTAATCATATTAATTAATCCAACTAGATAATTCCGTAGTTATAATGCATACGGCAAGATGGTATAATATATAAACTAGATCCAAATATAGTTTGCTTTACAATGACCTAGTTAACGTATAAGATTATAGTAATATATTTAGATGTTTTTATCATTACGTACGTGCACATAAATTTGGTCCAAATCTCATTAATAATTTAATGTTACTAAAATGCCAAAAAGTTCCAGTTGTGTACATAATAAAGTAGGTAAATACATACAAATATAACCTCCAATTATAACAATTTAAGATAAAGTTTGGTAAATTCATCAAAACCATAATCTGTTATCTGTAATTTTCAATAGAGCTTAAAGAGAAAGAAGACTCTTTAACCCCTTTTGGGTCTTTTTCCAATAGGAAAATGGTGGCTCTAGCAATGGTTAATATTCCATAAACACGTATACAAGTCATAGCCTCGTACATATATAAACAAGTTTGTATTCAATTCAATTCAATACCCTGTTTTTTTCACCTTTTTCTCACTGTCTTCTGGAAACATTTTCATTGTCAAAGTTGGTATTTGGTATTGGTATGGTAGGGTCATAATTTTGCTAGTAAACAATAGTTCCTCAATAGGAAAATAAGCAAAAGGTTTAATAGAGCTAACATAAATAAAAAAAGTTGAAAACTTTGACATAAAAGGAACCAATCACCACCAAAAGGAAACATCAAGTATTTTCTGTTGGTATATGCATTTCTCACATGGCTCATAAACAACTACAAAATTTTGGTACTATTGCTAAATAGGGTTGACTACAACTAAATTTTATCCGACTAAATAAGGTCGACTACAGAACTACATAGATTAAACGATATAATAATGTTTTATAGTTCTGTAGTCAACCTTATTTAGTCATACTACCAATTTTTACCATGATAGATCAAACAGCCGGTACACGACAGAGATTCAAAAACATGTTTTATCCCATGATTAGCCAACAATACAGTCCTGTATGGAGGTACAAAGTGCAATTGTATATGGAGAACAAACAAAATCCCAGAAATGAATCTAACACACTCACATGAGATGACTCACTGTCACAACTCAATCACTGACTGAGGAATAACAATATTCAGAATTTTCACCATGTCAACCCATTTATGAGAATTATACAACATCTATATACACACACGGGCACACATTAGGAATAGAGAAATTACACTTAGTTTTTACTTACTTCAACAATGCTAGCTCTAGTTCTACTTCTAGTACACTCCATCTCCATACAAATTCCCAAATAAAATTACCTCAAAATTCATACTACTAAGCTACCAAAAACAAAGACACTTCTAGTTTACACAAATTTGGAGGAATGAGAAGTTCACATACATAACATTCCGAATTAATTCCTCAATGCAGCAAATTTGTGTACTTAATTAAACATCTCCAACTTTGGAGGACAATGCTGCTCGAAGCTGCTCCTGCGTGTAAAATCGACTCCCCATCTTCACGGTTGCTTGCTGTATCATTAAATCATTCACTACGGAAACACTCGCGTGGTGGACTTCTAGGTCAAGCTCCATCAATGCTGCCATCAACCTCGCTGCAGGGTGGTTTTTCTTACTGCATTGGATCCTTATCATTGCATCCCAACCTATAATCTTCACGTCGATATCCAAATCGATTAAAGCTTGACTCGAAGAGGGTTTATTGGGTACTGATTGTTGTTGCTGTGGTGGTGGTGGTTGTGGTTGCGACGAGTTTTCATTGCTTTTTTGAAGCTCATTCTTCACTGCATCAAGTTCTTGCTCTAATCCATCTTTATCAGATTCAGTTTTCACAAGCTTTGTTTTCAGCTCAGTAATGTAAGAAATCGCATCACCCAAAAGCGAAGCTTTATCCATCTTTGAAACATTAGGAACAACGGCCCGAAGAGCATAGAATCTTTGATTCAACTTCTCTCTTCTTTGTCTCTCAGCTTCAACATGATTCAACGGTTCCTCTCTTCCATTCGCCGGTTTCCTTCCCCTCTTCCTCGGCTTCTTCTCTGGCTCCACCACACGACTACTATCCACTTCCTTCACCACCGAAGCTTCCAGATCCGAATGGTCCGAATCACCACCACCCGTACCACCACTAGAGAATTTCAAATTCACCGGTGGAACAATTACACCGGAAGTAAAAGAAAGCATTCCATCATCATTATTACTTCCTCTCGAATTCGGAGATCTCCTCTTTCCATTCCCATTATTATTATTTTCCTCAGCAACTGAAACTAACTGTGATTGACCAGAGAAAAAATTCGAATTCGAATTTCCATTATTAGTAACATAAGAACTCTTTTTACTCTCACCACCAAAACTCAAAATCTCACCAGACTCCGGCTTCAACGAACGTTGTTGCTGATTATTGCTCCCTCCATATTCAGTTAAATTCATTTCCTTCGAAAACAAACTCTGATTATTCTGTTTACTTGAAACATGAACAACACTAGGAACTTCCCTTACAGTACTCGAACCATGAGTTTCGAATTGTATCGTCTTCGTCACACACAAACTCTGATTATTGTTATTACTTTGATGACTTGGAATTGAAATTGAATTATTTGTTGTTGTCGTTGCAGCAAGAGAATTATTATCAACAGAATCACGAGCTTCAATATCATTAAGCCAAATAGAAGAAGGATCATTTTCACCTTGATGAGCAATTGTAGCAGAATTATTACCTAACTGCCAAGAAGATCCAAAATCAAAATTATTGTTAAAATTAAACAACATCTTAACTTTATTCATCAGATCGTTATTCTGATAAATCAATTCAGTAGATCCAAGCTCTAAAACACCGTTCGCCGACGGTATACAAGCCAGCGTCTGTAAACCGTGTTCTTGTCCTTGTCTCGCTCTTTCACAACCAGCTCCGGCAAGATTCGCTTCACCGACCAACCACACCGGAGTTGAATTAAAATAAGCTTGTCCAGGAAGTCCACTACCGTTAACAAAAGACTGAGTCATAGAAACTAAAAAAAACCACTCCGTATCAGTAACTTCTTCATCAACGGAAGTTTCCTCCGGCGCCGGATTACCGGAGATTAAAGAATTAAGTTCCCTGAGAACTTTTCTTCGGTGTTCTTGTTCAGCAGGTGAAGTAGCTTTAGATTTAGCTTTAGTTTTATCTTCTTCGCCTTTGTAATAACCGTCACCCCAACCGAGAAGAGAAGAGGTGCCGGAGTAGTCGTAAGACGGTTGCCAGAAGATAGCGTAAGTCCATGTTTCGGAAGCGCCTTCTATTAAAGCTTGAAGACGTTGTTGGAGTGTGTCTTGGTTGAATCCGGTGGTGGTTGTGGTTGTTTGTGGTGGTTGTGATGGCGGCGCTGGTGATGGCCATAAGGTTGATAAATCAGAGGAGGTCATGAAAGCCTCCATTACTGAAGAGTTATCGTCGCTCCAAAGATTCATGAAATGGAAATGAAAATATTTTTATTTTTTTTTATTTTTTTTTGTTGTTGCTAATTTTGGGGGTAAATTAGGGAGAAGAAAAAGGAAAGAAGAGAAGGTTAGGGAGAAGAGAGGGTGTGGTGGTGATAATGGATTGGTGAGAGAGAGAGAGGACGAATGAGAGAGAGTTATTTTGGATTTGGAATTAATTTGGAGTGAATTTAGGTTGAATTTGAGAGTGAATGTGACTCTGGGAGGCTTTAATGAAGTGATGACGAAGTTGATAATAATTGCTTCATTACTATTTGCTGAAAAATATACGGCAGTGTATTCTGTATCTGATTTTTGTGTTAACCAATTAAAAAATTGGAAATAAAATTGGAAATAATTAAATGAAAATTGTAAGTAAATATGACACTCTCGTGTGATAGTTTTTTTTTATAGAAGCAACCAAACAATTTTATTAGCACATTAGAGAAGCACAAAATGTGCATACTCTAGGGCAAGCTGAAAATAGAAGTACAAGATACAAAAATCTTTAGACTACTTATATGATAGTTTAAGTGGTACGTAAAAATTGAAAGATATAATTAAGTGATAAGAGTTGAAAGATATATGAATTAGATATGAGAGATCTATAAATGAGATGGGGCAGACTTACTTAAGTGTCTGAGCTCAAAATCTATGTCCGCTTCGTATATCAGCGAGATGGTGATTTGCGGGCCGGTCCGTCAAAACTCTTTCTTTAATTTTTAGTGATATATTTATCACTTGTTTTGCAACAAAAAAAAATCGACGATGTATAACAAAAAAAAATAATTAAAAAATTAACAATCGCCACGTCCTATAACAATATCAATATTATTCTTCAACATAATGAACTCTCAAAATAAAACAAATTATTAATGAAAATCTAACAACATTGAAAAATCTCAATAAATAAATATAAACATCAAAATAAGTCTCACAAATAAATTAAATTAAAAAGAGAATTAAAAGTGTGATCTTTTTTCTCCATTTTCTTCATCTCAAATATGAAAAAAGAACAAAATAATGAATGTTAAATGCCCGCGGGCCAAACCGCCCCACCTCGACCATTTTTTAAAGCTGGTTAAAGTGAGCTGGTCAACTTAAGATATCGAACCTAAAAGCTTAGGCCTAAACCACCAAAAAATGTGGGTTAAACGAGTTGACCCGACAGTCTCGGCCCGTTTTGCCACTCCTAGTTTATTAACTCAACTTTTAATTATTAATATCATCAACATCAAGTTTACAATAGCGGCAAATAAGCATATGCACAATCAATAGCATAATTTGAAAAGAAGATGAATGTCCACTTTGAGCAAGCATAGTTTTCCACGATTAGTATCTCTTGGAGAGAAATATATCGAGTTCGGTCAATCTCTACTATGAAATAAGGTGATAACTTCATTGAAAATAGGGTTATGGGAGTATAATTAGTATGACATTTCATGACCATTTGAAATACAACAAGAATATCAGTTTTACAAATGATGTTATGGACTCCCAAATCATGAAATGATGAAACCTTTTATGAAGGTGTCATTATCATCTCGCAGGATGCCCCTACATGTTGAGGATGTTGGACCATTGAAGGAGAGCTTTACTGGATTTGATCAATACATTGGTCTTTGAGCAACTTTACAAGTAAAGTAACTTTTGACACGACTCTTCTTCCCAAAATCTTAAGACATTGGGTTAATGTATCCTCTCATTGGTAAGTTATTTCAACTTCAACTCTTCCAACTAATATAGGACTTAACTCATACTTGATAGATCTCAACAAAGGAACCACTTACATGTATTTGTGAGACATCAACATTCATTTTATGCACACTTGTAGCTGATTTTGACGAAAACAAAGTGAAAGCATCATTCATTCTAGTTCCTCAGTAGGCGCTCATCGAACTATGAATTGTGTATATTTATATGCCGTGTACTCACTTTGTTTTTAATACATGATCCTACTAATAAAAATTGTTGTTTTTTTTTACTCCAAAAAAAATTTGTTATTCTTTATATAATTATTTACTTTTACACTAGTTAAATTTTTAAGTGCATTATTTATTTGTTTGCCAACAAGTCTCAATTTATTTTATATTTTTTTCTTCTGCAACTAATAATAAATAGGATTATACTAACAAGTCTACTTAGGTAGAAGTGTAATTTGATCAGTTTTTGATTAAAAAAATGTTTGAACCAATGAACTTTTTATTAGTTCAATTTAGTTTAGTTTTTTTGAAAGTTTTATAAAAATGAAATCGATCCAAACTATTCAAAAATATACATTCATTATGTTAATATGCTATAAATTTCGTCAGAATATATTACTCTTAAATACTTTCTATTTTTCAAACAACTTCATATTAAATAAATGGGTTAAATATGTTTTTGGTTCTTATAAAGTTACAAAATTTTGATTTTCATCCCTATAAAAAAAATGACATGTTTTGGTCCTTACAAAAATTTTATCCATGCAATTTTAGTTCCTAATATTTTTCAAAATTTTGAAAATTGTTTAATCATCATTAAACTTTTAAATTTTTAAATATTTTTTTTCATGTTTAGAATACTATAAAATTTAGATTTTTTTAAAATAAAAATAATTAAATATGAAATTTTTAAATTTTAAAAGTTAAAGATAAAAGTAATCGAAATCTCGATTTATAAATCAATTTTTTAAGTTCTTTTTTTCGAGGAACTTTTTAAAATGTTCTAAACATATCTACGAAAAATCATTCAAAAATACACATTGATTTAACAGTAGAGACTAAAACTACATGTATAATAATTTTATAGGGACCAAAAATATTTAATCCTAAAAATATAAAGTTCAAATATTTATAGGGACTAAAAACATATTTAACCCTAAAAAAATTTACAAAACATTTTTTTGATACTATCATTTTTTTTATACTCTCCAAAGTTAAACTTTTCAAAATTCAGGATTACTAAAACAAACACTCTACTACTCCAAAGTTTATCAAAACAAAATCCATATTTAATACTACCAGTATGGTAGATCATAAATAAGATATCATTTGTATTTCACTACTATTTTATCGTGGCGCAGGATGCAGTCAAACTAAAACATACTACTATAACTAGTTGATAATATCTAACGTACCCCTTCAAGAAATTTTTTATATAATCATGTTATAAATATAAAATATGTCCTACTGTTAAATGAATGGTAGCTATAGTTTTTATCAAATAATCAATTATAAACATATAAGATCAATTTTCTCTATCAATAACATTTTCTCCAGAAACAAATCTCAAAGATCAAAACTATAAATAGCTTCTTATTATAACAAAAAAAAACTCTAAACAGCATCTTATCACTAAGATCATCCAAATATATAAAATTCTAACCAAGTATTATTTGAGTTTCCTTAAAAAATAAACCAAATTATTAAGCCACAATAAGCCACGTAACATTTTTTTTTTTTGACTAAATTAAGCCACATAACTTACTTTGTACAATTTACTACTAGTATAATAAGTTGGGCTGGCCATACATGTCTGCAAAAAGAGGTGGGGCCACACATTTCTAGTTCTTTTCAATTACAAAATAATTACACTTTAATACTCAATTTTCTCCTGGTTGTAAAAAAATATTCAATTCTCTTCTAATAATGTTATATACTACTTCCATTTTTTATTTAAAAAAAATTATTTTTTAGATTTATTTAAAATTTCACATATTTGGTCAATTAATGAATTTAAATTTATATATTTTTTAATAAATTCAAATTTATTATCTCTTATAATAAAGAACAGATGTAAGAAAAATTTCTACTTCAATAAATTCAAAGATAACTTAGGATATCATTATGTGGCATTTTGCACCCAATAGACAACTCCACCACCATTAACAAAATATTTTCAATATTATTTATTGATATTAAAATAATAAAAATATTGTAGTGTGTTATTGTTATGTCTATATATGATATTTGTTACATCATCAAAATTGATCTCAAAATTGGGTGGAAGATAATGAACAAACAAATTTAGTGGGCAATCAAATGTAAAAAAAAACCTGATTTCCATACTTAAACTTTATATTTATATGCTTAATCAATATCTCGGGGGTATTGTTTAATATTTTTCTACAATAATATATCCTTTTCATCTACATAAAAGAGTTGTATTTAAATTATACAATGCATGCTTAAAATCTCATACAACTCAAACCTCTCCTTCAAAACAAAAAACTTAAACCTCAATTTACAAATACATCTAGAATAAATTCCATTAGTCAAATAAATTCTAAAGACATAAAATGATAGTTCTCATTCTTACAAATACATTCACAATTCATTTCCCAATTTGAATGAGTGTCTATTGAGCATAACCTTAAATTAAAATAGTATATTAGCTAGTAATTGGTTTGTTTTTTTTTATAATCTAAACCACTTATAATCCGCCACCAATGAAATACTTGCATTAACACTAGCAGAAGAATGAAGTATATATGTTCCATTTTTCAATTCCACATATCATAAGGTGGAAAAATGTTACTGTCAAAAAAAAAAGTTGGAAAAATGTAGGGATTGGAGAAAAGTGAAACATAATCCGAATTAGAATCTCAATCTACCAAATAGTAGCCACAAATGAAAACAATGGCTGGCAATGACATAGTGTCGCTTAGTGTGAGGTCACAGTCTTCACATATTATAGTGGCTACCTAAAAGAACCCAATAATGTCTTTGCTTTCTTTATCACACAACATATCAATTATGGAAACTGCACGTGATTCACATTTTTTGTTACCTCTTCTTTTAGATTTTTATTTTTATTTTGCTACCTTTTTCTATTATCCACCACCATTGTTATTTTTTCAATTTTTTACCATTAAATAAATAAATTATAGCCGCCGTGTGTGATTAATGTTGAAAATTCAAAGTGTTTCAAACTTATGTATTTAGGTTGAATTTAATCTTCTTACACTAAAAAAAAATCATTTTAACCCTTTAACTCAAGGCTATGTTTTGCAATACACTTTTTTGAATTTATGTGATTTATAGTTTATAAATTTATTATGAAAAAATAGTTATGTTTTGTAATATTTTTTCACATGAGTTTATAGTTCATTTTTACTAATATATCGCTTATTTTTATTAAACTAATTAATTCAATCATTAATTTTATCAAATATAATTACTTTAATCAACTAGCCTATCAGATATAAACTAATTTATAACATATAAATTATAAATTCATCCACTTAGTTAATAAATTATCTGCTATTTTTTGGACTTAAACTAAATAAGTTAGTTCTTTTAATTAAAATAATAAAATTATGCAACGTTAACTTCTAATAATGCAACAAAAGTACAAAACTATCAAATTGCAATCATTATTCCATGGATCTAGGTAATTGTACAAGAGCCCCACCCTTTCACAAAAATTGCAGTCATCCATCATGATAAGGTGCCATTGTGGGTGAAGCAAAACCATCCTTTTTGAACGTACGGAGTGAAATGGTTTAGTGTATGTTTTGTTTTAATTTTAGAGGTGTTATAATTGATTCTATAGAGGTGTAGAATTGATTTTGATTGTTTATTTTCTCAAAAATAGAATTGATATACTTTCAGAATTGTTTTAACTTAAGGTTAAAAATCGTAACTTATAATTTTAAAAAATTAATTTTTACACTCAAATTTTTTGTTCAATTTTAAATGAATATATTTAAACATAAATTATTTTATATTTAAATAAATTTTTATAAAATTAATTCTATCAAAATTAATTTTTCTATAAAACTAGTTGTTCAAGCTAGTGTATAGGGAATTATATCTTCAACTATGTCATAGTGATTTTTACTTAACAGTAAAGATAATATGCGAGTTTAATATGAATTTTAACGCACAATGAAGACATGAAAACGAAGATAACATTGCAAAGAAAGTATTGATTCAAAAACATTGCAAAGAAATTAAAGACAAGAATATAAATGACCAAAGATGAATTATATATTGACATAAAAATAATTTGAATTGTAAAAAAGGTTAAACACTTTTATCTAAATTCGAAAATAAGACCATGCATTAGTCAGCGAGTTTTTAAGTAAAAATTAGTATTTATCAATTCGTCTATAAATAAAAATATATTATTTTTTGGCTTGGTCATATTAAATCAATTATTTTGGCTTGTAGTTGTTTTGTATCCGTTGAATAATATTATATTTATTCAATTGCTTTTCACAATAAATCTTCATAGAATTATTTCATTAGTATATTATACTAGTTAAAGTAGTAAGAGACGGGACGTATAATTTAGGTAGGAGGAGGTTCAGAGTTCGATCCTTAACGAGGAATAATTTATATTTCTGATGCACAAAAAAAATACTAGTTTACAAGACCGATGCTATGTATGAGAAAAATTATGTTTGTAGATTTATTAACTTTCAAATATACTTTATAAAAATAAATTTTTATACATTTTATTAAAAAGAACCCTTGAAGAAAAAAAAGTCAAATTAAACTTATAATATATATAGTAAAATAAACATAAAACAAAAATAACATAAAAAATTAGACTCTAATATATCTTATATTATTTCTTATATTATTTAATTTACACATCAATGTCGCTTGATAAATATTTTGCAAGTGTACAAATTATCGCAAGTAATAAAATAATATCGATCCACATGAGTTGCTCAGTTCTTAAAAAAAATAAATTATTTTCATACTTAGAGACAAATATTAAAATATAGGGGGTGGGGGGTGGGGGTTATCATAAGATCCCATCAAAAGGGATTTAGCTACGCATATTCAATAAACAAATAACACAAGAAATTAGAAATGAATGCATGATTACAGGATAAATGATTCTTCAATCTTGCATCAAATGATCTTCAATATAATCCTCTGCTTCAATGGTAGAAATATCATAAGATTTGGTTGAAGAAAATTTAAAATAAAACAAATAAGTTCTCAATTAGATCTTTTTGAATCATTCAATTGCAGTTGTTTGGTAAGGATATTTCGATTAACAAATTTATTCCATAAATATTAAGATGAATTAACCTAAAATTATTCATGATCAATCTCTTGACTCATGAACCTCTC
Source organism: Trifolium dubium (assembly GCA_951804385.1). Classification (NCBI taxonomy): domain Eukaryota; kingdom Viridiplantae; phylum Streptophyta; class Magnoliopsida; order Fabales; family Fabaceae; genus Trifolium; species Trifolium dubium. Next base: position 38,984,318 of record OX638067.1, read on the forward strand.
AATTGATTCTAATCCTAAATTCTCTTTAGTGAATTACTAATCAATTGAGGTTTGTGTGAACGTTAAATTCTAAATCACAAATAACAATCGCATATCTCTAAACGACTGATTAATTGAACATTCATGTTAGAATCGATGTCAAAACCTAATGATCATAGTGAATCAAAACCTAGAATCATCTTACAAATGGTCAATTCATAAGAAGCATTAAGAACAAACATGAATGGATAGTACTAACTTCGTAAATTCATAAATCAAATCAAATCCTTACATAGGTTCAAGCAATAACAATTAAAATCATCTCAAGATCCAATCAAAAGGGATTTAGCTACACATATTCAATAAACAAATAACAAGGAATTAGAGATGAAGGCATGATTAAAGGATAAATGACTCTTCAATCTTGCATCTAATGATCTTCAATATAATTCTTTGCTTCAATGGTAGAAATATCATAAGATTTGGTTGAAGAAAATTTAAAATAAAACAAATAAGTTCTCGATTGGATCTTTTTGAATCATTCAATTGCAGTTGTTTGGTAAGGATATTTTGATTAACAAATTTATTCCATAAATATTAAGATGAATTAACCTAAAATTATTCATGATCAATCTCTTGACTCATGAACCTCTCAATTGATTCTAATCCTAAATTCTCTTTAGTGAATTACTAATCAATTGAGGTTTGTGTGAACGTTAAATTCTAAATCACAATTAACAATCTTATATCTCTAAACGACTGATTAATTGAACATTCATGTTAGAATCGATGTCAAAACCTAATGATCATAGTGAATCAAAACCTAGAATCATCTCACAAATGGTCAATTCATAAGAAGCATTAAGAACAAACATGAATGGATAATACTAACTTCGTAAATTCATAAATCAAATCAAATCCTTACATAGGTTCAAGCAATAACAATTAAAATCATCTCAAGATCCAATCAAAAGGGATTTAGCTACACATAATCAATAAACAAATAACAAGGAATTAGAGATGAATGCATGATTAAAGGATAAATGATTCTTCAATCTTGCATCTAATGATCTTCAATATAATTCTTTGCTTCAATGGTAGAAATATCATAAGATTTGGTTGAAGAAAATTTAAAATAAAACAAATAAGTTCTCGATTGGATCTTTTTGAATCATTCAATTGCAGTTGTTTGGTAAGGATATTTTGATTAACAAATTTATTCCATAAATATTAAGATGAATTAACCTAAAATTATTCATGATCAATCTCTTGACTCATAAACCTCTCAAATGATTCTAATCCTAAATTATCTTTAGTGAATTACTAATCAATTGAGGTTTGTGTGAACGTTAAATTCTAAATCACAATTAACAATCTTATATCTCTAAACGACTGATTAATTGAACATTCATGTTAGAATCGATGTCAAAACCTAATGATCATAGTGAATCAAAACCTAGAATCATCTCACAAATGGTCAATTCATAAGAAGCATTAAGAACAAACATGAATGGATAATACTAACTTCGTAAATTCATAAATCAAATCAAATCCTTACATAGGTTCAAGCAATAACAATTAAAATCATCTCAAGATCCGACCAAAAGGGATTTAGCTACACATATTCAATAAACAAGTAACAAGGAATTAGAGATGAATGCATGATTAAAGGATAAATGATTCTTCAATCTTGCATCTAATGATCTTCAATATAATTCTTTGCTTCAATGGTAGAAATATTAGTTTTTGTGCCAAAAATTGTCCCCCAATTCCTTGTATCAAGTACCCATTTACACTGTTTCAAAATAGGCTGGTGTGTCACAGTTATGCATCTTTCGCGTGGGGCACAAGAGTTTTCGCCCTAGGCAAAAACACGATAATCTCATTTTCTGGTTATAAGCGTGTGTTTTCTCCCAGGCACACGAGTATTCACCTAGGGAAAAAAATTCTGAAAGCTGCGCTAAATTCCTTTATATTTTCGCCTCAAGCACAAGAGTATTCGTCTGAGCGATAAATAATGATAATGTTCTCTTTTTTTTGTGCATTTCTCTTGGGTATTCAAGTGATTCAACTTTATGCAATTGTTCCTTTTTTAGGTACCAAAAGGACTCAAACTAAGCTTTAATTTCTTGGATTTGCATTACTTTTACATATAATAACCGGGAGTTATCATCGTTCAAATTAAATAAAAAATCAGGTCTCTCCGTCTTTGTATAAATATATGAATAAAAATATAGTATCTGTATTAATATATGCGTAATAATATTGGCCCCGTATAAATTATAATTAAAAAAGACTCGTATACATTATAACTAAAAAAGACTCATATAAATTAAAAACAATATATATAGTCATCATATAAATTAATAAAAGGTTTAATTACACATTTGGTCATATTCATTTAATGCAAAAAAAATATCCAAGAACTTTTTTTTCAAAATCGAAAAAAAAATTGATAACATTTACGACGGATTTATTCTACATCAAAAGTAACAAATCCGTCACTAACAATAGACGAAGAATAAATTTTTTAAAGCCAATTTCCGTCACTAATACTGATGGATTTTATGATGGTCGTATATACGAGGGATTATTTATGTCACTAATTTAAAAGCATGTATATTTTGTGAGGAATTTGTTTCCCTCACTAATTTGCAACTAAAATGTAAATCATAAACCTAGCTAATTTCATTTTCCAATATGAATATTTTTTTAAAAATTTAATAATTAAAATTTAATTGCATCCAAAAGTATCATATATTTATCAACAAAATACATACAATCAATCCATATGTGGTTTTTGTACATGAACTAGGTTCCTTAAACTAGAGTTTACATCCGAATTCTCAAAACAAATGACTTTGAAATCTAACGAGGACTGTTCCCACAACCTTACTTACACATTCAGCCCAAACTATAAATATTGAACTCTACCAATTACTTCCTCAAGAGGATATATCGTTTGGAGATGGCTTGACAATAGTGTGGTTCCTAGTCTCTTAGAGCATCTATCTCGATTTTTTCCTGCAAGCATTTATGAATATAACTTAAGGAATGACTTTAAAATTCATCACCAAGTGAGCAAACAACCATTATTTGAATACCTTAAGGAATCACTAACTAAAATCACTAACTAATATTAATCAAATTGCACACCTCACGCCTTTTTGTAAGCTCGAGATAGTGTTCCTCTCAGCGTTCTCAAGGGAAGCAATTTCAGTGTTTGCTGATTCTACATTTTCAAGGTACACAAAAGATGATAGATTATGAACTATACCACAGTGTTTGACGTGAGGTTGTTGGGTTTTAATTCCTTTATGCTCATCTACTTTTTCCTTTTATCTCCTTCCTTCCACCCGAAGTGTAGGGAAAAGTCATACACCTAATAAACAGTTGAATTCCACAACACTAGGTGTTGTGGCTCACCTTAAGTCTCACTCGAGGCTAACGGTAGTTTATATATATACAACACATCACATTCCTCTAATTACCGAGGCGTATTTCAAACAGGCCCTAAGTATATAATTTACACTCTATTGTAAAACCATCAATTGAATAGAAAGAACATTTACTTCTAATTAATTCAACGTTATTCAATAATAATCTGATCGAAAAATAACACATTGCAACAAGGGTTTCCATTTATGTTGCAACAAATTACAAATTTACAATTGCAAGTTCAATTACGGAGAGAAGAGAGTTACCTGGAGAAGATGAAGCGGCAAGAGGAAGATGTAGTTGCGAGGAAGATGAAGCTGCGTGAAATTACAATTGTAAGTTCATCAATTAGGGTCTCTTTACAGAGAGAGAAGATGAAGAATCAAATTATGATGAAGTTGATGCCAGCGGAACAACAACGCATTAGCATTTCGGCGGTGTTGCTGAGACTGAGGTGTAGGCAGAGAATAAAAATAAAGTGAAATGCCGAAATGAAAATTGGGATTCTCACAAACCGAAGTGAAACGCTCAATGATGATGCCATTTTGTGAAATCTTATTTGGTAGTACCAATTTTCATTTTTTTTATTTAAAAAAAATCTCTTAAATTTGTGACGGAAATAATTTCCTCACAAACCTATCTTAGACATTTAATGACAGACTTTGTAACGGAAATGTTAATGAGAGAAATATTTCGTCACTAAAGTCATCACAAACAATAATTTCGCTCACACTACAACAAATTTGGGATTTAGTAACATTTGGAAAATGTTACTAAATCAAAAAAAGTGTTACTAATTACATTTAGTAACATGTGTTACGTAAAGCCTATGTTACTAAAAGGTTTTAGTAACACATAACAACATTATTAGTAACATTTACAAAATGTTACCTGTTTCGTAGCTAATTCCCAGCCGATCTGTAGCAAATAAATTAAGTTAGGACTAATGTAGGATCGAATGGAAAATTTGCTATGAAAATAATTTTCTAGCTAATTTATAGCTAACTTTAAATATCAAAATACAAAAAGTGTTACTATAGTGATTCTTTCACATTCACTAACATTTTACTTCTAAAAATGTTACTATATATTACACTATCACATGGTAAAATGTTACTTCCCAACAAGTGCTACAAAAAAGTGTTACTTCCAAATAGTGTACTTAAGAAAATGTTACTAAATGCAAATTTTATTAATAAGTATAAGGAGTAACCAAATGTGTTACAAAATGGCACACTGGAAACAGAAAACCATAAGCAAACAACCCACCACAATACTAAGCAACACAAAAAGCTAGGCTATAAGCAGCAAAACACGCCTACATACACAAAGGGTCGCGAAATGGCAACTGCAAGATTACACAGATTGGTCATGAAATCAGCTATAGTACACAACACAAGGGAACATTTACACAGATTGGTTGCGAAATCTCAACTGCAAGAACAGAACAAAAGCAAGTTGGAAACTTCTGCAGCAACAACCCAAAAATGACAATAGTTGCAGACAAACCGAACAACACATGGTCCATCAAGCCAACCAGAGGGTCTAGAACACTAGAGTGATCACCAAACAAAAAATGTAAAGCACATAAGTATTCAAATATGTTAACCTCAACAACCATGCCTAAAGTTTCAAGAAAAAAACAAAACAAGCCAAGAAAAATATCATGAGTAAACATACAAGCTGAGTAAATTTACTCTAGTCCATAGACTATGAGTCATTTGCCAAAGTGAACGTTACACATAAACCTGATCACACCAATCCCCCAAAGGTACCCATGTATCCCAAAACATGTGATTGCACAAATTTTCTACTACTAAGATTCAGAAAAATCATAAGCAAATAAGAAAAACCACAAAATCAACAAACTACATCAAGAACAAAAACACATTATTTCATTAAAACACATAAGAAAGGCGAACTTATCAGAATTGTGACGGATGAAGCCTGAGGCATAATCCAAGTCTGGTCCAGAGAATCGAACAACTTCTTTTGCATAGCTCACGACATTGGCCATGGATGACAGAAACTTTTCTGCAAAATCAAAAAGGAATAACAATCAGAGACGGTGATTGCAGAGCATAGACGACAAAATCAAATAAGAGAATTTTCTGACAAGACATTGAAAAGCAACACATTGAGCATTTTCTGACAACCATGAACCATATATACTACAATCAATCACCTCATATTAGAGAGCCTTCAACCATATACACATCCCCAAATCTGCAATTACAGAGGCAAGCATTTACAATGTATATAGAGCATTTAGTTGAAGAGAATTAGAATGCTATATTTCATCAATTAAGAAACTAAAAACAATTATATATATGATGGAAGTGAAAATTAACATAAGAAGCTATAACATAATGAAGAAATTGACATCACAACTCACATCCACTAGCTTAGAGAAAGTAACACTCTACATGGGTGACAGTCACAACTCTCTGAAATTGTTACATTCCTTCAAATAAGTTTGAACTAAAACACACTCAATTGCAAGAGGGGAAAAACAATTTACACGAACAATCCATTGCAAAAGTGAAACCAATAAGTTTAGTACAAAGACTCAAGAATTGAACAACTACTTTAAAGGTACAAAAATAGAAGTCACAAGATCACTTTCTCTAAAGGACTCAGCAAGATAATCACAATAACATCAAAAATTGAGTTCAGTAACAAGATTTCATGCGGCAAACAAAAAACTGAAACCAATAAAAAAATTTGAAGAGAAACTCACAAAACAATATAAGCCTCCAACCAATGTACACATACGGGAATATGATCAACCCCTGCACCATCGAGGAATCCCAAACTATATAGTTCTGCATGTAAAACTTGTGAATAAATCAGCTACGTTTACACATAATGAATGCACATGCCATTTACACCATCAAATTTGTAAACAAGAGTTATATTCTGATTTAAATTGGATTAAACTTTGCTTCCACTCTCACTTGATTCATCAACTGATCAACATAGCAACATATGCTGAATAGCAGCAATTACATTGTTGATGGTGAATATTCAAAGAACTTTTATCAATGATATGAAGAGAATTTGATAATAGTGCACTCTTCTATATGTCCAATGTTCTAATTAAGGATAAAAATGTGGATGAATTTAAATTTAGATTGTAAGGATGGATTAAAATAATTCATTGATCCATTTTTTAAATAAAAGAAATCCATTTACAAACTACTAAAAAATCTTCAAAAAAATTTCATTTACAAATTTCTGATAGTGTTTTAATTGGGCCTATACTGTAAATTGGACCTGCTTAGTGACTTAACTGATATAATAGACCAACAACGATATGATTCCCAGTGACTAAACAGTCTAAACTGCCAACCGATGCCCAGACAGTCAAACACTGCTTCTACTACTGTTATTTGACTTAAATTAAATACTTGAACACAATTTTGTTCTGCACATATACTTTGATTTTATTAGCTACTGTAATTTGGAACATAAGAGAAAAAACAAAAGCACAAAATTAAGCATAGTGACATTGATATTTCAAGTAGAATGTAAAGAAATCCAAAACAAAGATAGAAAGAGAATAAATCACAACAACTACATATTTTAAACTCACACAACACAAAATGCTATCATTCAATGATCTCAAATTCCTTTTGATTTTTTAATTTATGATTAAACACATAACAAATAAGCTAACAAGCAAATAACTTTTGATTAAAGGCATAACAAAAAAGGTAACAAATAAATAACTTTTAATTGTGAAAAAACTGAGTTTACAATTAATTAAGTTACACTATGCAATAACAACATAATGTGCATCAAATATGGAAAAAATTTATTAAACACATAACAAAAATGTTCCATGATTCTTACTTGTTACATGCACCTTACTCGTTTGTTTCTTAAATCACACAATGTAAATGAACTTCCATAAGCATTTGCTCAAATAATTCAAAATCACACAATGCAAATTTTCATAAGCATTCTACTCAAATTATTCAAAATCAAAATTAGCAAAATTTCAATTCAAAGTGAATAGTAAAAATCTCAATTCAAAGGGAATATGAAAAATCATTCCCTTCACCATAAGAAGCACCATGAATAACCACTAAAAACCTGAAATCTGGCACACAAAACACTAAAATTCATAAAACAATGGAACCATAAATGAAGAGTAATAGCAGTAAGAAGATGCGTAAAGGATAGAAAACGAACAAGAACGATTTATAGAGAAGGAAGAAAGATCCCAGCCATAAAACCAATGGTAGAATCGAGCGAAACGTGTTTGATGAATCGCCGAATACTTCTCCACCATTGTACACATCCTCCGCCACCATCCAATCTCTACATCCATCGATTATACACAACACTGTCATAAGAATTAGGTTTAGATCTGAACAAACGGTTGTTACGACGATTTGAACCGGTGGCGCGAATATCAGCGGGAGCACCGGCGCGAAACGATGTCGGACGCATACTCGACGAAATTGAAGAAACGCTAAACGCCGTTGTCAAATTGAGAGTATGTCTGTGTGATTTCGCCGGCGCCGGAGCACGAAGGACGGTAGCCGGAGCACGAAGGACGGTAACCGGAGCCGGAGCAGAAGAAAAGAGTGGACGAAGACACGGTGAAGGTTTTTTTTTTAGGGATTTGATAGAATGCTTTTTGTTTTTGTTTGGGCTAAATGAAGTGTAAAAGAGAAACTCGTGTAACACTTCTTTCTAATTCAACTCAGTTTTTATTTTAGAATAAAAAAGTGTTACAAGGGCCAAGGCTGGTAACATTTTCTAAAATGTGTTGCAAAAGATGGATAATTAGTAACATTTTTTAGCCATGTTACAAGTCTGTGTTACTGAAAGTAATATATGCAGTAGTGTCAATTTGTGACGGAAATTTAGAGATAGTAGAATCCATCATAAATTCCATCACTAATTTACATCAATTCAATTTTATTTAATTTTAATAAATCCCTCTCTAATTCCGTTACTAAAATGCACTTTTTTAGTAGTGCGAGAACAAATTTATCAAAAATTGTCACCGATCACCCTAATGTAAACACTACAATAGTACAATGTACATCCTAAATCCTAATATTAAATGCTGAATTTTTCAGAGTCGTAGAGACACCTACTAGGGATCTAATTGAGATGGACCAATGATTGCAAGTTGCATGTGATAAATAATTTTGATAGGTTTTTCAGATTAATTGGTCTTTAGATCGAGTACTGAGTTTTTACAAAAAAAAAATTGATAGGTTAAACACATTGTTTAAAGGATAATGTTACATCTCACAGCATCAACTTGTATTTTTGGTGGGACCCTTTTTACATTCATCCACACACATACTTTCAATCAAATAGGTAGAATTTTAATGGTTGCAAGTAGGTCACTATATATGGTTTCAAGATAAATAACACCGCCTATAGTTAAAATTTACTAAAAATAGTAAAGTTAATCTTTAAATCAGATCTATATTAGAAATTAAATGAGGTGAACATATTTTAAAATATATAAACGAACAATTTTTTATTAGCTTTGAAAAGATCACATGCTTGATATATGCATCTATATAATAAGTGTGTGGCTAATTAAGGGATGTACTTAAATAAAAGTAAAACGAGTTTCAAAGAAAGACAAAAGATACAAGAATATGGAAGTAGCTCACATACTACACATGAATGGAAGCAACGAAGAAGCAAGCTATGCAAACAACTCCTTACTTCAGGTACGTTTTATATATATAAAAAGGGATCAATTTGATTGAAGTGAAATTATATTATGAACTAAGTTTTTCGCTATATAATTTATTATCCTGAGTTGATTATTGACATTATAAGGGGAAAACCAAGTATATCAATAGAGGAAAAATACATTCATCTCCCCTTAACACTTTTTTTTTCTTTCAGAAGTGTTGTAGGCAATAAACAATGTTGTGGACAAATTTACAGGAAAAAAGTTTCAATTCAATCAAATAAATGGTGGGGGTGTTGTTATTAAGAGGTTTGCACCTCTATGATGCATTATTACTTATTAGCATAATTATTATTTTTTTGATAAGCAAATTTGAATTAGTAGGAGTACAAGGAGTATTCAACCCTTACCATTCAAAACAAACAACATCCTCTAAAAACTTTGTAAACAATCTAGAGGATTTGCACGCCAACTGTCAAAAGTTAAAAGGTGTGGTTGCGCGAACGACCAACACACCAAAACCATGATACATATTTAATTTGTTCAACCATAGAAGTAGTGTTAACCTGTTCTCCTCACCATAAAACATTATTACGCCCACGCCATATACTCCACGTCGTAGCCACCAGCCAACCACAAAATGTTTCTATGCCGCTTAGAGATATTACCGAAGTCCTTTAATGCAGCCCCAACCCTGAGAAAAGACTCCTGTACCGTGTCAAAAGCAGATAATGGTAGTCCCATCCAAGTGTACAAATGCTGCCAAATTTGTGATGAAAAAGTACAGTGGAGAAACAAATGATGGATGGTCTCTTCATGACAATGGCATAAAACACAACTTGTCTCCAGAGAGTTAACTAGTACACCTCTATGTGCTAGAGCTATCCTAGTAGGCAATTTTTCAAGCAACAAACGCCAATAAAAAACATTTACCTTAGACGTACGGGACATTATTCTTCCATAGTATCCGTAAAGATGTTGCTACATTATTATCATCTAAACTGCTCAAAGGAGAAATATTTTGCAGCTCCACATACACAAATTTTACCGTAAAATGTCCTTCCGAATTAGGTGACCATTTGCGTTTATCAGCCCTGTCATAGTTTGGTTGTATTGGGTACACTAGAGTTTGCAGTTCCAAGGCTGCAGCTGCCTCAGATTCCGACAGATCACCAGTCCAAACAACCCCCCAATGATCCCAACTTAAAAACCATGGCATTTTGCTGAGCCGATTTTTGGTATAACATCGGAGGTTCCAATCCAAGCCACTTTTCTTTCCAAAAGCTAATATTCTTACCATCTCCAAGAACACTATCAATTTTGGATCCAAACCACTGTCCTCCTCCCTCCCCTACTAGACTCATTAAATCCCACCACCATATAGAAGATGTTTTTAATCTCTCCTTCTCTTCGTCATATATACAAAACATTCCCTACTAGAGAATCATATCAAAAAGACAACTCCTCTCGCCAAGGGGCCTCCATATCACCTAAAAACCGCCACTTCAATTTGCACAAAAGCGAGTAAAAAAAAAGAGATAAATTTTTAATTCCTAAGCCTCTCATATTTTTTGGTTGACACATCCTATCCCAACTCACCCAACTAATCTTCTTCCTCTCCCTACTTCCGCCCCATAAAAAGTTTCGTTGGATAGCCACCAACTCCTTCACCACCCCCGCTGGGACTTTAAAAAAGGAAAAATAATACAACGGTAAATTAGAAAGAACGGAATTTATTAGAGTCACCCTACCGCCAATTGATAAAAAGAACGGATTCAACTAATTATTAGCATAGTTAGTTGAATTATAATAGTTGAGATTTGAAATGAAAAATACTATCTCTGTTTTTTTTTATAAAAAACAAACTATTTTTAAGATTTATTGACAATTAATATATTTGACAGGAATTCCAATAGCTACCGAAAAAAATACTTCTTCACGTTAGATGTGTTTTAATGGAACAACAACGTAGCAAACAGGGTGTTAAGTTGAGGAGGGTGGTGTGTCTATCTATTTTAAAAGAATTTAAAGAAGGATAGTGTGTTAGAAGTCTGACATTGGTTACAGAAATGATATAGATAAGATAGTTTTTATAAGTGTAGTGTAAACTTCAACTTTAAACTTAACTTTTGTAGTTGAGTATAAGCTTCTCAAATTCTAATATGGTATCAGAGTCTATCATAGATATATTTGTTGTTTGTTGTTGAGACCTCCCATATTTAGACCACCCGTTATTGTCTGATTTCACGTTTCAGCTTGTTTAATTCTGGACGTTAGAGAGTGTGTTAGAAGTCTCATATTTGCTAAAAATATGACATAGATAAGATAACCTTTATAAGTGTAGTGCAAACCTCAACTCTCAAGCTAACTTTTATGGTTGAGTATAAGCATCTCAAATTCTAATATAGTGCGTACTACAAAATTGAAGAGGATATATATCTCTACTAATATATAAAGAGGATATACTTTTTTAATTTATACGTTGTATTAAGACGCTTCAGGGGGTTAGTATATTTTTTTCGTATAAATCATACTCTCACCACATTAATTTTAAAGTGATAAATAAATATTTCAAGCTTAATATGCTCTGAATTTTATGCACCAACTCTAAATATACAGCGAAAGGTGATTTCATTAACAAAACCTTTAAGGGACGAAGCCATAACCAGCTTCTATTGCAACACACTCCCCAAAAGTTTGGCAATTGCAGATTTGGGTTGTTCTTTTGGACCAAACACTTTGTTGGTGATCGCTGATATTATCAAGGTTGTGGAAAAGCTTTGTCGAGAACTTAATCATAAATCTCCTGAATATAAAGTATTTATGAACGATCTACCGAGCAATGATTTCAACAACTTGTTTATGTCTCTTGACACCTTCAAAGAAAAACTACGTGATGAAATAGAAATGGAAATGAATCACTGCTACTTCTTTGGAGTTCCTGGTTCCTTTTATGGCAGAATTTTTCCGAATAAAAGTTTGCATTTCATTCACTCTTCTTACAGTCTTCAGTGGTTATCTAAGGTTTGTTTAAACTATCTATTCATACTATTTAGGTATACTATATGCATTTAAGTAATAAATGTTTCACCCTAGTATAGATGTTTGTCTATATATTTAAGCTTGTGTTTGGTTTAGTGGTCGGACAAAATTAATTTTGATAGAATTAATTCTAACGGAATTAATTTTGACATAATTGATTTATGTCAAGTAGAATTGTTTTATTTGGAGATGAGAGTTGCTTTTGTAAAGTTAAACTAAACATTTTGAAAATTATTTTTTCACTTTTGAGGGAGGAGAAACAATTCTAGACAAATTAAAAGCTAAACTAAACGAGAAATGTTATGATCACACTCTCTAACATATACCTCTAACATACTCAAATTAAAATTAGTCACATCATCTCACTTCTCCTTTTATTTTAATTTTTTTATTATTAATAGGTAAATGAATAAGGAAAAGGGACGACGTGACTAATTTTAATTGAAGTGTCTTAAAGTTGTGTGTTAGAGGGTGTGATCATAATATTTGTCAAACCAAACAGCCACTGGTATACTTTTATGGTGTCCATGTGAGCGTAACTTTGTTAGTACTTATTAGGTATATCGCAGAGTCACAGATCAAATCATAAATTCCCCACTTATTTACATCAAGGATAAATTTCTAGCCACTAAACTAATAATTGACAAACAAAATACCCACCCATGTAGTAGAATGGTGGAATATCAAAAGGCTTAAATATATTTTTGGTCCTCTAAATATTTTCAAGGTTTCATTTTGGTCCTTTAACTATTTTTCGTTCAATTTTAGTCCTTTAACTATTTTTTCGTTCTGTTTTGTTCCTCTAACTTTCATTATGTTAATTTATTTGTACCTATTTATCGTTAGAAAAATGCCAAAAACATTAATTTTGCGTACGTGGAACTTAGGGACTTGGTTGCTTTGGTTTGAAATCCAATAGGAAAACACCACGTGGCCAGGTACCTTCTTCTTCATCGCGTATGGAGCTTTCTCCTTCGTTTCCGTCCACATCACCGGTGATCTTTCCAGTCACGAAAGCTTACGAAACGATACTCTAAAACCTCTCGTTATTCATACTGAATCCAAATCTGATGTCTGTTTTCTAATTAGAGACTTCTACCTCTCGTTTTTGACATTTTTCTAACGGTTAGGACCAAGTAGATTAACAGAATGAAAGTTAGAGGACCAAAACGGAACGAAAAATAGTTAAAAGACCAAAGTAAAACCTTGAAAAAACTTAAAGGATCAAAAATGTATTTAAGCCAACATCAAAATTTTGTTGACTAATAATAATTGATTAGGTTCCTGACGGTGTCGACAACAACAAGGGCAACATTTACCTTTCAAGCACAAGTCCCTCAGATGTATTGAAAGCTTACTACAAGCAATTTCAAATAGATTTCTCTCTTTTTCTCAAGTGTCGTGCCCAAGAATTAGTTGAAGGTGGTCACATGATTCTAGTATTTTTAGGAAGAAAAAGTGACGACCCATCAAGCAAAGAGTGTTGTTACATTTGGGAACTCATGGCTATGGCTCTTAACAATATGGTCTTGCAGGTATATATGATATATAGCATTGAGAATTGTTTAGGTCCAACTTCACTTGACTTATATAAACAAGGGGACTTATATCATGCAAGTTATAGAATTTTTAAAACTCAAAATAGAAACTAGTCATAGAATTTTTAAAATTTCAAAACATAAAACATAATAATAAAAGTACATACTTAATAACTAGTAAAACATTAATATTATTAACTTAAAGAAGAACTTACTAATCTATTTTACCCGAACAATGTTTTGGTTTCAAAAACCAAAAACTCACAAAACCACTCCGAACGGATTCTAAAATTTTGGAAATTATTCAATGTATATCGCAGGGGATCATTAATGAAGAAAAACTCAGTACTTTCAACATCCCTAATTATTATCCATCTCCATCCGAAGTGAAGTTGGAAGTTCTCACAGAAGGATCATTTATCATCAATCAATTAGAAGTTTCTGAAGTAAATTGGAATGGTCTTGATGATTGCGATGTTTTTGATGTTGAATCTGAAATGTCGAAATCACCAAGAGATGGATACAATGTTGCACAATGCATGAGAGCTGTAGCTGAACCTTTGCTAGTTAGTCATTTTGGTGAAGATGTTATTGAAGACATTTTTTACCGCTATAAACAAATTTTAGTTGATCGAATGTCTAAAGAGAGAACGAAGTTCACCAATCTTACCATATCACTGACTAGAAAACTATGAACAAGAACATTTTGAGTATGAATTTTATATTTGTGGCTCAAAATAAATTTCAAAGGCGTGTTTTAATTGTCCAGCGAATGATTAATAATTAGTTAGCAGAGGAATGCTACGACGGTATGTAGAAAATAAAAATCTAGCACTATTAATATAAAGATTGTTTGTATTTGTATTAATACAAATTAGTTATGGTACATGTTTTTGGATTGTATGATGAAATCATTTATGCTAATATTCTTATGTATCTAAATAATTAAATCGATGGTAAACATGAATAAAACAAAGACTAACAAAAACTTTAAGATAAAATGAGATCAGTTAAAGAAAAAAGTGGCATGTACTATGCTCTATATATACATCCACATCAAAGACAATGACATCCATAATGTGCATACATACCTAAAAATAGTACACAGTATTAATTCATACAAAACGATGGGCAATTTAGAATTGCACATGACGAAGATCAATGTTAGTAGTTAGGTACAATATAGTACTAAAAATGGAAAATTTCTCTCCCCACCCCCCATGATTCTCTTTTCCCCCCTAACTACCGTTTTGACCCTTAGGGTTCGCTTGGATTGATGGTAAGTGGTGGAATGGAATGGAATGGGATAAGATGGAACTAGATTCTATTGTTTGGTTTTGTTAAATATGAATGGAATGAAATGGAGTGGGATGGAACTCATTCCATCCGATACCACTCATTACTCCAATTTTTCATTCCGCCCAATTTGGGGTGTATGTGATTGAATAGAACAGATTAATTTAACAATTACAACTTTATCCATAATTTTATAATATTATTTTAATTCTTCACTCTCTCTTCTTGCGTCACTCCCTATATATATATATATTGTGTTGTTTGCTCTTCTCATACTTGTTGTTTCTTCCTCATATTAGTAAAATATTAGTAATATACACCATGAACATGACTTTCTTTGTTAATAATGTTTCTGTACAAAAAGAAAGAAAAATAAAATTGAAAAAAGGATCACTTTCAATTGAAAAAAAAAAGGATTGGTTCACGTTTCTGTAAAAGGGATTGATTCAATGGAAAAAAAATTTGTTTCCCACTTAGTTTCGGTAAAATTAATTTTTCTCTTTTCATTGAAAAAAATATTAATGAAAGGGATTGGTTTGTAGAACATGAAATGGATTGGTTTAGATCTGTAAAATTGAATCCTAGAAAAAAGGGATTGATATTGAAAAAAAAAGTTTTTTTTTCAAAAAATATTGTTTTATAAATAAAGGATAAAATTGGAATAAACAAGTTATAATTCATTCCGTTCCATCTACTTTCCAATCAATGGAGTGAGAAATTAACTTCATTCCCTCGTAAAATATCCAAACAATGGAATGGAATGTCTATTCCATTCCGTTCCGCTTCATTCCATTCCGTTATGTTCCGCTCCGCTCCATTCTATACCATCAATCCAAACAGACCCTTAGATATAAATTGGGGGTGTTTAGGACAAGTTCGGATGATAAAATCCGAACTGGATTTGGGCCGTAGAAACCGAACTCATTAGCTACGAATTAGCTACGAGTTAGCTAAAAAACCTGTCTTAGCTAACAACAACGAACTCGTTAGCTACGAATTAGCTACGCGTTAGCTACAAATTCATTCATAGCTAAAAACAACAACAAGTTTTCATTATTTTTACTTGTTCTTTATTTTCATGACTCAAGTTTTCATTCTCTCTCTTTGTTGTCTCTTTTTAATCTTCAAAGGATTGTGTTGATCCGTTTATTTATCTATTGTGTTGATCAAATAAGAAACCAACAAAGGATTTGACCAAATAAATGCATACATGAAACAACAACAACAACAACAAACTAAATAATAGCTCAAATGTTTGCACTTTGAGTAGAGTAAATCTAGTATTATGTAATTCATAATTTAGAATGGGGAATATATTTAGTGTATGTTTGGATTTGAAAGTGAAGTTTGTTTTAGAAATGAATGTCATTGTTCTTGTTGTGAAGCAAAATAACAGTAGCTACGAATTAGCTACCAATTAGCCACAATATAGCCACAAAGTTCGGATTTTTTAATCCGAACCTGTTAAAACCCCCACAAAATTCGGATTTTATAATCCGAATCTGTTAAAACCTCCACAAAATTCGGATCATAAAATCCGAACCATATTTTATACATGAAAGTGAAGGGTATTTTAAGATTTTATGGGGATATTAGAGAAGTGTGGGGGGTGAAAAGAGAAATTTTCCTAAAAATTGCCAAGAAAAAGTTGAAAACGGCCCTTCAAGGCCTCAACCTTCCTTGTCCCAACAATAAAGCAATACACAGAAACTCCGACCTCGTTCAAGCAAATAGCACATACTATTAAATCGGTACATAGGAACATTAAAATAAAAAATATTTGCTTCCATGACAACTAACATTTTAAGTCAAACATAGTTTGACTAATAGATACAAACAATGATGGGGGGAGTAATATGTGGACCAGCTCGTGAATCAGTATTTTAAATTTTTAGAAATTCTAACTATGATGGACTATATTTTAAAGTTTAAACAATGACCAATACTTAATATGTATAAACTTTTTTTATGAGAAAGTATTGGGGGGGGGAAAAGAGAGTGTTGGGAGTAGAATGAAAAATTATCGACATTTAACCACCGAAGACATTGAACATCTGTTGCACATAGGGTATGCACATGGATCTTCAGGTATGCTATAGAAAATAGAAAGCATTGTTTGTATGCATTGAGAATTAAAATATTGTTTTAGTTGCATTGAAAGGTCGATATGTTACGTTGAATTTGCGGTAACGATAAATCCATTGTTATTATGCTTGAAGTAATTTCACATGGCTTATGGATTTGACATGCTTTATTTTGAGTATCAGATTCTAATTCACAACTAAATGTACTAAATCAATTAAATGTCTTATTGAATGTCTTAAATAGTTTTCTACACAGAGCGAACTTTGAGGTCCATTTATGCAATAATCAATCGTATTGAATACACTAGAAGCTACTTTATCGCTTATCATAAAAAAAAACTAGAAGCTACTTTATCTATATATCTATCTATCAATGTCATTCATGGTTAATGCAAAACAGTTTTGAAAAACTATTATTTCCACAAGGTGACAAGTAAGGTGAGGATATTTTATGTCTGATTAAGTTTTGCCAAGTCGTCTATTATTGGTAGAGGAGGTTTGAGTAATGTAAATTATGTCGATTGGTGTACAAATCCTTTGAATTGTCTTCGGGACAATCAAGTTCCTCTCCCTATCTTTAAATTGTAAGGGTTGAGTACCCATTGTGTTTTTTACAATTCAATTCTTTGCTTATCAAAAAAAAAGTTTTGCCAAGTCTAATTATAATCAATTAAAAAATTTTAAAGTTTAAGTTTGTCAAGTAGCCTATCATATTAATAGAAATAAAATTAATATGAAATTTCTTAACAATTTAAGATATTGTGATAATCAGTTATTTGATATAATATCGGAGTCTTTATGACTCAACGGACACGAATTCGAGCCCTCCACCCCACACTTTTTAACTAAAAAATGGAATTAAAAAGTATATGGTGGCCGGACCTATATACTATCTATATTTCAAGCTAAATAACCTCTTGTGTGAGAGACCATATTGGAAATAATTTCTTAACGGCTTATCTTTTTAAGATAATTGGTTTATTTAACCTGGTATCAGAGTCGAGTAAATGACTATAATGTTGGGCTTCTAACCCAGACCCATGCTGTCGAATGTATAAATATATGAAGACAATCTCACCCTATATATAAACTAGCTTTTGAAGTTGAGATTCAAACATATTTAACATTGTTAAAGCTATATCAATGGTGATATTATTTCTTTTTTATAAAAGCCACATATAGTTTGTTAGCCTATTTTAAAACTTATTTCATATGAAAATATTAAAGATGTAATTGTAACTTTGTTTTTAAGATTTTCTTCCTAGAAGATTTGACGTAAGTGATAAACAAATTCATTGACACCATTTGGCAACTTAATAGAACATACTGTATTTGAAAACATTTTGCACATAAGATTAACCACAATTAAAAATTGTCTTAAGTCTATATATTCTTAACGACAAATTAAACTTAAAACTTTCTTAAAACATGCTTATATTCAGGGATGAAATAGTAATTTGCAAAGTCATTATATCTAAAGAAAATAAATAATTATTGACCTTGATTTTTTGTTGGTACTTACCTGTGCTAAGTATCGATGAAAATTCCAACTTTTTTAAAAATACTTTTTTATTATTTTTTATTTTATTTTTACTCTTTGGTTCTTAAAGGAAGAGTGTTGGAATTGAAATTTAACTATTCTAATAATTCACTAATATTGTTATAATATCTTGGAAGTAAGATGAAATAGAGTAATATGACTTTCACGTATGCATACAAAGAAAGAATGAATCACTACTTTTCATTACTAATAATAACAATGCAAGTTTTAATTATACCATACAATACTCTTCCTTAATTCAAACTTGTAAGGCTTATCATTCCTATCTTGCTTCTCATATCTTCAAACTTGCTAGTCTTCAAGCCCTTTGTTAACATATCTGCTAACTGGTTTTCTGTACTGCAATGTTCTATTGCAAGTTTCTCTTTGGCCACTTGATCTCTTAGGAAATGATACTTGATCTCTATATGCTTGCTCCTTCCATGAGCAATTGGATGTTTTGCTAAATCAATAGCTGACTTGTTATCCACTTTCAACCTCATAGTACTTTCACACTTCACTTTCAGTTCATGTAGCAACATTTGTAACCATTGTGCCTGACTAGCACCAAAAACTGCCGCAACATACTCAGCTTCACAGCTTGACAATGCTACAATATTTTGCTTCTTCGAACACCATGCTATTGGAGCCTTACCCATCATGAAAATGTAACCAGAAGTACTCTTCCTGTCTTCTGTATCTCCACTCCAATCAGCATCTGTGTATCCTATTAACTCAGTAGTTGCAGGTCCCTCTGTACTAGGAAATAGAATTCCCCAATCAATTGTGCACTTGAGGTATCTCAGTATTCTCTTTGCAGCCACCATGTGAGTTCTCTTAGGCATTTCCATGTATCTACTTGCCACTCCAACACTATAGACTATGTCTGGCCTTGAGTGACAGACATATCTAAGTGAGCAAATCAACTGTCTAAACAATGTTGAATCAACACCTTCATCAGTGACATTTTTTTGCAATTTCACAGTAGTATCAACTGGTGTAGATACAGGCTTGCACTCAAGTATTTTAAACCTCTTGAGTACATCAGTAATGTACTTCTTCTGATGTAGAAAAATTCCCTTTTCACGTGACACAAATTCCATGCCAAGGAAATAAGAAATTTTCCTAGATCAGTCATCTCATACTCGGTCATCATTTGCCTCTTGAGCTTCACTATCTCTTTTTCATTGCTCCCTGTCACTAACAAATCATCCACATACAGACAAATGATTATCAAGTCATCATTTCTGTTCAATCTTACATACACACCATGTTCAGTTGAACACTTAGTAAAATTTAGCTTTTGCAGTGAGGCATCAATCTTCTTATTCCAAGCACGTGGTGCTTGCTTGAGTCCATACAAAGCCTTCTTCAACTTCATGACTTTGTTTTCCATACCCTTCTTCTCAAAGTCAGGTGTCTGCTTCACATAAACCTCCTCTTCCAATGGCCCATTGAGAAATGCAGATTTGACATCAAGTTGATTCAACCTCCATTTTTTCAAACTAGCCAATGTTACTATCAATCTCACAGTCTCAATCCTTGCGACTGGGGCATATATCTCATTAAAGTCAAGTCCAGGTTGTTGCAAGAAACCCTTTGCAACCAACCTAGCTTTATATTTTTCAATCTCACCATTTGGCTTTACCTTAGTCTTGTAGACCCATTTCACATCAATAACTCTCTTATTACTTGGTAGATTCACCATCTGCCAAGTTTCATTCTTTTCAATTGACCTTAATTCATCCAACATTTCTTCCTTCCAGTTTGGATTTGAAAGTGCTTGATCAAGTGTTATAGGTTCTGACTCTGCCATGAGAACCAAGTGCATTATATCAGTAACATCTTCACACAAGCCTGCGGGGTACATTTCATAACCTTGTAGTCTCACTGATGGGAATCTTACTCTGTTTGATCTTCTCAATTGTTCCACATTGTCATCATCATCATCATCATCATCATTCTCAACATTGTTCACATTATCATCATTAGGAACAATTGGTTCAGGCACATTCACTTCTTCCTCATTGTCAACTTGGTCACTATTAAGTTGAATGATAGTTGTTCTACTGGTAGCTTGCTCAGTTGATTCCTTCCAATTCTATTCTCTAGTTTCATCTACAATCACATCATTACTCACTACTATCTTCTTATGAATTGGATCATATAGTTTGTATGCACCAGTTCTATGATAGCCTATCAATATCATTGTTTGTGCTCTAGAATCAAGTTTTCTTCTATTCTGTTCAGGTACATGTCTGTAACATAGTGAGCCAAACATTCTAAAATGTTTTACGCTTGGTTTCACACCACTACATGCTTCTTCAGGCGTGATGCCTTCTAGTCTCTTGGTTGGACATCTGTTCATTATATGAGTAGCTGTATATACTGCTTCTGCCCAGAACTTATGAGGAATATTTTTTTCTCTTAGCATACATCTCACCATATTAAGCAAAGTTCTATTTCTTCTTTCTGCTGTACCATTGTGTTGAGGAGTATATGGAGCCATTACTTCATGAACTATACCTTCATCTTTACAGAAATTTTCAAACTCATTTGATGTGGATTCACCACCACCATCAGTTCTAAGCAATTTAATTGTACTATCACATTGTTTTTCTACTAACAGTTTAAATTGCTTAAGAATGCTGAACACTTCACTCTTTTTCTGCATAAGATAAATCCACATCTTCTTAGTGTAGTCATCTATAAACGACACAAAATAGGAACTACCGCCAATGGATTTGACTTCAAAGGGTCCACACACATGTGAATGAATGATAGTAAGCTTCTTTTTTCCTCTAGTTGGTATTGCAGACCTATATGACTTCCTTGGTTGCTTTCCCTCACAACATTTTCCACATATCTCCTTTGGTTCTTCAATTTGAGGTAAACCAACCACCATATTCTTCTTCTGCAACATCTTCAAGCTATTGAAGTTCAAATGTCCCATCCTCTTATGCCATTTCCACACTATATCATATTCTTGCGCAATTAGACATTTTTTATCAATAGAGTTCACACCAACCTTGAAAGTTCTATTTCTTGACATAGACACTTTCAATACTACCTTCTTTTTGCTATCAAATACTTCAATGTAATTCCCATTCATATTCATTGAGTAGCCCTTCTCTAGTAATTGCCCCAAACTAAGCAAATCACTCTTCATTTGTGGAACATAAAGTACATCACTCACTATTACTTTTGTTCCATCTTCCCTTCTAATGGCTACATTTCCAATACCTTCTGCAATAACATAGCTACCATCACCAAATCTAATCTTCCTTCTAACGGTTTTGTCAATTTCACAAAACCATTCTAAATGGCTTGTCATGTGATTAGAGCACCCTGTATCCAAGTACCACAATTCTATTCCACCACATTCAGTAACTGTCATCAACATCATCACCTCTTCATCAATTGTTGCCACTAATGCAACAACTTCTTCATCAAAGTCACGAGCTAACCCTGCCTCTTCATTTCTCTTCCTAGGAACCTTAGGATTCACACATTCATCTGCAAAGTGACCCCATTGTTGACAGTTATAACATTGAATGTGTTCCTTGGATTTCTTCTTTCCTTTGCCATTATCACCCTCATTCTTGTTACTCTTCCACTTTCCTTTACCTTTCTTCTTCCAAGATTCATAACTACCACTTCTTTTTTTCTGAGATTGTGTAAGCAATGCCTTCTCAGTTTCTTTCTCATCTTTCTTGACACAATCTCTATTCTTCAATTTCTATTCATGAGCTTCTAAAGAACCTATTAATTGTTCCAATTTCAGCGTGTCTAGGTCCTTAGATTGTTCAATTGCAGCAACTAAATTATCAAATTTTGGTGTTAAACCCGTGATAACCTTTTCAACCTTCAATGAATCAGTAACTGCTTCACCACAACTCTTCATCTGGTTGGTTAATACAGTTAACCTGTTCACGAATTGTGTTACTATCTCATTTGGTTCCATCTGCAATTGTCCTAATTGACGCCTTAAAGCCATCAATTTCACCTTCTTGGATCGTCTTGCTCTGATGCCAATTTGTTGGAATTGAAATTTAACTATTCTAATAATTCACTAATATTGTTATAATATCTTGGAAGTAAGATGAAATAGAGTAATATGACTTTCACGTATGCATGCAAAGAAAGAATGAATCACTACTTTTCATTACTAATAATAACAATGCAAGTTTTAATTATACCATACAATAAAGAGGTCTAGTAGTCTAGAGTTTGGCCGCGAGGTAAGAAAAGCCAGACCAAGAAATTGTTCCACCAGGAACCGAACCTGGATTCTCCCGAAATTTGTCATTTGGTAAAACTCATCAACCACCTGAGCCCAATAAATTGATTAAATAAAAAAAATGTATTTAAAAAAAATGTATTCTTTAGTTCATATGTATGTAGTATGTTGCAGAAGGACAAAATTTCCTCCTCTCCAATAACCCTCTAGTGGCTCACCAACTCGATCTTCAATTATTAGAGCAAAAAACATCCTCAAAGATGGATTTTTGTGGCGTGCAGGTTCGGGATCTTCCTCCTTTTGGTTCACTCCTTGGACCGAATTCGATCATCTTATTTAGTTCCCTTGTCCCCTATGAAGATATATATGATCTGGAACTTTTGGTAAAAGATGTGCTCTCTACAGGAAACGCGCATACTCGTTGTATCTACACCCAGCTCCCTCCGTTGATTTCTGAAGTAATTGACAACATCAACCTCAAGTTCAACGACTCTATCGAAAAAAGTTTGGGCTAACAACAAAAATTGCACTTACACTACTAAAAGTGGCTATAATTGGCTACTCTCTAGGAGGGATCTGGTAACGTCTGATAACCCTCTACACACTTGGTCTTGAATATGGAAGCTTCAACTCCCCGAAAAGATCAAATTGTTCTTTTGGTTGGCTTGTCACAACTCTACGCCAACCCTCTCTTTACTCAACCACCGCAAGATGAGTCCTTCAGCCATCTGCACTCGATGTGGCCATCAAGATGAAACTTTTCTTCATTGCATTCAGGACTGCGAGTACTCCCATTGCCTTTCGAATCACTTTGGTTTCAATAATCCGGATTTCTTCTCAAACATGGATGCGTATGACTGGCACAAGCAGAATACTACAGGTGCACACACTCTCACTTTCTCGGCCACTATTTGGTGGTCTTGGAGACACCGAAGTTTGATGTGTTTGAACAATGAGACTTGGTCCTTAAGTCGACTCTCCTTCAACATTTGAGCTATGGTCGAAACTTTTAGAAATTGCTTCTCTCCCACTTCTAACGACGAGTTAGTAGAAAGACATATCAAGTGGAACAATAATAACTATTCTTGTACCATTCTAAATGTGGACGGAAGTTGCCTCGGTACTCCTGTTCGAGCTGGATTTGGCGGCATTATTAGAAACACCTTCGGTCACTATCTTGCAGGCTTCTCAGGCTTCATTCAAGGTTCATCTAACAGTTTGCTCGCGGAGCTGACTACTATCGTTAGGGGCCTCTTGCTGGCCAAAGACAGGAATATTAATGAATTTGTCTGCTACTCTGATTCTTTACTCTGTGTTAACCTCATCAAAGGCCCACAAGTTAAGTATCACATCTATGTTGCGTTAATCCAGGATATCAAGGAGTTGCACTCTCAAACCAATGGTGCTCTCCATCACACACTAAGAGAAGGAAATCAATGTGCAGATTTTTTCACTAAACTTGGAGCATCATCAGATGCCGACCTCGTGACTCATACATCTCCTCCAGAAGGCCTTCATGAACTTCTTAGAAATGACGCAATGAGAACTTTCTTCCCTCGTACTTAGTTTTTCTTTTTAGTTTTTTTTCTTTCTTTTTATTAGCTTCTATACCAATAAAAATATGTATGAAGTATATTCTTTAATTCATATACATTAGGTAATTATGATTTTTTGCTTACTTTTAATGCAGAAAAATATTTTCTTATCATTCTTTATTATGAATATAGTAGTGTCATTATTGCAACTAGCGGGCCAAACGGGCACGGTATGATTTGATGAAAAAAACGTTTTAAAAAATAGTAATAGTTTGATGAAAATTAAAGTGTATAAAATTTTTTAGAATAGAAGTTAAGAAAAAACCATAAGGGCTTTTTGGGAATTATGGAAAAAGCTACACCAAAACAAAAGTATTCCCTTTATATATAGTATAGATAAAGAAATTAGGCAACTTCTCATAAAAGAGAAAAATATTTAGGTTTGTACAAAAAAATAAAATTTAGGCAACTTGTCATAAAAAAGAACAAGAATTTAGGCAACTTTTAACAACTCACTTTAAACGAAAAACTGCTATAAACATTGCAAGGAAGATTAAACTGCCATAAAACAAAAACATCTTTAAAATACCATTTGTACTTTTTTTATAATATATTTTGCTTATGAAAAAAAAAACATAAAATATGAATGTTTCATTGGTTTTTGAAGCAATTTAAAATCTTTACTTACAACTTTGTCTTTTTCTTTATAAAAAAACGTATTTAAGTATTTTTTGATAAATAGACAAAATAACAAAATCATTATAAATTCACATGCACATAAGTGATATGACCGGTGATCGAACTCCGGTCATGGATATCCGACCTAGCAATTTCGATATATTCTGTCAGTTGAGCTAGAACATCTAAATTAAAAAATAAGTATTGATTAATGAATCATATAGGAACCATTTATTATACTCTCTCTTTCCCAAAATATAAGGAAAAAAAACAATTTTTTTGTTCCAAAATATAAAGGAAAAACTATTTTCAAAAATGTGTTTATCCTTATTCTCATAAAATTAAATGCAAATTACTTTTAATTTTCTTTCTATCTCATTTTGTCAATAAACAATAACTAATAAAAAATGGTTTTACACTTTACTACACAACTTTTTTTAAGAAAAATCCCACAAAATTATATTTAAAATTCCCATGATTATGTTTTCTTAATAAGTGAGATTATTTTTTTTCCCTTATGTTTTGGGACGGAGGGAGTACCTCATTAAATGCTTATTACATCTCTTAATTTATTTTTTGACAAGAAATCAAAAATGCTTTCAACTTTAAAAATAATAAATTTGGTCAAAAATAAAAATAATAAATAAATGTTGTTTTTGACTAACATAAAAATATATTACTTTCTTGGAAAAAGTTAAACAATTCTTTAATAATTTTCAAAAGCATTATACCAAAAACAGAATTGGAAAACATTGAATGCATTATTCTTTTACCTTTTATTACTAATATATAATTTATTCAAAAAAAGTTTTTGACCAAAAATATATTATATTTATTCATTAAAATTGTGTAAATATTGAAGTATCTATAATATTCATGTCTCCGGATCCATATGTTAACGACACTTATAAATTAAAATTATTTATGTTATCTATATTAGATCTAAACTAATATTTCAATATGAAACAAATAAACACCACAATAAGACGAGAAAACAAAATCCACTACATAAATTACAACAAAGGATAATTTAATTAGATAAAAATACAAAAAACAGAAAAAGACAACTACAATTATCATTTCCCATAAATCACTTTTTTCGATAAATTAAAAAAGAAAGTGATAACGACGAATATTCTAAAGTTAAAAAAGTAGAAGAAAAAGACAACTACAATTATCATTTCCCATAAAAATTTATAAAAGAAAATCACAAATTAATTTTTATTCCAAATATAGCTTTTTCCTCCATTTGACCAAAAAATTAACAAATTAAACAATATCACATTAATCTCATATATAAAATTACTTGAAAATATGTATATAATAATTATATATGACAGAGCAAGAGAATATCCATGAGAGATAGATATCACACAGAGAGAGAGAGAAAGAGTGCATGTCATTTTCCTGAGATTTTTTATTTTGGTGCCAAAATTTTCAGATTTTCCCTCTCATTTCAAAATCACATTCTGTTCAGTTTTGAACCTTCTCTTCTTTCCCTCTTCTTTTTTTCATCTTCAAAACCCTAATTTTAATTCACTTCTCTTAATTTAAATTCTCCCAATCTTAATTTTCAATCAAGAAATTCATCTCTTCGAAACCCTAATTTTCAATGTGTTGTTCCAATTCTTCACAAAATAATCCAATGAATTCTTCACCTCCGGTGATGGTTGATTCAATTTCCGAAACCCTAGACGCTGTTCATTTACCGGTTGTTGATTCTCCGTTACCTGATGTTAACAGAGTTTTTGTTCAACAACCGAGTTCCGTTAACTCTCCTCCGCCGTTAACGGACAACGATGTTGAGAAGGGAGATCCAGATGAGTTGGTTACTTTCGAGATAATCAGCGGTGGTGAGCCTTGTATTTGGACGGAGAGGGTGGATGTTGAGGATTGTCGTCCGCTGAATTCGTCGCGAGTTTTGGCTGTTCAGCCGGAGAATTGGATACCGGCTGATGCTCCTGATGATAGCTGGTTGTATGATGATTTCTCAAAGGATGAATTTTATGATTCTGATTCCAAAGCTGTGCCAGTGCCATCAACTATTGTAAGCGTTTCTTTCTTTAACTTTTTATTTATTTAGTTTTGTTATACGAAGATTGACACAGACATGATACTGACACGTTGACACTGATAGAATAATTGAATGTAACTGTGGTTGATTTGGGTCTATGTTGTCCACTAACATGTAAAACACGAGACAAATTTTTCGATCTGAATTGTCTATGCTATATAGATTTTTTTTTTTTTGAATTTTGTTTATGATCTATTTGTTTAACAGGGAGCTGGGCTTGCCAACCTTGGTAATACATGCTTTCTCAATTCAATTATGCAATGCTTCACGCATACCGTGCCCCTATTTGAAGGTCTTATTTCCTGCAACCATTCTCATGATGATGGTGAGTTACCCTTGTTCATTTTATAAAATTTAGCTTTAGATTGATGGATAAAATAATATATAGTAGTGTTATCATGCAATGAGGTTGTAATAATCTGGCAGTTTAGATGTGAATAAGAGGTTGTTTTCAAGATTAAAACATATACGGCACTTGTTGCAGTTATGTGTATAGTTTGAGTATTTTATTTTAGGCTTTTTCTTGTCTACCCCCAACCACTTAAAAATAATTTAACTCATAAATTTTTATAAAATACACCGTTGGATTAAAAGTTTGTATGATATAGATCATTTGTGTAAAATTTCAGACAAATCTAAAATCATTTGATATGTTATTGAGACGCATCAAAATTAACAATTTTTGTGATTTCATATACACCGTTAATTTTTATGTGTTTCAATAACATATCAAATGATTTTAGATTTTTCTGAAATTTTACACAAATGATCTATATGATATAAACTTTCAATCCAACAGTGTATTTTATAAAAAATTATATTGCTTAAAACTTTTTGTATTGGTTGGGGGTGGCACCTTTATTTTATGGTTTTGCTTTTGTTTGTTTTATGTTTCTGAAGATTTTGACCTTTATGTTATAAATTTCAGGTTATAATGGGTACTGTGTTATTTGTGCTTTCCGCTACCACTCGCTGCTGTCCTTGCAATTTACTGGAAGAGTTTTCTCCCCTGTGATACTAGTGGATAATTTGAGTCGTATCCTTAATACTATACTCACAAATACTTAATTGCATATCTTGCTTTAGCTTGTAGGCAGGCAAACTTTTGAATGGAAGGATTAAAAATTGTCTGTCGTTAATTAATTGGTAAATTAGTATCGATTGTTATATTATTGGCCTGTGAAATAGAATCTTTAATTGATATATAAGTTAGTTTCTTTTTTTACCTTTTGTGGTTGTGATCCATGACCGTATCAGATTTTTCTTCTATGTTTAGAAGATCTCAGCAAGAGGATGCACATGAATTTATGCAGTGTGCATTGGATAAACTTGATTCATGTTTTATAAATCTGAAGAAGAATGATCCAAAATTTGAGGGCAGTAATATTGTGCAGAAAGTTTTTGGTGGCAGTCTGGTTAGCAAGGTATGATTGACAAATACATTGTTAAATAATTGTCTCTTTTTTTGGTGAAATTGTGAAGGTATGCTTCTCTCTTTCCGGTGGCAGTCCGATATATAATGGTATGTTTGCTAACAGTTATTTTTTTCTTGTATTTATGTTTCAGCTCCGATGTTGTAACTGTGGTCGCTCTTCTGACACTAATGAGCCATTGATTGATTTGAGTTTAGAAATAGAAAATGTAGATGCTCTTTCCCGTGCTTTAGAATCTTTCACTATGGTGGAAAGCATTGATGGAAAGTTTAAATGTGAGGGCTGCAACGAAGAAGTGTCTAAGGAGAAACAGCTTAAGTTGGATCAGACACCTTCTATCGCTGCATTCCATTTAAAGAGGTTTAAGACAGATGGGTATTTTGTTGAAAAGATTGACAAGCATATCTATTTCCCATTGGAGTTGGACTTGCAACCTTACACCATTTTGAATGAAAAAAATGACGTGAGTTTTGATTTTATTTCCTCACTTACATTTCCCTTGTGAAATATTTGTTTTGACTCATTCTTGTGTTGGCAGGTATCATTGAAGTATGATCTATATGCAGTTGTTGTGCATACTGGATTTTCATCTACCTCAGGTCATTACTTCTGCTTTGTTCGCACTGCTCCAGACACATGGCATAAGATGGATGATTCAAAGGTAGCATCTGCTGAATTTGTTCCACTTTTGTTTTCACATGATATATTTAATGATAAAAGTTGATGCTATATTCATGGTTAAGTATTGATATGCTGTTTCGTCAAGATTTTTCCCTAGGAGCCCAGTCTTTCATAGTTTGAAAATATTCATTTTATTGCTGCAAATCTCATGATATTGTTTCCATTGCATATGATCCATGCTTATTTAATAATTGTATTGTGCTATTTTATTTTTTTTATTTTAGTTAACATGTAATATCTGGAAATCCTTCAGGTTACTAAGGTATCTGAAAAGACTGTGCTGTCTCAGGAAGCATACATACTGTTTTATGCTCGACAGGGCACACCTTGGTTTTCAAATTTTGCAGAATCTGTTATTCCATTGTTGGAATTGAGTACGATGAATACATCTCCCAAATCTGTTTTAGACAACACAGATGGCCAGGATAAATCATTTCCTATTTCAAATGAAAACATTGAGAAGAGTGGAGCTGGTGAATCCAAAGAATTTTCTGAGAAGAAGTTTGATTGTTCTGGTCGACGAAGTTGTGAGTTTCTTGAAATTGACGACGATATTTATGCTTCTCCTCGCCGTGAACAATTTCCTGCCGAGCCATCAAATCAGAAAACTCTTAATTTGAATGGATTGGAAGGTAAAAACGCCCAAGTGCAACCTTTGAATCATACCAGCTTGATTAATATTGCAAAACTTGGTGGGAGTTCATATGCTGAGAATGGTGCTCCTGATAAAAACAAATCCAATCAGGATGTTTTTGATTTTATAGACGATGATGGTTTCAATCCTTTAACTCCTCCTAACTCGCCCTCTTATCAGACTCCAGGTGAGTGGATATACTCTTACTGATAGTCTTTTCTCATGTAACTATGATTTACTTTGTTTATTAACCGTGTGTGGATTTGTCAGGTAAGTGTTTCCAGATCTCACGTGATCATTTGAAGACTGAAAATCAAGGGAGCTCCAAAAGATCGTCATCAAATAAATCCAATAAGTCCAATAAGTCAGCAGATAGTGCCGAAACAAAAGCTGCCATCACATATATTAAGAAGATGCCTGGTAGTTCAAGGAGAGGTATATTAATGGAGTTAATTGATGCTAGTCATAGCAACAGCAAATCCTCTGAGAACAAGAGAAAAAGGACTGATTCATCGCATTCTGACAAAGGCAACAACAGTGCTCACAAGAAATCAAGCCCCGCTTCTGTCACTGCCTACCCTGTGGCAGCCGGAACTTCACAGTGAATATGTCTCTGACTTTAGGCATTGGCTGTGTACTTGATATTTTTTGGTGAAAATACCTTTGTGGTCTTTTTGCCAAAACTTTTCAATGCCTCCTGCCAAATTGTATAGTCATGATACAGCACACCGTGTTCCCTTCTTTTTTTTGAAACACCCTTGTTGCCTTCTGCATGTGAAGAACATAGAAAGTAATCGTAACAAGGATGTACCGGTACATTATAAATGATAGCATTGGTGATGATAAATAATCCCCAACTTTGTAATATTGGTTTTTTCTTTAATACAGTAGTAGATTATGAGATTATGAGGTTGAACTTTTACTACCTAATTGCACTGTGGTAGATTCTCTTTAATGAAATACTTGGTGTTATAGTTAATTCTCTTTAATGGAGTTTCATTATTGTAGTAGTACTTGTTAAGATTGAATCTTGATTGTGTCTGAGGAAAATAATTACCAAGTAATCATTCTTTAGTTAGTGCAACATTTAAGAAGACATCATTTACTAAGCGGTTCTTGATCATGTTGAGCACTTTGTCTGCATTAACTTCATTTCCGTAAAACTACTACTATTTCGTAAATGAGTGCTGAAATGATGTTAAGTATCTAAAGTGTCAATCCGTTATAGATTTTTGCAGAAAATATGATGTGTTAATTAAACTTACCAAGGGTCGGGGTGTGAACCGATATCCGGTAGAATTTTTAGTCATTAAGCTATTTAACAAAAAAAAAAAGATAAAATAATTACACTTACCAATTACACTTCCTTGATTTCTGAAGAAATGATGTTGGAGTATTGCAATATAGGTTGTGCCACACAAGAAGAAAATTGTAATGGGTTATCCTCTGAGATGGCTGGTTGTGGAACAAATAATCACTCTTTGTCCATCATGGGAGGTGTTTGATAGGTACATCAATTATATAATTAATTGTGTATTCAATGATATATATGTAATTTGCATTTCTAACATTGGCTATTGAGATAAATCTAGTTCCAAGATTATATTGAATTGAAAGTGAGATCTATGTTAGTATTTCATATCGTGTAATTAAATGCTATGTAAAACGGATCTCATGAAGGGAACAAAGAATATTACGCTAAATTTTTTTCATGCAACATTGAATTGATGAATGAAGATTGGAGGGATTGATATGATCAAAAAGCAAGCGGATGATGATTAATAACGACCAAATCTGCAGAATTTTTTTCTACAGAATTTTCAATGTCTTCTGCTCCAACAATCTATTTCTGAGGAATCAATGGAAGCTATGCTTGACAAAATCTACAATCTATTTGGAACTTTTAATAAAGCCATATTCACATGTTTTAGGTTCTAATAAATATACCACATTTTTCATATATATAGGAAATATAGTAAGAATTGCAAACCAAAAGTTGAGAATATATAGTTTCACAATATTACAATTGATAATTGTAGAAATATATATTGTTACATATATATAAATAATGAACTGATATATAATCTTGCTCTTGTAATATAAATATAAATATAAATATAAACATGAATTATGAATATGATTTTGTTATTAACAACACCATATACTTATTCTTGATGCATTAAATTAAGGGGACACTCCGATGTTTCTCTTGTGTATTAAAGTAGTTTTTACGGAACATAACCCCCATGGCCACCACCACTTCCACCACCTCCTCCAAAACTACCACCATGTGCACCACCTTCCCTGTATCCACCTCCTCCCCCAGTGCCTCCTCCTCCACCGCCGCCATATGCTCCACCTCCGGCTCCTCCACCAGCACCAGCACCGGCACCACCTCCACTTCCATATCCACCTCCATGTGCTCCACTATCACCACCATAGCTTGCTCCACCTCCGCCTCCACTTCCACCGCCTGCTCCATAAGCAATGCCATGGTCTCCACTAGCTCCATAGCCTCCGCCAGCACCACCACCTTTACCACCGCCATAACCAGCACCATGCTCTTGACCACCACCATATCCTCCTCCAGTTCCACCTCCTTCACCACCTCCATAGCCAGACGCACCATGCTCTCCCCCACCACCATAGCCTCCTCCAGCTCCACCTCCTTCACCACCTCCGTAGCCAGAAGCACCATGCTCTCCTCCACTACCGTAACCTCCTCCAGCGCCCCCTCCTTCACCACCTCCATAACCTGAAGCACCATGCTCTCCCCCACCACCGTAACCTCCTCCTGCTCCACCTCCTGCCCCACCTCCGTAGCCAGAAGCACCATGCTCTCCCCCACCACCATAACCTCCTCCTGCACCCCCTCCTGTCCCACCTCCATAGCCAGAAGCACCATGCTCTCCTCCACCACCATAACTTCCTCCTGCACCACCTCCGGCTCCACCTCCGTACCCAGAAGCACCATGCTCTCCCCCACCAGCATAACCTCCTCCAGCCCCACCTCCTTGACCACCACCATATCCTCCTCCACGCTCTCCGCTATAGCCTCCACCAGCACCACCTCCTTGACCACCACCGTAGCCACTACCATGTTCTCCTCCGACACCAGCACCTCCTCCAATGCCATACCCCCCTCCTTGAGCTCCTCCTGCGCCATACCCAGCTCCGCCACTTCCACCAGCTCCTCCATATCCTATGCCATGTTCTGCACCACCTCCTGCACCTCCACCATAACCTCCACCACCACCATTGCCACCATCGCCACCGAATCCAACTCCATGATCACCTCCATATCCAGCTCCTCCACCTCCATATCCTCTACCACCACTTGATCCTCCTCCACCGCCTCCACCACCAATGCCATGACCTAAACCATAGCCACCTCCAGCATCAAAATTGAGTAGAGCCCTTCTAGCAGAACATATGCTTAAAGCAAATAGTACTAAGAAAACAACAATGGGAACTCTTTGTATAGAAGCCATTTGGGATGATTGAAGTTATTCCCACAATGGAAGAGGTTGGTTTATAGTTGAAGAAGCTTGAAGGGTATTTATAGTGATTGCCAAGGCGTATTCAAAGCAAAGAGTGGTTGAAGCACATGGCTAGTGAAGTTGGATGTCCCTACAATGTGGCCCATTATGTAAACACACAAAGATATACTCCATACACACACAGCAAAAGCGCAGATATTCTTGTACTTTCACTCTCACACTAGGATTTGCCATTGTACATTGTGTGCTTTTGCTGTCTTCCACATCCAAGCATGCAAAATGCAATAGCACTAGAAAGCCTTAAAGCATTTTAACAACTTCATATACCTAATTACCTAATTTACTACCTTCTATCTATAGCTAAGCTAACCACTGCGCCTCATCATCACTTTGCTATATGCAAATGCAATTTTTTTCCATTCTTAATTTCTTACATATATTGTATTTCTTTTGGCCACTAAATTCATATCTTTCCGCCAATTTAAACTATATAAATTGCGAGTTTATTAATACTAATGATAGTGGATACTATATAACATTTATTTAACAAAACTAAAAATCAACGCAATTCTCTTTATGGACAATGGAATGATACTAGTACAGTACTTTATGTATACTAGAGTTTATCAAATGACTCATTATTCCAATTTTGTTTTATACATTAGAAAATGAAATACCGACATAAATATTTTGTTTTTCTCGTCTATGAATTTGGTTGTTAGTTGTACTTTTTCAATTAATCTAAATAAATATTTCCTATTAGATCTCAATAAAAAGAAGAAAAATAGGTTGCACTATGTAAACACACTCACTCGATTACTTGAGCGTGTGCTTCTCTTCTTATTCTTTTGACTTCTCAATTTTTTTGAAGTTATTTTTGCTGTCATCTACATTTTTAATTACCGTTCTCATATGATGTGTTAATTTTGTTATCTCACTAATTAAATCAGCAAAATAAAGTTGTCCCGTGAACATAACTCAGATTAGTTAATAGGAACATTATATATAATATGTAATATTATTTGGAGTTCAATTCGACATAATTCAACATTACTTTCTCAAAAAATAAAATAAAATGAGGTGACATCCAATTCAACAACTTAACTAATATCACATATCATCAAATAACTTACCACTTCATTCCACACCAGCTTAACTTTTCTCCAATTCTACATATATGAACTAAAATATCCAGACACAGTTCGATCTCTCGTAACTACTGTTGAGAGAGAACTGAAACTCTTTGATACCAAAATTGATCACTGATTTGGATTAATCGGTCCAGTAAGTCGGATGTTGGTGGTGAAGACAAAAAAAAATCACGAAACTAAGTTCCACAAAAAAAAAGTCTAAAACTTTAAATGCACTTTTACCCTCAATTTTGGTCTCCCATTTGTAATTGTATAATTGTGGTCATTCATTTTACTAATTAATTTTGTATAATTAGATAAAGGTGCCAACTACTTGTGTACCCCTTCAACATTTGGGAGTATATACCCCCAACCATTACAAAAAGTTTTTAGCGATATAATTTTTTATAAAATAAACCTTTGGATTGAAAGTTTATATCATATAGATCATTTGTGTAAAATTTCAGACAAATTTAAAATCATTTGATATGTTATTGAAACATATAAAAATTAACGGTGTTTAAGAAATCACAGAAAATGTTAATTTTGATGCGTCTCTATAACATATCAAATAATTTTAGATTTGTCTGAAATTTTACACAAATAATCTATATGATACAAAATTTTAATCCAACAATGTATTTTATAAAAAATTATATCGGTTAAATTTTGTTTAAGTGGTTGGAGGTAAATACCTCCAAATCTTGTGGGGGTAGAAAAAAAAAAACCTTAGATAACATGACAATAGATGTAAAAAAAATAAAAATAGATAACATGACAATAAATTAAATGAAGTGACATACTAAAAAACAAAATAAATGAAAGTCTTGTCATTAACACTATTAGAAAAGAGATTTCAGAAATTCTGCTATTTTGAAGTCATTGCTATAATGATGCTCACATCACGATATGTAGTGGAGAATACTAAATGCATATGGTATGAATTTGAGTCTTATTTTTTTTGGGTACATTGAGCCATCTTATTTATGCTTTCATCATATCTATGTTCTTATTTTGCTCTTAACACTTGCAAACTCAATCATACAACTTTTTTTGTGTAATCCAATTTTTTCAGTAGTTCGGTAATAAATACATAGATTAACATCTCGGACTATAAAAGATCAAAATAAGTGGCAAGAGTTTTAATGCTATTATAGTCACAAAACTGAATTCAAACCGATGACCTTTGTTAAAAAATTCGTTAAATGGACAAAACCGAAGCATGAATTGGTCAAGTGTAATGTTGACGCGGCATGCTATGTTGAAGAAAACAGTATTATTCATTTATTTGATAATAATGTTAATTGATTTTTGGTTTGTTGAATATTTTTCAAAATATTTGTCGACAATATTTAAGTATAAGTTAACTATGGAAAATAACACACCATAGCTAATTATCCTAGTGATCATGTCATTTGTGTGAAGTCATACAAATGTTTTCAAGTTCTAGTCTTATTAAAGTCCAATTTTTATTTTCAGAACATGGCCTCCAAATTATTTGGGATGACTCTAATGCACAAATTAAATAAGAGAAAAGTAACATAATTCCTGTTACAAATTGAATACCTGAAGCTTCCCTCTGCTAAACAAAAATCAATTATTTTTGGGAGTTAGTGTTAGGATGGATCACTTGGATATAACAATGACACAATGTGTCCATAACTTAGTTAGATCAGTAAGTTAGTTAGTTAGAAGGGTCCAGTTGAACTCAACCCCTACAAAATCATTTTGTCAGGTGAAATTGAGTGTCAGAAGTTAGATTAGACCTAACTTAATTCTACAAAACCGACTCGTAAAATAAAGATTGTTAACGATTATATTTTCTATTTTATGGTCGGTTTTGGTTTAAATAAAATAAATCTATTCTCAAGATTCTTTCTACCTTCCAATTTCTCTGGCTACTTATCAGCTACTTACAATTAGTGCCACTAAATTATGCTAAAAGATCAATACATTGGATTAGCACAGTTAACTCTTTTTCACACACATACCCAAAAATTAATAAAGAAAATTACAGCAACCATTTTTTAAAAGATATGATAGGTTGATTCTTACATATGCAATAAATAAATGTACAAATATGTTTACCTCCTCAGGAATCCAAGAGAGCATAGGTACATTATTGTCATTGGCCATATTACATTAGCAGACAAAGTTTGGATTATTTGATCATGATATGAAGCATCATATAATTTGCATTTTTCAACATCAATGCACGGGCAAGAATGCAAGATTCTTTATATCCTCCGATTTACGAGCAAAATGATCGAAAAACTCAGTCGCCTATTAAAAGTTGAATATACCATTCATTTAATTTATAAACTACAGAACTACTCTTTCTCTATAATTTGATCATTCAACCATAGAAATACACTCCCTCAGGTTCTTTTTATAAAAACAACTCACTTTTTAGATTCATTAAATAATTGATGTATATATATAGTCTATAATATATACTAAATACATTAATTATTGAATAAATAAAAAAAATCAACTGTTTTTTTTATAAAAAAGACTGGAGAGAGTAATAAACTGTGAACTATTTTTGATCAATCAAAATAGTTTCAACCATCATTCTTTTCTAATTTTAAAAGAATCGAGAGACTAATCTGATGGGTTATTTGAAGTAGTTTAAAGACAACTTGTTTCTATAGTTCATACATCAAACTAGAGAGAAATTTAGTGACAATCTAAGGATCAAATTGATGATTTTCAATAAAAATGCAATCCCATCACAATTGAAACATATAATATATAATGATCAATCTCAAATAAACACACATAAGGTGAATGAATGACATCCTTGACAATTGAAGCATTTGATTTGCATCAAGATTTGTATCATCCTGAATTTCTTTAATTCTTTTGACATTTCTATTCCTAAAATCTTCAATTAGACATTGTAATTTGTAAGTAAAACTTAGCATCTTCACTTAAAAGGAGGAAAATTCTCTTGTTAAATGAAGACGGTTTTGACTGACATCTATTGTTCAAAACATTATTTCAAGGGTCGAATTAACAAATGTCTTAAGAGAGTTTTGTGTTAAAAATAGTACTTTCTTAGACTCTTAAAAAAATGAAGGGGTTGGTGGATTGTAAATCATAATCAATTTACTTTATTTTGTTTTTAACTAAGTTGTTAATTTAGTTAGTTAGTTTTACATCTAATTGGTTAATTTGGTGGAGTTAGTTAGTTTTATTTATTTTACAAGATAAGTGTGCATTCTCTGTATATAAGTCACACTTGTGTAATATAATATCAAATAATCATCTCAATAAAATTTTCACAGTACAAACTATCTTCTCCTTTTTTCAATCATTCACTCTTTCAATATAATATCCATTGTTTCCCTCTATTGAACACATAGAACCAAATCTTCCACGCACACAAACTACTACTATCGAAGTATCTGATAAGTACTTCTAATAAGTATTTATGATAACAATTTCTGATATATGTGTTTGCTTCTGCTCTGTGTGCTAATAGGGTAAGATTAAGGATTAAATACACTTTTGGTCCCTTAGCTTATTTTTTAGTTTCGTTTTGGTCTCTTAACTATTAAAAGTTTTGTTTTGGTCCTTAAATTTATTTTTTGGTTTCGTTTTGGTCCCTTAACTTACTTTTTGGTTTCGATTTGGTCCCTTAACTCGTCATACGTCAACTACACTTTGAAACCAAGAAAATAGTTAAGGGACCAAAACGAAACTTTTAATAGTTAAGAGATCAAAACGAAACCAAAAAATAAAATAAAAGAGACTAAAAGTGTATTTAAGCCTAAAATTAAAGACGTAATAGTGTATTAAATCAATTTAATGTTTTAGAATTTGGAATTATGGTGAGTAATAACACCAACTCCACTACAACTTTGAGGCCATTTTCACAGGGGAGATGTCTTTTGAATAAGGTTTCCATACACTGAATGTAGAAAGTTGATTCACTGAAATAATTTCATAACAAAGTTTTACATATTAATCGATCTTAACTATTGATTTGAAATTAAACGGTTTAAATATTAAATATAATTTTTTGAAGTAAAATAATTTCAGGCGTCAATAATTAATCGGACGATCCAAGTTTGTTGTAACACATGCTTTAATGGTTGGAAATCCACTCCTTCAAAGTATACTAGTTTAATATATCTTTATCATGTCATGTCTATCTAATAGGCCCACTTTTTGAGGAGAACCCACTAAAAAAGGATTAGAGTATTTTATTCTTTCTATCTATCTGTCTCTCTAATTATAATCCCTTATTTCTTAAGGTAATGTTAATCGATGTTTATGAGATATTGATTAATGAATTTAAAAAAAGAAAAATTTAACCGGTGCACCAGTTAACTTTTTCATTTCTTTTTTTTTTTGGTACATTTCTTTTTTCTTTTTGGTACATTCTTTATTTCTTTTTTATTAGTATTAAAAGAAGTGTTTAATATTCACGGATTTTAATTCAGTTGGTAAAAAAATATCAAAATTGTTAATTCTGATAGATTAAAGTTTGGGTCCAATCACCTCATTTTAGAATTTTTTTTTCTACCGACTCTCATAATTATTTCCCCTATAACTATCTTATTTGTCCTTAGTGGATATTTGAGCAAAATTTTAGACGTAGATCCCAAAATAAGGTTCGGGATATATAAACCGAAGTTTGTGCGAAGTTTTGGGGGATACAGACACCATTTCAGGTTCTAAATCTCGAAATGGTGCATGTAGCCACCAAAACTTCCCACAAGCTTTAGGTGGGTATAAGATCTCGAAATGGTGCCTCTACTCTCAAAACTTTGTACAAACTTCGAGTTCTACATCTAAAACCTTATTTCAAAATCTACGTCCCGAGTTAAAGGATAATTTGGGGCTTTAGGGGGATTATAGAGAATCATAGACGGAGCGATAGAGAAATTTTCCTCATTTTATATGTGTAAGTTTTGAAAACACCGTGAACAAGAACTAAACACCGCTCAATTGATGATTAAATAAACAATGCAGATATTATTACTTTTTGGTTTAAATATGTTAAAAATCTCTATATTTTAGAGTTACTTGAGTTTTAATCCTTGTACTTTAATTTTTTTCAAATTTACTCTGTATTTTCATTTTCCTTTCAAAAAGGTCCTGATGAACTAATTTTTTGATGACATATTACTTGATTTTAATTTTTTCTGAAACATATAAAATAAAAATACATGATCAATTTAAAGTTTTTTTAAAATATAAAAATTAAAACTCAAACAAACTCAAAGTATTACATATTGAAACCTTACATTTTCAAAGATCAATGACAAAAAAGCACTAATTGGATAACGAGAGAATATTTCTGATTTCAAACATGGTCCAATTATTCATTTAAGGGTATTTTTGACTTTCCAATGCTCTACCTCATTGGCTATATAATGACAAAATTGATGACCAAAATAGAATCATACTTC
Source organism: Trifolium dubium (assembly GCA_951804385.1). Classification (NCBI taxonomy): domain Eukaryota; kingdom Viridiplantae; phylum Streptophyta; class Magnoliopsida; order Fabales; family Fabaceae; genus Trifolium; species Trifolium dubium. The sequence goes on from OX638067.1 coordinate 39,024,237, forward strand.
ATAGTTCATACCTACTCATATCATTGTGAGAATATGGAGTCCCAGAGTTTCACTCAAGAGCAAGGGTTAGTCTCTTACTTTTCCTAATAATATTTCAGTTTTTTTCATCCTTTATTTCATCTACATGTGTAATATAGTTTATGAAATTCATTTCTAAGCAAAGATGAGGTGTATATTTCTTTTAACATGCATCCAACAAATCAAATCTAATAGACATCACTAGAGATATTTTTAAAAATAATTTAAAAAACGATATCATGTGTGTTTTTTATTTGTCATGTAGTTATTAGTAATAAGTAGTTCATACATCTTAAATAAGAAGAAGTGATAAATCTAAAATTTGAACTCAAACAATTAGATATCAATGTCTTAACAGTTACAAACTAATTTGTGTCATGTAATTTATTCGGATTCGGATTCACGTATAAAAAAAAATTAATGTATGTCTACATATAAATCTAAAAAGTTATTTGTTGTTTATATATGAGATTAGAGGGAGTATATATGAGATCGGAGAAAGTAAATAATTAAGGGTAATTATAAATATAATTAACCAATAAGCTTTGTGCAGGAGAGTCCAAACTCAAGAAAAAAATTCAGGCCTGGGTTTGGGCAATGTGTTGTGCAAGACGGGTAAAGGCTGGACATGTGTTATAACAAGGACTGATGGGCCTGATGCTGGCAAAGTTTTCGTTAAATGCGGTGAAAATTGTACCTGCACACTGTATGTAAAAAATTGCTCCTCCTCTAATGTTCTATAAATTTAATAACTTGATTATTTTAATTTATTCATCAATCACTCTCTTGTAGTTGTCATGTATTTAGTTCTAGGATGGAGACAATTGATTTGGATAAAAATTGAGTAAAATGTGAAGTGATATGTTAATGTTTTACAAATCGAAAACAGTTGATTCAATCGGTTAAATAGAAAATTTGTCACTTCGTCGGTTGGTTTGATTACATTGCAATTTGATTGATTAAGGTTGAGCTAGGATCGAAAATGTTCTTCCGCAGTTGATCCAATTGATTTTCATTTTTTTACATTTTATGCTAATTTTTAACTTATTTATTTACTTACGATCTACTGATTAAACTAATTTAACCATGATCTAAAAGTCTTGCCGATTCAATTTCTCATATGATTTTTAAATTCCCGTGACACAAAAATCATATGAGAAATTGAATCGGCGGGAAAGTTAAGGGGTCAAAAGTACATTTTAGCCAAAAATCAATTATAGACACCAAAAGCTTTGAATCTCAATAAATACAAAGCTTTGAATATCATAAATTATTCCTGAAGTAAAATAAATTCAACTCAAAAGCACACAAACATTCCAAAATCAACTTCGTAGTTATAGAATTACTATAATTTATTTTAGAGTAAAAATATAATTCATCTGTGTATTGGTGCACATTTTTTAAACTCCTAGATATTCATATACTCTAATGCAGTGATGGTGGAGCTGTGTCACCCAACATTGAGATTAGCAGTGACAATGGCAGCGAAACATTCTGCAAATGTGGTGAAGGATGGAGTTGTTCCATTTTCAGGACTGAAGGCCCTGATGCAGACTCAGGCAAGGGCTTTGCTGAATGCACAGAACAGTATAAGTGTGCTTGTAATTGTTGATCACCAATTGTGCAATTGGCCCCTAGCCCCCTACTATGCTATTTGGGTTTGAAAATTTATTTGTGATCAATTATGAAGTTGGTTTGCTTCCTAGTTTTAATTAGTAGTATGTGTTTGGTGAAGTCATCTGGTAATGTAATATCATATGCAGAAACTTCTGTTGTCTATCAGAATTTCAAATTGGAATCCTTATTACTATATCGAACAATTCGTCATTTTGGGCATTGAATGTGTAAAACGATGTCATTCTAGTCCCTTAATGTACTTAAATTGCAAGCAAACACATCTCTAGTATCTCTTTTGTTATTGATTTTATGAACCTAACAACTTGTTTGGTTTGGCGATAAATAACATCGGCAATGTCGCGCTCCTATGCACATTTCAACCTGATTTTTCAGAAGCCAGTAACTAAGAGTCTAGAAAATGCACCTCGTGAACACATTTTGTCAATTGGCCAACAAAAAATACATCTGAACATCTGATGTTTGATCATCAAAATTATTAATAAAGAGACACATTAAACGTACAAAAGTTCTAACTCAAGTGGCATAAAATATCAAAATTATCAGGCCAGACATCCATTACTGAAGTTCGAACCCCGGTCAGTCCACAAAACATCGGAAAAACTAACAAAGTACAAAATCAAGGATACTGTTTCTGCAACCAGGTCTATCCTCTTTCCTCACATACTCCCTAGCATCTTCTTCTCTATATTCCATCAACCCAATCTCCCCCTTCATTTTCCACAGCTTCTCACCAAAATTTCTATGCCCAAAATACCCTTCTGCCACCACCTTCTCTCCATCCTCCGTCACAACCACCACCTGAACCCGTTCATAATACCCATTTTCCACACCTTCGAACTTATCGAGTCTAACCAATGCTTCATCCGAAACCGCGAAAACTTCTCCCTTTACCCGTTGACCCGACCCGGGTAAGTTGATCAGATACGGTATCCCGTGAGGTCCAATTACCAGAGGATACGGGTTCTCCGTGAAATGTGTATCTATAAAAACGGCGTCGTCTTTGGTTTTCAGATCTTCCATTAGAAAGTGGTTCGGGAATCCTCGTTTCAATGTGCCGTATGCGAAGATCATGTGGTTTTTCGTTTTCGCCATGGTTTCTTCCTCTCTTGCTTTCGTTGGAAGTATCGCGATTCTTACGTTCTTATTTTCATTACTTTTCAAGAGGCACATTAATATGGGCTTGGGCCTCAAACGAAAATCAAAAGATTGAGGAAAAACTCGTATATAAAGGATAATAGTGTGACGGATTAACCATTAAACGCACAATCTTTTAGAGATATGAATTTGAGGTAGAGTTGGAATATATTTATCCGAACATATATGAGTTTTGTTCAGAACAATTCTCACTTCACCACACTTTCTTTATATGACATATTCTTTTTTAGTACCATTATATGGTACGTATGAGAGACTATATGTACGACCATTGCACGATAAGTTCAAACACACTCAAATTGAATTTTTGGTCAGGTAGTTTGAACCTGACTCCCTACACTTTCGTGCAATATGTTCAGCCAATTGAGCTAAGTTCATGAGACAATCAATTTGATTTATTAATAGATTTTTTTAACATATATAGGCTAAATTCATGAGCTATAATTTTAACATTAAAAAATTAATTCCAAAAAAAATAACATATATAGGCTAAAACAAAAAACACGCGAACTAACAGAGACCTATTAATTATTTAAGTTTTTTTTTTGTGTACTATACTCTATACACACAGAGACAATCATATCCAAAGAAATATATGTATCATACAAGACATTGATGTGGTAAAACTTTGGCTTGTGGTGTTGCAAATAGCAAGGACACTCTTTCGTGCAATTTTAACGACATAAGATTGTCGTACCATTTAGCATTTTTCATTCTTTTTAGATCAATTTCATTCAATATCATTGAATCTTTATTTAAGTCCTTTTTGTGGGGTGGGGATGGTGAGGCTCGCAAGGTTCATTGGATTCATTGGAATAAAGTATGTCTTGCAAAAGAGGAAGGGGGTTTGGGGGTTAGGTGGGTTAGGGAGTTTAATATTGCATTACTTGGAAAATGGTGTTGGCGAGTTAAAACAGAGGGTGGGGATTTATGGAGGTGAGTTTTGGCGTCGAAGTATGGAGTGGAAAGGGGTGAGGTAATGGACGGGGGGATTAATGCTTCGGCTTGGTGGAAGGACATAGTAGGGGTTAGGAGGGGTTCTTTTAATCAGGTAGAGGGGTGGTTTGATTCGGGGTTGTCAAGGAAGGTGGGAGACGGAGAGGAGACTTCCTTTTGGAATGATCCATGGTTAGGGGAGGGGGTTACTTTGCGAAGTCGATTTCCACGCCTAGCGGGGTTATGTGTAGAACCTCATATTTCGGTGGGGGAGATGTGTCGGAGGGGGTGGGGAGTCGGCGGTGGAGGGTGGGTGTGGAGGAGGGAGTTGTTTGCATGGGAGGAGGAATTGTTAGCTGGGTGTTGTGATATTCTACTTGATGTTTTGTTGCAGCCTAATGTGTTTGACAGGTGGCGATGGCTAGGTAGTACTTTCGAGGCTTATTCAGTTAAAGAAGCTTACTCTTCGTTGACTAGACAGCGCCAGGTTGATTTAGATCTGGGTCATGTTAAAGAGTTGCTGTGGCTTAAAGGAGTTCCTCTCAAGGTTTCGGTATTCGCTTGGCGCTTTATGAATAATCGCATTCCAACTCGCGACAACCTTGTTCGTCGGGGCATTATTTCACAAGATTCCCAGATTTGTAGCCTTGGGTGTGCGGCACCTGAGTCCCTTTCCCATCTCTTTGTTTGTGAGAATGCTCTGTTGGTTTGGAATGGGTTACTTCGTTGGTTAGGTGTGCAGGGGGTTTTTCATTCAATACCATCTTCTCATGCTCAACAGTTCATTGGCCTTGCACTTCCATGTTCAAAATTTAAAATTGCTTATCAGATGATTTGGTTGGCAACTATTTGGGGAATATGGAAGTCTCGTAACTTAAGCATTTTTTCAAAATCAACCTTTCGCGGCTGACCAAGTGTTGCTTCAAATCAAATTACATGTTTGGTGGTGGTTGAAGGAAAAAAGGAAGGACTTTTTGTATGATTTTAATTTGTGGTATGTAAACCCATTGCAATGTTTAGGATGGCAAGGGGTATAGTCTTCAAACCCTTGTTTTTTTTATGTAAGGTTTAGACCAGCTTTTCTTCATGACTGGTCGCTACTCTTGATGTATCTATTGTTCTATCAAGGCCATAGAGTGAGCACATCTTGTGCCACTCTAGTGAGCTAATAATATTTATTTCTTTGATTGCTTCAAAAAAATTTTTTCATCCAATATCAATATAAAATAAAATTAGTCTAGAAGTTTCGGATCAAGTGGTAAATGTCGAAATTGCTAGACTGTATGTGTGTGAGTATAACTTTAATAGATTACCATTTTATTTAAGCCAAAATTAATTAAAGAGATAACTATGTAGCTCTGATTATCTAATTATCTAAGAACATAGTTGATTATAGTATTTTAAATGAAAACGTCGTATTAATTATTTTGCCAAATAACAAGTTAAAAAAATAAAAATAAAATTATTTGATTATTTAAATTGATTAATTATTCAGAAAAAAAACATTTGGACAATAAAGAGGATTTATTCACTACTTTGGTTGTTCAGTCATAGACTCCCAAGTTTTTTTTACTTCAAATTGTAGACATCTACGTATCTAAGGATTCCAATTCTCAAAGGTTGCTGGATAGATAATATTGCGGAAACAACATTTTTTGGTTTGTTGAGATCTAGAAACAGCCTTCCACTATACAAACATAACAAAAATTTGTTTAATTTAATATATGACCCTAACAAATAACGATGTAAATTATATTTGAACAAAATAAAAAATTTGAGCTAGCTGTAACTAAATTGATGCGAGAATTGAGCCTTCAACAAAAACTCACAAATAAAAACTACTTCTTACAAAAGATACTAAAAGATAAAATAAAATAAATATATTTTTGGTAAACAAAAATATAAATTTAATTTGTATTAATTTATGAGTATTTTCAGAGATCAGGTTCGAGTGCATACTTTCAAACTATGTTATACTAGTATAACCCAAAAAAAAAAAAAAACTATTTTGTTTTTGATTATTATTATTGTTTGTCATAATCAAAAACAAAAAGTAGTTGAGATTATTTAATGCTATAGTTTAGGAGGAAAAAAAATAGAGTTTAGTTGTAGCAAACCTAATAGCATTTATAAATAATAAGAAATAAGATAAGATAAGAAATTTCTTCTTCAACTGCATTGGCTTTCACTTTCTGCAAACAAGGTTGGAACTTGGAACTATGTTGCTGGGCAAGAATAAGAAGAAACAAAACGTGACGAGGATGTTGATAATCATCAATGTACATGGAAGTTCAGGACCGATTCGATTCATCGTGAATCAAGAAGAGATTGTGGCAACTGTTATTCATACAACTCTTAAAGCTTATGCTCGTGAAGGGAGGCTTCCTATTCTCGGAACTGATATCACAAGATTCAGTCTTTATTGTCCTCATGTTGGATATGAAGCTTTGAATCCATGGGACACAATTGGATCAACTGGAGCTAGAAACTTTACGTTATTCAAGAAGCCACAGGCTAACAATGGTGTTGCACGAAAGGGAAGTGGAAAGTGGAAGACTTGGTTCAACAAGTCTCTTAATCTCAAGATTTGTACTCATTAATGTGTTTCTTAAGATTTAGGAGAAGTAGCTTACGTAGAAAGTATATAGGTTAGATATGATGAGAGTCTAAGTCAAGGACATTAGAGAAAATTTTAGCAAAATCGGTATTGCCCTAACACTATTAGTCTCCCTAGTAAGTATAGCAATTTGAATACCCGTTATGCCATAGTCTTGTGATTTAATTTGGAAGTAATCCTTAAGTAGTTTATCTATCCAGTCGGACACCATCTATAGTTACACATTAAGTAGGTTACATTTAGTCGATGAATATAAGCGAATCATCTAATGCACAAAAGCAAATAAAAAGGATTAATGTGCTGGTAACACAATTGAACCTTGAAAAAGAATAATGAATAAAGTGTGCATCTTGTATATAGCAATATGTATGATAAAAAATGATAAAAACGCTAACCGATTTTCCTACCATGTGTGTGACAATAATATAGATAAAGGGTCTTAATGTGACTGTCTCGAATGAAAAAGGAGGGAAAAAAATGAGAGAATTAGACTTTGGCATAACGGCATGATCCAAATTGATATGCATAAGAGGGAGAGTTTTTGTGTAGTTACAATACCCTTTTTGTTAGAATAAGTATCTAACTAATTGATCTTAGCCGATTTAATTTTCTAACCACGTATGAGTATTCGTGTTGTTATTTCTCTCTTAATCTCAAGATTTCCACTCATTGTACAATCTAGTTTTAAATTAGTGTAGGCATTGTATACCTTATAGTGTGATTTGGCATTGTGCAACAATAACAGTTTTTTTTTTTACAAGAAATAACAAAGTTAAAAGGTTCAAAATGGTGCAAGGGAAAAAGAGTCATCACTCTTTCTTTTTAATTCAACTAATTAGATATAGATGTTTCTATACGGATAATATACAAAATAACTTAATTAATATTTCCTTCTTACTAAAATATGTGTTTAGAGAAAAAACAATTGTATTAAAATATATGTCATTTTATATTTTTAATGAATTATTTAGTGCTCATTTTTTCTATTATACTTTTAAATAATTTTTTTCTTTCTTATTTAAATTCTACACTTTATATTTCTCATATTATTAATAAAAGATAATATAATAATTTATACTAAGATAGAGACAGTATTAATTTATGTGATATGATTAAAACGACATATATTTTGATATAGATGTAGTATTAATTTGAGAGTGATCAATGGAGAATAATAACAATGATGCTCATGGGCATGGATCCTACTAAGAAGAATGAGACGATTATTGCTCCTAACTAGTTCCCAAAAGAAGCAGCTTGTTTTTTATGCTGAATCATGTATTTTCATCATGATATATGGTACATACGTAACTCTTTAATTAAACATACTTAATTTTTTTTCTATGATTCTTATGCTCTAAGTGCTTCCAAGATTATTGGCACACCACACATTGTAAACTAGTGGCGGAATGAGAGGTGGTCTGATCTTGGCAAAGGTCACGTCCTAAAATATAGAAAATCACTATTATACCCTTAATATATTAATAAAATTATTAATTAATATAATATTACCTCCGTTCATTTTTACTTGTCGTTTTAGAAAAACATATTTGTTTCTTTTTACTTGTCGTTTTGGTAATTTAGGTTATATTTTTTTATTGTGTACAATTTTTTTTTTATTTTAAATAAAGTTTGTTACAATTTTTTTTTGAAATAGATAATGTATGTGAAAAAGTAGGAATTTATTGTTAGATTAAAAATATGATATATTTAAAAAAAGGACATAATAGGAAAATAAGGTGCAAAAATACACTCTCCTATTTTGATCTTTTTTTTCTAAAACGACAAGTATAAAGGAATAAAGATAGTATATGTTTTTGTGCGTAAAAAAAAAAGTCTATAACAAGTATCTTATTGTCTAATAAGATTCTTATCTTTCAAAAGGTCCATCGTGTTCTACTCTTACTCAATGTAATTTTAACATTTTTTTTAAACTTTAGAACATTTTTTAAGATTTTGTTTTTGTTTTTGAGAAAAGCATTTTTTAAGGTTTTTTTTGTATGGTTCTTAATATAAAATAAAATTCATTTTTGTGGTTATAACAAACTTTGAAAAAAATTATGAATTTGAGGAAATCATAATTTGTTATGTTAAGAATCATACAAAAAGCACTTGCACATAAGTTCTTTCCAACTTTTTTTACTATTAAAGCATATACATATTTTTGAAAAGAATTTCCCACACACACACACACACACACACATATATATATATATACATTTCATCAATACCTCTAAATTGCTACATTCAAAAATTTGAATACTGGATAACAAGTTATAATGAAAATTTTAATAAACATCATTTTTATGAACTAAAAAGTTATTTTCCAACTATTTTATTTAAAAGAAAATAATTGTATAAGAAAAAAATACAATTTTATTGTTTATAAACATTATACTAATTCAAATTTTTTGTTTTTGCTAGTTTTGATAAAAAAAATTATTTAGCTATTACAATTAGTTAAATGATAGAAAAAGAAATATCTTATTAAAAATAATCATTTACCTATTAATTTAAAAATCTAATGTAATTATAAATAAATAAAAAATCATTTTTTATATAAATAAAACACAACTTTATTAACAGTAAATTTTTTTACAGTGTCCATATTCTTCAAAAACAGTCACAATTATTTTTATTTATGAATAATCATTCTCGTTTTAATATAGATGTAATAAATTAAAACATTTTTTAATGTATATTTTTTTTAATATAAATTATGTATATTTTTTTTTATAAAAAATATATGTATATATTTTGTAATATTGGTCAAAGATTATAGATATATCAAACATGAGAGTATAAAATTATTGTTTTTGATTCTTTTCGTATGAAGAGTTGTTTAGAAACCAAAATTCTATGTGCATGAATGATTATTATTTTTCTTATAAAAGAATTAATGTGTAATTTGTCAAGTATAAAAATGTGAATTTTCGTATAAACTTAAATTAGAAGAAGAAAATTTTCTATATTAAAAAAAAAGGGGGGTGGGGGGGCTTTGAGGCCTTATGGCCTATTTTAAAATCGTGGGCTCTCTATATTTCTATGTGAAATGGAGCTTATTTTAACATGAATTTTTTGAACCTCTCTTTATTAGGGCCGGACTCATTTTGACAAGGCCCTTCAATTTGACGGCTCTAGGTAGAAACACTAGGTGATTCAAATTATATTTTTCAATCACTGATTTGTTTTGTGATGAAAAATGTATGCCACAATTTTATTTAGTTTATGTTCTCGTTATGAGATGTAGATTTTATCTTTGATGAAATAAAATTGAAATTTTAGTTATTAAAAAAAAATCCGGTCTTTGTTTTGTTGTAGCGCAGTAACACAATTGCAAACGTGTTTAGCGGCGAAAGCTCTTGATCTATATGGAATAAATCTTCTGGTAGAAGAAATGAGCTCACCGTTGATTGACAAAGGGAGAAGCATATATCCTCAGAATTACTTAGTATTTCTACCATTCACAATTTTAGGGATTGTTGCGAGCAAGAGAGTGAGAGAAACACAAAAGTTGTTTGGTTTGTATTTGTTTGTGAAGTAAAGATATGTTTATATAGGTAAGATATTATCTTGTTGGCAACTTAAGTTCAGGGTAACTAGTTGAATTTTTAAATATAATTTGAATTTAAAATTTGATAGTCCAATGTTACATTTGATTAAATCATATTATTTTCTTACAAAAAAAAAATCAGATTATTTAAATCTCTATCTCTATCTCTATTAAAGATAGTTTCACGTAACTCTCTCGTGCATTTTCAAGAAAAATTGTTTATGTATCATTCAATCAGAGCTTCTCTAATATTCTATCAGTTTCTTTTTACTTGTCGTTTAAGAAAAAAATATTTGTGTCTTTTTACTTATCATTTTGGCAATTTAAGTTAAATTTTGTCTACTATACCTCCTTCCTATTTTATTTTACTAACTAAATTTTGTATTTTTTTTTGTTGAAATAATATAATTTTTCTATTGTATACAAATTTAGTTTTCTTAAATAAAGTTTGTTACAACCCAAGGGGTGTGGTTGGGCGGTTGGGGTTCATCCTCCCTTAACCAAGGGTCGAGAGTTCGATCTTCACCTTGGGTATGAAGCAATTTTAAATCATTGGGTGAGCTATCCCACCCATCGAGGTGCCAGATTTTCTAAAAAAGCGGTTGATTAGTTTCTCGCGTCCTTATGCCCAAAAAAAGGGATGGGCGAGTTCGGTTCGAGTGTTCATCGATCGGGTGGATCTATATGCTGAGGGAATTAGTCACTGCGTTCGGCGGTGGATATATCCCGATCTCGACCAAAAAAAAAACTTGTTACAATTTTTTTTAGAAATATATAATGTTTATGAAAATGTAGAAATTTATTTGTGGATTAAAAATATGATATTTTTTTAATATAACTAGTAGAAGACCGGTGTTGTCGCACGTGTGTCGCTGCGCACTCTATAATAGGGAAAAAAAATCAAATGTTAGACTTGATTTGAAAATAATGAATAATTAAGGAAATGCGTAAAGACTTGATTTGCCTTCAAAAAGGCAATGTGGATAAAAATTACGCAAATTCTATAGTACGCTAGACAAATTTTATTGTACCGGTACAATATATTTTTAAATAATAGAAAATTTAATATATTTTGAAATTTTTTTTTTTTATCTTTTTAAGTATTATAATAATGAAATATCATTCATCAAAATTATCAAAAAATTAAAATTTGATTTTTTTTATTGATTTTGAATTCTTTTTTATTCACAATAGTGAATATTAAATTGTTTTTATGAAATATAAAAAATAAAATTATGATTTTTCTTATAAAATTATGTTTTTTAAAAGATAAAATTTAATAAATAACTTTTTAATTTTTTAAAAATAATTATTTATATACGATTTTAAAAATCAAATGTACCTGTAAATTAGAATTTTTCAATATACCATAGTAGCTCCCTAAAATTAAAGATGAGTGAATTGATTAATTACATGGACTAAATTTATCTTATATAAGTAGATAATAATAATTTCGTCAAAAAAACAAAGTAGATAATAATTATATATTGTTGAAAGTAGAAACAACAACAACAAACAACAATAGTAACAAATTAACAAAGTCCTAGTAGCTTTCAATGATATAATGACTTAGCATTGAAGTATTCTTTCTGATCTTAATTATAAGTAACTTTTTATTTTTTAGATTTTTTGGATAACTAATATATTAACCTTAATTATATATCAGATACATTAGTTATTTGATGAATCTAAAAAGTAGAAAGTTACTTATAACTAAGATCGGAAGGAATATAAGCTAAAAAATGCCCACCTTGAGCCGACCCAAAAGGGATGCAACGTTAGACCTCATGCTAAATGTATAAGATTGATGGTGTGCTTGATTTGTTAAAGAGTAACTATTGAATAAGACAACATAAGATAAAACAACACAATACAAAATAGAACAACACTTGACAAACTTTTATGGTATTGAATATTTTTTTTTGTTTTATACTATGTTTGGTGGAAAAAAATGTATTTTGGTATTTTAGACAATTTGTACTATGAACAAAAAATTGTGCTGTGATTTAGTGGAGGACAAAAATTTCTATTTTTGTGTTGTCTCTTGCCACCCAATTTGTTCAGTTCCTAAAATAATTTTACAATAAAACTTAGGGTGCGTTTGATCTGCTAAAAAACAAGGTACTGGACAGGACAAGTCCTGCTGTACTGCGTTTGATTGTGAAACTGTTTCAAGGACTGGACAAATCAGATGGCAAAGGACAGCACAAAAACAGAAATTTTTGTCCTCCACTAAACCACATCACAACTTTTTGTCCATAGTACAAGTGGTCTAAAATACCAAAATACATTTTTTCCACCAAACATCGTATAAAACAAAAAATTATTTAATATCATAAAATTTTGTCCTGTGCTGTTTTATCTTGTGCTGTGCTGTTCTATCTTATGCTGTGCTGTCCAGTACTTAGTGTTTAACAGATCAAACGCACCTTAATACAACTGGATTTGTCCTATCTAGTACCTTAGTTTTTAGTAGATCAAACACACCTGAATTAGACTCATTCAAAATTTGTAACATAAAAAACTTTATATATTTTAGTCATAAGTATTTGGACCTTCCTATTTATTTATATTGGGCTCCATTATTATGAACCAATAGGCCCGAACTATAAGCTCAACAAACATAGCCTCTCACATGATCCATTACATATTGAGTTTGGAAAATTTGAATCATATACAGAAGGTGAAAGGAAAAGGAGACAATAAAAATGGTTATCCGAGTACATGGAACAATATTCCTTTGGCTTAAACATTTTTTAAGTCCCCGTATGTATATCAAATTTTGCTTTTAGTTTCTGTATGTGATTTTACTCTAAAACAGTCTCTGTATCGACTAAATTTTTTGTTTCTGGTCCCTAAAGCAAAAATCTGCAGGAAAATTCTCAAGTTTCATGCAGATTTTCCTGCGAATTTTCCTGCAGATTTTTGCTTTAGGGACTAGAAACAAAAAATTTGGTCGATACAGGGACTGTTTTGAAATAAAATCACATACAGGGACTAAAACCAAAATTTCGCATACATACAGAGACTAAAATAACATTTAAGCCTATTCCTTTTAAATAGAGCAATCAGATTTCCAACAAAATGTTAGGTTTAAAATGATTACTTGTCTTATAGCTTATACTGTAAGCTATAACTTATAACTCAAAGGACAGAACTCAGAAGTAATCACTAATCTACTACTGTATTAATGTTACTTGAATTCTATTATGCCGAAATAGTCCTGTCACAATGGAGACAAGATATTGATTTTTCATAGATGTACTTTATTTGTTCAAATTATTTGTCACACAAGCCAAAGAAGCCCAACAACAAGTAAACAAAGTGTTTTGTTAGTAATCTACTTCTCTTATGGTGATTAAGCCAAACAGACGTACGAAATGATATTAGAAAAGGATTGGAACGATTTTAGCATTAGGAAAACAACACTTTTTTGTTTTGTTTTGTATATCAGAAAGATAGACTGCTCCGGCTAGAATTGATTTGGATCTCTCCCTATCACTTGAGTTATCTTATAGAGATAAAAACAACGCTTCAACAACATACAACACCTTTATTTTTTAACAAAAAATAACAAATAATTATAATATTCTTTTTTTTTTACAAGCAATAATTTAATATTCTTACTTCTTGTGTGATTTGATGGCACGACATAAAAATTATTGAGCTTAAGTGCTAAGATTTGATCTCTGATGTTGTATGTTTTGCTGGGAATTGAATTTTTTGTGTTTTCTTGTACAGAAAATTAAAGTCTTGAACTAATTCTTGAAAGGACCAATAATGGACCACATCTATTTGCACACTATCAATATGTGTATATAAATTGGGCTCTTAGGTCTCCATACATATATAATCCTAAGAAATAATGCTCCCACAAAATCCTAATTCTGCCAAATATCAGCAAAAGTGTTTTTTTAGCAAAACAGATGCAATGGTAATAAAAATATTGAATTTAAGTGGTTAATAAACTTTATAACGAATTAAGTTTGATTTATTTATAAAATAATTATTGATCAGACTTTACTTTACTTACAAGGAAAAGAAAAGTGAATTCTTCTTTTCTTTCAATTTTTTTCATACAAACAATCTATTAATTAATTTGTAAATATACAAACTAATTTAGTGATTTATAATATAGTCTATGTTATCTTCCCTAACCTCATTCACAGATGTCCCTATCGATCCAGGATACAGGGGAAAAACAATTTTTGTTTGCTTTTAGGTTTTAGGTTAGTGAAAGTGCAAATACAGCTTAGAATAGATTAAAAGAGGCTTAAGAATTTATATTTTGAGTGCATTGTTTGCTAATTCATGTTATCATCACTAATTCATTGTTATTAGTGTTATTATTAAAATTAATTGTGTTACATTTAAGTCATATCATACATTTGATACTCTGCTTAATATCGTATTATTCACAATATATTTCATCAATTCAACCGTTCAATTCAAAATTCTTATTGAATAGATCAATTTTATAAATATTTACGAAAATTTAAAATTATTTGATACATTATTAATAATTTTAAATGGACGTATAATAAAAAAAATTTATTAATAAACGTATAATTTTAAATGAACGTATAATAGTCCAGAAGTCCTAGTTCAACTGGCAGAAAAATAACGAAATTGCTAGGGCGGACGTCTATGACCTGAGTTTGAACTTCGGTCACTCTACTTATGTGTGTGAGTTTATTGGTGGCTTTGTCATCCCATCTATATACCAAAAAAATGAACGTATAATAAACTTCTAAAAAATACAAGTAAATATCAATGTTTAGATTATATAATTACAAATTTAAGAAAAAATGTGCGTACTTAATTATTGATATATAATCATAATACTTAACGGTTAAATTGATGAAATATAATATGAATATCACAATCAGTTGAAATTGTGATCGAAAAAGATTATTAAATTTTGATTGACTCTTATAGCTACTTCAGTGGTGGATTTTGGTGAGAATGAGGCTACCTCCAAATCCTTTTTCAATACTATACCCGTGCAATCGATGTGAAAAATTTATTTCAATTCGTATTTTTATCAATAAAAATTGTCTTGTACATAATCATTATTTTTAAATTTTATCAACAAAATTATGTTCCTTTTAAAAATATATTTACTTTTTTATAATCAAATATCTTACATCATTGTTATTTTTATTCCGTGCCCGTTTGTGTGATACGTATTTGTGTTATTAATAGTTAGTTTTGAATTTGAAAAACAACAAATTAAGTCACAAACATAAAAGTTAAGGAGATATAAATTATAGAAGTTAATAATAATATTAAAAAAATCATAGAATTTAAAGTTTTAAAAAATAGCCGTTAAGGGCGTTTTAGGTATTATTAAAAAAGGCTACACCAAAACACAATGTTTTCCCTTTATTATATGTATAGATAGATTATTAATTTAACCAAAAATGTGTTTTTGCTCGTCAGTTTTTATTTTTGGTCATACTTATTTATGAATATTATACTTTTTCTTTGTCTAGTATAGCTTAGTGACTATAAATTTCATTTTTAAGGTGAATACGAGTGGTGTCCAAAATTCGAATACATGATTTTGCATATAAAATGAGATGTCCCTACCAATTGAGTTCAGCTCATATAAACATTTACGATTATAATTTAAAAATAATTTTTTTTATAAATATATATATAACAAATTAAGGATGGAAAATATTTTTTTTAATTTTTGTTTTTGAAAAAGCTAAACTAACTCATTTAAATTGACACTGAAGATAATCGAACTCGGGACCTCAAGGAGAAATACACTCCCATGTCCCAAGCCAAAATACCACCAGGGCAACCGAGGTGGGTTGAAAATATTTTTTTCCTATCGGTTGTATTATTATTTATTTTTTCATTCAACAACTTTGTTTTGTCAAGTTCATTCAACAACTTGTCTTGTGTATAATGATTATTTTTAATTTTTATTAGGAAAAATTTGCCCCGTGTATTATTTTAAAAATTTTATTAAGAGCAAATGACATTTTAATTAGATTTTTCTACTACACTTATTTTTCTTACATCATAGATAAGTTAAGAAAAATGTAATTTTTCTTTTGTATCATTGATATTTTTCCCCTTTTTTTTTTCATTCAAATAAATTATGGGAAAAAAGTCATTCTTTTTTTTTTTTGACAAATTCATTCAACAACTTGTCTTGTATATAATGATTATTTTTTATTTTTATTATGAAAAAATTGCCCCGTATATTATTTTAAAATTTTTATTAAGAGCAAATAACATTTTAATTAGATTTTTCTTATATCATAGATAAGTTAAGAAAAATGTAGTTTTTCTTTTCTATCATTGATATTTTTTCCCCTTTTTCATTCAAATAAATTATGGAAAAAAAAATCGTTTTTTCTATCATTGGTAATTTTCTTATTTCATTTTTTTTTTCAAATAAATCATGAAAAAAAGAAGTTATATTCTATTATTGATAAAAAAATTCTTTTTCATGCAAATAAATCATAGAAAAAAGAAGTTGTTATTTTTTTCTTTTTCATAGGTAGTTATTTTCTATCATGAGTAGAAGTTATATTCTACCATTGGTAGTTTTTCTTCTTTTTTTTTCATGCAAATAAATTATAGAAATAAGAGGTAGTTATTTTCTATCATGAGTAGTTTTTTTTTTTGAGATGATGTGGCAACATATGGTACAAGCAATGGTATTTTTGGTTTTTAAACAACATATAATTTTCTTATATTATATAGATGTCTGAGTGGATGATGAGTGATGATGTTACACGTTGTTAGTTGCAAGTTTGGCTCTAAATGATAATTTTACAAAACAAAAACAAAAAAGTTGTGCAAGAATCAAGATATAAATTAAAATCTCAAAATACAATTTAAGATTTGTCTTATCATTAGTGTAAACTAATTTTATATTACACCAAGATGTAATGAAACTATGAAGTGATTTAAAATTTTATATTAAGCTCAATGAAATAAAGTAGAGTGGCATGCAAAATACATAATTGTTATTGTATTGATTAATTAGTAGAATAAAATTATTTTATTGGTTTAATTGCACTTTTAATTCTATATTATATCCGTTCAACAATTTTGGTCTCATTCTTTTAAAATCAAACATTATATTATAGTTATTTTTTATTTTATTTTTGGTAGAAAACATTATAGTTATTTTATTTTGACTTTTTTTACACTTTTGTCCCTGATCCAGTTTTATCACAAAAAAAAACACTTATGTGTTATATTTTAATGTGTTGCCATATAAAAAGCTCATCCGGCAATGCATGACATGTTAGGAAAATTGAATATTTTAATAATAAATACTCCATTTATAACAATTCAATAATTAATAAAATAATAAATAAATTGAGGGTTTTTTTTTTGTCGAGACCGGGGTATCCACCACCGAACGCAGTGACTATTCCCTCGCTAGATTGGAGGCACCTCGAAGGGTGGGATAGCTGGCCCAATGATTTATAAATAAATTGGGATTGGATTTATATGTTTGAAACTTAATTAATTTTAAATTGTTATAAATAATATGTTATTAGAATGTTTAATTTGTTGACATGTCATGATATATAATCCGTAAATATCGCCAAATGAACGTTTTACACTTTTAAATGCAACACATTATAAAATATAAGAAATATCAGTGTTTTTTTTTTTTTTTGACAAAATCAGATCAAAGGAAAAAGTACAAACAATAATGTTTGATTTAAAATATAGAATCAAGTAAAATATGAGACCAAAAATGCAAATAAACCTTATAAGTGTATATTCCTTTTGGATTAATTAAGAAAAAGGGGAATCCGTTGGCACGTTCGTCATTCGTGTGCGTATGTCTGTCGCATCCGTTGGCACGGAATCTTTAACTCCTAAAAACACGTTTAAAAGAGAAAAAAGTGGTAACAACAACAAGAAGAGATATCCCAAGATCCACATTATCCATATTTGAATGTTGTTCAACTTCCCAAAGCCAGGCAGGTTCAGTGTGAGTAAGTGAGATTCAAAGTTGAACCAAATCCAGCAGCATGGACACTTTCACATGTATGATGGGTCACTTTGCACATGCCATGTCGTTCTTGCTTTCTGTGGCCCCAAAGTTTCAACACATTTTAAGTCACTTGGTTTCAAGAAGCTCACAAGAATTAAAATATATCTTGAAGTTCAATAGTGTATTAGTGTTGACATATTCTTTAACTAATTTGATGTATGTAGTTTAAAATTTAAATTTAATATATTAGTTTTTTTTAACTTATTTTTTCTTTTTATGATTTAGTGTGTAGGAAGTAGATATTTGTTTATCAATTATCCATCGATGAAATACTTATATTAGTAGCAAAAGTAAAACTCACGTCTTTGAAAAATATGAGATAGAGTGACGATTTATTAAAAAAAGAAGAAGATAGAGTGACGATAGTGACTAAGATATTTTTGGGTGTTTGGACCATATTTTTGGATTTCATTACATAGTCATTGAATTTTACTTCTTTATAGCTAAATGTTGTTATCAACAACTACAATTAGAATTTTAGATATTTAAGAAATTTATTCGAATGTTTCAACTTATTAAACAATTTTTCTACCACCTGTATCCGGCCTACTAGATTGACTTAATTTGATTGCAAATTATAACATCAAGTGGTTGGTTTTGATTTCCTTCCAAACATTGTTGTGGAGATTCAACGGTCCTCTCCATCAAATCCAACAATAATTATTACTAAACAGACGAATGTTTGATACTTAAACAGTTAGAATTATACACTATAAACAAATTAAGTTCAAATAATTTAAGTTCGAGTAATTTTATGGTGTTTCTCTTTTCATTGGTTCAAATAATTTTTCGAAACAAAAACTCTAGTTTAAGTTAGACCCTCTATTAATGAACGGTGAAATTAATTGTTGTTGTTTAAATTAGTCGATTTTTTGGTCAGATATCGAGTCTTAAAAATATTGCGTTCTCATTGTAGAATATTAAAAAAGAAATATTGAAAAGAAAAAACCCTATCTCATTCTTGTTGGCAGTACCTATATATAATCTAGCCCCAAATCACTTAGCTTTGTTTGTTTCGGCGGGTTTAATGATGGAAAGTTACCATTCGTTGCTAAAGGTTATGTGTACTTTCCTCTCTTTCGGTGTTTTTGTGTCATCAAAATCATGCACGGAGGATGTTTTTCTTATTGTTGATTTTATTTCTTTTTGATAGATATTTTGTGGTCTTCCTTAAGGGAGAAAAAGAGAAATATTATGGGTACGGTTGTTTGGTGAAGATAACTTGGACAATAGAGTTTTGCCAAAGAAAATAATTATGGGAATGACTTCCTTTACGATTGATAATAAATTATTGCATGTACATTGTTTTGAATCCATAAGTGTCTTTCATTCTTTAAGAATGATTGATCACATTTTGTCAATGTTAATGGGATCCACTATATCTTGCTTGGAGAAGAAACTAAATGAGAACAAAAGAATTGCTCTAGAGTACCATGAATGTTTATGTTGAGAAAAATAAGTGCGGGTAGTGTGGGAAAATCTTATATTAGTTTGGAAATATGGAAACTTAACATTTATAATGAGATGACACATAAACTCATTGCTTTAACATTTAATTTGCTGACATGTCATGATATATAATTCGTAAGTATTGCCAAATGAACATTTTACACTTTTAAATGCAACACATTAAAAAACACAAGAAATATCAGTGTTTTTTGAGTAAGAGTGCGGTGTCTAACTCACTTATAACAATGTTCTTAGTCATCGTATGAATGATCCCGAATTGCCCCATTGTGTCCTAACAAGTGGCATCAAAGTCTGGTTCAAGTAAAGGGACCGACTTTCTTGTGGTGGTCTTGTTGATCAAGTGAAACGTGTCAACGACGGTATGAGCTTCCGTTTGAAGGGGAGCATTGGGTAAACTCACACTTGAGAGAGAGTGTTGAGAAAAAACAAGTGAGAGTAATGTGGGGAAATCTCACATTGGTTGGAAATGTAGAGACTTAACATTTATAAGTGAAAGTAACCATAAACTCATTGTCTTAAGGTGATGTCCAACTATTTTGTAACAATGTTCTTGATCATCATGTGGATGATCTCCGAACTGCCCCTTCGTGCTCTAACAACTTCTTCTAAATTTTTGCTTTTAATTATGATAGTTTAGATCAATGATATTGTTTTTCTAAATTTTTGCTTTTAATTATGATAGTTTAGACCAATGATATTGTTTTAATGTACTAAATAATTCTTCAATCTCCATCGAAAACAATTTTGTTCCTTCTCACCCATACGCACGATACTAGGTCAACCGTATCATATATATTTTCTTTTACAACTTTTTTTTGTTAATTCTTCTTGAAAAAGAAACAACTTTTTCTTGTGAATAATTCAAGTTGACATTTAAATCAAGCTATAATATATATTAGTTTGAGCAAGTCTTTATGTAGTTGAACTCTCTTGATTGTAAAACCATCATACTAGTTTTACAATTTTGTTTTTAAAGGTTAAACTTGTATTCATTGTGAAGCATCTTCCACTCAGCAACTCCAAAATCTTTAGAGAAAATGTGCTAGTCTATAAATTTGCAGCTCTTAATTATTTAATATCTTTTATTTTTTACTTTGTTAAACATAAAAGAGTTTGGATGAAATGAGTTTGATGGCTCACATAAAATTCATAAAACATCAGCGCATGCGGGCACACTACCGTCAAAGTCATTCTGACAATTAGACATGGCAACGAGACCCAGATCCGCTTGCACCCACCCGCCCCCGCCCCGAATTTAGTGGGGAAAAGCTGTTTCAACTGGGTGTGGAGGCGGAGAAAACCCGCATTTTGAATACGGGGGCGGGGCGGTATGACCTTCCACCCGCCCCGCACCCACCCTCGCCCCCGCTCTGTCCAATTAAAACTATTATATTACCTTTATATTTAACAACATTATTGCATATTTATCCTTTTTAAAGGTAGTAACCTGAAATATAATATTTTTTATGTTGGATTAAGTTTATTCATTTATTTATCTTCTTTAAAATAGTTTTGAGACGTGATATTTTTCATAAAATAAAATAAAAAAAGAAATTTTTTATTATTATAATTTATGCGGGTGGATGCAGGGGCGGAGAAACCCATTCTCTGTTGGGGGCGGGGGTGGGTGTTCAAAAATCACCCCTGACTGAGTTTGGGGGCGGGGCTAGTAGAGGGAGGCGGGGGCGGGTTGGTATTACTTAAACCCGCCCCCACCCTATTGCCATGCCTACTAACAAAAATTAAGCTCCTCTATCAAATGTTACTATGTTAGTTCACCCTGCAATGATTGAAACTGAAATTGGTAATGAGAATTAGTATAATTTAAATTACTTAATATTAGAACTAACTCTCATACTATTAAACTTGTGGTGGAAAAAGAAAAAATAATTAAGCTCCTTTTAGCTGAGTATGAAAAAATTTCTTACCATATGTCAATCTATATAAATAATTTATCGTTTTCTACATATTCCAAATAACTAGTTTCAATACCAATAACTACAATATTCCACAATCAGGAACATACGTGCTCACGTACACTATAACCAGTTTTCTATTTCAATGAAACTGTCCTTTGAAATCGTGGTAAGTTAATTCATTGACAAAACAAATTGAATTGCTATGTCGTTGAAATTTTTTTAAAAAAAATGGTACATTTAAAATATAAACCAATATTTTAAAATTTGAGAATTTTAATGTACAATTTGCAATATAAAAGTAAAAATTGTTCGTTTGAATCTTTAACATATACATGTCATTGAAATTAGAACATGTTCAGATAATAGGATAGTTAACCCTGAAATTTAAAATTGTTTCGTACTTAAAACAATAATTAAATCCTCGCCTTTTTTTAAGGGAAGATGAATTCAAATCACTCAATCACATCTTCTGAATTAGAACATGCTGGTATAAGATGATGATGATTTTATGATTAATAAGACTGAAACCACATGTTAAGTGGGACCAAACATATTAAATAACGATTATTTGCATGAATTATAAGGCACTTAAGGTTCACAAAATCACAACAACCAAACTAAGCAGCACAGTACAACCTAATCATACCCGGCCCCTAATTAACAATTTGTGCTTTAGTTTTGCTGTTGTTAGAATTGGAAATTAGTGGCCTTAGTTGTCCATCCAACAATTAATATAATTGATTATATGTGGTAGACATAGAATGAAAAGTTGAGATTGTAGAACACCAATTTATAATGGGAGAGGGTTTAGACCCCTTGCAATTTGCACATAATAGAGTATCTAACAATGGAAAAGAATTCTCAGAAGTACGAAGAGTCATCAAATAGAGTCAACACATTCACCTACCGGAGCTGCGGTTGACAAAATACACCAAAAAATTACAATCTAAAATAGTCAACACATTTATCGGAGTTGCAATTGACAAAATATACAAAAGGATTATGGTCTAAAATTTTCAGAAGCAGCAAAGCCTCATCAAAGATGAAAGTGCAGAGGAGAAAATTAATTGATTAGAATTTTACCTTAAAAATAAACGGACGAAGATCCTCATATGCTCATATGTAATCTTTCTACGGAACTATGCTCATATAAACTGAACGAAATAGTTTCTATCCTAAACTAACCAAAGAATACACTCTGATGATTTTTTTTTTTTTGAAGCAATACACTCCGATGATTAAACCTCTCAAAAATAGCACAATTCATAGAGCAATGTGCGCAACACAAATGTCCCTCAAAGCCACCAACTCAAAGGTTAAAGCATCGTTAGAGTTTATCAAGGAATGAAAGTATTTTACCAATAGACCAAATTCACATCTAAAGACAATTTCTTCCCCATAAAGTTGAGTAACTTATAGTTCCAAATAGATCTTCTAAAAATTTGATCACTTACATTCGACTCAACAATGTCAACATGAACATTCAACCTAATAATTTTTCTCAGAGCTATAACTTCCAGACGTTATAAGTTCTATCTCTATTCCTATTGAATCACCAATACTATATCACATATATCCCATCACTCCCTCCATTTGTATATTATATATGTTTTTCATCTTGTCCACAAGGTGTATGAATGTACACAAATAATATTCTATGAAAAGGCAAAATATACAAATAAAAAAACAACTCAAATATAACCATATAACCGTTTTTGTTACTGTTCATATATCTATAGCAAATTCAACATTTTTCACCCACAAGAATTGAAGCATAAAAACACTAGAATCAGAATGGAGATTAAAATCACGATGATCATATTAATAATAATAATGAAAACAATAACAAAAACTAAAATAAAAAGTAATAATATTTTTGGGTTAATTAATATATTGTTATAGTATTTTTCATTATACCTTGTTTATTATCTTAATCTACAAAATTTTCAACCTCTATACAAAGGAGACCGTGCCTGAACAACTTTAGAAGCCTTCGATTGCCGGAAAACCTTCATCGGACTCGGAAAATACCATCCCTTACCCTTCGAACGCGGCGGTTTCATTTCTCCATAACCAGAAACCGGCGGAACAGCAACCGACCTTGACCTAGCCATAACAGCCTTTCTACTCATATCACCGTCGCGTTCCTCCGCCAATACCTTCTTCGCCTCCCAACCATGCTCCGATTCCGATTCACTCCCTCTATTGCTCTTATTCATCTTAAACAACGACCAAAACGACCTCGCCGACCTACTTCCGTTAATCGCCGACGAATCATTATCAGTTTCTATTTCCAATTCCTTATCGGCGCCGGAGAATCTCGATCGCGATCGGAGAAACGGAATAGCCAACGAGCGAGAACGGCGTAACGACGGTTCACGATCGATGAGATTATGAACTTTTCCGATACTTCCTCCGCCGTCACCGGAAACGGAAAATCGAGAAAACGATGAAGATGCCGATGAAGATGAAGACGAAGTTGTAGCGTAACAAGAACACGGCCGGACGTTAGCGCATTCAGGGCAGAGAGTTGCCAGACGTTCACGGAGACAGACTGGACAGATTCCAATCTTCCTTCGCTTCGAAGGGTGTTTTAGACATTTCCATATCTCTTCTTCGTCGAGATACATAGCCATTTTCTTTCTTCTTCAGTTTTTTTTTTCTTTCCTCTGTTTTTCTGGTGAATTTTTCTCGTTTTGGATTAGTGGGTGAGGATTTTAAAAGAAATGAAAAGGAGAGTTAACCATGGTTAATATCATTAGTGAGAAAACTAACTAGGGTTAGTTAAATGAGGTTAGTGGCTCTTGGGTTGGGTTGAAAATGAACACGGTGTAGTTTAGTTGATCAAACGGTTTTAATTTTAAATTTTAAAAAAATTCTAATTTACTTTGGGGGACTAGGAGAGAGTGATTTTACTGTGGGACGAGCAGCCCTAAAAGCTGCTTCAAGCAAAATTGCCAAGCATTAATAAACATGTTGTGACAATCAACATATTTTTATATCTTTTGCATTTGACACTTTTGGTTTTCTAGCACTAGAGATTGTTGAACTTTTGCAAAGAGTCCAAAAAATCATACATAGCAATGTTGTGTCACCTAAATCTATGAATGTAGTTTTTCAAAAATTATGTTTTGCTATACAAAAAGGTTTATATATATATATATATTATTTACTTTTTAAATATAAAATAGAATTTTAATCCGATTATTTTCGATCTTAAAATAAATATATCATCTTACTGAATATAATGTAGTCATTAATTATAGATAAAAAATTCTAATTTATTTTTTAAATATAAAATTTAATTTAAAATTTAATTGTTCGATCTTACAATAAACAATAAACGTCTCCGATATTGTAGTCACTAATTATGACTGCGCTCAATCGTGTTGAATTGAGTGAAATCAAAACACCGCGTTTTGGGTAACGGTTCGTGTTTGTTGTCTACTAAGTGGTGGTGTTGTTTTTATGAATTGGTACATGGTCCATGTGCAAAATAACGAGAAAACCATAGGTTACTTTAATGATATAGAATTTAAGTAATTTTAATGTTGTGGTGTGTGTTTTAAAAAAGGTGAATGTGATTGTTGGGAGTTGTTGTCTGTTGACAAATTCTAATGGAGAGTTGTAGACATATTGAACGCATTTTCACATCTAGAATGGGACTTCTAAGCAACTCAACAATAGAGGACATGGTCCTACTCTCAACAAGATTATTACTTAATAATGGATACAATAAAAAACAAGAATCAAAAGTGAGTTTAAATTATTATTCTTTGACTATAAAGTGAAATTAAATAAATGTTATCCTATTCAAATGAGCTTCGTCAAAAAAAAATCCCATTCAAATGAAAATAGTATTATTATGATATTTAGCATGCATTTGCATAAAGTCTCATAAAAAATTTATTTGAGTTGGTTACTATTATAGTATTATGAATATTTTTACGGTTGTCGAAAATTCTAATTAATCCTAGATTAGTAGATTATGAATGGATCAGGACCCTCTATTGTTGACCATCACTTGTTTGTTTGGCAAAATTTACAACGGTTGGATCTCATATTATTTTTTTCTTTAGTCCGCTTTGTTTAAAAAGATGAGCAGGTTCAGGAGTGTTGTGAGGCCTTAACTAATATTATTTTGCAGCCTAATATTCTTGATAGATGGATGTGGCATCTTCATGCTTCCAACAATTATAATGTTACAATGTGCTTATGATTTCATGACATCTCCAAATAACATTGAGGTAGTTAATCATACCAACGTTATTTGGAACAAAGAGATTCCTCTTAAAGTCAATCTTTTTGTTTGGTGTCTTCTTCGTAATTGGTTACCAACTACGGACAATCTAATTAGGCGTCATGTTATTCAGCCTAATGCTCAGTTATGTACGGGAGGTTGTGGCATGATGGAGGATATAGATCACTTATTCCTTTCTTATGAATTCTTTGGTAAACTTTGGCATAATGTTTATGATTGGCTTGGTTTTATCATGGTTCACCCAGCACATATATGAGGTCATCTCTCTCAATTTGACACTTTAGGTAATTTCCCCAGAAGTAGACGCTCGACATTGATTCTCATTTGGCTCTGTTGTGTGTGGGTGATTTGGTGCGAAAGAAATGCTCGCATTTTTAATCACAAAGAGACTTTGTTAGATCACCTGCAAGATAAAATTAAGCTTCAATCGTTTTAGCGGCTAAAAGCTCATTGCCCTAACTTTGTTTTTTATCACTCGTGGTGGCTTCATCCCTTGTCTTGTTTGGATATTTTCTTCTAATGGGGTGATTTATTTATTTTTGTGTATCATTCTTAGACTTGTTGGTTTGATGTAACTTAACTCCTTCTTGCTAGTTTTTGGCACTTCTTGTGTTGATTACCTGCATTTCTCATTAATATATTTCATTTACTATTAGGGGTGATTTATGTGCAGGTATACACAGTCAATCCGTAACAAGTAATAAGTAAAAAGAGTGTCGAACCCACAAGGAATAGTTTAAGGGTTATGCGTACCTAGTTCATTCAAAGTGTTTAGCTTATTGTTAAGGTAACAAAACATGATTGGTTTTTAATGCAATAAATTAAATAGCAAGAATATAAAGTGATGGTTGAAAACAAAGATAAAAGGGTAGCTGAAATCATGATCAATTTAATACATGAACGAAGCATAGTGAATGATAACTACTGTCATGTCATCTGTGAGCAAGCTTGCCTTGTGGTGTATGTCTACAACGTAAGATAGTAAAACAGGGTATAATGGACTGGCTCTGTCGAGGTCACTATTAATCCCATTTTAGTTCAGAAAACACTTACTTGTTTGGTGTCTCACTAAGGCCCGTAACTTATCCATAAGAAAAGGTAGGGATTACGTGTCCACTCCCACTTAACCTTATTAACTTTATTGTTTCCATTAACATGCTAGATGTCTCTACACATGCAACTTGTATTTAAATCTAAGTTGATCAAGAAATAAATGTATTTTCATAAAAACATAAAGTTAAATATGACAAGATAACAATCATTCGTTCACATAAATACTTCATTCATTATATTAAACTTCACATAATTTCAACTACAAAGAGTTTAGCTCAGATTGAGCATGGAAATTAAACAACAACAATAATAACAAGTAAAGTAGTGATACCCATTACAAAGCAATAAATACTCCTACAGACACTGTCGTGCCTCTCATTATCACCGGTCGTCTCTTCGGAAGCTGGAACGGCGCTGCCTCTTCTCTTCTTCTTCAGATCCTCTCTTTAGGGTTTTCAAGCACCACCAACAAATGATTTAGGGTTGTGTATTTATAGGCATATCCTTCTTGGATCGGGTGCAACCTTAAATGAATGACATGAGGCCTATGGAATAAGGAATATTCCCTTTGCATGGACCACCAATCATAGTACAATCATTTGTGATGCTGACAGCTGGCAAGCCAGCCATCATCCTTATCCTCAAAGAGATGCTTTTTACTATGTTGTACTACAAACCCTTATTTTGTCTGTTTGTGGCGCTTGACTTGTTGACTTGTACGGATCAGAATGTCTTGACATTGATTATCAGTAGATACCTTTGATGACGATCCAAAACCAGATAACATGTCTTGACATAAATTGCCTCTAAACTAACTCTTTTTCACCCAAATTACATAATTATTCCTATTACATAATTCTGGACTCAAAAACTAAATAAACTAATGAAAGTGAATTAAAACATAGTTTGATCACCATATTGGCATGAAATAACTCATGAATAAAGGCCTAAATTCCCCACTTTTAGTGAGTCATCATTTACCTTCTTAAAAAAAAAAAGATGACAGAATAAGCTAGTGCAGATGATGATTACACTCTATTTGTAATAAAAAAAAGATGATTCAACTCTATTGTGAGTTTTAAAAAGAAAAATAACACACTTATATAAGATAGGGGAAATACATTTTGTCGGACATTTATTAAAAAGCTTACAAAGTTTATCAGGCCGCCTTATTTATAGTATATATATGACTTTAACTTTTTTTTATCTACTTGATGATATTTTAATTTTATTTCATTTCAAAACATTGAGTATTTAAGTTATTCCTTTTCTAATATTAGAATAATGTAACAATAAATTAACATTATAAGATTCAAAAATAGGACAAATGATATATAAAGACTTATATAAGTCTACATTATAATGGACAAAATAAACTATTTAAATATCTCTATATGAATATTTTTTAAAAAGAAAAAGCTCAATGTAAAATAGGCTTTTAAATAGGCTTATAGGCTAAGTTAGGTTTTTAAAAACGTCAGATCAGACTAAAAAAAGCTTATCACAGTTAATAGGCCAGAGTTTAGACTTCATGAAATGACCAGACTCAAATTTTACAAAATCGGGCTTGATCTAGCCTATTCCTACTCCTAGTTACAAAAAATACTTATGTAATCGTTATTCCTCGACAACTGCAATTTGAAAGAGAGGGCGTCTTAAAGTAAAATGTTGGCTTCAAATTAAATTTGAAAGAGTTCTACAAATTAAAGATAAATTTTGTAAATGGTCTTTGATCTGATTCCAAAAACTAGTTCAAAAAATGAAGATACTAAAACTCATTTATACATCCAATCCATTTATCCAGAAAGTTGAACAATTAATGTGACACTTCAATATAACTTTAATAAAAATTAGTGGTTTAAAAAGACAAAATTAGTGGTTTATTATTACCATTGGCCATAGCTAACCTTTTAACTCTCCTATTACCACAAATGTTGGACATAGTACAACAATTTATATTAAAATATATCTCAAAAGACAACCAAAGTCGGATAGCCCTGAATTACCTATGCAGCTACCATCTACATCTTTTATTACATTCTCTGGAGGAGGTGCCAATAAATAGGTCTAGGGGTTGAGACTTTGTTAGAACCACCAAAAGCCTTCTTGGTGGAGTGTAAAAGAGTATTTATTTGACTAAGAATATTACAGAGAGAGTGACTATTGTCTGTAAAAGATTCTTCTTTACGAACTTTTCAAATCATCTAACAACAAATGAGATAAAAAGATTCATGATTGGCAATGGCATTAACTTTGATCCAAATATATATGTCTTTCTCATAAAAATAAATGTGAGATGGAAAATTGAAATTTGTCCAAACTTACATGGCCTTCGAACAATCTCTAAGAGTGTGTAAAATGGTTTCATTAGCTGCACCACATCTATAACAAGATGCATCTGTTGAAATGTGATGAGTGACTCATGTACTATTTGTAGGTAACTTTCCATGCATGATGATCTACACAAAATGACGAATTTCTGGTAGCTTAAGATTCTGAATCCAAGACCAAGTCATTGTTTGAGTTTGAGGTGTATTGGATACCGAAGTTAACCAAGAATAAGCTGATTTGGTAGAATAAGTACCTGATATAGATGGTTCTGAAATAAGAATATCATCTGAGTCGTCATTAGTAAAGACACTAACCATCTCCATTTTTATGTCCTGAGGAAGATCGGTGCAAATGATGCCAAAATTCCAAGTATCATAATTGCGTACATCCATGACAGGTAGATGTGTATCCTGCTCATCCACTGAAGAAATTTTGTCACAAATTCTACCATTTGGGAGCCATTTATCATACCAAATGAAAATGTCCCCTCTCCCCACTCTGGCGATAAAACCTTACCTTAGTGCCTCAACTGCTTTAGCAATAGAGCGCCATGTGTATGATGCTCCATGATAATTATTTGTCTCTAGGATGTGAGATTCGAAATTATTTCTAGTTGATAATAATTGAACCCACAACTTGTCTGGATTGTGAAGAAGCTCCCAAACATGTTTACCTAACATGACAACATTAGCAAGAAGTTGTGGCTTCACCTCTAATATATATCAATGCCGAGCTTCAAGCCATTTCTCATGGTCTGAATTTTGCTTGGAATTATGGTTTCAGAAATGTGATCTGCGAGTTTGATTCTCAAACTGCTCTAAAGTTTATTCAAGAGAATGTGCTTTCGACTTATCCATATGTGGTAGACTATATACAATCTTTTACTCATAAAGAGTGACAACTTGTTCTTGTTCACACCTTACGCGAAAGAAATGCTGGTGTTGATTGACTCGCTAAATTGAGAGTCACACTTATTCAAGAATTAAGAGTATTATATGCTTATCCTTCTTCTTTATTTCATATTTGTTTTCAATTCTCAAAGGTTAACTTCTTTTGTTTTGTTTTTATTTTCTATTGATCAAAAATATTAAAGCATATCCAAGAAAATCTCCAAAAGTTTTCTCAAGCGTTTGGAGGAGTCATACAAAAATCTCCAAAAGTTCATGAAAGATTGTGAATTCAAACTCAATCATATAATATAACTATAATATATTGAAATATTGAAATTTGTTGTCAACTATAATTAATCTCTATAATTT
The DNA here is from genome assembly GCA_951804385.1 of Trifolium dubium. Classification (NCBI taxonomy): domain Eukaryota; kingdom Viridiplantae; phylum Streptophyta; class Magnoliopsida; order Fabales; family Fabaceae; genus Trifolium; species Trifolium dubium. The sequence continues at coordinate 39,054,488 of OX638067.1, forward strand.
TTAAAAAATTTAATTTTTATGACTAAACATAAAAAAATATTCAGTCAAAAAAAAACAATATAACGTAGCATGTTCAAAATGGTCAAACCCATTGAATTGAATCATAGAGTTTATTATAATTATTATCACTACTATTATATTGACAATGCCACGTGCAAAGACAGCAGAAAACAAAGGCACAAAGCATTAACAACTTTGACAAAATCTCGTTAGCTCATCGAGTCATACAATGCATTTTGCACTTTGAATTATTAAATACATTCACTTCAACAACTAGCTAGTATTATATTTTTATACTGATAATGTCAATATTTATCAACTTTTTTTTTATTGAATTTTCAAAACCGTTGATATTTTCTAATTCAAACGAGAATTATGGAAATTCATAAATAAGTCATGTACAGATGGAACATGTATGAAAAGAATTATGCCCCCACCCATAGTGATCGAAAGTGATTGTCATGAAAACTTTTGATTCTGCTTATTTTTTTGACAAGGATTTTCTTTGATGTTTTGTTGGGGAGTCTTTTCACGAGGACGTTGGTGGTAAAAGGTCAAATCTTAGGTAGATTTTAAGATACATTTTTCATTTTACACATCAATTTTGTGTTACTAACTCCTTTCTATTTTTTCTTTTGATTATGTAGTATAAACAATGTGACAATCAATATCGAAAGAAGCACACAAATGTGAGATTGTAGGTTTGAATCCAGAAAAAATGTTTAAACTAACAATATTGATATTTATCGGTTGAGTTAAGACTTATGAAGATATTAATAACTCCTTATTATGTTTGCCTAAAGGAAAAGCTAACAATTCCATTATTTTTATACTCTATCAATTTAAAATACTCAAAAAGCAAAGAAAAATATTAAGTTAAATGTATTTACTTTTATTGATTTAAAGTAAAAATAATTACTTTTTAATAGAAATTAATTAAAGTAAATGCATTTTTACCTTTAATAAAATGTAATTTGAGGGACAAATGTAATTTGTGTTTTAAACATAAATAAAATGCAAAAAAGAAAAGGAGACAAGTATTTAAGTGCCACAAACATAAGAGTTGCATGCTTCGAAAACAAAAGAAATTGCTTGACAAAAGGAAACAAACCGGACAAGAATATAGCGCTTGACAACATGAAGACTCAAAGCACAGATCGAAAACAATATGAGATTCACCATTTTTTTTTATCGGCAAAAATATATTATATTATATTAGATAGAAGGAAAAAGTACAAGAGGTGCTAAGGATATGTTTGGTTTGACTTTAGATCGAATTAATTGATTTTGATAGAATTGATTTTATTATAAGGGTATGTTAAAATACTAAAAGTGCGTTTGATCTGCTAAAAAACATTAGATTGAACAACTTATGTTGTACTGTGTTTGATTTGAAAATTGTCATATTTGAGACTGGAAAAACTAAACAAAATCAAATATTCTTGTCTCCACTGAACCATGGGACAACTTTTTGTTATCAGCACAACTTTTATAAATTACCAAAATAACATTTTTTCCATCAAACATCATACAAGACAAAATTTGTTTAAAATCGTAAATGTTTGTCATGTGCCGATCTGGCTTGTACTGTTCTTTCCAATGCTTTTATTTTACAGATCAAACGGAACTTAAAGATATGTTTGGTTTCAATTGAGTTAACATGTGTAAAATTGATGAGTGTCAAATTTACTTTGATTTATAATATAATTCGAGAGCAATTTTAACTTGAATTGTCTAGAAAACATGTATTTTTCCAAAGTTTTGTACATATTTAGAATTTATCTAACTTTTATTTCCTTCCCTTTGATTTTAGGTTTAAAGGATTTATACGTCAAAAAAGATCAAAGAATGAAGATTCTTGTTTTAGAGTAATTCACTAATTCGTCAAGTAAGCCACATAAAACGTAGCGAGCGAGAAGCTAAAGATTCGGATGACAATCCTTAGAGTAATTCTCCAAGAACCGTTTTTAAATTATTTGGTCAGTTATCCTATCATTTGAGGTGTTTCAATCTAGCGAGAGATTAGTCACTACATTTGGCGGTGATACCCCGTCTCGACAAAAAAAAAAAAAAGCTTTTGAAGTTAAAATTGTTTTTTTTTTTACTAATTTTGAAGTTATAATTGTTGTCTTTCTTTCAACAAATAATAATGTTAAAGAATTATGTTATTGTTAGTTTGTTACGTTTTTTATTTTTGGAGAAGGAGAGATACAAATATGAATTAAAGATTTTGTTTTTTATTGACTCTCATTCACACTAACAGCAAAAAAATTAACTTCAAAAAATTGTTTAAATGGGCTGACCTATAAGCCATTATAAAATAAAAGTCTATTCACATGAAGCCCACTTATTTAGACTGAGAAGGTTGGTATTGTACCCACTTTAATTGTGTGTAAATGAAAACAATACCTCTTACTTATTTTTAAAACTACATCCTTTCTTTTCAAAATAGTTTAAAAAATTACTTTACACAGAAATATAGATACCGTAAATTTGATGTTAACAAATATTGTATTTTTTACAAATATTTACAAATTATATACTTTTCTTGTTTGTGTAGTGAAGGGATGAGACCAAGTCGACTGATTCCGTTTTTATGCTTTTTCTTACTGTCAAATGACCGATTATCCCAAAAGCTTAAGCTGTTAAGAAAGGCCACATCAATGGTTTTATATTATTTCTAACACGCCCCCTCACGCAAGAGCCCATTGGGCTTGAAGCGTGGATAATGCATAGGCTCACCTACCATATGCTTAAAATTCCACTTTTTAATTATAAAGTGAGGGGAGCGAGAATCGAACTCTTGACCATTGAGTCATAGAGGCTCTGATACCATGTCAAATGACCGATTATCCCAAAAGCTTAAGCTGTTAAGAAAGGCCACATCAATGGTTTTATATTATTTCTAACACTTACAAATATTGTATTTTTTACAAATACAAGTTATATACTTTTCTTATTTTGTTATGGTAAAGGTAATTTTGACAATACCTACCCTAAAAGTAATCCTTAAAATAAAAGTCTTGTTAACATGTTTTCTAAGACTTTGTTTGTGAGTTTGGAGGGGAAAGAAGGGGAGAGCTTTGGAGCGAGGGAAATAGAGAGAAAAATAGAGAAATTTTTTACATTTTTTGAAGATGTTTTTTATAGAGAATGACAAATAAATACTTATGATTAATATATTATAAAATTAAGAATATTATAACAACATTAATTAAATTTGAAGAATTCATATAAACCCTCCAAACCCCCATCCAATACAATTTTTGAGTTCCACCAAATTGGGGGGTTTTTGTGTTATGAAGAAAAAATAACCCTCCAAGCTCCTCCCCTCCCAAACTCCTCTATTCCTTCCATTTGTTTCTTCCTTTTTTCAAAACCACTCCCTCCCCTCCCCTCCAAACTCGCAAACAAAGCCTAAGGGTATATATTAAAAAACTCAAGTAGTAATTTTGTATTGGAGAAAACAACATGTTGACTTGTAAAATGTTGAATGCAAAATTTTTAAAGCAAAATTTTTATATTAAGTTTTTTAATATGTGCCTTAAGGTCCTTAAGATAAAATTATAAAAAAAAGTTTTTTTTGACAATTGTTATAAAAAAGTTGTGTATAATAAAAGTCTTGTTTATGGTTCATTTTTTTAAAGCACCATATGTACAAGATGAGAGAGGTGACTAAATTAAAACCTTCTCAAACTTGGAAGACCTAATCTATTTCGAGGAAATTAAAGTCACCCCTTAGCTCAAATGGAAGCATATTTCACCAAATATCAGATTGAATTGTAAGACCTATATTTGTTAATTTGTCTGCACAATTGCTTCCTTCCCTATATATAAGAGTTACAAGAAAATTCATGTGTCTAGTTCGAATCAATAGGTTGTTCCAACAATTCCTAAGTTGCTAAGACACTAAAACTAAAATATGATTTCCTAATGTTGCACCATTTGTGTTGCACTTGATCCAAGATAGAAGAGGAGGTTATCGAAAAATTTCCTTGATGACAAGAGCATTTGAGGGTAATGCAAACTTTGAAGGACTTTAAGATGACAAAATAATATCTCATTGAGGAAATAGTAGTTGCCAGCTTAGAGTTTTTACGTTTGAGATGACCATAAAAGTAGTTGATTTCCAAGATATAGATATGACATTGATAATATTGACTATAGTAATCAATATATTAATACTGCACTAGAGAGTTCAACCTTTGTCACAAACATTCATCAATAACTCAGTTACTAAAGCTAGATTGATAGGTGTGCTAATAATTGAAGAGAACCAAGACTAGATTTTCAAATAAAAAATGCCATCATGGAATAGATGAGTGGTGACACCCTCTAATCACCGGCTTGTCATCTAAGCGAATCATGTCATGCATGAGCCTAGCTCCAAAATTATCTTTTCCAAGACCACACTTTGGAAAGATTTAATAATATAATATCACTCCAAGTAGATGAGAAAATATGTTATGACTTATGAGATTACTTTGTTGGGCTTGAGAACACTGTTCTAAAGAAGAATGTCTCAATGCTCACTAGAATAATGGATCATATCCCAACACAACTTCTACTTAGCAATACCATTGTTTAAACAAGAAATAGATCTTATGGCAAGGTCATCTTCGATAGTGGCTAAACTCGTTCAATTTAAATATGAAGAAAGTGGAGTTTGAATCCCGACCCTTCTAATAATGTTTTTGGAATTGAGCTACACTTACAATATTGTGAACCATTAAAACTTTCATGGTAATGGGCAAAAAAAAAATTGGAACTTTTTATAGTTGGAATCAGACTAATTTTAGAGATTTAATCAACAATTTCCTTTTTTTTATTACCTCTTGGTACAAAAAGTCTGAGGAATACTTCCCTATTCCTGGAATCTTTAAAAATATGGGATACTTTTAATATAATGAAATTATATTAAAATTTGTGTAATCAATATTTATAAAATATAAAAAGTGTTATTTTCAATGTTAAATTTATTTTTTATATATTTTTAAATAGTGTATGAAGTGCACTAGTTAGTATGACCATTTAAATACTATCAAAAGCATATTTTTTATGAAATGTCGCATTTTAATGATGGATAGAGCAATCACCAAAAAGTTGAAAATAAAATTTATCAAAAAAAAAAAAAAGAAAGTTGAAAAGAAAAATGATGAGTATGGAAAAACTGCGATCCATATACTTTGAGCAGTTGGAATTGGGCTTATTGCCAATCAATCTCATTTCATTAACTAAATATATAGACATTATTATTTGCACCCTAGTTTTACTTATAATCTATGAAATTAAATCTTTTAATTATATTTTCTTTTTCTTCCAAAACTTTTCTACCTTAAAGTTATCTTAGAAAATAATGGACACAGTTTCTTGAGATAATTTAGCATCGATATGTTGTTGCTAATGCTATCGTTCCTATATATTTTGCCACAATGTTTGCAAATATATTTTTTTTGACACAACAGTCAACAAATATCTATGACTATAGTAACAGGAATAGAGAGTTTAAGTTTTATACCGTTTTAAAAAGAAAATAGAAATACATAGCTTTATACATCATGAGGACGAATAGAAATAGAAATAGAAAATAGAAATACATAGCTTTAAAAAGAATTGGCAGTGTTGATATTTCTCAATAATCTAATAAACTCACCACCAATATTAAGAGAATTAAATATGATGTGGCTAACAAGATTCACTAGTTGGATAAATTAAATTAATATAGGCATCCATGTTGCCTCACACTTTTTTTGTCAAATATTGTGTAACTAGAATTTGATATGAATTAATAAATAGGTGTATCAAAGTTTGAATCTCGATTTGTACATATTATTATAGATAATATATTTATCAAGTGAATTATGATCAAACAAAGAGATATATGGCCTCCGTTTTAATAAGTGTAAATGTGTTTATAATACATGTTAAAGAGTTCCACATCAGAAGTGAAACGGTCTATACATAAATTTATAAGTAGAGACAACTCTCTTTGTAGAGTTGAATTAGATTTAACTCTCAATTTTTTTTTATTTACTGTTCTTAACTCCAAATTCTAAGAATATAAAAAATAGGTCATGCTATAAACATACAAAATAAATAATTTTTGTATTTGAAACACTACTTACTACTCCCTCCGTACTAAAATATATGTCATTTTGAGAAAAAAAATTGTACAACAATATATGTCGTTTTACATTGCCAATGAAGCTTTTAATGCTATTTTTCCTCTTATACCCTTAATTAATTATTTCTCTTTTTTCTTTCAATCCTATCATTTATTTTTCACATACCATTAATGAAGGATAATTTTGTAAATTAACGCATGATTTATTTTTTCCATACAACAATGATTGCATTTTTTAATTTGTGTGATATGGTCAAATCAACACATATTTTGATATGGAGGTAGTATATTTTATAAGCATTGACAACACAACTTCCAATATATTTTTATTACATTGAATTTTCTTAGTTAGCATCCATTCTCCTATAAAAATAATAGAATTATATGGAGTCTTCTTCAAATACATGATCATGCAATGAATTAAAAGTACTTTATAGTAAAATATACATGACTTATTTGCTATTGAGTGTAGCGTGTGTTTTATTTTTGTGTTTCATGGGGAGAGGACATTAATTAATATCATCTGTGGTGACTAGTCTTGTGTAAGATGTCCATCCACTCCAAGGCTTTGGTTATGAAATATACAGTAGAAATTAGGCACATATAATAGAAATATACTCCCTCCGTCCCAAAATGTAAGCAAATTTGACTTTTTAGGTACATTTGACTATTGATGTATTTGGCTCATAATAGAGACGGAGGGAGTAGGTATGTACCTTCTTCAACTCACTACAATACTCTCAATCAATTTCCGACAACAATTCAAGAAAGAAATTCCATCTTTCATTATTCATATTTCGAATTCATACTATTATAGCACGTGATCATATCTATATATAGCCAGCAAAAACATGTTTTTTTTCTTCCAATGTCTTGCTTTTGCCCATCCTTTTATTTTATTAATTATTACATCCCTTTTGAACCATTCTCATTTTTTTTAAGGCTAATGGAAAATAAGTACACAGTCTCTAACCAAGTCTAGGATACATTTTGCTTGGTTTTATCTTATATGTTCACAAACTTAAATACAAGATATATAAAATGAATAATATAATTACAACCATTTAATTTGTTATTCATTTAATTTGCTGCATATTTTAAAGATCAACTCAACCTATATTATTATAGATGATTACTTAGAAATTTTTATTTCATAATACTAGATTGAAAAGAGTCATTGTTAATTATTTAATTGTAATGGTATAAAAATAGTCATTATTTCATTCAACTACAAAAAATGCAGCAGAACAATTACGTAGTGTTGACGGATCCAAACACAAAAAGGCAAAGTTCAAAGTCGTATCCAATAGCCTTTCCCAAATAGCCCAAAAGTCTTTGCAACTTGCAAGGTCCTACTAAATAAACCCATTCCTCTTGAAATATACCCCACAACTAACTACTAGTACAATCCATCCACATTCTCTCCATTTATTCACAAGCCAAGATATTTTTTGAAATTTTGGTTTAGATGCTATTCAATTACATTTTTTTGGTAACATGCTATTCAATTATATAAAACCTATAAAATGAAGATGTCTTTGTTTTATTTAATGTGAGATTCATTATACACTCTTTCGGCTGTGATAACGAAAAAATGATAGCAGATGGTCCAATAAATTTTAAAGAAAACTTCATAACTATTTTAAAATTTTGAATTTGAGTCTATTCAATTTTATAAAACAATCTTATAAAGTGAAGATTATTTCTATTTATAACAATTATGAATCTTAATTATTAAATCACATAATTTTTGTGACATTATCACAAAGAAAATACTATTTTTTTGATGGAACAAAGAAAATACTATTAGAGGTAAATACAAATTTGTCCATATAAATGTATCGATCACTTTCACACATGTTTTATGTACAGGCACACCATTTTCTCATTTATCCTTTTCAATTTCTCCATACAACTAAATTTATCTTCTTAATTAATGCATCTCATATTCATTTAACTATAGCTTTTTGTGCCACTACTAGTCATCATAGTTATCCAAAGTGTGATTCACACACATACTGACCCATCACTTGGTTCTACTCTACCTTTATAGATTTTTATTTTATATAGGGTCCCTTTCAATTCGAAACCGCATAAACTATATAGTAAAATTTCATTATTATTATTATATGCTCCCAAAAAGAAGCATGTAACTTGCCTTTGTCTCTCAAATTATTATAGTATTGCATCCCATTATTTCAATTCAATAATTCAGTTTCCGACTGCTGCAACTTGCCGCTATTACTACTATAGTATAAAATAAAAAAATTAATTAATTAAGTAACATGATATTGATATTGATTGCGATGATACTTATTAATTATTTTTTCTAATGTTATATGTCGTTTTCTTCTTTTGAAGTGTGCTAAAAGACAATGTAAGCAGCTCAATTTGTCATGTACCTATGGATTATTGATATTTTTATAAATTGAATACGTATTTATATGGTATTGTGTAATGTGACATAAACTTAATTTGTTAATACATTAACCTTTGCTAATGACTCTTATATTAATTTCTGGTTCAGATTTGTTTTTGTTGTTCTACCAAACCGTACACCATGTGAATCATCACTATTTACAGTACTAACTAGTACATGTTATTATTATGTTACTCGTAATCACGTGATTGACCAATTGTTCAGATTTTTATACCTAGCTTCTTTTTGTCTGATTTCAAATCACGAATATGCGCGGATTCAAATTGAGCCTCCATTTTATAAGGTTTATAAGGATTTTTATTTCATGATTATTTAATTTTCAGTTGAGGAGAATTATCCGTGTAATTATGTCCCTTGTGTCCATATTAGTGAATTTAATACTCTATTAGGTTGAAGGATATTTAATTATTTATTATAAAAAAATGTTTGAACTTTCTTCATTTTAAGATTCATTTTAAGATTCATATTCAAATCAACATTGAAGAATTTATCTAAGACATTAACGATTATTAACGGTTAATTATTAATGCCACATTAAGTCTAATCTATGCATGATAGCTTATAGACATTTTACTTCCTTAACTTCAATGGAGAAATATTATTACATCACTACGCCAAAAAAGGCTTTAGAAAGCGCTTATTTTGGTCTATAGGCAGCGTTTATTTTGGTCTATAGACAGCGCTTATTGAGCGATGCCTATCCTGGCGGTGCCTTTTGTATAGACAGTGTTTAATAATTCAGTAAAAGCGCTGCCTAAAGACACCCTTAGACAACACTTCTTACTCATAAGTGCTGCCTTAGGTGGACATTAGATAGCGCTTTCAGCTCATAAGCGCTATCTTAGGTAGTTCTTAGGCAGCGCTTTCAGTTCATAAGCGCTATCTTAGATAGTCCTTAGGCAGCACTTTCAGTTCATAAGCGCTATCTTAGGTAGTCCTTAGGTAGCGCTTTCAGCTCATAAGCGCTATTTTAGGTAGTCCTTAGACAGCGTTTTAGACAGCGTTTTCAGCTCATAAGCGCTATCTTAGGTAGTCTTTGGGCAGCGCTTTCAGTTCATAAGCGCTATCTTACATAGTCCTTAGGCAGCGCTATCTTACTAAAAATTAAGTATTATTTTATGTTATTATATTATATATGTAATATATATGAAAATATTCAAATATATTAATTATACATAAAATTAATACATAAACTAGATAAAGTTTGCAGAAAATTAATAATACTTCATATCAAAATCATATGTTCATGTATATTTATACAAAATTTATCCATGACTATAATATATTTTAGAAGAAAGAGTAGTGTGCATCTACCATAATGCTTTCTTCTTCCTCGTCTTCCATTCATAGTATATATATATATATATATAAAAAGATGACATTAACTCTGCATTAGTTGGAGCTTTAATTAACTTCAGATCTCTTAGGTCTTGAATTATATCCATCAACTCTACATTAGTTGGAGATTTTTTCTTTTGACATTCAAAGTATGTTGTTGGATTGACCCCTTTCCCCTACCCCTCCCACGGCCAGAATACTCAGGAACATTTAACACTTTACTAAGTATGTCTCGGCAACTTAAGTCTTGAATCTGTCCTTCAGCTGACGACTGAGATAGAGCCTCCTAACATATATATTAATGTGCAAAAAATAAGTTCATCGTCAAAATTTTCACAAATATTACTAAATAAATAAGCTAAGTGTTGTTATACTTACACATTCTTCAAATACTTTTTGAACATTTTCGTCAGCGACTCCATTCTTATCGACACGACCTTCCCTCCACAGAATATGGCGATCAAGGGTTGCTTTCTTAGATTTGGTGTCTACTTTATGTGCATGATGTAAAATAAGCATACCAATTAGAAATTATTGTTACTAACTAAATCAGAAAAAAACTTCACAAAACTCAAAAGATAGCCCATAAAAACTTGCAAACAGGGCACAACAACAAAAAATTGAAGAAAAAAAAACACAGTAGTTCAATTTATGCACTTTATGAAATATGCTAAATGTTCTTGAATTATGACTTTTGGTAATTGATGATATTGTGATGACTGATGATGGATAGGAAAAGAAATATTATAAGATAGAAAAGGGGAATATAAAATGGGATAAGGTATCTTATTCATCATTCAATTTATAGAATTTACACACACAAACACTTACTATCTTTTGCTCTAAGAGTCCATATCCCCTACGCCCCCCGTCTATATCGATATTTGATTTGTTTCGCTCTCTGTCTATTTATATTGCTTCTGACCTGTACAGACAAGTATAACTCCTATTAAAACACGCTATGAACAAGCATATCATAAAGCACGCATACTTGTAAAGAAATTGGTATTACTTTGAAGGCTTCGGTTTGCCATTTAGCCACGAATGTTTGCCATTCTTCCAACTATATTAGGCCTTCATAAAGCTTTGGGTGATCTTTAATATTTCCTTCAGCAACTTTAAGATGTTTTCTCGTCAAGAAAGTACGAAAACCTCTATGCAACTGCCCTGCAGCTTTAAGTATATATTTTTTACGTGTTTCATCTACATTATTGAAAGATCTCTACAAAAAAGCATAACATAAACTAATTGTTAGAGTAAAAGCATTAAAATGCTAACAGGTCAACAACACATTTTTTGATAATAATAATAATAATAATAATAATAATAAGGATCAACTGACTCCAAGAGTAACTAATTTTAACCCTTGATCTAGTTTTAATCCAACGGTTTGTGATAATGCTTAGTTACCGCTGGCGTGAGACTTGTTTGCAAGGCAACATTTGATCACGTTTGATATTTTATACTATCTATTTTTGGACTAAAAATATATACAACCGCCTTAATTACGTTTACCAGATCCGGTGATTCTTGCATCGCAAACAACTTGTCAGTCAATTGGGTTTTCAGTATAATTTCAATGAGTCAACTTCGTTATAAATTTCAATGCACATTGTTGAAGACATATTTTCTCCACCAAATGGAAACATTAATTCATTCATGAGTCCCTTAAATAAAGGAAGGCAGGATGAATCAAAATGAAGTACCTAAATGAACTTAAATAATGAGTTGCAAAGTACCAATACCATAATACTACGTACTCAAATTCACATGTCTAAACAGAATCGTTTGTATTATAGGTCTATTATTGTGATGATCCAAAGAGTTTCAAGTTTCAACAAAGAAACAAATCACAAATAAAACAACATTAATTCCTAATCCTATAGCAAAAACTCAATTGTATGTACCTAATATGCATAGAAATAGTTGCTTTTAGTTATCACTTATCATGGCAAAGAAACTAAGGTGTGTCATACTACACTAATATGCATCGGAATATGTTTTTGTAATGTATTGAATTAAGAAGTTTTGATAAAATAATAACCAGTACATGATTACACACATAAAAAAGGAAGTGATGGAAACATTGTCCAATCTAAATTAAATAAAATTGAAGGGAAAGAAACATGATTTCACATCCAATGTCAAATCCCAATATAAAAATCTCTAAATAAACAAAAAATAAACCAAACAATTAATTCACTGCAACTGTGTAAGATTAAAATCAGTTTATGAAACCAACAAATGCATAGAAAAACACATATTTATCAAAAGTATAGGATGTTAGTCAAAATTAATATATTTGGACCAGCACTAAATATATGGATCGGATATGAAATCTGTTAGGGATATCGAGGGGGCAGCTGAGGGATCATCCACACGATGACCTGGCGCATTGTACAAGTGAGTTGGACACCACACTCTTACCCAAAACCTTAAGGCAATGAGTTTATGGGTCCTCTCACTTATAAATGCTCAACTCTCCACACATTTTTTCAATGTGGGACTTCTTCCCCATACTACTCACACTTGACACTTCTTGAGTTTCAACACTCCTCCTCAAGTGTGAGTCTACCACATTGCTCCCCCTCACCGTTGATACTTTACTTTTCTCAACGGAACCGTTGTTTCTCAACGGGTCATTACTTTTAGCCGGTCCCTTTCACTGAACCGAGGCTCTGATACCACTGTTAGGGACATCGAGGGGCAGCTGGGGGATCATCCACACGATGACCTAGAGCATTGTACAAGTGAGTTGGACACCACACTCTTACCCAAAACTTTAAGGCAATGAGTTTATGGGTCCTCTCACTTATAAATGCTCAACTCTCCACACATTTTTCCAATGTGGAACTTCTTCCCCATACTACTCACACTTGACACTTCTTGAGTTTCAACAAAATCAAGAACACAAAATCAACTTATTTCAACCAAACTAATCTAAATCAAACTTAATCCACTCTTCTTATCTCCAAGATTTTTGAAGTTATTTAACAAACTATCAAAACCCTAACATCTAAACTGTAATCAGAGAAAGAGAGGGAGAGAGAGCTAGCTGTGAAACCTGTGTTGAGGAGGAGCTAGGTGGTGACAGATGAACGGCGGTGGTCGGAACCTCTTCGTCGTCGTGAAGAGAAACGGTGACTGACTGACTGCTCTTGTGCGTGTTCTGTTTTTGTTTTTGATCTATTTCTTTTTCTACTTTTGTCAAAATCTGTTTTTTCTTTATAACAAAACAAATAAAAATTTTATTTTTTAAAAAGATTTATATCATTCTATACCAAAACAAAAAATATTTATAAAGGTTTAGGGTTAAAAAAAATATTGAACAACTAAAGTTCTTTTAAAACAAGTTTTTGTTAGGGTCGAGGGTTTGATCACCACCTTGGTATGGAGCAGTTTTAAATTCTTGGGCTAGTTATCCCTCTCGTGCCTCTAATTTAGCGAGGGATTAATCACTGCGTTCGGCGGTGAATACCCCGATCACGACAAAAAAAAACAAATTTTTGTTTTTAAAACAAACTTTGTTTGTTGATGATATATGTTCTAATTTAAACAAAATTTGTTACATATATGATAATGGTTTTTTAATAATAAAAAAAATACTATGACTTAAAAATCTATAAATAGGATGAATGCTTATTGTTAAAAATTTCATGTGCAAAGTAAAATAATGGATCTTTGTTTTAATGAATTTAAAAAAAAATTCAAAAGGCAGCGCTTTTGTTCACCAATAAGCGTTGTCTAATGTTACTCTAATAGACAGCACTTTTCTTTCATTCGTAAGTGTTGTTTAATGTTGTTACCAAATAGACAGCGCTTTTGTTCACCAATAAACGCTGCCTAATGTAACCCTGATAGGCAGCATTTTTCTTTCAATCGTAAGCGCTGTCTAAAGATACCATATAAGATAGTGCTTTTTATTAACTCATAAGCGTTGTCTAAGGTTACCAATAGACAGCGTTTTTTATTTCTCCATAACTGTTGTCTAATGTTAGTCTAATAAGTGTTGTCTAATAAGCGTTGTCTAATATTAGCCTAATAGACAGCGCTTTTCTATCACTCATAAGTGCTGTCTAATCTTTCTCATAAAAAAGCGCTTATTGGGATAAACGCTATCTAAGGTGAAATTCGTTTTTATTTTTTAATTTTTATTTTTTTAAGACTTTAGAAAGCGCTTGTTGGGAAAAAGCGCTGCCATATGTTAGACCCTTAGGCAGCGCTTTCTTCAACAAACGCTGTCTAAAGGTGCGCGTGTCTCTTAGGCAGCGCTTATTCTAATAAGCGCTGCCTAAGGGGTGCTTTCTAAAGCCTTTTTTAGCGTAGTGTATGATGCATCAAAAAGTACGACATTACTCAAAAAAAAAAAGAATGTTCTAAGTAGTTTAAATATATATAGATTAATATTTATACTCTTTAATCAATTGAAATGTCTTAGACCATCTCCAATGGAGAACTTTATTTTTGAGTATTTAAGGGTTCCGCATGTACACATCACTTATTTATAATTTTTTAATAATAGTACATAATAAGCATTCAATCTTTCCAACTCAACACCTCTTTAAAAAGTTCTTAACGGGTCCTGCCAATAACTTTATATCATTTAATTTAAAAACTTTTGGTATTGTTTTAATTGTGGTAGAAAATAAAATAATATACTCCCTCCATCCCAAAATGTAAGAAAAAACTCAAACTTTTTGTCCTAAAATATAAGAGAAAAAGTCCAAACATTTATCTTTTCAAGAAAAATTTACTCTCTCTTACTTTTTCTATAACCAACAACCAATAAAAATTGTTTTTACATATTTCCATACAACTTTTTTCAAAAAAAACATACTCTCAATCATTATATTTTATTTTTTCTTAATAAGTGTGATTTTTGTTTTTTCTAATACATTTTGGGACGGAGAGAGTATTAAAGTATGTGGGACCCGTTAAGAACTATGAGAGAGAAAATACTTATTTAAGAATATGTACTTATAAGGATCTGTTTGGTAGAAAATAGCGGATAACTTATAAGCTAGCTTATAGCGGATGAGCTTATAGCTGATAGCTTATAAGCTAGCTGATAGCTTATAGCTGATAAGCTAGCTGGTTGAATTTGTAGTGTTTGGTAAAATTAGCGGTTGAAGTGACTTATTGATATGAAATGACATAAAAAAAATATATAAAATTAATATTTATTTATTTTTAAGTAAGATGATAAGGGTATAGTTGGAAGAAAAAGTAATAAGCTAAAAGTTATAAGCTAATTAGCTACTTGAATTAGCTTATCAAAATAAGCTAAAAGCTAATCAAAATAAGCTATAAGCTCATGTGGAAAAAAGGTTACCAAACAGAGCTTATTTTTCATAATGAGCTTATAAGTTATAAACTCTTTTTTTTGGTGTTGCCAAATAAACCCTAAATATCATTTTAGCATGTATCCCAATAAGAATATCTAATAATTACCAGTTCTTATTAGATACTATTATGGTCTTGTTATTTACTACTAACACTAATAAGAAAAAATTTAATCCTAAAATAAAATGAAACAACAGAGATATTTAATTATAAAATTAATAAAGGAGGTTATGGTGGGACTAAGCGCGTGAGGCAGAAGTTAGGAGTCAATTCACACGTGCGAAGGAGGTTGAAGAAATGTAGTCAATGAAGGTGTGCTCTTCAAAATGAGGTTTGGGGAGCAAGTTAAGCTAGACTTCTATTTTGGCCAAACTTATCCTCAAATGAAAAGCCAGGTCATAATAATTTCTACCACTGTTTCATCTGGTCAATTAAACTCAACACCACTTTTCATTCAAGTACTTGCTTTCCACATTAATATCTATCTTGTACTCAAATTATTGTCGTAGACGTATTCACCAAGCTATAGTTATTTTTAGGGTAATAGATTTTTACCCTTTGAAAAGTAGGTCAATTTTTATATTATCTTTATAAAATTAGCTACTAAATTAGTATTATTTTCAGATTATTTTTTCTATTGACTTTTTTACTAATGTAACCGATAAAAAATTAACTTTTTATTGAACTCTCGTTATTTCGTTTTTTGACTTATTGATAAGATATTTTCAATGTCGACAATCCATGATAAGATATTTAGATATAGTCATCAAGTTACAATTGAATTGCACGAGCATCTCTCTCACATGTTTCTCGCACTACTTTTGATTTTATTCTGAGTTGTATTACATATATTATTATAAATGAAATGCCATAAATTAGCTTGCGTCAAAAAAAAGTTACAATTGAATTGGATAAGACCGACATGCTATAAGAAAATGTGTGAAAATTCGAAGCTAAATGCTAATTCCAACAATAAATAGTACTCTCACGAGAATCTATATTGTACTCTCCGCATCCACTTTGCTTCAGATATGAAAATTTCTCTTTTGGTCCCTCATGTTTCTCTATTGTCTCCATAAAACTCCAAAATACCCTTGAATTTTGGCAAATAAGTGTGAGGGGGGAAGAATTTTGGGGGGGGGTGGAGATTGAGAAATTTATATGGACAAATAAGATAGTTAGAGGAGGGGAAAAAGAATATTGGAGGGTGATTGAGAAATTCTCATCAGATATGAATCAATGCACTATATATTGTGTGACTTTCTTTTTGTCATGGTGTACTTTCATATTTATACAAGGGTAAGAGTGTAATACGGTGTTTGATAGAAAATCCAAAATGAGATGAGTATTAGTATGTTACACCAATTTAATTTTCGCATCATTTTATGTAGTATCAATCATCTTTCAAGGAGATCAATGTGGAACATCTTGAATCTTGAGGCCACTTTGTAGTCAAAGTAGAATATTTTTTTTATAATAAAAAAATATTTTTTTTAATCATGTCGAAACTTTGTACTAATATTATGATAATTCAAGAAAAAAAATTTTAACTGAAACTCGATAGAAAAATTAGCTACTAAAAGAAAAATAGTTTCTATCTACAGTCATTATTTTTATTATTACTGTATCCTTGAATTTTTTTTGTCAGATAATCTAGTAGCTATAATTTTATCTCTTAAACTAAATACTTGGACGTACCAGTGTTTGAATTTTAGTCTTTGCACATACATGTAATATGTCCTACCAATCATTAATTTACTTTAAAGGCTTAAATATGTAATATGTCACTTGCATTTTAGTCCTGTACTTTAAAAAACTTTCAAATTAACTATGTACTTTTATTTTACTTTCAAAAAGGTCTCTAGACCTATATTTTGATGACATGTCATTTTTTTTGATGACTTGACACTGATAAATTCAGAGACCTTTTTAATAGTAAAATGAAAGTACAGTGTCAATTTAAAAGTTTTTTTTAAAGTACAAGGGTTAAAAATTAAGTTACATGTCATCAAAAATGAATCCAGAGACTTTTTTGAAAGTAAAATGAAACTATAAGGTTAATTTAAAAGTTTTTTAAAATACAGAGACTCCAAACCTACTTTAAATCATAAAGTGATTTTTTTTTTAAATTATGCGTTAGAGATGCAATTAAAACAACTAGTCCTTTACTAATCTTGGTGTGATATTTTTGTGAAAATGAAACTACTTCATAATTTCTTTTGGGAATACAACTACTTCATAATTTCGGATCAATAAAAACTTGATACCTACTACTCAACCCTCTGTCTTTTTCTGCTTGAATAAGTTGAATTAATCAAAAGAATTAACCTTTTCATTGGCATGAATTAGTCTTAAGTAATTTAGATATAAAAAAAAATAGTCCATCATGCTCAGTTTCGATATCTTCTCTTGTCATGATATCTTATGTTATCTTGCCATAATACAATAATCTCCCATCTATTCATAAATGTTTTCTAAATATCCCATCGATCCATCTACACCCAAGGTGGTATAAATCATCACCCATTAGGGGAGCATAAAGCAAAAATAAAGGCTTATGACACCCTAAAAAGCTCTAAAATAAATTAAGCCCAAACCCTATATATTAGGAGGTAATTTGGCAGGGAAGGTCATACATGTTAGTCCATTTTAACAGCTCTATCCATAGTTATATTATTTTGAGAAGGGTTTAATAAGTATTTTTACTACAGATTATAATTAAATTTCTGGTCCTCATAAATATTTTATAATTTTCAAGTGAGTTTAACTCAATTGTTAAGGATATTACATGTAATATGTAGAAATTAGATAGAATTTTAGTATATTTATTTATTAATTTTAAAAGCTGAAATCCTAGCATCTATGCTATCTGACAAAAAAAATCTCATAGTGTATTGTTGTAGCTGTAAATGTTTTTGGGTGCGTTTGTTTTAGATTTTTTTTTAAAATAATTTTTATAGTGTATTATTTTTGCATTAAAAGGTTTTTAACATAGAATTTTTTATAAAAGTTTCAAATATAAAATTAGTTTAAGTAACTCATCTTAAAATTCCGTTTTAAGTATTTCATCATTTTATTATATATTATATTGGATAAAACTATTTTTTAGAGATAACATATTCTTAAAAATTGTGATTTTTATTGAGCTAAAATTCTCTAACATGATCATTTAAGTTATTGAATGTCAAAATTACTCTTTTAATTTATAAAAAGATGAATTCAAAATAACTTTTATTATTTTTAGTGAAATTATATATACAAAAATTATTTTTAAAATATACAAAAAAAATCAATTTTTTAATTTAAAGTTAAACAAACGCACTTTATTTTATAGTATAGACTTAGTGTGTGTTTGGTTTAGCTTTTGGAAGAGTCAAAAGCAATTCTAAAAGTGTAGAATTGATTCTAGATTAATTTTAGATGTTTGGTTATTCTAAAGCAGAATTAATTCTGCCTCCAGAATTGATTCTGCTAGAAGTTAGGATTTGTAGCTTCTGGTTTTTAGTATCATTTTTACACTGAAATTTACTGTTCAAGTCACTTTTACATAATTGTATCCAAACATAAATCAATTATGCTACAATCAATTCTGATAAAATCAATTCTACCAGAATCAATTCTATCAAAATCAATTCTATATAAAGCTAAACCAAACACACACTTAATTCTATCAAAATTAATTTCATCTAAAGTCAAACTAAACATACCCTTAGATACAACCTAACCCTCCACCCACCACATTACCCAAATAAACCATGGAACAAAACTGAGCATATTGCAAAAAGACAAAAGAAATGAAAGCGGCTTACTATGAGAAATAACAATGGGATTCCGTGGTGGTCACGCGTGTATATTGTTTTCAATAACAAGAACAATATTTAAAACACCCATATATCCAATATTTTTCTATGATGTATATTAATTCAATAATACATTTAATCGCAACGAAGTCATACTCCAAAATTAGATTTTTTTATATAACCACAATAGTATTAATATACGAATACAGTGACAGTAGATGATGTAACAATGTGTCCGCATTGGATGTATCGAACTGATTCAGTAATGAGGAAAGGGAACCATGAACAATCCACAATATTTGACGTGGTCCAAAACAAAATGCACCATTCTTCAAACAATATATACTAATTTACAAATATCTTTCTATTCCATCTTACGTAACACTACCATTAAATTATACTCTCAAAGATATGATATATAATGTCCTCCTAAACATAATGTTTATTTTAGCATATGAAAATATATAGAAGTCAGTGCTTATCCTCTGATTGATCGTATCAAAGATATGGTACATAAACCAAAATATTTAAGCAAGCTAAGGTATACAAATGCAAATAAAAATATACTACTATATACTAGTTGTTAGAGTGTTGTCTAGCTTACAAATTTTTTAGTCATAATAGATTAATAATGTGGACTTCGACGAAATAATTGGAGACATAAACTTACTTTATATATATGGAGAATTTTCTCATTTCAAACAGATAAATCCTTAAAAATGTGCCACAATTTATTTTACGATTTTCTATTTCTTTCAATTGTGTTCGTTTGTTGTTGAAGACATTAGTAGTTAATAACATTGACCACATATCCAACTACTCCCCTAATTAATTGTCAAGCAACTATTTGACTATCAAATGGTTGAGATAGAAGATAGGAAGGGTAGAGGGGATATGATCATCCAATTGATTAGAGTCAATTTTTCCAAAAAATAAATAAATTGGGTTTCTTAAAGGATAAGATAAAATAGACTTAAGATATGCCAAAACAACAGTCTTTTTGAAACTTTAGCTTATATTATATTCAATTATTATTAGTACAAAATTTTTATAAACATCTAGCGAAATATTTTTAAGACACAAAAAGTGAGTGCACTCTTCTTAACTGAATTATTTTCATATTCATATATAATAGTCCGAAATTATATACATTTGACCACTTACTTAAAAAATCCAAAATTCTTATCATTAATTTAGATCAATTTATTATTAGTACACTTAACTTATTAGTATTTGATATTGTTGAAAGTTTCACAGCAATTACTGTTGAAGGTTGATGTGGGATTGGGATGTTGGGAAAACAAGGAGCTTTTGTTTGACTTGTCATCGGTCGTTTAGCAACATGTAATTGGGTCCCCTACAAGAAGATTTTCCTTGCAACTCATTCTACAAGTTAAGGAAAGTACTTACACTTACACATTACCACGCTTTGTACTTGTAGGCTATGGTGTCCCAAGTCTTGTTTAGGTTGACTTCTATTTTATTTTAAACTAAATTAAATATTTAGTTTGTAACTCAAAAATATCTTCACATACTTGCTTACCAAGAATTATTTAAAAAATAAGGCTTAAAAAGAAATTTAAAGTTGAATTCATTTTATGTTAGATTTTTTTATTTAGTCAATCATCATTGAAGTCTCTACCCTCCACTTTGTTCACTAACCTCCTCCACAATCTATCATTTTCTTCAATTTTATCTTTATTTTTTTACTACACCATTTTCAAATCACTTAAAATTCTTTCATTACATGAAACTTTTAAAATGAGTAGTATTGATAATTAGTGTATTATTAGCACCAATTTTTTTTACTATAGTAAAAATAATAGCATAAAGACTAGGCATAACTAGAAGTAGAGATGAAATTGATGATTGATGGAGTTTAGGAAATACTAATATGAAGTATAATCCAAATTATTAGTAGTAATTTAAACTATACAGGAATAAAGTGATATATTTTTAAGAGAATCTAGTGACAAAATATACACAAACTATATTATGAAAAGTAGAAAATTGTTGGTTTAAATCTAATTTCAAAATACAAAATGTTCATAGAGTATTGTTTTACTTAAAAGTTGTGTTTTACTTTAATTTCAAATATACACAATTGTTTTACTTTACTTTAATTTCAAATACACAATTGTTTTCAAAAGTTACCATTTGTTTTACTTAAACAATGGATAGTAAAAGAAATGGTAACTTTACTATAAAAAAGTTGTGTATTTATTACTTTTACATGTGATAGACTTATTTTTATTTTAATTTTTAACTTTTAAAATCAAAACTTATAACTTACAGCCATCTCGAATGACTAGTAAAATACTAACATGAGATAACCTTTATGATCTCTAAAGATTTTTTTTTTTGAAATTGATCTCTAAAAATAAATTTGATAGTTCATTCATGGATTATTTCTTTATTTGTGAATCAAAAAGTACTGACATTCAACTCTTCATTGATTCTAATTTTAGTTTAAATATTTTTGATTAATTAAGTTTAATATATATATATATATATATATATATATATAAGTACAACTTAATTGATAGTTGTAGGAATATATATTTCCGTGATTTTTCACTTTTTTACACTTAAGTGTGTGATTCTTTGCGGCCTTAAGTTATTTGATAAAAAAAATATTTAATCATATTTGTTTTTTTTTAATCATCATATATAATACATACTAAAATTAAATAAAAAGGAATGAACAACTCCTGAATATTTTACTTGCTGAAATAATTATTGTTTCTAGAATTAGATAAGTGGTCCTTTTAGACTAATTAGGGGAGGCCAACCAAGACCTAACCCACATGATTATATTATGGCCAAAATAATGCCTACAACTTCTTAGTTAGATTTATATTACTAATAATATGATTAATTATTGTAGAATTACGTCAAACATCACACAACTTCTTATCTTGGTAATGACCTAAAGTAAGCATTTATCTCCTGCCAAAAACAGTTCATGTTTGGTTGAGGACTTTGATTATTAACTCATTATACATTTTTACATTGGCATACAAAGAAGTTATGATGGGAATAGTAACGGTTTCATCTTTTATACAAAAAATAGTAGGGACATGTCCCATTCTAGATAGTACATTTGGGTCAACAATTGAAAGATTTTTCATACATACATATAATAAATTCAAGTTGGATTAGGACAATGGCCTGAGAGCTGTCCTAGAAAAACATCAGAAGTTTTACTATATATATAAAATAAAAGGTACCATTACTTACTATGAGTATTTTATTTTTATTTTTATTTTTATTTTTTGGTGAATTGGGTATGTATGGTTTAATGACACACTAGTGGACGAAATAAGCATGCCCAAGTGATTACTTGGTAGGGAAAAAATGTTTTAATCACACTGATAACGAAAGCAAAATTTAATTAATAGAGATTGAAAGTGAAAAAATTTATAATAAGAAAAAGAATGATAAGATCAACAAATAACATGAAAAGGACTAAGAACACTTTTTGGACCGCAAGATATCTGATTTTTTTAGTTGAAAACATTCACTTCATACTTTTATTTATTTGAGTGTCGGAGTGTCTTGCAGCTGCACACTACTCTACTTCAAAGATTTATATGGTGGGGTAGATCACAGTAGTTCGATTTTTGGTCCTTCGTGTTCAATAATCTTTTAAAATTACACGATACAATGCACTTGCAGTAACTAATCTTAAACATACAAAGTCGCAAGCACACCCTATACTATAAACCTCCCCAATTAACTAACAAGCTTCAACACCACTTCCTTAATAAAATAGTATTAAACTCCCTCACTTGCTTCACCCCCAACCCTCCCACCTCTTCCCCAAGACAAAGACAAACATTTTTCCAACTAATCCAATATATTTTCCTAGAAACCTCACATCCTCCTAGAAAAAATTATTAAATTATTAAATAAAGATTCAATAGAGTTATACTTGATGAAGCTTTGAGAAGGAAAAAACATAAACAGGCAAAAAAGACAAGACAAACTTAAGTTTATACTAATGCATATGTATTATATATATATATATATATATATACACAAATATAATTAGTAGAGACGGCCCAAAAGTAAGGCAACTCAAACAAGGGTTTTAGGCCTCCGAAAAATATAAAAAATATATTGAGAAAAATGCCTCAAATAAATCATAAATCCTTTAAAAAAAACCTCAAAAAAAATATAAAGGCCTCTTAAAAAAATATTATCGAAATGAGATAATAATTTTACAATTTCTCAAAAAAAATTTCAATAAAATTTATTTTATACCTCAGAGAAAAATTCTTCGAATAAAAATAAAAGAATCTCATTTTAAAATTTGCTTTAGGCCTCACTAAACGTTGGGCTGACACTGATAATGAGTCAATTATATGAACCAATAACTTTTGGAACATCCACTAAAAATATTTATAATAATTTATATTTATTAATTACAGCAAATTGTAATTAAAAAAATTAATTATTTTTAAAGTTGAAATTGAACTAATTAAGACTTAGGGGACTTTCTTATAATTTCACCGGTGTTAATCCTTTTATATTATTGTTTGACACTTTTTTTTTTTGATAAGCAAATGAAAATTTTATAAAGGAGTATAAGGGGTACTCGAAACCTTACAAATTCAGGAATTTATAGAAAAGGAAAAAAGCTCAAAGGAGCATTACACCAATCGGGGAAGGGAATTGAGGAATTGTTATCATATCGCCCACTAAACCATAGCCACGAATAAAATTTAATATCCTCCAAAAGTTGAGAAACACTCGAAACTGATCCCCAAAAAACAACTTTGTTGTGGTGCCTCCATAAAGACCACGTTGTTGCCAACCAAAACAAATGATTTAGGCGACCACCCTTCAGACGTTGAAACAAATTACTAAAACAAGAAAAATGAGCCTGACCAACAACATCTTGCGGTAAAGACTTACCAATCCAACTAAGAATCGCACCCCACACCTCCTTGCTAAACGGACAAAGAAAAAAGAGATGTGTACAATCCTCGACAAGATGTGTACAAAAGACACAAGACAAATCAAGAGAATCATGCAGAATACCTCTGTGATGTAAAGCTCCGCGAGTTGGTAGTCGTTGTAACAATAACCGCCATACGAAAAAAGAAACTTTGGAAGGTACATTGTTCCGCCATAAACAAGAAAGAGCAGCCAATACCTCATCATCAACCACCACTCCCTAACGAGAATCCATCAAGAAGCTATAACAAGAATTGACCGTAAAAAAACCATTAGAATCAGGTGTCCATCGCCACCTATCAGATACATTTAATTGTAAAGAAACACCAATTAAAAGTTTATGGAGACTTCTCGTTTGACATCGTTTGACACATTATTTAAACTATATCATATCACTATTTTTTTCTTTTCAAAAGTCTATGTAAAAGATAAAACTAAATTTTAAAACAGCAAACCAATTTTGTGTTAAAAAAATAACGGAACAAATAATGTAATTATGTCGTTCACATATCCTAGCTGCCTCAATTTATAAATGTTGACATTGTTATGTAGAACACTTTCATATTTTCTGGTTCAAAAAAAAAAAACACTTTCATATTTTTTGGTTGAGGTTAGATTATCAATTGCCGAATGCAGTGATTATTTCTCTCATTAGATTGAAGACATATTAAATGATGAGATAACTGACCCAAATATTTAAATTTATTATGTATCTAAGACAATGATCAAACTATCAATTCTTAGTTCATAGATGATGAACCACAACCGCTCAACCACACCTTCTAGTTCATAGAACACCTTCATATGAGTTCAAACTTGGAATTTCACATTCATGTATAAATTTCTTTAGTTTTTTTGAAAATTTCTCAATCGCCCCCCTTCATTCTCTTTTCTCCCCCTAACTACCGATTTTGCCCTTAAGGGGGTTTTGGGGGGTATATGCACCAATTCGGGACGTAGATCCCGAACCTTATTTCGGGATCTACGTCCCGAATTGAAGGGTAATTTGGGGTTTTAGGAGGGTTATAGAGAAATGAGGGGGGGGGGGCAAAAGAGAAATTTTCAGTTTTTTTTGTTAATCAAATATCTTCTAAGTTAAATTACAACGACTAATCTCTTAAATTAGTAGAACTACAAAAAGTGAGTAAATTTTCATCTCAATAAAATATAACACTAACACATTTGTTGGTAAACCTAAAAAAACCTTACTCCCAACCTCTTCATTCAAATGCTCGGAAAATGGGTAGCTCAATTGGTTAAACTAATTGAAATAAGAGTTAAAAAGTTTAGAGTTTAAGTCCTAACAAAGAAAATTGTACTATATTATTTACTAACAACTAACATTGTCTATAAAAAAAATACATCTAACAAATAATAATTTGATAATGAAATATTGAATATTTAGTTAATTGCTCACGAAAAAAAGAATATTTAATATTTAATTAATTGAGATTAAGAAGGAAAGAAGGAGGTGAGTTCCTTACTCCGAACGCATCTTAAGTTTGGTTTTAGGTTCGGAGCTAGGTTTGGTTGAAGACTTTGTGCGGATAAGAACGACCCTTGCCTCCTTTTCTCTCTCTAACAAAAAACGCTATCTACCGCTTCCTAAATCCTACAAGAACCCCATTCCCTCCCTTCACCTTTTCTTTACTTCTCTAACTCTTCAAACCTCTTCCTCTTCACTCTCTCTCTCTCTCTTCTCTCCACCATTTTCCTTCTCTCATTCATACCAATGGCTATTGAAAACCAAGACAACACTTCCTCTGTCAGAGAAATCAAGCCAAAAAACAGAAGAATCATGGTATGCACTATGCACTACTAGATTCTTGATGGGTTTCTTGTTTTTTCAATGTTTAGTGTTTAATGTTTAATGTCTTTTGTGTTTTTCACATTGTATAATGTTCTGTTTTTTATCAACAAAAATTATATTTTTTTAGAAAAATTTCTGATTTTTTTTTATATATATTTATTTTATTAGGGTGCTGGAGGTCCGGATGATGATGATAACAGATGGCCACCATGGTTGAAACCTTTGTTAAGAGAGAATTTTTTTGTTCAATGTAAGTTACATGCTGATTCTCACAAGAGTGAATGTAACATGTATTGTTTGGATTGTATGAATGGTCCACTCTGTTCTCTCTGTCTTGCTTATCACAAAGATCATCGTTTTATTCAGGTATGTAATGTTCTGTTTCATTGTTTTTGAGTTGAGTTTTTAATTTGAATCAAAGTTTTTTACTTTTGCACAGAAACTTTGACTCTGACACATTTTAGCTAGATTCATTCTTGTTTTAGATTAATTTCAGTTAAAAGTTTCAACTTTGTTTATTCTGCAGATCTAAGTCTATGTTTGGTATCACGGTAGCTGTCCAGAATCACGGTGATTTTGGAGAAGCTACACTATGTAGCTTTTTTTGAAAATCAATGTGAATCGCGTGATTCTGGTATATCGGTATATCTGTGGTGATACCAAACATAAACTAAATCTCGTCTTAAAATTGATTCATAAAAAATAAAAATGGGAGATTTTAAACTTGATCATTGTTGTCTATTGTCTAATTAATGTGTTAAAGTGTTAAAGTTTGTGTTTTTATGTTGTTTGAACAGATTAGAAGGTCTTCATATCATGATGTGATAAGGGTGAATGAGATTCAGAAGGTGTTGGATATCACTGGTGTTCAGACTTATATCATCAACAGTGCTAGAGTTGTGTTCTTGAATGAAAGGCCTCAACCTAGGCCAGGCAAAGGAGTCACAAACACCTGTGAAGTTTGTGAAAGGAGTCTTCTTGATTCTTTTAGGTTCTGTTCTCTTGGTTGCAAGGTACTTTACTTTGTTCTTTCTACCAATGTCTTATCATCAATGATTTTAGTTGCCTAACTTGAACAAATGCCTAATTTTGTCAAATTGATGTTACAAATGTCTTATCACTACGCTATAGCATTGTGTTTTAGCACTAGGTTATAGCATGTTTTGTGAATTTGAACAAACCACTATTTTCTGTGATTTGTGATTGACAACATTGGGAATATGATACTCTTTCTTTGGTCACGAGTCAATATTATAAGCAAATTTGACTTTCTGTTATATTGAATAACTGATAACTGATGTATTAATCCATTTTATAGACTAAATACATCAATTTTTCAATGTATCTAACCAGTCAAATTTGCTTATAACATTGATGTGTTAAGAAGGAGTATTATTTGCTTTCTTTTCAAGCTATAGCAAAGAAAACTTTTTGGGTTACAATGAGTTAGAGTTGACTTTTTTGATAATAGGTACCCTTAGATTCACGAGACTCTTGTATGCTTCAATTTAATTTTTGCCAAAATTTCTTCAAAACATTAAACAGCCATGGATATAGGGAATTGTTGAATATTGACTTTTAATCCTCAATTTGTCAAAAATAAAAACCATTTCATTTTCTTTTCATATTAAACAAGTTTATGTTAATTGTATTCAATTTTGATTTGTTTTAGTTAATTAGTTTATTAATCAAACAATGTGAATGTAAATTGCAGATTGTAGGAACATCTAAGAATTTCATGAAGACAAAGAAACAAATAACATCAATGGCATCAGATTCTGAGGATTCATACAGCAGCAACAACATTCATAGCCGTCCGAAGAAAATCAAAGTTCAAAGCTTCTCACCATCAACACCACCTCCAACTTCAGTTACTTACAGAACAGCCAAGAGAAGAAAGGGAATACCACATAGAGCCCCATTAGGGGTATTTTTAGATTATTTGCTATAATGCCCTTGATATTTAAATACTTATGCAAGTATTGTCTTTTTTATTTTAAATGTTTACTATAGTGTTGTTTTATAGTGCATTGTGTATACAGCAAAAATCCAAATAGAAGTGGAAAAGAGTTTGGTAGTAGAAAATAAAAGACACCTGTGAAATAGTTGGTGGTGCATTTAGCAAAAAAGAACGGGTGTACGTACCCGTGCGTGTAGCAAAAGAAGTAAGTTTCTTTTTTATATAGGTTTGGTTTACTAAAGTAATTATACCTAAGTTTTGTGGTTGAGGATGTAGATATTTGGGTTAGTAAGTTGGGGAAGAAAGGGAATGATAATGTACTCCTTGAAAAAAGGTGGTATTTCTATATATGGAAATAGAAAAAATAAAAGAGATCTTATTACATAAATCTTTTTCATGTGTACCATAATTGCTATTGTTTTGGCTCTTTAGGATTTTCTGAATTTTGTTGCTTTTATGCATTATTGGGATTTAAATATATTTTTAAAATAAGGTGAATCTTTGGTACTCATTATATACACAAACTTATTAAATATGAATATGATATTATTAAATATGAATATGATATGATATTGAATTTGTTTTTGGGTAAATAGGCTAATATGTTCTGTAAAATATGCAAATTTTGAAATATTTCTTGTAAATTTTTTACAGAGGTATTACCAAATTTGTATATTTTATAGGGGACTTTTTATTTTATGTATCGTAGCCAGTAGTCTAAGTTAAGTATCAGAGTATTTACCTTTAAACAATTAATAGAAGATAAACGAGTAATAAAATAAAATTATATAATTTAAAAAAGTAGAATGAGATAATAATTAAAAATTTATTGAGATGTGGATTGAAAAATATATAAATTTTAATTCAATTAGCATAAAATATTAAAATTGTTAAGTTAAATTTCATGACTAAGATTTGAACATTTTTAACTATATTTTGAATGTGAATTTTTAATGGTCGTGTCATTTAGTTTACATACCAAAACAAAAATGGTCATGTCATTTTACGTTTTTTACATCAAATAATTTAATTGCTAAAATTTTACTCTTAAATTAGTGAACATACTAAAAATTAAACTCTGAGGATAGTCTAAGGATTGTGTTTTAGTGATGTGTACTTGCATTAATCAATGTTTCTTAATTTTCTCTTGTAAACCTATTGAGTTGTGAGTGGTTGAGAATGATGGTTGTGGTAGCGATGTTAACATAAGGTTCCAATTGTGGTAGGGTCCACTAAGGTCGGCGGCTTATATGGGTTTTGTCGTCAGCGTGTACACGTGTCGTGTTTTAATTGATTGCTGTGAAAGCTAGGTGCATTAGTTCTCGAAAGTAAAGAGCAGGTCGGCCGCCTTGAATCATAATAAGTGTATATTAAGGATCCGTTTGGTTCGAAGGAAAGAAAGTAGGAAGGAAGAAAAACACGGAAACCAATGCATGTATTTGGACTATTTTATATTCAAATACATCCCTCAAATTCCGTGTTTTCCTTCCTTCCTACTTTCTTTCTTTTCAACCAAACGAACCCTAAAACACATCTTTAGAAATTGGAGAGAAATAAAGAGAAAATAAAAAAAAATTAATGAATGAATTTGGACTAATTTTAATTCAAATTCATTGATTTTTGTTGTCATTATTTATTTTTTCTTAAGTTAATTTTTTATTGTTAATGAATGAATGAATTTGGACTAGTTTTAATTCAAATTCATAGATTATTACTCTATTCATTTTATAATGAGTTTTGTTTTTACTCAAAAATTTGTTTTAAAATAAGTATCGTTTTTCAATTTCTAATATAATATTTTTTTCGATTTTACTTTCTATTTATTACTTTATACTTTCTCTAGCCTTTATTATAAGCAATTTTTCACTTTTTAATTTCATTGGATAACTAATATATAGTCTTAATTCTATATTAGATACATTATATTCGTTACTTTTATCTTGAATTTTGTTATTTGAAAAATTCATATTTAATTCATATCATGTTAAAAATTCTAAATTTTAATAAATAAATTTTATATAATATTTTAAACATGCCGATAAAAATATCACTCAAAACATTTTTTTTTGGGGTACAAAATCACTCAAAACTTTAATGTTTAATTATAATTAATTTTAGTAGTGATTAAAACTATATGCATGAAACAAATTATAAGATTAAAAATATACTCCCTCCGTCTCTTTTTATAAGATCTCATTTGACAAAATTGCACTATTCACTTATCTTGTTTTGGCTGTATTTTTTTAATAATACATAGATTTAAATATTAGCATATAAGATCTTGTATGATTTGTTTTGATGCGTACTTTCAAAATATCAAGTTTTTATAATTTTTACTATTAGATAATGAAAGACATTTGTGATCAAAATTATATATTGGCGTACGTGTACTAGTCAAACATAATCATATATTCAGAGACGGAGGGAGTAATAAATATTAAGAAAGGAATAAACTTAAAAGGTCTCCATTTTATAAGAATCAAAAACATATTTAACCTTAATTTTAATAAGTTGTTCATATAAATTTTAAGATAATTTTAGTATGTTTTCTTAACAATGCGTCAAAAAACAAAAATACTTAACAAGTGTGTTTGGGACACTTAATTACTCAAATAAATAAAGTGTATTTTGTTACAATATTTAGGTACTTGGAGTTTAGTACTTTTTTTTTTATTTTATGAAAAAGGTTCAATTTTATTTATAAATATCAAATCAATTTCGAAGTTAGAAACTTTTTCGGCTTAGAAAATTTGTTGATGAGTCTAATCACAACTATGATAAAGTGATGAATGTGTTCTTTCTCAACGTGGTTTTTCCTTTCTGAGTTTGGTACTTGTTCGATTGATGTTATACATTTGTGTTAAATTTTCCTAATTAGAAAAAAATATTTGTCACCCTACACAAAGAGAAAGAACCTAATTAAGATTACGGCCCGGTTATTTATTGGTGTAAAGTTAATGTATTTTTCCTTATGAAGAATGTCTAGGATTTTAAGGAAAATGTTGTGAGTTGTTAAATTAGTTAATCTTTTCTTAGGTAGTAAGATATCAGATTCTCATAACCCAAAAAGGAATAGGATTGTTAATTTTTATTCATATCACTTTTTGACCACGAAGGATGGTCTGATCTAATTAATTTCACTTGTCACCAAGTGGTGCATATAGATATCCTAATCACTTAAATATTTTATGTTTTTGTGACATTTATATTTTTCTCTGAATTTTTTTTAATGAACTTGTGACTTATGATGACTTTTTTCCTTGATAAATCTTAAAATCTTTATTATGATGAACTTATGACTTTTTATGACCTTTTTTCAAAAACTTAAAATCTTTACTTAAATTGTTTTATTTTTAAACCGGTTTAGTATATCCTAATTGTTAACAATCAGATACAAAGGTTTCGACAATGTAGTTATTGAATCAGATTCTATGATTGCAATTAATTTAGTGGAGTATGATACATCTCATCTCCATCTTTATGATCCTCTTATCAAGAAAATTAGACAATTCAAAGATTTGAATTGCTCTATTATTTTTCAACATACTCTTAGAGAAGATAATGAATGTGCTGTGTGCAGATTGACTTGCCAAGAAGGGTGCTATCTCAGATGTCTCTATAAAGATTTGACATAATTGTCCTCCTCAACTTAATCATATTTTAATAGCTGATGTGTTAGGCGTTATGCGCCTTCGAACCTAGTTTGTTTTATGTTTTTTACTTTTCTTTTCTTTTCTAATGCATCAAAAAAAAAAAAGAGACGATGGTTAGACTACAAAAAATTTATAATAATATTTATCATACTCTAACTTATTAGTATCTCTATATAATATATTTACGATTGTCTCTCTCCTGATCATAATCCTATGTGGCAAGCTATCAAGTGCCCATATACCTATGTGGCAAACTAAGAGACCATCTTGATAACAAACAAAGTCTTCCTTAATTTATCACTCTTCGATTCCCACTCAAGACATTTTTTCAATTATGAAACATTTTATTTTACTTTTTAGAGTTCCTTGATTTACCACTCTTCGATTCCCACTCATGACACTTTTTCAATAATGAGACATTTTATTTGATATTTTAGAATTTCTTAATGGTTATTCTTTGATTCCCACTCATGACACTTTTTTAATTATGATACATTTTATTTTATTTTTTTAGAATTCTTTAATGTATTATTTTTTGATTTCCACTCATGACACATTTTTAATTATGAGACATTTTTTTAAAAGAAACTTTTGAAACACATATTCTGTATAATTAAGATTAATAGTCAATTATAGAGTATAGACAAAAACAAACAAAATTCTTGGATAAAAACAAGTAAATCTCTATCTCTATCTTTATATTATATATTTACGGATGTCTCTCTCTCTCTCTTGATCATATTCATATGTGGCAAGCTATCAAGTACCAATATTTCTATGTGGCAAACTATGAGATTATCTATATAATAAACAAAGTCTTCCTTAATGTATCACTCTTCGATTTCCACTCATGACACTTTTTCAATTTTGAGACATTTTTTTTTAAAGATATTTTTGAGACACATATTATGTATAGCTAAGATTAATAGTCACTTATAGACAAAAACAAAGAAAACTTTTGGATAAAAACAAGTAAATCAAACCAATTTATAACAAATATCAATAATTTTTTAAGATTAATACTTTTAATGAAAAAATTTCATAATAACTTTTCTATAACTATATTTTTTTAATCATCATAACTAATGATATATCATAAAAAAATTTAGTTGATTCAAATGCTGAAATACTATTTTATAAGTATAAGTACCAAAACTAATTATATGTATTAATTTTTTTAAAATAAAGTTGTATGAATTAATATATACTATTACATAAATATTATTATGATAAACATAATTTCTCAAATAAAAATATATTTTATTAATTTAATTTTTAACTTTTGTTCACATGAAAAATTTAACTCATTTCTTTTTATCATTTTTTATTACTAAGTTGTACCAAATATAAATCATACCTTCCAATCTAGCGAGGGATTAGTCACTGCGTTCGGCGGTGGATACCCCTGTCTCGACCAAAAATATAAATCATACTTATTCCTATTTTATTTGTATTTTATTAAGAACATATTTTTATTCTTATATATTAATACAATAAACCCCTTTTTTTTGTAATTTTTATGATTACTTATATTTACACTTATTTTAATATCAGTGCATGTCTTTATAATTTACACGGGATCAATATTAATAATCATATATTAATACAAGAGTTTATTATTTTATTTTTTTAAAATGAGACTTTATATTCACATATCAAAACAAGGTCCTATATTTTTTTTTTTTTAAATTGCTAAGGAGATAGGAGAAAAAATATCATATCTTTGAGAACGAAAAGTGGAAGATCATTCTTCAAAATATTAACTAAGACTTATATTTGTACTCATGTTAATATGAGTGTGTTTTAATTTTGTAATTTATACAAGGCAATATTTATACTTATATATTAAAACAGATCCTATTATTTTTGTAATTTCTACAAGGATGAAAAGAAAACACCATATTGTTGAGAACGAGGAGTGGAATATCACTCTCCATTATGTTCTATCCCTTTAAAATCTCTAAATATATAATTATTTTTTATAATTAAATAATATAAATATTAAATCAATTTCACAAGTAATTAGAAAAACATAAATTACATGACAAAAAAAATTCATTAATTAAAAATAAGATACAAAAAATAAAATTAAAAAAAAGTTAATATTTCAACTAATCTACTTTAACATTAATTATATATTAATATAATTTTAAATTTTAATCCGTACATTTGTATGGGTTAGTTATACTAGTACAGTATATATTTCTAATAACTTAAAATCCAATACTTTATTAATTAACACTAATCACTTGAATTGATTACACTAATTTTGTTTTCTTGATTACATAATTTCACTAATTAATTATGGAGTCCAGTGGTGGTGAATATACTTTTGTTTTGTCACCTCCAAACAAATGAAGCACAACGCAAACGCGATTCTTCTACGTTCAATTGTGGACACATGGACTAGTTCATCGTGTTTTTTAAATGAAAGAATTTTCTAGAAGTTGGACAAAAGGGGGTGGTGATTGATGACTCGTGGCTTGACGTGTACAGTGGAAAAAACTTGGTGCTTAATTATGTGATTTTGGTGAGAAAGAGGGTGACACGCGGCAAAGAATCTTCCAAGTAATTCACCCACAACCGTCCAACCCATCGCTGCCTTTGTACAACTCTAATTAGCTAGAACATTTCCTTTGATTCATATACACTACATTAAAATTCTAAACATTACTCATTTTATTTTTAAAAATAAATTTCCTTTAAATTTTCACAAAATTTGCGGTCAAATTTGGCCAAAATGGCACACCTACGCGCCGCGCACCGTGACGCCTTGTGCCCCATACATATGGTAGTGTGCACGCGGCGCGCATTGGTTCCTCTGCTCCAACCAGTGATGTACTCGTCACTTAGCAATAAAATACATGTCGCGTTTGTTGTAGTCTTACACTGTTTGTTTACTTATTATTTTCTTTAGAATTATGCAATTTCAAATTAAAGTAGTATTCAACGATATTAAATAGTAGGTTTAATTGCACTTTTAATCTCCTATTTTCACTATTTTGGAGTTTTGATCCATCTATTTTAAAATTTGACAGTTTTGAACCCCTATCTTATTTTTTAACTATAAATTGACCAAGTAATATGTTTTAAATGGCGTGAATTGATTTAATTATGAGAAAATATCAACATCAATGGAATTGTAAGAAAGTTAATTTATAAACTTCGTTTAAAACTTGTTGTATCATCATATTTTAGACAAAATTGCTTATAAAATTGTAAGAAAAAATATTTTATAAATTAATTTTCTTATAATTCATCGATGTAGGTATTTTTCAGCTCATATATATTAAGTCATTTAAAATATATCACATGATCAAATTATAATTAAAAAATAGAATATGAGACCAAAACTGTGAATATGTGAAAATAAAAGGACCAAAATTACAATTAAGAAATAGTAGTAACATATAGGGTGTAATTTCTCTACGGCTTAGAATATCTTCCTTCCCATGCTCCCCCAACATGTTTGTGATTCCATTATTGCTTTTTTAAAAATAAAGTAAAATATTTGTGATTCCACTTATAAAAGATTTTACATCTAAAGTGAAAGGTATATACACATCTTTGTGATATACTCCTCCGTTCCAAAATATACTAGTAAAATTTACTTAAGATGTATGAGTATCTATATTTTTATATCAAAGCACATGTTACCCTGTCTACATTGTAAATATGATAGCTTTTTTTTATGGTCAAAGATATATAGCTTTTTTTTTGTTACAAGTTTTTTTCCTTTAAAATGTACGTAATATCAATTTCATATTATTACCAGTCATTAAAGATGCTTAACTAAGGTCTTCTCATAAAAAAGATACATACACAGGGTCTAATATGGCTTTCAATTGACAGATGAAAAGAAGAAAAGGGATAAACCTTAAAACCTAGCATGTGGGTGTAATTTGACCATTCGAAAACTTAATTAAAGAGTAATAGAAGATGTTATATTAACATAATGCGCTTCAAAAAAAACATTTTTTTTAATGATTGATTATGACTTTGAAAAGGGTTTTGTCACTCATAATTTTGTAAAAAGATATATATATATATATATATATATATATATATATATATATATATATATGTGATTTATTAAAAAATACACAAAAAAATGTATATGTTTATGAATATTATTTATATACATCTATTCATTTTAATGAGTAAACGTTAAACTAATCGAAAGAAATTCCACTTATAATTTATTGACATGCTCTAAAAAGATTACTATTTTTTTGGCAAATGATTCTTTTCTTTTTTTTGAAAGGCAAATAATTTATTAATAAAATCGAATCACTGCTCAAGACGAGTTGAGACCGATAAAAGAGAAGCTACAATCAAAGGTGTCGTATATAAGCGAAACACCGATGAAAAAACCGAAATTTAAACTACCTAAAAGAGATCTACTACTAATCTCATTCTTAGAGAGACACTCTTCTGTTTCTATACCACCAGAGAAACCTCAATCCGACCTAGAAAGATGTTACTAGACTCTAACTCCCGAACTCGAATCAAAAGTGCTCGACCCACCAAAATCCAAATAACAATTCCTTGATTCAAAAAGTTGGGCGCGCTGGTAGAATGAGAAAACTAGGCAGAAAAACCTCAGTTTGCATAACTGTTCGAGACAGACAACATCGATGTGCGGTACAGATCAACTATGATTCTATTTGTATAAGATTATAAATTACATGTATGCATAATCATAATGTGTTGATGAGATTATAAAACTTTTTATACGAAAATCAAACCCCTACGTTTATTTGACTATGATTTCATCATCTCATTTTTGGCGAACAAAAAAAAACCCACCAATTTAAGCTGAATGAAAATAATTAAGGGTGGGGGCACCAGGCAACAAAACCATGTTACTAGTATTACTTCGGAAAATCCTAACTAAAAACCGTTTCTTGGGTCTTGTTACTTCATGTCATATCACACATTAATCCTCCCACTAATAAGCTAATATGAGCCAAAAGTTATGTAAAGGATTCCCCACTTTACCTCAATAATAGAGATTAAACGGATAACATGCAAATTAGGTCTAATGTTTCATTCGTGTGACCCTAATGTTTCATTCGTGTGACCCTCAATCATTGTATCTATTTTAATATTAATTATATGTCATAATTCGGATTATCTAAGGGATAAAATCTAACTTAACTACTCATTCCGTCTTAAAATAATGATCTAGTTTAGAATAATTTTGTTATGAATTTATGTATTCAATGAATCGCAATCAATATAATATGTATGATTTTACATTGGATATGTTCCAAAAAGATATATATAATTTTTTTTCTTCGTATTATGTACTACTGTTAGCTCATATTTTGGTTAAGTCAAAATATGCACTAAATATTTTTTGAATACAATTAATGAACCTTCAATCATGGAAATTAATGTTTCCATATGATTTATTTTTATATGAAGGTCAAAGTTAATGTATTTAAATGACAAGAACATTTTTATAAAAGAATATTTATGAATTTCAGAAGATAGGGAGCATTCACAAGTCCAAGAAGCAAATCAAGACTTGGTTCGAGTCATCAACATTTCAAGTAGCTACCAGAAATCACTTGAGCTCGAAGACTGCTTATGACTTGACAATTTATTAATATTTCTGAAGATTCAAATTTCAAACCATTGCAACTCTTCATTCAAACGTGACAATTATTGACATTCAAGGGTGAAAATTAGACAGCAAGACACTTGTCAAATGGATGTTATATAGTCGTTAATAGATAGTTGTAGAATTTATCTATAAATAGTAGTTCATTTGATGTAATTCGGATCACAAATTCACATACTAAAAATCCTTATACATTTTGAGTACCCATGCGTTCGAGTGAAAAAAATAAACAAGGCAACATGTATGTTTCTGTGATCATTCTTTATTAAATTCAATGCAATTTACTATTTCATGTAATTTACTTGCTTTCATTTACATTTTATGCATTTTATTTCATTAAAGCATTCACTTTTCTTTGTTAATACGTACTCACTTTGAGTATTTTTTATCTTTCTTGTCATTCAAGTTGTTTTATTTTCATTACTTTACTTTATCAAATAAACTTGTTCATTTGCGTTAACGAACATTGCTATTTTCAAACTTAAACAATGAATGCACAAAACATGTTCTGAGATTTTTTAGTTGGTCTCTCAAACATTACAAACTAACGATTGTTTACCAAAAATCAGTGTAAACAACTACTACTATGCATGATAACATGAATGAATTCCTTGTAGTAAAAAAAGGAAATAGATTACATTACGATACTTGAATTAAAACTCAGGATTAGGTGTGAAAAAGACTAAGAAAGGTGTGAAAATAACCACATGCCAAACTTTCTTGTCTCATTACTCTCTTTAACATATTATGAGAATTTTCCCTTAATCAAATGCATATCCTCGTCCACAAAAAACAGAAACAATTGTATCATACAAGACATCAATCATACATAGGACTATCTATAAATCCCAAGTAAAAAGGCAATCATATGGCTCTTTTGTCGTTTCATTACCTTGTAAGAAAATGACCAAATAAGATTAGGCTCAATATGGTTCTGATTTCTGAATTGTCACTTTTCAAATTATGAAACATGAGTTGAGTTAACTCTGGATTGGAAAAGGCTAGTGCATCTCATTTCACCAATCAAAATTATTCAATCAAAAAAATAAAGTTTTATCGAAAGAGAAAGCTTACTTTTTTTAATTTATTGAATGTTTAATGTACTTCGGGTCTTAATTATGTCATATCATCATTCAGATACATCAAACAATTAATTAACTTAAAATATAAATTTTATTTTAAAATAAGAAGAGTGAAACTCATTTTAGTCCTCAACAAAAATAAAACTCAATTAATATCTTATATTTTTAAATTGAAGTCAAATTAATTTCTTATGTGTATAATAAAAGAAATATTTTGTCTTTAATTTTTAAATATTAGAGACTAAATTAAAATTAGTGCTGGCAAAATCTTTATGAGGCCTAAAGCAAACTCTAAAGTGAGACCTATAATTTTCTTCGATGAATTTTTTTCGAGGTATAAACCGAATTTTATTTCAAATTTTTTGAGAAATTGCAAAGTTTTTGTCTCATTTTTATAAATTTTTTTTTTCTAAGAGGCCTTTATGTTTTTCTTTATAAAGTGTTTTTTAATGGGCTTATGACTTATTTAAAGCCTTTTTCCTTAGCAACATTTTTGCATTTTTGGAAGCCTAAAGCACTTGCTCGAGTAATCTTACCTTTAAACCGGCATGTATGTAATCTCAATGTTCTTTAGCTCTAGAAAAAGTCCTGCATTCCTCGGTCATATTATTAGGCTTTATAGGTATACTCATATTAAGCTTTTTGTGGAAGAGATCACGATTAATCGTGACCTTTAATTTGGCTCCATTTATTGTTTTGGTAACAAGCCTTTGGCTCCTTTTATTCACACACATGCAACATGCACACAACAAAAAAATGTTAGATAAGATCACTACACTAAAGATGAATTTAAAAACCTTATTATAAAACCGAATATTCGAAGCTGCATTTCGCTTTCCTTTGATATCTTTACCACTAATGTTAATGGCATTCCTAAATAGCTAGCTAGGTGAGTGTTTGTCTATAAGATGAAATATTTTTTGGACAATTTGTAAAATCCATATGCAAAACCTCCAAAATCATCATGGGTCTTTATCGTCATGGTTGGATAATCGGATTAATTAGTCATGATGAGTCATTATCTATCTTTTTTTTTTTGAAGCAACTAAAAGATGAATTAACATTAAAATAGTCCTAAAACAGTACAAGGTGTACGGTAATAAGAGCAAAAATTATTACAAAGTCAGTCCAAAGTCACAAAAACACCCACCGAAAACAAGGCAACACCAACGGAAGAAAAAACATCACCCCATAATGATCTTACCGTTCAATGCACATATCATCGTCCCCATAAAAAAGAAAGTCCAATGCACATAATGTAGTTAAGTTCCTACATTGATGAATTGGGTGTGATCGATTTTGGATGTCAATTAAGAGAACTATTTATATTAATATCTTTTGTTTTTTTGGGTACAATTCATATTAATATCTAACACTTGAATAAAATTACCTCTACTTTTATTATTTAATGAATCACAACTCATATATTAAAGTATTATTGTAAATATTAAAATAATAATAATAATATAAATATGAATATTTATTATTGAAAATTGATTGAGCTAGTTGTTGAGTCGATAATAAGGAGTTTATACTTATTGTGAGTTCAACTTCTTCTATTTTGATGTGAGATCTCTGTAGTGGATGATCAAATTTAGTTTAGAATGATGAGTTCAACTTCTATTTTGATTGCATTGATGTTCAAATTTCAGTTCTTTTATTTTGTGTGTATGAGTTTAAAGCACGCTTAAATTTGTTTATACATGACGAAATGACAAATTATTAAATTTATACACTCAAAATAGAAGAACCGAAGTTTAAAATGCGGTTATTAACATTTGACCTAATAATTTTAATATTTTTTACCAATTAAATTAGAATTTATGGAGTAGCACGTTGGCCCTTGATTTATTTTTTTTAATCATAAAGGGCCCTTGATTGAAATGCTCTAGCTAGATGTAGAAATTTATCTACCTATATACTCCCAATTTTACATATTTGTAATTGTAATTTGTAACGATCTCCATACTTCTACCATAGTAATTATCATTTATAGATTTTGAAGATTATATTTCCATTTTTTGACAAGCCTAAATATATATAATTTGCATAAAGGTGGCATGGCATGGGAAATGGCCAAAGAAACAAACGGGTGTTGATTTAAATGACGGGTGTTTAGTGTTGTTTTGTTCCACATACTTTGGACTTTGCTTGTTAGAGGCAACAACATTGTATTGGAACTTGAAAATGAAAATGTATCTTGTGTGTATGTATACAAAACATGACAAGTATTTAGTGACTCATTCTGACACACACGGTGTGGTGTGGTGTGGTGTGGGTGGCAATTCTCATGCTTGTTTGTCAGAAAAATATTGGTGGTCATGTCGCATATTACAGTACATGTGAACATTGTGAAGTACTGCCACATTTGGTTCTAATTGAGTATCTTTTCGAAGGAATTGAGTATCTATCTCTTGAAATCTCAATATATTAGGAGTATATTGTAGATTGAACAAATATAATTGCATATTTGATATTACGATGGAATGTGAGATTACAGTGTTCCATCGTGATTTTCAAAAATTATAATTTGTAGTTTTTGTAAAATTACGATAGATTACATGTAATGATTTTGAGACTTTATCGTGATATTAAATACTATAAGTTTAGTGCATCTTTGAACTTATATATGTCAATTTGGATACAATCATAAAAAACTATTGTGATTGTTGCATAGGTTACACTTAAAAAGTTTCAATAAAATTGTATTATTGGTAGCTAGTGTGATCTGTTAATCCGATCATGTATTTGGCTTATATTTAATAGAGGGCTTTGGTGCTTTCTTAAGGCTAATTAAATAGATGAAACATGCTGCAAGAGTTGTTTATGTGAGTTTGTACTAGATAGTACATTAAATTGTAGGGCTTTTGAAATTGTAGCCCACCAATAATAGTGATGCCTAACACCACTTCACATTGTTCTCACTCGTGTTATGTTTATAGTCATTTTGCAAATGATACACGTATCTAGTGACTTTTGTGACCACTAAAAACAACCCAACATTCAATGTGATTCATGTGGTTGTGATGTGACCTTCATCAGTTTTGTTTTTTTAACTAATATATATGTCCCATTATTTAAGTCACCAAACTAAAAATGTGACCTTCAACATATGCGTTCTTTGTGTTCTTGTAAGCCTCTTAAAAGAATTTTAGATTAACTAAA
This sequence comes from Trifolium dubium, assembly GCA_951804385.1. Classification (NCBI taxonomy): domain Eukaryota; kingdom Viridiplantae; phylum Streptophyta; class Magnoliopsida; order Fabales; family Fabaceae; genus Trifolium; species Trifolium dubium. Next base: position 39,095,794 of record OX638067.1, read on the forward strand.
TATTAGTTGAAGTGGTTAATGAGTTTGTCAAAGACGAATTTCGAAAGAATGGGAGTTTAATTGCTGGTTGAAACTATTTTTCAGTTAGATTTTATTTATTTTGCGGTTAAAATCTGTCATACTAGAGTTCCGTCATAAACGGATCCGATTTGTTCTCTGTTTTATATATATTAATATATGAGCAAACCATTAATTTAGTTCTTAATTTTATAAGATACTTTTTAGTCAAAAATAAAATAAAATTATAAGATACTCAAAAAGATACTTGACTTTGTGAAACTATCGAAAAAAATTAATTTTGTCAAGTTATTCTTTGTATTTAATCACCTACTATTAATTAAGTCTCTATATTTAATCACTTACGGCCAATTAAGTTCATATATTTTAATAACTTGCTATCAGTCTCTAACTTTATCCACTTACTATCAATTTAGTCTCTAACATACTTTTAAGGTGCATTTAATCCGCAAACAATAACTACTAGACATTACAGTACACGACAATATAAAATATGACAGGACAAATAAAAAGAGATAATACTTTTTATATTCGAAAATAAAATAAATATTTTTGCGTATTTTTTATATAATTGATCTATGGACAAAAAGTTGGGGATCCAGAATGTCATAGTAGGCCGCATAATTTTAATTTATGGGCTTCATCGATCTCAGCTAAGTCCAATGTTTGATAGAAGAAGATAAGAATGGAAAATTATAATCCAATGAAAACAAGATATATAGAAGATTATACCCCTCACATCTGGTCCTCTTACCTCCACAATACTCTTTCCATTAGAAAATTTATAAACTGAAAATTTATGGAAGAAATAATGGGTGTGAATTTAAATGACGGGTGTTTAGTGTTGTTTTGCTCCACATGCATACTTTGGACTTTGCTTGGTAGGGGCAACAAAATTGTATACAAATTAATTTCATAGTATTTACAAAAAACAATTAAGACGTACGGTTTAAGATTATGGTCTCAATTGCTTTACTTTTTATATGGATTTGTTTTAGTTTTTCACACTGTTTATGGAAGATTATTATCTTCCGTTGGAACAATTTATCACAATTGGTTTAATTTTTATGCAGGTAGGCTAGTTTGTTGGGTAAACTCAAGTTAGTACCCTCATTCTGTTTTAAAATTATTGTCGTTTATAGTTTTTGCACATATATTAAAAAATGTAATTATATGTCAAAAGAAGTAACATATTTATTAAATCAACTTTATTATACTGATTTTTTTTCTTTTTGAAAATATTGTATATAACAATAATTAAAGAATAAAATTGAAATGTCACACTTGGGAGATTTTGCTATTAGTTTGGGACTTGGGTCCATTGGAATACTATGTGTTAACAATGTCGATTTAACAACACTGAAATTTATACTAGACAGACTAGTTAGAGTTTACTAACCCAAAATTTAGAATTGGGCAAGAATGATGCAATGTGGTTTGGACAATCCTTAATAATATATACATGGGATTTAAGGGGAAAATATATTATGACAATATGTTCCACGAAGTTTAACCAAGAGAAGGAAGAAAAATAAAAATACAACACATTAGCTAGCTGTCACAATGTTGGGTTTCGAGTGCAAACTCTGAGTGGTTAAGTTTCACATCAACTATAAATAAAAAGAATATGGAATTTATATGAGAGGTGATTTTTTTTTTGGTCAGGTAGCTTAGTGGCTAGAAATTCACCCTTTAAAGGTGAATAAGTGGACATACCGGGTTCAAACCCACAATATGTCCAACCAATTGAGCTAAGTTCACGGGACATATGAAAGGTGATTTATTACGGTTTTTCTGTTTCTTATAAATGATACTATATAATATATTACAAGTTTAATTATTTATTAGGGTGAAACACTTTTTTTTTGACTAAATTATTAGGGTGAAACACTTGACTAACTCTTTATTTTGTAAAAAAAGTTTACTTATTTATTAAATGATACTAATATAAGGCCAAGTCTATGGTGAAACACTTGACTAACTCTTTCATCGTGCATAAGTCATGATAACACTATAATGAATAATTTTTTTACAAAATTTATCGTTGGATTGAAAATTTTATCATATAGATTATCTATGTCAAACTTTACATAAATAAAAAATAATTTGATACTGGAGTACTCCACAAAACCATAATTTGTTTTTACATCTTTATATGCAACTAACTTCGAGAAAAACCTCACAAAACCATACTTTAAAAAAAATAAGTGTGATTTTTTGGTTCTCTTATAATTTGGGACGGAGAGAGTATGTTATCAAGACTAATCAAGATTAACGGTTTATAAATTTTTATTGAATATCGTTAATCTTAATGAGTCTGAGTGACACATTAAATGATTTTCATTTTTTTTTAAATTTCATAAATAATTTATATAATATAAACTTTCAATTCAATAATGAATTTTATAAAATTCATATTCATTATAGTGGTATTCATAACTTGTGCACCACTTAATCAAGTAATGCATGTTAGACATGAAGTAGCAAAAAATTTCACAAGAAATTGAGGTTTGAATTGTGAACCTTAAAATTTTTAATTTAAAAATAACTATTAGTAAGGTTAGTTGACAAATGGGAAAACTTGAATAAGTTTGTACTCCCTCTATCACAAAACTATTGGCCTTTTAGAATTATGCACGTGGATTAAAAAATAATAAAGATTGATAAATTAAATTTACTTTACTCTTATTTTATTGAGAAAGAGAAAATATATTTAATTAATGTTTTAACTTTTGTAATGGTACAAATGTTAAACTAACATTAATTTTACATTGATTTCTGAAAAAGACAATAGTTTTGAGACAAAATTAAAAAGTTAAAAGGACAATTGTTTTGGGACTGATATAATAAGTTAGAAATAAATGTTTAGAAAGTTAGGAGTGTATTATTAGAACAATCTTAAACAAAATGTTCTTAGATGTGTATATGTGTTTGTGAATGCAGAATTAAATAGAGAGATATGGAAGAGATATAACACAAACAATTATGTTGGTTCACTCTTAATTTTAGGTTACGTCCACTTTCCACATAGAGTGTGGATTCCATTATGTTCTTTGAGATGTAAACAATCTCAAAATACAATTTCCCTTTTGATCTTACCTGCTATCAAATGCTTTTAAGCTTTACCAGCTTATCTTTACCAGTGCTGGCCTTGAGCCAAGACACTATAAACTCAACCCTTGGGCCTCCAAAAAATAGGAGCCTCCAAATAATTTTTTTTAGATAGTTATAGATGACCAGGCCCACTTTATATTTATTTGAAGCAAAGTAAAAATATCTAATAAAATAATTTTTTTGATATAAAAGAGAGCCGAAATCCAAAAAATATTTTGTTGATAAAAAAAGAGTTTTTTTATCAGAATAAATACATTGATTAAAATTGTATAAAAGAAAAAAAAAATACATACATTGAAGTTAGTTTTTGGGTTCTAATTAAGACATTGACTTCATATTGTTAATGAGATTCTTGAATTGTTCGAGAAAATTTGAATTTTACTTTTGGATAGAATGATCTTTAGCCAAAATTAATAACCAAATACAATATGTAAAATAATAGAAGTTCAATAAAAAAAAATTGAAGCACAAAAGATATATTTATATGTCAAATAAGATAATAGCAACATTGCATTCAGTCTAATCTGAGCTGGTCAATTTCGACGGTATTTCTTGGAATTGGTTTTGGAAATTACCTGCTATGCTCTGTCATCGTAATATTATTCAGTCCAATATTTGTCCTCAATGTCATCAAGGAAGTGAGACGACGCTGCATTGTTTGAGAGATTGCGACTTTGCTAGCAGATTTTGGCGCTCCTTTGGCTTCATTGAACAATCCTTTTTCCAATAGAACAATTTGTATAACTGGTTGTGGTTTGACTTAAATGATAATTCTTTTTTCTTGTTGTTAGCTGCTATTTCGTGGCTTTGGCGAGTTAGGATGTGAACTGATAATTATGTGCAACTTCTTATTAAATGTTTCCTTAAGCAAACTCCGGTTACTGAAAGTAGATGGATTTGTTGGAATGCCCATGGGGTACTGGTAGTCTGGTATTATCGTAAATGTAGATGGGAGTAGTCTTGGAAATTCTGGTGTCTCTGGTTTTGGGGGCCTTATTCGTCACAATGATGGTAGGTGGATTCGTGGTTTTGCGGGCAACATAGGTTACTCATACATCCTTCATGCAGAGCTCTTGGCTATTCTTTATGGCCTTGTTATGGCTTGGGATTTTGGTCACACAGAGGTATGGTGTTACTCAGATTCTAAGGTTGCAATCAAGTAGATATCGAAATATGTCAACGCTTGGCATCATTATGCAGCTATTCTTCTTAATATCAAAGAGCTTCTCGCAAGGGATTGGCAGGTGCATATTGTGCATACTTTCAGAGAGGAAAATGCTTGTGCGGACTTCGTTGCCAAGTTCAGAGCCTCTAATCCAATGACTTATTCTACTATAGCTGAACCCCCTGAGGGCATGAATTTATTCCTGCTAACGGATGCTAGTGGGACTTTCTTTTCTAAATAGTTTTGCTTTCTTTTGTTTCATTTTCTCTTCTTTGCACCAAAAACAAAAAAATCTAAGCCGTCATTGCAAGATCAGAATGTTAAAATTAAAACTCAATTTCGTATTAAAAAAACAAAAATTTAAACTTAAAATAATAACTCAAATTTACCAACTGTAATACAGTCAACTGCACCGTATCCATTTATGGATAGTAAAGTACCCATATCAGTTAGTACTCGTATCCATAATGCAAAATTTTACCTTATCTACATGTACATCTAGACATGAGTCTAATTGTCAAAATAAAAAAGCACCCTCTTAGATTATAGGGACATTAAATTATATATATAGAGATTGTGATTTGAATCTCCGACACTCATTTGTTTTATGGTTACACTTATTTGTTTTATTTTGTCAAAAAAAATTTAGTTACAATTATGGGTACAATTTTTTGATAATGTTTTGTGGTAAGTATAATTTTTTTGATAATTAAAGATGCAATTTTTAACCACTAAATTATTTAACAGAAAAGAATAAAAACATATTTAAATTAATAATAAATAATTAACAATAAGTCAAAAAAAAAAAAACAAATTCCACCATTAAAACTTTATTTATTTTTGTAACAAATTTTTATTTATTTATTTATCTTTATTTTTTTTATATATTTATATTTTTTATATTACTATTACTATTGTTCAGGGTTTTTACTTTTATTATATTATATATGTTACTCTTATTCAAATCTTCGATTCCCAATTCAATCTTCAAATTTTAGGGTTTCGCTTTCAACATCGATTTCAATCAATACCCTCCCGTTTCGAACGATTTCAATCTAGGGTTTCGTTTCATTCCTCCAAAGAATGCCTCCGAAGACGACGAAAAGAGGGGCGGCGGCCAGTGGTTCAAAAAGGGGCGGCAGAGCATCCAGAGTAACATCTAATGCTGCACAGAATCAACCGGAACCTGTGGAAGAGAAGGCAGTGATTGAGGAAAATCCCAAGGTAGAAGAAAATCCTGTTGTTGAGGAAAAACCTGTTGTGGAAGAGAATCTTGTTGAAGATAAAGCTATCGATGTGAATGAAATTGCTCCTGAGGCTGTAGAAGAAGCTAAGACGGTGAAAAGTAAGTTTTTTTGTTTTTAAATTTGATAAATTTTGGTTTGGATTTCTATGATTTTTATGATTGATCAGTTGGGTTTGTGAAATTTTAATGTTTTGGATTATTTGATATTCTACATAAAGGTAATGTATAGAAAGAAATCTTTTTTATAAGGTATTGGGTAGGTGGAATAAACTGTGAAGATGGTTTGAGTTATTTTTTCTGTTAATTTGGTGTGTTTGTGTTATGTTTTGTGATGTCAATGTAATGGGATAAGTTTTGTGATGCCATGATAGATTGCGGTGGCGAAGGTTTGGCGGGTTATAATTATGGATATTTTTGGTTTCTGCCATGATTCGCCATCCGCTGCCATTGATAACACTGGCGGACTTTTGGCGGGTTTGAATTATGAATTTTTTGCTTTCTGCCATGATCTGCCATCCGCTGCCATTGATAACGCTATGATTGAATATGGACAACCCTAGTTTAACTAAGATATAATAAGATAAGATGATGGATAATTAATTCTGTTTTGGTTTGAGTTATTTTTTCTTTTTATTTGTGTGTTTGTGTTATGTTTTGTTATATCAATGTAATGGTTTCAAATGGGGTAAGTGTTGTCAATTATAGGCCATAACAGATTGCGGTGGCGGTTTTTTTTTACAACTGTCACAGCGTTTTATGGTGGGTTCAAATGATGGATTTTTGGCCTTTTGCTTTGGTCTGCCATTCGCCATTGGTAACACTGATGTGGATTCATTATGGAATGATTGAATATGGATAACCCTAATCTAACACATACTAATATTAAGTAAGTTTGACTGAGACCAATTGAAACTGTACTATTTTTTGGCAGAAGATGAAGAGGTGGTTAAAGAGGCAATAGATGAATATGAGAAAGATGAACGATTAGATTTAGAGGATCATGATCCTGAGTATGAACCTGAGGAGTATAGTCAGGTTGATTATGATGAGAAGGAAATTGAACAGGAAGAGGGTCATGAGGTGGGAGATGAAGTTGAAGAAGAAGCTGAAGATAATGTTGGTGAAGAAGAAGGTGAATCAGGCGAGGAAGGAGTAGAAGATGGTCATGATGAAATTGAGGGTGAAGAGGATGACGAGCATGCTGATGAGGAGCATGAGCATGCGGAGATGGCTGATGTGGAAGAAGAGGAACACCGTGAAGTTGTGAAGGAGAGGCGAAAGCGGAAAGAATTTGAAGTATTTGTTGGGGGCCTAGACAAGGATGCTACTGAAGATGATCTGAGGAAGGTTTTCGGTGAAGTTGGGGTTGTGACTGAGGTCAGGTTAATGATGAATCCTCAGACAAAAAAGAACAAAGGGTTTGCATTCTTGCGCTTTGAAAATGTGGAACAAGCAAAACGAGCTGTAGAGGAGCTTAAAAATCCAGTGGTAATCTTTGACTTCTCAATAATAGAGTAGACTTAAAGTTAAAACTTCTATTGTATTAAATCACATGTTTTCATCACTGCAATTTCAGATTAATGGAAAACAATGTGGTGTTACTCCAAGTCAGGACAGTGATACCCTTTATTTGGGAAACATATGCAAGTCATGGACAAAGGAAGCTGTAAGTATAGTTATCTTGGTCCTGTTTTTTGTACCTTCATTCTATGGCTAGGTTGTGTTTGGAGTTATTTTATCCTGAACTCTTCTGAATTTATGAATTTGAATGGAACTTCTGGTCCCAGTTAAAGGAGAAGTTGAAGCATTATGGAGTTACAAATGTTGAGGATATAACTTTGGTAGAAGATTCTAATGATAAAGGAACAAACCGCGGTTTTGCATTCTTGGAATTTTCCTCTCGTTCAGATGCAATGGACGCCTTTAAGAGACTGCAGAAGAGGGATGTTGTGTTTGGAGTTGATAAGCCTGCAAAGGTTTCATTTGCAGATTCTTTTATTGATCCTGGTGATGAAATTATGTCACAGGTATTCTTTTGATATATGGTTTGGAATTGTAAATGTGGGCTCTATTTCCTCACAATTTTCCCGTTCACAATGCAACTGTATCATCAATTTACTATTTTCCAGTTTGTGGTTGATTGCTAAATTGCTAAATTCAACTTATTATATTTATATTGAATTGACTTTGAAGGGTGGTCAGCATGACACCCCAGTAGATTTTTGGACAAGACAAGCTATCCTTGTAGTGGGTGGTCTCTGTTGATTAGATATTTTTATACCTCATTTTGCTGAACAAGTTTGTTTAATTTCAGGTTAAAACTGTATTTATCGATGCACTTCCTCCTTCATGGGATGAAGATTATGTCCGGAGTCTTCTCAAGAAATATGGCGAAATTGAAAAGATTGAGCTTGCTAGGAACATGCCAGCTGCTCGTAGGAAGGACTATGGATTTGTTACCTTTGGCTCCCATGATGCTGCTATAAGATGTGCTGAGAGCATCACCAGTACAGAATTGGGTGAAGGTGACAAGAAGGTGTGTATGGCATTTAAAAGTAATATCTTCACAGTGATATAGGGCAGTTTATATTGCTTTCGTTTTCTTTCAGGCAAAAGTGAGGGCTAGGTTATCAAGGCCTCTTCAGAGAGGCCGTGGAAAACATGTTGGTCGTGCGGACTACCGCCCTGGTCGTGGACCTGCATTAATGTCGAGGCCTTCTTGGAGTCGACCTGCACCCCGCAGTTTTTCTTCCCGTGGGGTAAGAGGAATCGGAAGTCGTGTTCTGCCGCCACTCAGGCCTATTAGTGCTAGAGATAGACGTCCTGTCATGTCTGTACCAATTAGAAGTAGGCCACTACCTTCTCCAGCTAGATCTTATGATAGAAGACCAGCTGGTATGTCGTATGATCATTCAATTTTTTTTTTTAATAATTTTCTGCTTGACTTTCATTTATCATTTCTTTATTATTAATATATACAACTTTGTTGTTTCTAGCTGCTGCATATTCAAGAAGTAGTGGGAAGAGAGATTATGGTCGGCGTGAGGATCTACCACCTCCAAGAAGTAGAGTTGCTGCAGATTATGGATCAAGGATGGCCTCTGAAAGACGACCATCGTACAGGGATTATCCTCCCCGTGGATCTGACTACTCTGATCTCCCTAGAAGTACAGCTCGTGCTGCACCAAGAAGAGGTTATGTGGATGATGATTACAGCCAAAGGTATGAGAGGCCCCCTCCTCCTCCACCTGCTCCCCATTCAAGCTATCGTGAAGGGCGCCCACGTGATTATGATAGTATATCTGGCTCAAAGCGTTCTTATGCTGCTGTGGTTAGTATTATTTCTGAAATTTTATTTTAACTGTTTTCGGGATTATATTTTTTATCTCATTTTTTTTTCTACAGTAATTATCTTAATATAATACATTAAATTCTTCACTTTTTATGTCTAACCAGGATGATGTTCCCCCACGATACGCTGATTCTGGTGCTCGCCAATCAAGAGCACGATTGGAATATGACTATGGTGGAAGTGCTTCACAGTATGGTGACTCTTATGGCGATAGGTTAGTTTGATCTAAGATTGACGATTTTGAAATTCTTCCATCCTAACCCTATTCTTTATCCTGTAATTCATTCTGACATTTTATTTTGTAGGGTTGGAAGATCTAGTCATGGATATGGTAGTGGCAGCCGAAGTTCTATTTCTGGTCAAGATTCACATGGGATGTATAGCAGTCGGCAAGGCATGAGTTATGGCGGAGGTGAATTTTATTGCAAATAGTCTGTTATGTTATTTTCATCATCTGAACTTTCTTGCGTAAAAAAAAACATCTGAGCTTTCTTTACTTACCAATTATATTATGTTTTTTCTGTCAGGCTCTTATGGTGGTAGTGACGTTGGAGGCATGTACTCATCAAGTTATGGCGGTGATTATGTTTCTCGTGGAAGTGATGTAATTTTCCTGTCCTTTCCCAGTCTCAAAAGAGGAATTAGAGCATATTTTTGTTACATTCTTATGTATTGTTCTGGGAATGTAGGTTGGCGGCAGCTCATATTCATCAATGTATTCCGGTAGGGGTGCGGGTGGTGGTAGCAGTTACATGGGCAGTGGTGGATCGGGATCTTATTATTGAGGTAAGTAAGCTGATAACTTTTTGGCATTGTCAATTGTGCTTTATGTATTACATGAGGATGCATTCAGTATAAGTGGATGTATTTTTCTAGAGATTTGCTATACTCGAAATGGCATCTCTTATCTTTTCGTAAGGGCTGGCGAAGGTTGCACATTGTGGTCACCCGTGAATTTGTCTATGAGCAGATCCGATATGATAAAGTGGCTGCAATAGGATGGCGGCCTTTGAAGCTTATGGATAATATGATGAAGCCTACAATTTGGAGACAAGGGAACATTGCTATTTATGGCAGTATATTTGAGAATTTGTTGCAAAAATTAGATCATGTCAATTCAAGCTATCTCGGGTCTTCTCTCGATGGGATGTATTACCAGTTCTTGAATTTCCGCGGTATTGACTTGATTTAATGAGCGATGGAAAAAGAAATATTTAGCAGTGATGTGTAATCAAACCTTAATTAGTGATACCATTTGATTGGATAATGTTAAAGATTTTTCTGTGCTCCAGTATCCTTTCATTTGGACAGAGGCCAGGGCTAGAGATGCCACTTGTTTGGTTCAAGGATTAATGGAATTTTTATCTGCTGAATTTATCAAAAAGTCAGTTCTCTATTTTAAGTCTTTAAGAGATGTTTAGTTACTTTGGATTATTTGTTTTTACATTGCTGCTAGCAGGACAAAAGTGAACTAATCGACACCATGTTTAACAAGTAGTAATAAGAATACTGCTTAAGGAATTAATAAAGTCAAAAGATGGTTTCTTGGGATGTATTGGTATTATAGGATTGGTGATACGGTGTCATCCTAAGAAAGTAAAAAGCACGATGAAGTGGTAATATTTGCTGCAGGAATGATTTGTTACTTGAGTTTTTGTTCTGAGGGGGACTGCAAAATGATGCTAAAGAAGCATTAATATTTTTACTATCTAGTCGCCTTCATAGTTTCCCCATTTCGCAAAGCATTTATTTATATGCAAGATAATGCTAAAGAAGCATTTATGTATTTACTGACATAGCCCATAAAACCATTTGCCTCCGCATTGTAGTTGGGAAACACATCAATGAAGTGATTCAGAATATAAAATAGGAGAAATGGAATGAACATACTTATGCATCTGGTTTTACCCCACCCTGCCCGACCCGACTTAGCAAAGCTCGAGGCAAATTGAACCCACATAAATTGGATTTGATCATTAATTTCAGGAGGGAAGTTTCCAACTCCTAGACCACATTGTTGGTTGTCTTGAGAGGATTCTTCTAAGAAAATATTGCTCATTAGGATATTTGAGATGTTTTCTGTACCAGACAACACCCTGTTTCTGTGCAATGTTAGGGTTTTGGCATTTTCAATTGATTTTCGCATGCATGGCGCTCATGTTTAGTATCCATTTTTCTGCATTTTGTGATAAACCTGCATTTAATTTTAGGAGAAAACTTATGTACAGTTCCTTAGAAACTGTCTGTACTGCACACCACTCATCTTTTGAAATAATTGCTCAACTGCTTTTCAAGCGATCCACCGTTTTGGCAATGTTGATATTTTCTTTTGTTCAAACCAGTACAAACGGTTTTTTAGGCACCATATATAAGTTTTTTTCTTAAGTAATATTAACCGGGTAAAGGGCATCCATTGATGAAAGTACTGACTTGTTAAGTTGTAGTTTCCATTTGTTCTGTTTGCTGTACTGCAGGGTCTAAGCTCTCCTCAAGCTCTTGTTAGTATCGTAGCTAGTTTTGTGCATATGAATGTTCACTCTTGTTTTTTTTTCCTTCCTTTTTTCAATTTTCCATCATTGCTTTTTGTAGATCAATGTTAAGCTCGTTGTTTCATGCATGACATTGTAAACATATATGCCGTATTTGTTGATCATATTCCAGTGTATTGCACTTTTCTCGTGCTTGTTTATCGATAGGTTCAAATCCCTGTTATACTGCACCTTTTAGTAAGTCCTGGTCATTTAAAAAATAATAATATTTGTTTCATGCTAAGTGCGGCGTGAAACAAATAATATGATAATCACCTAAACTATGGAAAAAAACCTCCAAAAAAAATGACAGCCATCACTCATGCCTTTAATATGATAATCACTTATAAAATGCCGAAAGAATCTTTTAAATAAGCTTATCCTTCATCTTTGCAAAAAAATTTCAGTTGAAAGTTAAGTTCTAAAATACCTCATGGTTTTCTTGCTTCTTGAAAGTCCTTATCGGTGTTACTGGGATTATAGATTGCAAAGGGGTTAACTATTATTTTGATCCTTAAAAATGTAATTTAGTGTCACACTGATGTTGAATGTATTAAAACTGTAAACACGTTCTTAATTCCTCTTTTGTTAATAATTTTATGAATTAAATTGATCAGTGTAAAAATATGAGAATCAAATTGACTATCTAAAATTAAATTGGATGACCAGGTCTTCGACTCTCTTTTGTAAGAAAAAAGAGAGATGAATGTGATATTAATTACACTTTTGAAAACTAAAATGGTTTGCCTCATTGGATAGAAATTGTTGTGATTATCAATGAGAGATTGTAGATAAATACCACCCGGATCCGAATTTAGTGCAGTCGGAGAAATGTGACTACTGCATTCAATTATATTTGGACCGTTTGATGGAGAAATGTGACTTTATTGCTTTCAAAATATTTTTGAACCGTTTGATTATGAACAAACAGTCTATAATATTAGATTGAATTTTATTTATATTTAAAAATAATTGCAATCTGATTTTAAAATTTAGACCCTCCAATATTAATTGGGAAATCAAACTTGTTAAAGTGGATCCAAATTGACATTGAAGAGCCAAAATTTCCCTCCAAAAGTTAGAGAAAGCTTTGAACAAGACAAACATGAACCCCAAAACTAAAGTCCTTCATTGACTGCCTTTGCTAACTCTATATTCGAGACATCATCATTCATCAGCTTTCGGTGCCCTCCTCAAATCACGCTTTCCTTTGTCCTTTTATCAAACTTTTCATCACTACCCATAAAAACAAGCATCTTTTCTTATCAATAAAAGAGGAACACACAAATTCATACATTTCATAGTACATAGAGTTATTTTAACTTTTCTCCAAGACAAACAAACACTAAATAAACTAAGCAAATCGACCAAGTAGATAAACCCTAACTCAACTGAAAATGTCGATATCAATAAACTCGCAGTTGTGTGCGAGTTTCAGATGGCGGTGATTAAAAATCAATGTTCATCACCAAAGCTTAATTTACATCAAAATCATATTACTACTATTATTGTACTATCTATCTTGTGATGATCAAGTTAAGTATAGCCTTGTTTGTATTTGCGAAAGAGATCTTCAGTTTTGGCATTCCTAAAAGCAAAGCAACCAATCAAATAAACAAGAATTAAAACAATAACAGTGATGATTAATATCACATTAGCTTTTTTCCATTCCTTTCTAAGATTTGCTAACAAACCAGCCTTGCATGAATCACAATTGTAGCAAAGTGTTGTTTGATCGTTGCTCCATTGAAGACAATCCATATCTGCTGCATTGTTTATTGGACTAATCCAATATGTTGGGTTCACAAATGTGTATGCACATTGTGTTGGTGGCTTGCAACACCCTGTCTGAAAATAATCAAACCAAGAAAAAAAACTATATATGTAAGACATTTTTAATTAATTAGTATAAAGTTGTTAATTTCTTTACAGTTTTTAATAAATGCTAGTAATACAAAAATTGTGTTGTGTGGATATATTTTAATTTTTTGATAAATAAATCATTGTGTGATTATTTTACATTGAAGTAAAGCATCAAATTGAATGAAATGAGTTACAAACATATGACATGAACATCAAATTTTTTAAACTATTTATTGTATGCTAATAACTTGTATGATGTGCGCTTGAATTTATGATATATGATGTATTCAATGATTTTGAAAAAATGACGGTAAAAAAATAATCACATTTTTAAAAATAATATAGCCATACAAAGATTTGACATAGTAGATAAAAAATCACATTTTTAAAAATAATATAGCCATACAAAGATTTGACATAATAGATAAAAATAATATAGCCATACAAAGATAGAACATAAAAATGTCATGATTTTAACATTACAAAGACCATAAATTAGTCATTAAAAACCAAAAATGAAACAAGTTTTGTATTTTTATTTTTGATAATTGTAACAAATTTTTTTGGAAATATAAAAACATTTCACTTTCATTTAGGAATTAAAATCAAATTTTACTATATTTTTATAGATAAAATATTATTTAATTGTATTTCAAATATTATCAAAAAAGAAACTGAGCAAGAAACTAAAATAAACTCAACTCAACTCACACACTAGTAATAGAAGCTAGAAAATTTAACACAAGTGAGATAAATGATATATGCTTAAAATCCTTAATCATTTAGTGCATTATTCGATCTCTAGTCGGTACGTATCAGATCTCATGCGGCTATAGTTTAGTGAAATATTTTGGTGACTAGAGTTACACCTTTTTAAAGATATCAAGATTCAAAATCCGAGCTCTACACATTACGTACAATGTTCTTACCAACTGAACTAAGCTCTTAAGACGCCTAACTTAGTGAGATCTATCTTCATATCCATATGCACTTGACTCAAACTAGAGATCTTTGTTAAAGAATCAAACCATAGAAAATGTATGAAAAATAAAAGGGTTATGTTATACCTGCATTGGTGTAAGATGTGCATTAAAGAAATCCTGAGCCATTCTGAAATTCTGGTTCAACTCAGCACACATATTACTTTGACTAAGACAACTCCTAATACCATCCCATTTAAAAGAGCTTCTAACTCTTCTCTTCAAAAATCCAGAAAAATCATCCAAACGGTATTCCAAATAAGCACGATTAGGTTCAATCATACCATGACCACGAATAGTAACCATGTAAACAAAAACAACCAAAGAAACAAGGAGAATAATAAGAACAAGCATAGCAACTAGGTAGAATATTAGAAGACATGAGATTCTCCAAAATGAACCTATGAGACCGGTTAGAGAGACTATTAAGATAAGAACACCGAGGATTATTACTGGCCATTGGAGAAATTTGACACATGTGTCTGCTGGTGAGTTTGTTAGCCAGATTCCAGCACCAATGATTGGGATTGAGATTATTACTGCTAGGAGGTTTATGAATCCTATGATGTTATTGCTCATTGCCATGTTTGTTTGTTGGAGGAATTTTCAAGAGGTGTTTGAGATGGGTGTGGATTTTGTTGTTTGTTTTGTTTCAAAGATGATGAAGAAAAATGAAATGGTGTTGGGGTTTGGACATTTCATGAAAAGGTGTGTAATGTCTTTATCAGATTCTTTATTATTATGAGAAAGAGACACGAACATCAAATACGACACATGGTAAACAATCCTACGTTAGAAGTGAGATGACTTATATATATATATATATGATTATGAGTAGCGATAATCTTTATCTTAAAAGTCGACTTTGTAAAAATGAATTAGGTTCAATTTCTAATTTAAGAATTACTATATCAGAGTCGCACCAAAATCTGTTGGACACATGCTATTAGACTTTTACTACTGAGTCACTAATCAATTGTATCCGCACACCAAATTCAATAATGTTGGACTTTAGAGAGTGTGTTGAAGAGTTTTACGTAGGAAAGTAAGATGATTTAGTTATACATAATTTTATAAATAGTGGCATATTTAACTCTGAATTTTAAGATACACTGACACGTTAATACAAAAATAAAGTCTTCTAAAAAATAATACCACCTCTACAGTTGAGATATGCTTATTCGGAAGAGTATATATATAGCTACTTCATACTTATTCACACTTTGGTTCCTCTACAGTTGCTTGCAGTATTATGGTGGCCAGCAATGAAAAGTAGGACTGTTGTCTATGTTGCAAGACAGACAGGACCTTTAAAATAAAGAATCCGTGACTCGTGACTTTTGAGGCCTTTTCGACATCTGAGCTTGACTTATTTCAAACTTGGAAGTAACAACTTTCTTTTCTTCACTCATGTTATCATTATCACCTGTTAAGAAATCAAATTTAGTAATACTACTTCTATTTTAAATTATAAGACCCGTTTTGACCACTGCATGTTCGTCAATGCACAATTTTGATTGTTAATATTTTGAATTGTGCATTAGTAAAAATTATAAAAATTTGATATCTTTAAAATATTCTTCAAGACGAATCAAACAAGATCTTATATGCTAATATTTATATCTATAAATTATGAGAAAAATACGGTCAAAATAAGATATATGAATAGTGTCATTTAGTCAAAAAATGTCTTATATATTGAGACGGAGGTAGTATTATTTTGGAATTTCTGTAGTTAACTTTTTAGAAATCTAAAAAGTGTTACTTTTCTTTTAAAACTTTTTTTTTTGAATTCCTTAGTACCTCGGAAGCATCGGTTAACATGAACCTTTTTATTTTTTGATAAAGGATAGGTATCATATCATTATACTTCCTCCAAAAAAATCACATGTAAAATGGAAAGTATTCCATCCATCTTATAATATAAAAAAAAATGGTGCAAACTTGTGTACTCCCATAAAATTTGGAGATATATACCCTTAAGCACTACAAAAAAATTAAGCGATATAATTTTTTATAAAATACATCGTTACATTGAAATTTTATATCATATAGATCATTTATGTAAAATTTCAGACAAATCTAAAATCATTTGATATGTTATTGAAACACACAAAGATTAACGGTGATTAAGAAATCATAGAAATTGTAAATTTTGATGTGTCTCAATAATATATCAAATAATTTTAGATTTGTTTGAAATTTTACTCAAATGATCTATATAATACAAACTTTTAATCCAACGATGTATTTTATAAAAATTTACATCAGTTAATTTTTTTTAAGTGGTTGGTAGTAAATACCCCCAAATCTTATGGGGGTAGACAAGAAAAAACCAAAATATAATGATTGAGTGTATGTTTTTTTGAAAATAGTTGTATGCAAATATGTAAAAACAATATTTATTGATTGTTTGTTGTAAAAAAATAAATAAGAGAGAAAGTAAACTTTTCTTAAAAAGATAATTATTTGGTCTTTTTCTCTTACATTTTAGGACAAAAAAAATTGAATTTTTTTCTCTTACATTATGGGACGAAGTAGGGGTGGCAAAATAATCCATTAAAGAAAATCCATCCAATCCATCCCAAGAAAATTATTTTGTAATTGGATTGAATTGGATCCATCCACTAATTCATTGGATGGATTTAATCCATCCACATTTAGTTTCAAAATCCAATTGGATCATCATTAATTATAATTTAATTTTTTTACCTTCTAAATCTTCTTTTTTCTTAGTAAAAAAAATTCTTTTGTTTTACCTTCTCAATTTTTTTTACCTTCTCAATTTTTTTTATTTTGTTTTAATCTAAAGAATATCCTAGTTTTATTGTTTATAATTCAAAATTAAACATTTTGAAAAAGGTTTTATTGTTTTTTGGTTATGCTAATTGTTGGTGGCCATCGTACAACATCATTCAAGATATATATATATATATATATACTACCTCCGTTCCTTTTCACAAACATTATCTATTTTCAAAAATATTATAACAAACTTTATTTTAAAACAAACAAACTTTGTATATAATAAAAAGATTATATCGTTTCAACAAAAAAATATTATACAAAATTTAGTCAATAAAATAAAATAGAAAGGAGGGTATAATATGCAAAATATAATCTAAATTGCCAAAACGACAAGTAAAAAGGAACAAATATTTTTTTCTAATGTCAGGCAGGTGTTGGGCAACGTTACAAGGGTTCCGGGCAGCTTCAGACAGTCTTAGAAGGGTCCGGGCAGCGTCGGACAAACTTAGTTCGACTAATTATTACAAATTAAAATTAATTATAATTTTTCATGAAATTATAAAATAAAAATTATAATATTTAAATTAATGGATAGATTGGATATCCATCCATTAAAATGGTGATAATGGATGAATTGGATGGATTTAATTTCCAACGGATGAATTGGATTGAATTTTATTTTAAGAATTTTAATGGATTAATGTATTATTATAATCCATCCATTATAAGTTCAAGTCTAAATCCATCCTTCCATTTTGCCACCCCTAGGACGGAGGGAGTATGTGTTTTTGTATTTTGTTTGGAAAAATTGGTATAAAAAAATGTAAAAACAATTTTTATTGATTATTAGTTATGAAAAAAATAAAAGAGAGAAATAATTTTTTTTAAAAAAGATAAATTTTCTCTTAAATTTTGAGATACAAAAATGAGTTTTTTACTCTTATAAAAATATAAACTAACTAAAATGATACTTTGATCGAGATATATTTTATAGGGGTGTAAATGTTAATTATTTTTTATTAAACTTATAAATCAAACCAAAGCAAACTAAAAATTAATTAATCTAGTTCAATTCGGAAAAAAACTGAATTAAAACGAAGAAAATTGAATTATTTTGGTTTGGTGTATAACAATTTTTCTAGATACTTTTTTTTTATCAAGATTAACAATTTGTGGTTTTATTGAATATCATAAATCTTAATGAGTTTCGATAATATATTATATAATTTTTAATTTCTTTAAACTTAATATGAATGATCTTGCAGCATCACATGTTCATGTTAAAATTGACCTCATAATGGTCTTGGTTGGACTGTGAAATAAACATTTATGTGAGATTGTTCATGATATTTGAAATGAAGAAGGGTGTAGTATTTCAACATTTTTGAGTTTTGACTAACATCCATGCAACAATTGGCCCCTTGCTTTGTAAATTTCATTTGTGATACTTGGTTCTGGAACGAGAGTTTTTCAAATTTGCCATCAAAATCTCCCTACTAGGGCTATTTTGGCCCATAGAGGAATTAATACACCGGTCATATGCCTATTTTGAAACGAGAAAGAGAGAATGTTACACTGTATTTTTCTTTGTCCTTGTGTGATTGAGATTTTGGACAATTTTCAGCGATGGTTGGCGAATTTGATGGCCAATATTATTGATAATGTAGCCTCGTTAATAATGTAGAATACCATGATGGTGAAAATACCCTAAGAAAAAACGGGCTATATATCGGAGGTTTGGTTTGGTTGGGACTTGGGAACTTTCCAACTTAGGTTTTAAGGGAATGTAATATAACATGGTAAAATATTCTACATGCAAAAATCCAAGCTCTCCTAGTTGACATCAAGTTATGTTAAAAACTTAATTTAGGAAAATATTATATGCTACTCAGATTCATTTCATGTGATACATATGATTTATCCACCATTTTTCTTTTTCGAACAAAACTCATATTTATCGGCAAGAGATAAATGAGGTTATGTTTTAACTAGACTTCAAGTCCACATCTCAAATAGGTTGTTCGTTTTGAATAGGGATGTCAACAGGGCGGGGAATGTGCAGAGGAATCTTCCCTGCCCCCCAAATAATTCTCCGTCCCCGTCCCCGAACTCCGCCGCGGGGGAATATTTGTCTCCATCCCCATTCCCACAGATCCCCACGGTATGTTCGGAGATCCACGGATATCGAATATTAGCAAACAGTTTATATTTTTCAATCAAAATTGGGACGGTAATATGGCTTTATTTTTTATTATTAAAAAAACAAATATTTTGCATCTTTCTTTTTTAAAAATAGAGACAACACATAATGCATTTATAAGCAAAAACCAATACAAAAATAATGGACAACTAATAAAATAATCATACAAAAATTAATTACTACCTCCGTTTCTTTTTACTTGTCGTTTTAGAAAAAAAGACGAAAATAGGAGGGGCTATTTGTCCATCTTATTTTCCTATTATGCCCTTTTTAAAAATATATATCATATTTTTAATCCACCAATAAATTTCTACTTTTTTTTTTCAATTATTATCAATTTCCAAAAAAATCGTAACAAACTTTATTTAAAATCAAGAAAAAAATTTGTTACAAGAAACTAGTGCTTAAATAAGAGATACTTCATCGTCAAAATTAAAAAAAAAACAAGAGATACTTCAAGATTTCCCAAAACATTAATAAGTTCACAAAATTTAGAACTTCTTATATATGGCTTCAAATCTTGGTGTTGAAATAATTCTCATATTTTCAAGTTGCAGTCATTTTGAGTTTCTTAATATTGTGTAACAAGATTTTCAATAAACATGCACGAAACAAAAAAATAAGAACAAAACAAAAATAAAAAAAGATTGTACGAAGAAGTTTAGTAAAAAAAAATTAAATATAATAAAAAGATTATATTGTTTCAACAAAAAAAAAAACAAAATTTAGTCAATAAAATAAAATAGAAATGAGGGTATAATAGGCAAAATATAAACTAAATTGTTAAAACGACAAGTAAAAAGGAACAAATATTTTTTCCTAAAACGACAAATAAAAAAGAACGGAGGTAGTATACTTTTTTTTATTCAAATTACAAAAAAGACTACACCTAGGCATCTACGTAAAAAAAGTGTAATATTAATTAGAAAAATCAGCATTTATTATTTTATTTTTACAAAGAATCAACATTTAATAATATTGTCATATATAATTATACATATAATATATAATTAAGTATAATTCACGGATTCGGGGAATCCGCGGGGACGGATGCTTTTTCCCCGATCCCCGCCCCAAAGTGCCCGCGGGGGAGTTTTCTCCTCCATCCCCGTCCCCACGGGGGAAAAATCCCTGGTCACGGAGCTCCGATCGGGGAAATATCCGCGGGGATCCGCACTAACGGATGTAAAATGACATCCCTAGTTTTGAGGTTAATTCGCCATAGTTTGCCCTTTGTAAAAAAAACATCTCAATTTGTTTGAGGAATGTGACATATTGTATATAAACTATTATTAGTCTCGAGTTTCAAACGATGACGCATATAACTGAACCAAAATAATCTTGAAGAAAAGACTCACACATATATATTCAATTAAAGATGAGAACTAATTATTTGAATTCATTACTTAAAATCTATAAACCACTTCATATTTTATCATAAGTCATATATATTAACTTACTCTTTTCATGGAGGTAGTTGTTTTCATCATTTTTATTTATATTTTTAATTTTCTCATAAAAAAATCATAAATCACAAATAAAAGATGACAATTTGTGTATCACTTTAAATTTGGGAGTATTTATTCCTACACTACTCAATAATATTTTAATCGATATAAATTTTATAAAATACAATGTTGAATTGAAAATTTATATCTTATAGATTATTCATATAAAGTTTCAAAAAAATCTAAAATTATTTAATATGTTATTAAGACACATAAAAATTAATTGTGTTTAACCAAAATCACACAAAAAGTTAATTTTGATGTGTCTCAATAACATATCACATGATTTTGGATTTGTCTGAAATTTTACACAAATAATCTATAAGATATAAACTTTAAATCCAATGATATATTTTATAAAAGACAAATGCTAAATAGTGTCCCCGGGACACTCTTTAAGCATCTAAATAGAAAGTTTGTATAAAAATATATAAAGTCAATGCATTGAAAATTGTACTGTTTAATTTTATGAATAAAAATTTCTTTAATAGAATGCTTAAAGAATACTGGGGGCACTCGTTAACAAGAAATATATCAATTAAAATATTATTGAGATTTTTTTTTTACTTCAAAATATTATTGAGATTATTGAACGACTAAGATGGTAAATAATACTCTCGAATTTTAAAGGAGGTGGATAGGAAAAAAAACATAAATAAAACATAAAAAATGAAATAAAACCGGCATTATCAGTAGTATCTCTATCTCTTATCTACTTCTCCTCCATTCCATTCCCTCGCCTTTCGTATTTCACAGCAATGGCAACTTTAGAATCAGCTATAACTCTATTTGCACCCCAACGTTTTTCATATAACTACCATTTCCTACCTAAATCACCCGATTTCATTAAACTCCACGCTTCCACTTCAATCTCTTCTTCTTCCCTTTTTTCTCAACACCACAAACTTCATTTTTCTTCTTCTTCTAAATCCCAAACACTCTGTTTTGCTTTACAAGAAGTAACAGAATCAACAGAAGCAAAAGTTGAAGATGAAACAATACAGACATTAAACAAAGTTAAGACGGTCTGTGTTTTTAACTTACCTTGGTCTCTGTCTGCACCGGATATCAAGAACCTCTTCGCCCAATGCGGAAATGTAACCGATGTTCAGGTTGTTTCACACTCTCTGTGTTCGGTTACTTTTTTATTTTTTAATCTAAGGTTTGGATTTCGAATTATAAGTATGAAGCTCCGACACTCTTTAGATTAGGTGTGTCCCTCGTGTTCGATACCGACAAGACACCGACACTTTCAATCACATTGAATTATATCACTTTACAAAACAAATGATCCGTGTCGACGTGTCCTTGTCGTGTCCGATGTCCGTTGTGTGAGTGTCTGAGCTTCGTATATAGATTATACATTGTTATTGGATAACTATATTTTCCTAATAAACCACCAAATTGGTCGACCAAATTTCATAGTATTGTTAGGACTAAATTGACAATAAGCGACCAAACGTCAATCGGTCCAGTGGTGATTGGCACTGAACATAGTTGGGAGGATAATGATTTGATCCCCGCAAGTGCGCTTGGAAGGGACTAAAACCACTTGATACCATCACTCGACCCGAACCAGATTAGTTGGCCCACAGAGTGGGATACTGATGGTGCGGGATATTGGTGGTGCCGGATACTGGTGGTGAAAACCATAAATGGACAATAAGTGGTTAAACATAAGAACCGAATTGATAGTAAGCGGTTAAAATACAGAGACAAATTGATAGTAAGTGGTTAAATATAGAAACCAAATTGACGTGTTAATACTTAATACTTAATAGAGTTTGAGGGGTCATTTTGAAATATTCGTAATCTCAATGGCCTATTTGGGAGTGTCCTGTAAAGTCAAAGACTAATTTAGTAGTTTAAATTTTATCCCATTTTATATCATTATTATTACAATGTTTATGATTAAGTTGGACAAATTTGAAGTTGTATAGTACATTATTGTGTAATTCGGAGAAATGGGTTTTGTTGATTATAGTAGATTATGAAGGGCAAAGATGGGAAGGGATACGGTTATGCATTTGTTACTATGGATTCAGCAGAAGCGGCTCAGGCTGCTCTTAATCAATTTGATGCTCATGTAAGTTGCTTCAATTTTGTATTTTATTTATGACATTTTTTTATGTTGAATAAGCCATTTTTGATATGCTTGTTTGTGTTCTGTTTGGTCTAAACTCTAAAGTCTACAAATTTTAGAATGGATTGAGGTTATGGTATTTGTTCCATAGTGGATGTTTGTTGTTTCCACTTTGTTAGTGTTTGGTCTGTGTTACAGTGAATTACTCAGATGATTATCTTCTGAATGGTGATTCAGATGAAATGCTTATGAAGCAAATCATGCAAATATAACCAAAAGAGTTATGAAATCATGCCAAAACATACGTTAATTTCCAAATTTTAATCGTCTTTTAGAGATGATGCTTTGAAATATTTTAAGTAGTGTCCAAAGTGAATGAAATTGAACATAAGATATTGCTTTCCATATCTCATTTGACTTCTGTGCGGCTCTAATTTTATTGACATCTAATTGTTGGTACAGGAAATATCAGGCAGAATAATAAGGGTAGAGTTTGCAAAGAAAAAGAATTTCAAGAAACCTCGTCCCCCGTCTCCACCTCCTCCTAACGACGCAAGTCATGTAATTTATGCGTCCAACCTTGCATGGAAAGCAAGATCTACACATCTTAAAGAAGTCTTCACGGAGAATTTCAAAGAACCAGTTTCAGCCAGGGTTGTCTTTCAGACCCCTGCCGAGAGATCTGCTGGGTATGGATTTGTTTCTTATCATACGGAGGAGGAAGCAGTGGCTGCTGTTTCTGCTTTGGAAGGGAAGGTAGTTATCATCTCATTGTTGATGGTCACTTGCTTATGCTTTTTATTACAATTGCTGAATGATTTGCTATTTTGTGACTGCTCTGAGTTAATTGTCTTTGACTTTTATGGTATTAGTGACTCTGAAATGCTATGCTTGTAGAAAATAATCGTCAATCGAAATTAGAGTTCAAAGATTACACACTGACAGTATAAAAATGTTTTACACAGACATGCAATCTTGAAACATACACTTGAATCATTGTTAAGCTCAGGTGTATGTAGGTGCCTTTTAAAAATGCTGCACATCACAATGATGCTAGGCTCACTTCTTACAACCTAATTGAGTTGTGTCCATATTCTGTAGTTCTATATGTCCGAGTTTCCCCTTGCTTTTCTAAGGCCATTGTCTTCAACTGTATGAATGAGATTGATTCCTGCTGAAAATAGTTATTTATCTGTAACCAATCCCTGTGCAGGATTTAATGGGACGACCACTACGCGTAAAAATAAGTGAAAAGAAAGTTAAAAAAGCTGAAAGTGAAGATGGTGAAGAGAAAATTGCTGAAAGTGAAGAAGGCCAAGAGAAAATTGCTGAGAGCGAAAAAGGTGAAGAGCAAGTTGATGATACTCAGCCGAAAGAGTCATAATAGGCTTTGGATGCGGTATGTGGATTGAGAAAAAACCTCTACAAGCTGGAATTTATATGTATATAGAGATATGAAGAATGATTTCTTGCATTCACAATCTCTTTTCAATTAGGTTGAGTTTGACATGGCTTCAAAATGTGAGTGAAAATTTAAGATGCTTTTCAATATGATTTTGCATATAAATTTCAAGTCTGATTTAATTTTCTTAACTCATAATTTTAGGGTATTCGTAAAGTGTGATAAAACTCAAGTATTGTCAAATAAGAGTTCAAACCATGTATATTGAGACTAGTAATTTCATTTTTATTTTTTTTAAAACCATGGATCTCCATCTATCATGCATTGACTCCAAAATCTGAACCTCATTTTTATAAACCCTTGATATTTCACGCCTATATTGGGCTTATAGCTTCCATGGTCACAATCTCACTGTGATAATGGGATTGTGGGAAGCTAGAACTTGTTAGGATTCAATGTCAATCCCTTGATTATTCATTACTAAAGTGCAAGGAGGAGGAGCTGCTTATATGTAATACAATCATACACTTAATAATAACATCTAACTTGATATAAATTCTATAAATTCACTGTTAGATTGAAAGTTTATATCATATAGATTATTTGTGTAAAATTTCTGACAAATATAAAATCATTTGATATGTTATTAAGATACATCAATATTTACGATTTGTGTGTTTTTTAAACGTCGTTATAAGTCATATATTGCGGAAAGAGAGCAACTGCACATTCCTCCAACCCCCATCCGTTCCCAATGGCCAGCACCTGCACCATCCGACAACGAAGCACCACCAACCAACCAGCACCACCGGCACCAATAAACACCGACCAACAACCACCAACATGGAATAACACATAACATCTTGATTCCACAGTAGCCTTAGAAGAAACAACAGCCGCCGCCATTCTCAGGGAGGACAGGCATGTATTTGAGCAACTCTGACAAATATAGAGTTGACGTGAGTATGCTAGGTGAAAATTCGTGTAAAAGGATAATCAATTTCATGGAAAAAAATCCACCGATAGAATTATAAAAAATAATCATGTGTTCGAGAACAAAGAATATCGCGATCGCGCTTATTGTCATCTGGATCATCTTCTCCGTCTGTTGGAGAAAGACACCAATATTGAACTCACTAACCCAAAGTTATTGGGAGATTTAATCAGGAAACTTCGTTGTCTCACTATAGGAGGAGAGTGGCTAGAAGAGCTCGATGCTAGTGTTGGAAGGTTTGTATTTGATGAAGATGAAGATGATGAATGTTCATCATTATATATGATATATTTTTTTTAATAAAAAAATATTTTCAAAAATAAAAGTATAATTTCTTTTAATAAAAAAAATATGAGAAAATAGATTTATATGTATATGTTATAAAAGATAAATAACATAAAAAATACATAAAAAATAATTATCATTGTAAATAACATAAAAAAAGAAACATATTCGAACATTTGCAAATATTTAAATGATATAATGATTGATTCTATAACTTTTTTTCAAATTTAATTCAATTTAAAAGAATTAATTGTGCATAAAATTAAAAAAATGTAAAAGCTAAGATTTGAATCTTAGACCTTCCACTCACAACCATTATAATTAATCACTAATCTTACTAATGCTATTTTAAGAACATGCATTAAAAGTATAGTTATTATTGTAGGACTTAATTTTGAGCTGATCTGTCCGCTTCATTCTCATAAACGCCTTACCTACATCATATAAGTGACACCCTTGCAGCTCTATCTTATGTCCACGATACACCGCCTCCAGCTGATAAATGACCTCTCTTATATCTCACCGTACTCTTATGTTGCATAATTTATATAGCGGATAAATGACTTTTCTCATCATATATGCATGACTCATTTCATTCACATAGTATGACCTACAACGATTATGCATGTCCCTCCCGATATATGTACATGTGCATTCACATTTAAGGTACACACAATTCTCCCATTTTATTATACACTCTCGTTTGAGGGTTGGAGCGCTAACTTTTTTTGCATGTATCCTATCCTTGAGCACTTGTGATCACCATCCATTTCACCAACTTCATCAGATATCCTCTCGATGAACCATTTAATTCTGCTCATTCAGAGCAGTGGCGCCGTCTATTATGAATTTTATTTTTAATTTAGAAATGGAGTGGGAGTCATGTCTAGGTTGTACTTGTATGTGTTGCTTCAAGAAAGCATCACCCAACTCTTTCCATGTTTAAGTAATATTTACAAGAGTAAATAATATATTATTAATTTTAAATAAAAAAATCAATTTTGAATATTAATTAATTCTCACTAATTTATTTTTCATTCTCATAAATTATATATAATTGTAGTCATACATTTCAATAACAAATATCACCAACAACTACATACCAATCGATATATGAACTTTTGGGTCATGAATTTTATTCTCATAAATTATCTCTCTTATTTTTTCATGTATTAAATATGAATTTTTGTGTCATGCATGAAATGTGAGAGTCGATATTATATATGATTGAAATATACAAAGTAATTCAATAAACATCTTCCAGAAATATAAAATGATTGAATTATTAAAAGTAAAATACAAAGTGATCGTACATTTTCACTTTTATTTATTTATTTATGATAATATTTCATGTCGATATTATTTTAAGGAAACCCATATTACATTTATTATATATTATTAATCAAATAAATCATTATTTTTAAATAACTGCTTCAATTTTTATAATGTTTTATTATTTTATCAAAATATAAATAATACTTATTTGTTTTGTCGTCTTTCACTTGTACAGTTGTACTCATCTATTCTTTTGTATTTTTTTCTTTATTCATTTTGCACTAGTGCATAAAATTAAGAGACATTATTGATTATGTAATGAGTAGAGGTGGGAATAGGCCAGACCTATATAAGCTCAAGTCTGGCAGACAATTATCATTTAATATTAATTATTTAATTTTGAACTAAATTTTAATTCTACAAATTTTACAATGAATTAATTTTTTGCATGTATAAATGTATTATTATAAATTAGAATTGAACTATGATGTTTGTATAGTTAAATTCTCCAAAATATGATGTGAAATATCAAAAGAGAGTTTAATCTCACTAGTGAATTAGTTGATTAGTCTATTTAAATATAAATATAATTATTTATTTTAAAAAATCATACAAAATATGCTTTTAAAGAGGCTAAAAGGTCAAATCAGACTTTCGAAAGGTCAAACCGCAAACCTAAAAATGAAGTCTATAGCAGACTGCAGGCCAAACTTATGCTTTAAATTTTTTACAGACCAGATTCAGGCTTGACAAAGCATAGTTCGGCCTGACCTATTTTCACCTCTATTTATGAGTCAAATTTTGTAGCAATAATATTTGAAAAGAAAACAAAAAAGACAATTTAAGATACTTTTCAAGTAGAATTGTTGAAAATTGTGTCTTTTTTATTATTGGAGGAAATTACATTTTCTAAAGTGTCATTCGCCACCTCTGGGCCTCTTCTTCTTCCAGTGAGCTTCTGAGATTTCACTCATTAGTCTACATAGCTAAGAGAAAGAGTGTGACTTTTATAATTTTAGTGAGAGTATTCTTTGGAAATAAATTAGCAGTAGATAATGCGTATGCTAATAAATGATTGATTAAGAACAAAAAATTACAATATTTATAATGATCTATCATGATCAACTAAGACTTAGTTAGTTTACCAACTAACCAACTATTTTTATCGCTGGAATCATAATTGTGATAGATTTAACAGAGAGTGATTGAAACAATAATAAATTGACCATTCATTGGTGTTTAGTTGTTTATTTTGACAATTTGTAGGGTAATCATAAAAGTTAAGTTTTTTTTTTTTTTAATGTATCCTTTAATAATTTGGAGATATTTAGTATTTATCCATCAACTATTCAATATTTTTTTAACTAATATAATTAGGCAAAAAAATATATTTTAACTAATATAAATTTTAAAAATACGTAATACACCGTTAGATTGAAAGTTTATATCATATAAATTATTTATGTAAAATTTCAGACAAATTCTAAATCATTTGAACACATAAAGATTAACAGTGTTTAAAAAAACACTCAAACTGTTAATTTTGATGTGTCTCAATAACATATTAAATTATTTTAAATTTGTATGTAATTTTACACAAATGATCTATATGATATAAATTTTCAATTCAACGGTGTATTTTATAAAATTTATATCTATTAAAACATTATTGAGTAGTTGATGAATAAATATCCAAATTATGAAGGGTAGAGTACGCCTCACCTAAAAATTACTCCCTCCGTCTCATTTTAAGTGTCATAGTTGACCAAATCACACACTTTACAATCGAAAAATGTGTAAATAAAAGAGAGAGAATAAGACTTTTACTAAAATACTCTCTTTTTTTTATTGGTAGCAGACATTGAAATACTAAAGAGTAGATATTTGAGTGTGTTTTTTCTCTCTCTTAATGATTGCTTTAGGGGATAAAAAAAAAACTAATGTTATAAATAGTATATGACATTTATTTTGGGACAAATAATTTTGACAAGTATGACACTTATTTTGGGACGGAGGGACTATAAACTTGAAATATTGTCGGTTAAGTGTTTAAACCATGTATATTGAAAGTAGTAATTTCATTCTTATTTTGTTTTGAAATCATGGGATCTCCAACTTGTATATAGTGACTCTAAAATCTGAACCTCTTATAAACCTTGATTATCACATCTATATTGGACATATAGCTTCCATGGTCACTATTTTAGTGTGATAATAAGGTCCCGTTTAGCTCTGCATATTTTCTTCTTAAAAATAGTAAAGAAGAAAAAATTTGTGTTTGACTTTACTTTTCTTTATTTTTTACTTCTTTACTTTATTTCTTTAATACTTTAAAGGAAAAATATGGTTAAATTCGATTTATACTTCTCTATTTCATATAAAAAACAATAGAAAAATAGAAAATAAGTCGGGGCAAACAAGACCTAAGATTGATGCATAATCATACATGTAACATATCATTAATGTATGTCTTATTCTTGAAGATGGCAGTGAAAGCTAAGAGAGAAATGAAATTCATGATGAAAGAGAGAATGTGATCAAACTCTTGCATTGATAATTTGCATAATGAGAAAGATAGTTCTTACAAGAGTTAGCATTTGCTTTTATACACATATATGACAGTTATCAAAGTAACTAACTTGCTAACTGTTTCTAACAAACTAACTAACTCATACTGGATTTGCTATCCTACATGTAGTGCACACTAAGTATGATGAACTCTAGCTTATGTGTCAGTTACTTGCTCTGCAAGTAACTCTTCTTCTTCACTATAATCCTTTCCATTTGTTAGCCTCCCACAAGCTGTATTTGCATAGATGTTTAACATGCTCAACTTGGAAATGAAGTAATTAAAAATCTTTGGAGGTAATGCCTTGGTGAAGAAATCTGCAAGTTGTGACTTGGTAGAGATTGGAAGCAATTTGAAGAGGCCTTGCATAAGTTTATCTCTAGTGAAGTGGCAATCAATTTCCAGATGCTTTGTGCGTTCATGGAACACAGGATTACCAGCAATGTGAATAGCACTCTGGTTGTCACAATACAGTACAAGAGATTTGTCACACTCAATCCCCAGATCCTTCATCAAATATAACAACCATTGTAGTTCACAAACTGCAAAGGATAGTGACCTATATTCAGCTTCAGAAGAACTTCTAGAAACTGTGTTTTGCTTCTTTGCCTTCCATGAGATCAAAGAGTTCCCAATAAAGAAATAATAACCAGAAGTTGATCTTCTAGTGTCAATACAGTTAGCCCAATCTGCATCTACAAAACCACATATTTGAAGTGCAGAATTCCTAGGGAAAAAGAGACCACGACCAGGTGTACCTTTCAAATATCTAATCATTCTACAAGCAGTTGTATGGTGAGTTAGAGTAGGTGATGTAAGGAACTGACTCAACTGTTGTGTTGCAAAGGAAATGTTTGGTCTAGTAGTTGTCAAGTACAACAGTTTTCCAATTAATCTTCTATATTCTTCAATGTCCTCATATGCTGGACTATCATCTTAGTGAAGCTTAACTGAAGGGTCAAGTGGTGTGGGAGCAGGTTTAGCTCCAAGTAAGCCTGTATCCTTTAATAAGTCCAAAAAGTACTTTCTTTGGCAAATAGATATGCCAGCTTTGGAGTGGGCCACTTCAATTCCTAGAAAGTATCTTAATATCCCTAAATCCTTGATTTTGAATTCCTTATCCATGATAAGCTTAATTCTATCAAACTCTTCAAGAGAGTCTCCTGCTAGTATTATGTCATCAACATATACTAATAGGGCAGCGAAATTGGATTTAGTTTGTAGGGTAAACAAAGTGTGGTCAAACATAGAAGGAGTATAGCCTTGATGATTTAACAAACTGGTAAGTCTCTCATACCATTTTCTGCTGGCTTGTTTTAGACCATATAAAGACTTGTTGAGCTTACATATTTGATTAGGCCTAGGTGCTTCCACACCCTCAAGAACACTCATATAAACATCCTCCTGCAGTTCTCCATGGAGAAAAGCATTATTGACATCCATTTGATGAAGATGCCAAGACTTTATAGAAGCCAAAGCAATGAGGGTTCTGACTGTAGTGATTTTGGCCACTGGTGAAAAAGTTTCAAAAAAATCAAGTCCTTCAATTTGATTATAACCCTTTGCAACCAATCTTGCCTTGAATCTCTCTATGGAACCATCTGCCTTATGTTTGACTTTATATACCCATTTGCAGCCTATTGGTTTCACATTACAAGGCTTATCCACAAAAGACCATGTCTGATTCTGATTCAAGGCATTAATTTCTGCATTCATGGCATCAATCCAACCCTGATGCTTACAAGCTTCAGCATAATTGTGTGGTTCAGAACTATCCAACACAGAATCAGCATATTTCTTAAGTGTCTTGGAAATATTTGAGTGGGAATGAAAGTTAGAAATAGGATGAGAAGTACCTGAGCTGTTTGATAAGGATAAACTGTTTGAATGATTGCATAGGTAGTTAGACATATGAGCAGGTTTGGTGGTTTGTCTAGTAGATCTTCTAATAATAGAAGGAGTGGAAGGATTGGGATTAGGATCAGGTTCATCATCATCATGTGGTGATGTAGGGGTAATATGGATAGGGTTAAGTGAACAAGGACTGGCTGCTGGTGAAGGAGAAGCAGATAAGTGATTATCAGATAAGTCATTATCAAAAGAAGCAGAATGATAAGTCCATGGTATAGAGTTAGGGTTTTGTGAGTAAGGTAATATATGATCATGATGTATGACATTTCTAGACACAAAAATATGCCTATTATGCATGTCAAAAAGGACTACACCTTTGGTACCTGACTTGTATCCTAGAAAAATGCATTTCCTAGCTCTAGGGTCAAGTTTGGTTCTCTGATTATGTAATGTGGATGCATACACAAAGGAACCAAACACTTGGAGTTGATCAAGTTGAGGGGATGTATTATGGAGAAGGTAATATGGTGACTGATTTTGAAGCAAGGGTGTGCACACTCTATTGATTATGAAAGTGGCATGAAGTATGGCATAGGACCAAAACTGTTTGGGTAGTTTAGACTGATATAAAAGGGATCTGCCAACATTGAGCAGGTGTTGATGTTTTCTTTCAACTCTCCCATTTTGTTGGGGAGTCTCAACACAACTGGTTTGGTGGATTATGCCTTTGGCAGCAAAAAATTGAGGGATAAGAAATTCTGGTCCATTATCAGTTCTTATAACTTTGACTATTGTATTGAATTGTTTTTCAATCATGGTGATGAATTGTTGAACAAGGGAACTACCTTTAGATTTGTGTTTAAGTAAAATGATCCATGTAAATCTGCTATAGTCATCAACAGCAATTAAAAAATATCTAAAATCATGAATAGAAGGTGAAGACATAGGGCCCCAAATATCAAAATGTATTAATTCACCACATTTAGTGGCTTTGTTTACACTGGGCTTATATGCCAATTTTCTTTGTCTAGCTAAATGGCATATATCACAAACAGAACTACAGTCAAGAGTTACAAAAGGAAATGAAGATTGCATAAGCTGCAATCTAGAATTTGACAAATGTCCAAGACGAAAATGCCATAAGGCTTGTTTAGGAATGTGTGTATTTGAAGTGTGAACTGATTGTTGAGAATTTGTAGAGTTGGCTGAGATGATGTTAGGCTTGGTTTTGGTGGTGAGGTAATACAATCCATCAAACAATTCACCCGAACCAATCATCCTCAAGCTCTTTTTTTCATGTATCATACAATTCAAACCATCAAATGACACAATAAGCTGTGAATTATGAGTCAATCTAGGTACAGAAAGCAGATTCAAAGAAAATTCTGGTACAAGTAGAACATTATTCACAGAAAATTCAGGTGAACTTAATAGTTCCAGTCGTGTGAGCATATGCTATAGGAGAAATAGGAGAAATAGTTTCATACTTATCAAATAAAGTGAGACTTGAGCAAATATGATCACTGGCTCCTGAATCTATAACCCAAGATCCATAAGGGGAATTGTGACATGAATATGTCAAATTAGATATACCTAAGTGTGTGAGATTAGTGAGTGTGGAAGCAACATTGACTGGAGCTGAATTACTTGTGCTAGGAGTATTATCACTAGCTTGAAGAAGATTCTCAAGTTTCTCAAACTGTGCTTTGGTAAAACCAAAAGAATTTGTACCTTTGGAGTTGGATGCATTTTCATGCTCAATTTGATCATCAACACTAGTGTTATTTGCACTAGAATTTCTGCCATAGTTAGGAGGGAAACCATGCTTTTGGTAACAGTTTTCAACTATATGGTTATCTCTACCACAATAGGTGCAAACACGCTTCTTGGACCCATTATATCCTCCTCTGCCACGTCCTTGTCCCCTTCTACCATCAGCAGCATTAATCAATGCTTTAGAATCATCAGTATCAGAAGTAATTCCAGAAGAAGGGAATTGACGTTCATGTTGCTTTACCATGGAGAACACTTTGTTCATAGGTGGTAATGGATCATTAAGCAAGATTTGTGATCGAACCAAATCAAAATTTTTATTCAAACCAGTTAAAAACCTAATTGTACGAATTAAATCATGCTGAGATTTAGCATTTCGTACACCAGTAATACAAGCACATTTGTATGGACAATTGCAAACAGGTGCAGGGAGATAAGCTTCAAGTTCTTCCCAAAGAATCTTGAGAGCAGTGTAAAATTCAGAAACGGAACAGTTATCTTGTTTGAGACCAAAGATTTCAATCTGCAACTCAGAAATACGAATGAAATCACCACGAGAGAATCGTTCTTTAAGCTCGTTCCATACATCAATGGCGTTGTCAAGATAAACGATGCTTTGCGCAATTGATTCCTCCACCGAATTCATAATCCATGAATGAATCATCATATTGCATCGTGACAAAGCTTTGTAACTAGCATCAAAAGGAGTAGGCACGAGAATGGTGTCATCAACAAAATCTAGCTTGTTCTTCGCACCTAATGCACGACGCATAGATCTCGCCCATGCGTGATAATTGGAGTGATTAAGCACTGGTGAAACTGAGACAGAAGAAGGTCCATCGGAGGGATGAACGTAATACACGTTACCAGGAATTTGTGACGGATCTTGCGGTGGTTGAATGGGTGGCGCCGCTGTACCAGATGTAGAAGCACGTGTCATGAAAAAGAACACGTTAGAAAACGGTTATGGTGGAAGAAAGTGGTTGTGGCGGAGAACAGAAAACGGTTACGGTTGAAGATCAGAGCAAAGATTGCTCTGATACCATCTTGAAGATGGCAGTGGAAGCTAAGAGAGAAATGAAATTCATGATAAAAGGGAGAATGTGATCAAACTCTTGCATTGATAATTTGCATAATGAGAAAGATAGTTCTTACAAGAGTTAGCATTTGCTTTTATACACATATATGACAGTTATCAAAGTAACTAACTTGCTAACTGTTTCTAACAAACTAACTAACTCATATTGGATTTGCTATCCTACATGTAGTGCACACTAAGTATGATGAACTCTAGCTTATGTGTCAGTTGTTACTAATCATGATTGGCCATATCAATTTAATTAGCAAAAATTAGATCTTAGGGTTTTAATGAAATCACAATGTCACTCACTGTATATCCAATCATGCACTTAATGGACATACCAAATATTGAAGGAGTAGAGGCCCTATGATTCAAATTTAAGAGGTAACATTTGAAGGTCATGATCATCATATATAAAATAATGTTTGTTGTGCATTGAGGAGTATGTAATTAAAGAAAAAAAATTCATGTAGAATTAGTTGAATTTCAAATATAATTAAGACTATCTAGTTTCCTTCATTTCATATTTGTTATCGCTATTGTCTAAAACCGTAATTGAAGGAAGAAAGTTGTTTGTATATATATGAATACGAACATGAAAATTGAACAACAACTACAAAGCTCATATTATTTGATTACATTATGTCCTCTGAATGTCTCCAGGTTCAACAATTGAACTAGTTTTTGCTCAATCAATTTTTAATAGAAAGTAATCTAGTGATTAGAAATTTTACGCTTAAAATGAATAATTGAACTGTCTTCTTAAATAATGAGTTATTTGGTCTAAGTTATTGAGTCTGTTAAATACTCATTCTAATTTACACTATTTAGTTTTCTTATTACTAAGAATCGAACTCGGTACCCAAATTTTGCAACACTCTCTATGCGCACTATAGTTACTTGCGTTATCAACTTAAAACTCAGAGTTAACTGGTTTCACTTATCATTTAGGAATACTAGAAATACAAAATTATGCAGAGAAAGAATGAACAAAAAGGAGCCTCAATGACTTCAGAACCAAGTTCTAATAATACTTAAAAAAGTGATTTGAAGTACAAAAATGAAGGCTATCTTTAGTTCTGGTATTGTTAAAAGACTCAAAAGGGATTGGATCAGGACATTATATATATGCTTTTGTGCATATGATTATGT
This sequence comes from Trifolium dubium, assembly GCA_951804385.1. Classification (NCBI taxonomy): domain Eukaryota; kingdom Viridiplantae; phylum Streptophyta; class Magnoliopsida; order Fabales; family Fabaceae; genus Trifolium; species Trifolium dubium. Next base: position 39,130,981 of record OX638067.1, read on the forward strand.
CTCTGCATAACATGAAAAAGGGGTCCAAGTCTAAGTTTAAGGCATTGTGCTAGCACATCATTCAAGTTAATGATTTCAGCACATTTTTTAGATATATAGAATCCTAGATAACTCACTTTATTACTTATTGATATAGATATTCCTTAATTCTTTTAAACAAAATTTTCTTAAAGTAAGGCCATGTAAATGGATCAAAGCATGTCAAACATGATATTTAAATTGATCTTCATTATCCTTTGAAAAATATGCTCCCACTTTGGAGTCTTTAAACCACTTGAAATATTTTATTTTGTTAATGAAGGACCACAAAATAGCTAGATAGAAAGGTTCAATTATTCTATGAAGGGTATCATTTGATTTGGAATTTCCTAGATAAACTCAAATCTAACAAAATTTCATGGCTTAGGAGAGAAGAAAGTGAAGTTGAAAAGAAAAGAATAGATTGCTCAAGGTGTGAGCAAATATTGGTTGATTAGGTGATAAGTGACAACTATATTTGACTATAATAATTACTTGCTTTAAAATTCATAATATTTGTTATTTACTTCACCTTTATTCCCTAATGAACATATTCTCATAATCAAGTTGACTAATTATATAATTAAAGGTTAATTATAGGAATAAGCTAAGTCCTACTTTTGGTCTAAATATTACTCCAACATATGTTAAAAATTAGGCTTAATTATACATTTAGTCTCATATATTTATTTTAGGTTTTAAGTTGATTATTTACGTTTTAAACGTTTTATATTGATCCCTTGTGTTTATAATGTTTGTATAAGTTGGTCATTTTTGTCAATTTTGTCACTAACACCGTTTCAATTGAACATGTGTCTATGTGTCTGTCCACATGCAAACGGTCTGTCACATATGACAAAAGTGACGGAAAGGACCAACTTAAAATCTAAAATAAACATAAGGAATCAATATGAAACGTTTAAAACGTAAGAGATCAACTTGAAACCTAAAATAAATGTATGGCGCCAAATATATAATTAAGCTTGAAAATTACTATTATAATGTGACTAATTTGATAAAATGTATAAATAGAAATTTCTTTATAGAATAAAATAACATCATAATGGCAAAATTACTGTAGTAATCATTTATCTTATTTATTTGTAATATTTTGGTCATTTATCTTTATTCTGTATTAAATTAGTCTTTTAACTTTTTTGTTTATAGCATTTTGCTCCTTTATCTTTCTTAATTATAACATTTTAGTCCTTTTCTCATCAATTTTTTAATTGTCACATCAATATTTTTAATAAAAAATAAAAGAAATAGATTAATGTGTTACAAATAAAAAAAATAAAGGATTAATTTAATACAAAACAAAGATAAATAATTAAAGTGTTAAAAAATATAAGATTAAAAATTATTTTAATACAAAACAGAGATAAAATATTAAAATATTACAAATAAATAAAATTAAGAACGATCGTTTAATTTTGCCCATCATAATAATACACACTACCCTTGTCTAGGTGATGCCTTGAAGTTGAAAGCAAAAAGCCTGAAATTTCCAACACATCCAATTATGTGTGTCGGATACAACTAACTTGGCAGGAAAATTGGCTCCACAACATAACTAGACACACATTAAATCAAGTTCTTGAGCCAATTTGGATAACACTTTATAAAGCTCATAAATTTGGATATCACTTTATAAAGTTCTTCAACCCTCTAGATATGTTAATAAGAACGTCATAATTTTAATAATTCAGAGTTCAGTCGCGAAGTAAATTTATATATAGAATGTTTTAGTTGAGATTTAAACTAGAATTTTTCTGATCGAGTTAGAATTCTAAACAAATTTAAATAATTAAAAGAGAAAAACATTTTGATATTTTCTAAATTCTCAACCAACATCACCAATTGATCACCAGCATCTCCTTAGTCAATAAAGAAAAAACTTGAGGCCAAATAAAGCTATATATGAATAGAAAAAGGAAAAAAAAAGGTAAACAAAAAAAGAAGTTAAAGTATAGTCCTCACTCATCAGCATCCCATTTTCTATACCCTTTATATTGCTTTCCATCTAAGCCCTTTATCTCTTTTTTCATGCTCTCTTTTAACTTGTTAGAGACTTAAATTCTAACAAGTCTCAATCTTTTTTGTATGCTACTAATCATCAATTTCTTTAGATAAAACCTCTCTCATTCTTTACCAATAAATAGGTGATAATAACATAACTCATGCATCTTCTCTATCTTTGCCTAATTCACAAGCTTCTATGTTTTCATAATAACTTCTCTAATGTCTTCTAGGTTTGTCTTTAGATCCTATTCAACTTATTTTTATTCTATGAAATTTCATTTGCCATAGAAGTAAAAAATAGAAACCATGTTTATTAGTAGATTCCTCGTGTTCACCACCGGAGTCTAGCGCAAGTGGTTGGTGAACAACGTGAGTTTTTTAAACCCTGAGGTACTGAGTTCGATTTCTACCGATAAAAAGATAAATCCTAAGGGTGAATTTTGTGTCATGGCTTCTCTTGGAAATCCAAAAGCTTGGGTTCCATATATGAACAACAAAGATTGTTCTCAAGGTTTTTGTAGCTTCTATTGTCCTCAATGGTGTTATGTAGTCTACCCTCCACCTCCTCCTTCACCTTTTGAATTCCCTGATGATGATGATTCAAGTACAAATTTCTCCCCTCTTGTTATAGCAATCATTGGAATCTTAGCAAGTGCTTTTCTTCTTGTAACTTACTACACCTTAATATCAAAGTACTGCAGCCGTAGAATATCATCGTCACAAAGTGAATCGCGCGAATCAAACGATGAATTAGAAGACAATCATCATCATAACCCTTCAGTCCATGAGCCATGGCATGTTTCAACAAATGGATTAGATGAAACTTTGATTAAATCCATAACAGTTTCTAAGTACAAAAAGAATGATGGATTGGTTGATGTAACAGATTGTTCTGTTTGTCTCAATGAGTTTCAAGATGATGAAAATATTAGACTTTTACCTAAATGTAGTCATGCTTTTCATCTACCTTGTATTGATACATGGCTCAAATCTCACTCAAATTGTCCTCTTTGTCGCGCTACTATATTCGCCTTCAATGCTTCAAGTTCAAATGCAACACTTCATTTACCAGCTCAAATCATTGAACAATCTTCAAGGAATGAAGTTTCTTTAGAAGATCAACATTTGAATGAAATTTCACATATTGATAGAGGCAATATTTTGAATGTAGTAGAAGAAGTTCCAATTCCAAAAACCGAATTTCGCGCTTTAAGCGACTTAGGAAATTTAAGAGGAAGACATAGTGTAATTGAGATTAGAGATAATGAAGATTATCGTGAAACAATTCGAAGATCGGTTTCTATGGATCATTCATTTCAAAATCTTTCACTTGATGCTAATATTATGCATATGAATCAAGAACAAGATTCTTCTCAAGTTGAAGGTTCATCAAAGAGATTAAGAGATGAAAGTGAAAGTAGTAAATCTAGCAATAGTACTAGAAAGGTTTTGCCTTGTGTTTTAAGTCCAATTGCAATGAAGAGATCATTTTCAAGTGGAAGATTCTTCCTTAGTAGAAGCGGCCGAGGACGGCTCGGAGTTTTGCCAGTTTAAGAAATTTTTCTTTGTAATTTTCTTTTACATTTCTCCTTTTTCTATCCTCTTATGAAAGCATGATGATGTAGTAGAAAAGATTGAACAAATTTTTGTGTGAAAATCTATATTTAACATGATTGAATATTTGTATGATATAAATATTAATTTTCTTTTACCTTTGAATGAACACAATGAATGAAACCTATGAAAATAAACTATTTGTACCATAAAAATATATCGTGTGAGGTGTGATCATAAAAACAAATACTCTGCACATGACATGACAAAGTTGTCGTGAAAATGACGAATGCTTTGTTCATTATTTGCTTTGCTTTTGCTAACCAATCACCAGACCATATATATCTGCGTGCGTTGCATTGATTTTACTAATAAAATAGATGCACACTATAAGGTGACAAATCATTGGTAAATGGTAACAGAACTAAAGTGTTGCTAATTACTACTACTAACCTTCTCCATTATTAGTCAAAGCTATACAACTAATGTGAAATAAGCATTACTTTACTATAATCAGCTATTGTCCACAGCCGCCACCCCCAATTTCTTTTAACCTAAAAAGTCTTCTTCTTATCCACTAAAAGAGGAGTGGTTTTAGAGTCAATTTTTGACTCAAAATCACCCCTCTAACTTGTTTTTTTCCTTTCCTTTCTTTCAAATAAGTGTTTTTCACACATATATTTTGATTTTTATTGTGATTTCGTCGTCTTAGTGCGACGTTGTGTTGTTCGTCGTCTTTGTGCGGCGTTTTGTTTTTCCGTCTTCGTGTGGTGTTTGTTCGGTTCAGATTGAAGATTAGATTTGTTCAAGAGCATATTCAATCAATGATATTGGCGTCTTCAACGTTACAGCTTCGGAGGCATGTGTATTCCGAACACTTGAATGTAATCATATATGTAGGCTTTGTCATATTTGTAGGCATTATGCCGTTGTACGCTATTAACGTAGGTGTTGTGAATTCGTTCGCAAATTCATCTTTTTCAGTTTTTAGCAATTTAGAATCTGTATTGTTCAATTTAATCTTCTAATTTGAATGAATGAACGTCGTTTTTATTTTGTCAAAAAAAAAAAAACCTTCTCCATTATTAGCGGATCTGAATCTCATTGCCATATGAGAACACATTTTCTGTGTAATATATTCACGCATAATGGGTAACAAATATTTTTAATCCTTCTATTTTTCATATGATTTTAAGCTGAGGTTCAAATCAAAACGGTTGTTTATCTCCTACTACAAACTAAAATCCCTTAATAAACCAACAATAGCTGACGGTCACACAAATAGTAGATATTTAAGTCTCTAAATTATTTGGTTTAGTGTTTGATCCTACTCATGCGTATGAAATAAATTATTTGTTGAGAAAAATCAATATTTAAATGGATTTCCAAAACACATTTCCTCAACAATTAATACTTTCAAATAGGCATTGCAACGAGACAAGGCAGGGTTTAAGTGTTACCACATCCGTCCCTGCCACCGCCCTCAAACCTAGTCGGGGTAACAATTGACCATCCACCCTCGTCTCCAATGAGAAATGGGTTTCTCCACCCTCGCACCACTTGCAAAAAAAATTATTTTAATATTTTTTTTCTTAATAATAACAAGCTTAACTCAATTGGTTGGACATATTGCACGAAACTGCAGGGATTTGGGTTCGAACCTGGGTATGCCCACTCTTTCACTTTTAAGGGGTAAATTTTCTAGCCACTAAACTAGCTGACAAAAAAAAAGTTAAATACTTGATCATTTTAATAATAATCATAGTACTTTGATCATTTTAAGAAAAATTAAGGCTAAATTGCAATTTTGACCCCCAAGTTTCGTAATTGTGCAATTTTGACCCCCAGATTTTAAACGAGCGATTTTAACCCTCCATGTTTCATAATTGTGCAATGTTGATCCCTTAAGTTTCAAATGAACGAATTTAACCCCCAAGTTTGTCCCCTTTTGCAAATTTCACGACCCTTTACTATTTTGATCAAAAGTTTCGTTACATAGAATTTTGATCAATATGTGGTCAACTTAAAAAATAAAACATGTGCTTGTAGGAGGTGGGATTTATCTGGAATACCATGTGTGCATGCTATATGTTGTTTGTGGTTTAATAACATCACACCAGAGGAATTTGTTGCTCACTGGTACAGGTATGGTTCTTGTATCTAAAGCCTTCAATTATGAAAAAATGCATATTTTCAATGATTTAATGTAGTTTATTCTTTAATTGGTTTTGTTATACAGGAAAACAACATTTGTGGACTGCTACAACAACATTATTTTGCCTAACAATGGACCTAAATTTGTGGTCAAAATATTTGTCAAAAAAAAAATAGTCAAAATAGTGAAGGGTTATGAAATTGCACAATTAAGAAACATGGAGGGTTAAAATCGCTCGTTTAAAATTTGGGGGTCAAAATTGCACAATTACGAAACTTGGGGGGCCAAAACTGCAATTTAGCCAAAAATTAATTATTAAATTAAATACTTGCTATTTTAAGAATAAAAAGGGTAAATGTGTAATAAGTTATTAAAAATAAGGGTAAGAATGTACATTTGAATATCAATTAAGGTCTTACTTAAGGTCTTACTTAATTCAACTAACTACCTCTTAATATTTACACATTAATTTCAAAAATTCTAATCTGTGAATATAACCTTAATGTTCAAAATAAATGATATATTATATTTATATAAAACATCGTGCCATTCTTGTGATGAATTACTAATATAATATAGTATAACATGTATTTGACTACAATTCCATGTAGGGACGTAAGTGGATCGAAAAAAACCGATTAATCCGATGATCCAAATCAATCCAAACAAAAAAAACCAAAATTTATGATTCGGATCAAAACCCGAACCAAACCAATTGAAAACCGAAGTGGTTTGGTTCGGTTCTCGGATCCAGTTTTAAGATTCAATGGATTAACCGAACCAAACCGAACTAAACCAATAATATATAGGATTTGGTGGTGAACACTACCTAAGACTTGTATTTTGAATTTGATGGTAAATTTCATTCTATCTATGTTTAATATTTTGTATTTCAAAACTATGTTATTGTTTACTCGATTTATGTTATTATTGTAAGTCATTTGAAAAATAGAGTTTGAAATATATATCGTTTGAAAATATAGAGCTTGAAATATATTGTTTGAAAACATAATAGCAAAAATTACATTGAATAAAACAGAATATTTCGAACCGAGTATAATATCCAAACAAAACCGATTAGTTTGATCTAGATTCATCTTTGAAAAACACACAAAACCGAATCAAACCAATTGAAATTTCATTTATTCAGACATTGAATTAACTCAAAAACCGATCCAAACCAATCTGCTTATCTCCCTAATTCCATCTCTAATTTTCTTTCTGCAAGAAACCCAAAACATATTGGGTCATTCACATTGTTGATAGGCCCAACAGATTCTTTTGAGTTGGGGGCCGACGGGCCGTGATCATAATGGGTTAATAACTAGAGTTTGCGGGTCATTTCACATTTGATAGAGAGTAGGGGTGAAATCAGACATAACTATAGGCCTATAGTCACACAAAAAATCTTTTAGATTTATCAAATAAGTCTATTTAGTAAAATATATCATAATTTATGTACCCAAAAATATATATAACATAAAAATTTAATTATTATCGTTATATTAGATTTTATACTTTATGTTAAATTATAAGTTTGATTGTTATCAACAATAATTTATAAGTTTGCTAATTTTTTAGATAATTTAAACATACTACATATCTTGTATTACTATAAGTAAACTTTTATATAATTTCATATAAAATCAAATTCATTAAAAGATTATGCTAGAGCTAAAAATAAATTAAAAATTGAATCTCATTAATCTATTAGTTCATTAGTTTATTTAAAATTAAATAAGATCATTTCACTTATTAAAAATATTACACTTGAGGTGCTAGTTCAATTGTAAGAAATTAATCTTGCAAAATGACTAAGATATTAAGTTCAAGTTTCCTCGACAATGTCAGTTGTAAAATGACTAATAGTGCCAATAATTATTAAAATTTCATCTTTCATCAATTTTTTTATAAAACTTATTAAGAAAATAGATTTTAAGCATGTTAATATAGATCATATCAGACAATGATATAAAGATAAATCTATGATATATATATATATATATATATATATATATATATATATGATGTTTGCTAACTTCTTAGAAGTTAGCAAGTCTCCTCCACATATTTTATTCGCGCCCCCCATATATATATGAGAGGAAATTTGCAGCCCTATATATTTATATATATATGATCAAGTTTAGATTTTACTTAACTTTCGAGCATTATGTATGTGAATCTTCATACTTTTGTTTTTTTTGTAAAAGAAGTATTGTTGGGTTAAAGAGTATAAATATTGTATATAAATTACCTTTAATATCAACTTTCAAAAGACATATGACTTTTTAGGTGTATTAATTTTGTAGCAAACCAGCTTATTTAATTTTGTTTTCTAAAATTTAGGTAACATCCCATTTACATGGGCCGTATTATATGCTGGAGCATAACTTGTAGTTGAACATTCACAATAGTTGTCAAGAATGTCAAGGATGATAATCATTCTATAAGAAAGTGATTTAAAAGGTTATATATGTCGACATAAAATTTCATTGATAGATAATTTATAGTTACATGGTAATTGAGGGAGTACATTAACATGAGAGTCGTCAAAGTATTATTAGAAGGATCATTTTAGTATTATATTTGAATATATATTTTAAAACGGATCTTACTCTATAGTAGAATTTCGATACAATTGTAGCTGAGTTGTTTTATCCATGAGAACATTATGATTGATAGTTTACTTGCACAACTTTGAACAGTTCTGAGTGAAACGTCTTTAAAAGAGCGATTTAATTTACAATTCATTACATAGACACGCATAAATTCTAAATAATAAAAGAGAAAGATCATGAACCAAAAAAGAAACATAGAAAAATCATGTAACATGTGTATTTAAGAGTTTGTTACGTTGCTAGCTATCACTTATATGTTTGAAGTTAATTCACATCAAATGCTAGCTAGCTAGTTGAAGAGCAAGTTGCATGCTTGCACAATTCAATTTGAGCAATTACTTCCACAATTAGTTTTTGTTAATTAATTAATGGGGTCCCTTCATAAAGCCATTTCTTTCATATTTTCATAAGACAAAAACAGTTACAAGTCTTAATAAGGCAAGTTATTATTCAATGTACATAAAGCTTCTGGTTCCTAATGTATTATACTATCTGTATTGAATTGATATGCATTTATGCGACATGTATATAAATTTATAACCATAGGTTTAGCTTTCGAATTGCTTCATTTTTTTATTCCAAAATTAAACTAGCTAGTCAACTCTTAACATTGAGCTTCCCTCTTCCCACCTACTTAAATTTATAGTCCACCTGACCTACGTTTTCTTGGTCAATTCCAATTAGCACTAATCAGGAGCAGCGAAGATAGAACAACAGGGAAAATAGCATCGTGTTTGGAACACTACCATATTCTAACATTTTTTTTTTTGACCAGACAAACTTTTCTTATTGACAAATAAGGTCAAAATTGATCATTTCCTGATACACACTTTTTTTTTTTGAAACAAGACAAAAACACACTTAATTTGAAGTGACTGGTTTTTTTTAATACTATAAAAAATGAGACTAACTGGTTTTTCATATTTGTGTGTGTATAAAAAAAAATTGTTTTTTTTTAAATGGCAAAATTTTATTAATCAACTTTTTAAGAAAAAGTACAAAAGAAGCACAAATCGCTAAAGAAAACATAAAAAGAAAAGGGATTAGGAAAACTCCCTAACAAAACAAAACAACGCCAACAAGGACCGACACACACTTAACGAGATAAACAATCTCCTGGATCTCAGTTCCACTTATAGAATAAACACGGTGGCATCATTGTTATTGAGAGATTTGGGTGAGATTCTAAGATTTGGAAACAATTTTTTATAGTGAGATTTATTGTTCATCATCGTTATTGAGAGATTTGAAAAAATAGTAAAAATTAGAGTTTGTTCGTCTGAGAATTCTTAATCTAATTTTTTGTAACATAAAGAACTCGACAGAGAGTATAATAATCAGTTTTTCTTCTACTACTGTCATGGTTGACAAGTACATCAGACGGAACAATAATAATTTCTCAGATGCTATTCTTAATGTATGGTAACTGCTACGGTACTCTTGTTAGAACAAGGTTTGGAAGGGTCATGCGAAATCACACTAGTTTATTCCTTGCATTCTTCTCTGGTTCTATTCCAAGCTCAAATGACATCTTGCAAGTTGAACATTATGCTATCTATCGTAGTTTAGCCATGGCAAAGGATTTGGGTTATGTGGAACTTGCTTGATATTCTGACTCTCTTTTTTGCATTAATCCTATTAATGGCCCCAATGAAAAGTACCATATTTATGCTATTATTATTATTATTATTATTATTTTGGCCGGTTTAATTTGTTTGTCATTGATTTTATCCTACACACCACATTATTCTCGGTGTGATTTGTACGAGTTCAGAAGACATTTTAATGAAAAAAGAAAACAACTAAAATTAAGAAACCGGACAATTATTTCCAAATAGAATCAAATAAATAAATAAATAAATAATTTATTAATTGATGAATTGAAAGAACATTGATTTGTTGTATATAACATGTGGGCATACATACACAATTTTGGTAACATTTTACATATGAATGATTTCCCGCAGAAGAACAACTAAGGTTATTGCCCTAATTAATAACTGTCCAAAATGACCACTAATTGAGATTAAGCCTCAAAGTCCACCATCAATTTGTTCACCTTCTTGTTGCTTATTTTCTGTTCAATGAAGATTTTACCATTGTCATCGCTGCACAAAATCAAAATAACTTCAGTTAAATTATTTGTCCAAATAATAAAAAATAATTACAACAATATCCATTATACTATCTTTTGGAATTGAGTCTTCTAATCCATTTTTTTAAAAATGTTATTGGTGTGACTTTATCGATGATTAACCTTTGTCAATAAAACTTGGTTGATTATCTTAAGTAAGTTCACAATCGCATATTGTCGGTTCTAATCTATCTATTTAATCACTTTATAGTATATTTATTTTTGACAAAATTATTAGGTTGAATATTCATACCTTTCGGGTAAGGAAGAAGATGCGGTAGGAGCTAACTTCTGTGCAAGCTGAACAGCATC